>CM060324.1:27973924-27978924 GCA_030674155.1 Stramonita haemastoma | reverse complement strand
ATCTTTTCCTTGGTCTGCCTCTTTTTCATCCTCCTTGGACACTGCCTTGCAGTATTGTTTTTGCAAGTCCTTTTGATCTTGTTACATGCCCGCACCATTTAAGTTTAGTACTCGTCTTTACGATTAATAGAAGGTTTTCGTATGAACCAGTGGTTTGCTGGATTCTGTTATGCACTTCTTTGTTGCTATGTGGACCACACCCAAAGTCCATTTTAATGGCTGGATACCCGCCTGCCTCCTATCCTCCTGTTTTGATGGAGCCAAAAGTGGCCTGAATAATTGGGTTAACCAGGTGGGAACTGGCACCCCCTCCCTTCCCCCCATACTAGTCCTGCCAACGCTCACTGCTTCTCTTTGAAGCTGGCCGGCCAGATGGGCGGTGATGATTCAAGTGGAGGTGGGTGGGTGCTTGCTTGATAGATGCCAGATTTCATTGGGGGAGTTTGCACAGTACCTCTTTCACTCTCTGCTGTACTGCCAGTCTAATGGGCCCCAAATTGGCCACTCGCCGCCACATGGCAAGTAGCAAAGTAGACACTGATCTTGTTTATAGACCATGGTGGGTAAAAGTTATTAGGAATTGACTGGTTTGAAGGTGTGTGACGATTATCAATATCATGTCTGAAAATTTCACAGCGCATAGAGAATTACTTGCTTACAGGTAAGCACTACAGTTTAAAGTTTGTTTTTGGCCAGAGGCATGCGGATAATCTTTGTTATCTCTATGAACAGTGTATTCAGTGGTAGGCCACCGTTCCTCATATCTATGTTATATAATATATAATGTATCTATAGGAGTTTTCTGACATTGTAGTAAACTCTGTAGTGTATGTTGTATGCAAGAACAGAGCCAGATCGAACTATAATATTCATAATGAAGTGTCACAACATGTGATAAGGCCTTAAGTCTTGTGCTGGCTAACAGAATTCCGTTTAAATCTGCTGCTCTGTTAGAACCCTCTGTTTTAGCAGATGCAGCCCTTGCTGCTATTTCTATACTTAAGCATAGAAAGGTTGAAACTTTGTATGGTTTAGTTGGGGGCGAGGGGTGGGTTTTAAAAGGTGAGGGTGATGGTAGACCACGGTGCAATTGTGAATTTGTAAGGAATTACAAAAAGTGTGCTCACACACTTAGAGCACACACACATATGTATATCAAGTATATGTATATTATGTATATTATGTATATATATTATATATATTATATATATATATGTATGTATATTATATATATGTATATATATATATAATTATGTGCGTTCACACCACACACACACACACACACACACACACACACACACACACACACACACACACACACACACACACACACACACACACACACACACGAGCAAGAGAGAGAGAGAGAGAGGAGAGAGAGAGAGAGAGAGAGAGGAGAGAGAGAGGAGAGAGAGAGAGGGGCAGGCACGCACGCACGCACGCACGCCACAGGCAGATAAACACGCAGACAGACACGATACAGGCAGGCAGGCAGACAGACACGATATAGGCAGGCAGGCAGGCAGACAGACAGAAAGACATGAACAGGTGTTGCCAGTATACAAGGTACCCGTTGAAATGTAAGACATGAAACTTGACAGCGAACTTGACACATGATAACGGCATTTTATCTCTGTAGTCGCCCCGCTTGGAGGCGCCCTCAGTCACGAGAGTCTAAACCAAAGGGAGAGGGAAAAAAAGTCATTCACTCGCATCTCCGCCATCTCTTAGGATGGAAAAAAGTTTTTATTTTTATTATTATCATTATTTTTTTTAACCGCAAATAGTGAGAAAAGTTTTGAACAGCTGCGCTTGGGTCTGTACCGTATTTGAGACGAGACTTTAATGAGCAGCATGAACTTCCTTGTCTTGGGACATCCAAGAGAAACTGAAGGAAAGGAGGGGGGGGGGGGGGGGGGGGGGGGGCAGAAGGAATAGTGGGAGGGGAATGGGAGGGGGGTGATAGATGCTACCGGAAATGAAAAGTGCTTGGAATCAAGTGTGTAGATGGCTTCAACTAACGCCCCAAGGCTGACACTTACACGCACGCACGCACACACACACACGCACGCACGTGCGCGCGCGCGCGCGCGCACACGTTCTGATGTGTGAGGTTGCACCCAAGTTTCTCTGTCTGGCTGCCTGTCTGTCTGTCGTCTGTCTGTCTGTCTGTCTGTTCTGTCTGTCTCTCTGTCTTCTCTCTCTCTCTCCCCACTGGCAACATACAGGGTATAGGCCTATTAGTACTAGGGCAGAATGATGGAGTGTGGTGAGGAGAAGTGGGACAAGACACTGACATGAACCCTGCTGTGAGGTTCCTCAGAGTCTCCTGCTAGTGCCTGCCAACTGCTGCTGCTGGTGGAGGAAGTTTCACACTGAGCAGTTAGAAGATATATCTAGACCCAGGCCTATTTTCTCACAGTTATACTAAGTTACAGAGCTTTGTGTGGTGGTGTTGATTTGCTGGATGTGTATAGTGTTACATTTATATTTTATTTATCTATCATCATATTATCAATATCATCATCATTTTATTTTATTATCATTATTATAATTTATTATTATTAGTTATCATTATTATTATTATTATTATTTTCGTTGCTGCTGCTGCTACTGGAGTACTGCTATTAGTGGTGGTCGCTTTTTTGTTTTAAGATCTTTAAAATAGAATGGTACTTTGATCAGGATGGGAGACTAGAAGATATTGACTATTTATTTATTCATTTACAAGCATAGCATTTTTTCCTCTTTAAAAAAAAAAAAAATGAGGCTTGAGAAATGGTGTGATAATTGATAGATCACTCTTTTTAAATATCTTTTTTTAATTAAAAAAATTGTATCATATTATTGATTCAAGCATAGTGAGTATTGATTCAGACATTGAAATCACACTGGATGTGAACCAGCTTTCATTCTCAGTGAGCCAGCTATGATTTATTGAGGCATGTGATACCCATGTAGATCATCTGATATCGTAGTTGTAGGGTTTTATTAACATTTTTAAAAAAAGGGCTAGGCTACATATTAATTGTCAATGCTCAGGTTGAAAGTAATGATATAATCTTTAATGATGTTAACATGTTCAGCTTCTATTTCCATATTGTATTGTTTATATCAACACAGTTTGTATACATTGGTGTGGGAATTTACAAGAATGTCATTATCAACATTTTTGACAAGGAATGACAACACAAGATGACACAAAATTTTATGTGATCAGTGTCTTCATCAAACATCACTTGCATGATTTCTTGTTGAAAGCTGCTGGTTCATTTTGCCCTGAAGCCTCACATCAGTGACAATACTCCAATGCATGGCTCATGGATTGATCATGCTGGTGGTACTTGAAGATGAAGACTCGGGGTTTAAGAATAAAACCCCTTCCTCTGACTAGCATTCAGGGGAGTCAGTCACACACACACACACACACACACACACACACACACACACACACACACACACACACACACACACACACACACACACACACACACACACACACACACACAAGCATACATGCAATAGATAAGCTTATCTTCACATTCTCCCAATATTTCTTATGCCTTTATTTTCAGAGTTCAGTACTAGTATGTATCAGCTTGATAAGGCCAAAATTGTAGGCACTTCATAGCTCAGATAATCTGAAGTACCTCAGGTAAAATTGTAGTATTTCATATACTGAAACTTAAATAAAATTGAAAACCAGATGCCAACTTGCTTCAGATACATACAAAAACCTATTGATTCATATTGTTTTTTTTCTATGTTTATTTCACTGAATAGGACTATTATGAAATCTTTGATGCATTTGAAAACCAGTCATTCTTGCCATTCTTTTAGTGTATCTTTGATATTCAAATTCCCAGTCCTTCTTTTCACTCTTTTTTAAAATTTAAATTAATTTATTCAAATTCCACCAAGAAAGCCCTTGCATATGTGCACAGTCACTTCACTTTCTCTGTGTCTGTCTCTGCCTGTCACACGCGCACAGATACACACACAGACACAGATATAGACACATAGACACAGACACAGCAAGCAGACACAGACACACACACACAACACACACACACACACACACCACACACACACACACACCACACACACACACAAACACACACACACACACACACCCTGAATATGAGTAGTTTAGAAATATGTGTGCACATGTATACAGTATGTGTGCCTGAATCTTTATAAATACTCATGCTACAGTGTATACATGTATTACACATTATAGTCATACACATACATGTACATGTTGAAAGACTAGTGCCCGTTTTATTTAAATTTGGGGGGGGGGGGATAACCCTTTCATTCCAAGGATAATAAATACAATAAGCATCATTTGCTTTTTTTAATTTTATTTTTTTTAATAGTAATTTTACATCTTTTCCCCATGAGTTTGAAGTATTAAAAAAAAAATGGTCAGCTTTTCCCATCAGCACACAATGGCCTACTCATCGAAAAAGCAGAACATGTTTTAATGTTTGCGCAAGATGTTCTCCATGTATTTTCACACATATAGGACCTTGGTTTATAGTCTCATGTCATGGACTTCCAGGGGAGTGGAGAGAGAGAGAGAGAGAGAGAGAGAGAGAGAGAGAGAGAGAGAGAGAGAGAGGAGAGAGAGAGAGAGAGAGAGAGAGTGTTTTTAATAGAGGCTAAGACACAAAAGGAATGCACTGTTTCCCCCCACATTATGTCCCCAATCCCATCACATTACCCTGCTCCCAACACATTGCATGTGTTAGATCAATATTCATTCAGCTAATAAATCAGCCTTGTAACAGTTGGGTTTTCAGTGCTTCAGGCATACACACACACATAATTTATAAGATACATCTATGCTTGCATCAACTTGAACTTGTAAATGTTTGCACACACTAAGAAACTATACACACAGTTCCCAGTGATGCAGTATAAAGTAATAAACCTGAAGATGCACACACCATTGGGTCAAATTCTCATAACTTAAAGGTGATCTAAATTAATCATTA
>CM060324.1:27946424-27968924 GCA_030674155.1 Stramonita haemastoma | reverse complement strand
TGTACCAGTATCGCATCATCTGTCGCACCAGCCAGGTCAGCATTGTAATTTGTACCCTTCATATCATTTGTCACATATTAATTAATTATCATGTGTTTCATGATCATTGATGTACATATTCATGACTGTATTATAAAATATACACAAAATGTCACCATGGTAAACTTTTAGAGCTCTGGTCAAGGAATGCACAGCTTTGTGTGTGTGTGTGTGTGTGTGTGTGTGTGTGTGTGTGTGTGTGTGTGTGTGTGTGTGTGTGTGTGTGTGTGTGAGAGAGAGAGAGAGAGAGAGGAGAGAGAGAGAGAGAGAGAGAGAGAGAGAGAGAGAGAGAGAGAGAGAGGGGATGGGTTGCTTTTAAATTCACGCACAATTATCATATTTTATTATTTGTCTTTCCTTCCTATTTTCAGCCCAGATGTGACCATGAGATGTCAGTGGGGCTCCAGTCTTACCATTTTAAGAATTCCTATACTATAAAAATTTCCATAATAATATGTCCTTTTCTGTAATCTGTGTGTGTGTGAGAGTGTGCATGCATGCGTGTGTGTGTGCGAGTCTCTCTCTCTCTCTCTCTCTCTCTCTCTCTCTCTCTCTCTCTTCCTCTCTCTCTCTCTCTCTCTCTCTCTCTCTCTCTCTCTCTCTCTCTCTCTCTCTCTCTCCTCTCTCTCTCTTTCTCTCTCCCTCCCCTCCCCCCCCCTTCCTTCTCTGTATGGATCTAGAGCTCTGTCTAAAGAGGAATACTATTTCTGAAGCATACTGAGTATGCTTGTCGTACTGATATTATTGCCCTGTTCTCTTTTATACTGAGAGCCTGTGATGGAAGATTTTGGAAAGCATCCCCCACGACAGGGAACCTAGGATTGTAGGTTTGATGGTACTAGGTACAAAACTCAGTTTCTTATTTTCGTTTTGACATTTAACCGTCCATTCCCTTGATAGAGCATATATCCTGAAAATGCATCATGTACATTTTTGATTGAGGTTTGAAGTGTTTTGGGCAGGATATAGTCGGATGAAAAAGGACTTGAGTGATGCCGACCAGATTAGAACCATGTATGCTTGCTTGACCTAGAAAAGAATGAAGGTAACACTGAAAATTATTAGATTCTGAAGAAAGCAATGTAAGTTCTGAAGGTGAAGAAGTAGTTACTGAAAATGTACCACAGGACATTGAGCCAGCACAAATTGACAATAGCCATAAAACTGTAAGGAGTATCCATTAAAAACATTGAATTATCCCCCTTTTCAGTATGTCAGCCAACAGCTGCTTATGCTATATGCTAAAAATGTTTTGTTTTGTTTTTTTAAAATAGAAAAAAAGAGGAAGAAAGAATTAGGCATCCATTTTTTATTAGGTATGCCAAATTTGGATACTTACATGACTTCATTTAGGCTTGTAACAGAGATTAGTTTACAAGCAGTCAGATTCTGGCTTTTTTCTACTGCATGTCTAGGCCAGCATGCTGATTTGTCATTAACAGTACTACTACTAGTCAGAATAGTGTTAATCTGAGATTAGCAGGAATCGTCATGTTGTGTGTTGGTGTGTATGCACGTTAATGTGGGCGCACGTGTGCGTGGGTGGGTGCGTGCGGTCTTCCATTTATGCATGCTTGCGTGTGTGCACTTGTGCAGGGTTGTGTGTGTGTGTGTGGTGTGTGTGTGTGTGTGTGTGTGTGTGTGTGTGTGTTGTGTGTAGCTAGCTGTGCGTACACGTGTGTGTGCCTACACACATAATGTATGTCTGTGTGGGTATGAGTGTGTACATGCATATGGGTGTGTGTGTGCATGTACGTGGATGGGTGGGTGTGTGCATGTACGTGGATGTGTGTGTGTGTGTGTTTGTGTGTGTGCATGCATGCATGTGAATACAGGTTTAATCATTAGCAACAAAGGTTCTTGTTAAACTTTAAGGCAAGCGGTAATGAAAATATAACGAAAAGTTATTCCTCCAGTGTAAGAGCACACACACCACACACACACACACACACACACACACACACACACACACACACACACACACACACACACACACACACACACACACACCACACACACACACACAGAGAAATAATCTCCCACAGTCTTTTGGTCATCTTTCCAGTTATCAGTGCCATCTTTATCTTACCCTAATCCTAACCATGACCTTAACTGTTACTATAGCTGGCTTTAAAAAGGAATGATATAGCGTTGACTGCTGGTGAGAATATAACATAGGACTGCTGGAAGGGATACTTGTGGCTGGTGTTAATTGTTTTCAGGATAGGGTTTCTCTACCTCTGTCCTCCCTGCCACATCTCGCACCAATCGCCTGTTTACTTTCACTTTCAGTGAAGGTGTCCATTTTTGTCAATTTTTAAGTTTTCATCTTAGTATTTTAGAAGGTGTTGGTGTGTTTGGTATGATATATTTGCCTTATAGGAAGAAGGATCTGTTGGAATATTGTCTGTTCATACATGCATGGATTCCTGTGTCTGTCTGCCTTTCTTCTGTCTACTCCTACACCAGTTCTTGAACTTGTCTTGTCATTTGTCCATTTTTATGCATGATGACTGGACTGACTTTTGCTCTGCCTTTACTCTCTTAGGAGTCTTTGAAGTTTTCTTACAATTTTTATTACATGACTTGGGAAATGTTGAACCTGGCAGAGCCTATTCTTATCCAGGTTGCATGTTGGGTGGGTATGTTTGTGTTATCTGTGCATCTGGTAATAGCTGGCTTAGTCTTCTATTGTAATGTTTGTAAGATGTTAAATCTATGTCAGCCATCTGTCCATTGATTATTTGTTCATCCATATAATATGATAAACCTGTCCATTTTCCTCCCATCCATCATCCATCCATCCATCCATCCATCCATCATCCATCCATCCATCCATCCTCCATCCACCACCCACCCACCCATCCACCCATCCACCATCCATCCATCCCATCCATCCATCCATCCATCCATCCATCATTCCATCCATCCATTCATGAGCAAGCCCTCTACTACAGCCCATCGGTGTGCTGTGTGGTTTCAGCTGACCACACTGCGGGGATCCATCCTGGAGGATGCTGTACCCTCCTCAGGACGTCTGAGCAGTTCACGAGGAGTGCCTGTGAAGGATGTGCTGGAGGTGGCCCTGGGGGAGGTCAACCTGACCTGTCTGAGACACGCCACACCCGGCCCTAAGACTGCTGACCAGCTGCTGAAGCTGGACGAACAAGGGGTCAGTGTGGGAAAGGCTAGGCCTATCTGTAACTGTCTCTGTCTGTCTTTGTGCATTGTGTTAGACAAGGATCATTCTGACTGACTTTGATTTGCTCACGCTTGTAAACCCTGTTGTCAGCTTTACAGAGAACTTCAGACAGTGTAAAAAAGTTCTACCAACCCGTTTTGATAAAAGTGCTTGCAGCAAACCCCATCTAACTGTGACCATGAGTGCTGAATATCATGTAGAAAAAATATTTTCAAAATTCTTTTTATTTTCTCCTTGTGAAATATGAAAAGCAATATTCACATTTATCAAGCCAGTCGATATTTGTGGCGCTCCACCACGAAATGAGTCGCTTAGCACATTACCCAATTTTGCGCTAGGAGCTATTAAAGGCAGTTGGGGGTCAAGTTGTCAATTTTGAGATTTTGATTGATTATTAAACAATATCCGTTTATCTACCTTATGATAAAATAATCAAGGCATAATTTTTATTCCTTTTGCTTCTAAATGTGTTTTGAAAATACCCAAGCCCTCATTCTGACAACCTGTTACGAAAATAAACTTTCCCGTTTCTCATATCCTGCAGTGTATCATTTCAGTTTGTAATAACTTTGCACAGAATTGTCCGATTTTCTATCTGTTTTTTGTATTTGATAGCCACTTTATTGTACATTAATAATATGTCAATAACTAAAAATTGACCTCTGGTGCACTCCGACTTATTATGTGGTGAAGTGTCACATTTCTGATGAAAAGAAAATAAATGTCACTCTTCCAGTTAATTTTTTTAAATGTATTGGTGATTGCATTCATTGTTGTCGTACAATCAGAAAAAGACATTTTTCCATCAAGCAAAGCTTCATACCATTCATAGACCTGTATGTATGTGAAGGTACAGTTGAAATGGTGTGGTAAATTGTATGCTTTGTTGATCTTGGGGGTAAGGTGATATGAAATATAGACACGCTTAAAAAGAGGGAATTATCGTTTCATACTTGTGGAAATTTATCTAGGTGAAATAAAATGTATATGATTATTTCATTATATGGCTGATAAGATTCCTTAAGACATTAGGACAGATTCAGAAGATACCAGGTACTATGATGCTTTAGAAGACCTTAGAAGATTATTTATTTATTTATTTATTTATTTATTATTATTATTATTTTTTTTTTACTTCTTGTTAAGTATTTTGGTGTGTTTGAAATGTGAGAGTGGGTATGAATATGATACAAGTGATATTTAGTAATGTGATCTTTATATAGAATAATTCATTATCTCTGTGCCATTACCAGAAGAAGCTTGTTCAATGTGAATCATATTCACACCTATCAGTTCTATACCAGACATCTCCTTTTTACTTAGTGTGCTTTTTTGTTTCTCTCTCTCTCTCTCTCTCTCTCTCTCTCTCTCTCTCTCTCTCTCTCTCTCTCTCTCTCTCTCTCTCTCTCTCTCTCTCTCTCTCTCTCTCCTTTTCGTTTCTGTTGTCGCTTGCTATGTGTATACATACATATATCTAGCTTCAGTCTTCCCAGTCCGTCGCTCTTTCTTCAACAAGCCTAGCCTTGGCATTTTTACTCCGGGCAGTCTACGATGTCGTTCTGTGTTGTTTTGCTCTGGCATCTCGGTCGTTTGATATTGTTAGCGCAGAGATGGCTAAAAGATGGCCATTCTGCAGCGTTATTTGCCTATCACTATGTATGGCTTTCATCTTCTTATTCCTCTCTTTTTGCTTTTCTTATTGTGTCGTAGATGTTGCTTGGTACTTTTTTTTTCTTTCTTTCTTTCTTTGCTTTTTTGTTATATTGCTTTGTTGTGTGGTGTGTATGTATGGATGTGTGTGTGTGTGTGTGTGTTTGCTTGCGTTTTGTGCATGTGTGTGTTTGTGTGGTGTGTGTGTGTTTGTGTGGTGTGTGTGTGTGTGTGTGTGTGTGTGTGTGTGTGTGTGTGTGTGTGTGTGTGTGTGTGTTGTGTGTGTGTGTGTGTGTGTGTGTGTGTGTGTGTGTGTGTGTGTGTGTGTGTGTGTGTGTGTGTGTGTGTGTGTGTGTGTGTGTGTGTGTGTGTGTGTGAGAGAGAGAGAGAGAGAGAGAGAGAGAAAAGGAGAGAGAGAGAGAGAGAGAGAGAGAGAGAGACAGTATGTGTGTGTGAGTGAGAGAGAGAGAGGGAGAGAGAGAGAGGAGAGAGAGAGAGAGAGAGAGAGAGAGAGAGAGAGAGAGAGAAGAGAGAGAGAGAGGAGTGTGTGTGTGTGTGTGGTGGGTGTGTGTGGTGTGTGTGTGTGTGTGTGTGTGTGTGTGTGTGTGTGTGTGTGTGTGTGTGTGTGTGTGTGTGTGTGTGTGTGCTGTGTGTGTGCGTGTCGTGGTGTCGTGCGTGCGTGCGTGCTGTGCGTGTGCGTGCGTGCGTGCGTGCGTGGCGTGCGTGCGTGCGTGCGTGGTGTGGTAGTGCCGTTCTGCCTGTATGCATTTCTAACAGAGATTATTTTCTCCATCTTCTCTTTGTTCCTTTGTTTGGACATCTTCCTAATCCTTGTCCTTTTCTTCCTCCTCTTCTTCAAGAAGTACCTTATTTTAGTGCCTGGTCTATTTGCATTATTGAGGGACTGTAATGGTTTAAATGATAGGACCTGAACATATATATTTTGCAGTCATTTAGTTCAGATATCATGCAGTTTGTATTGCTGCAGTTTATTTTAATGACATAGTTTTGTAAGTTATGTGAAGTAGTAGTGGTGGTTGGCTAAGCAGTATGAATGAATGCCTGCAAGAATGGGTGGTAAAACAGAGCTGTGTGATGTACTGTGTGACTTATTCTGAGATATTTTGGTGCTGTGTGTGTGACAGATCTGTACAACGTACAAAGTGGGCATCATGTACTGCCGGGCTGGCCAGTCTTCAGAAGAGGAGATGTACAATAATGGTTAGTGTTTGATATGCTTTATTTTTTCCCTTTTGGCTTTTTAAAACAATTCTTATTCAAACATTTAAACTCATACACATTGACAAAAAGGGCATACTCCCCCCCCCCCCCCCCCCCCCCCCCCCCTCCTTGTTTTTTCAACATTACTTGTTTTATCAGAGACATTAGATTCTATTCTGCTGAATGAAAGATTTGATGAGGAAGAAACAGGAAAATCTATAAGACAGACAAACTCAACAATTCAACAAATTTTGATGGAAGGCCAGTAGCATATGAGGGTGAACAAAAAGAAATGGATAAAGTGAAAAACCATGAAGCAAAGAACTAGAACCTTACAGCCACAGTATTTTTGGAAGAGTTCATGACATATTTCTTTATTTCATCTCAAGAACAGTATCTGCCAGCATAGTGCCTTAATCAAACTTCCAGCAGAGTTTCTATGGAGAATTTAAGGACAGAGATGGAAAGCTGGCGACGGAGAGCTGAAATAAGAAGTGTGAAATGACTGATGTTTGTTTTGCAGAATGCGGCAGCCCTGTTTTCGACGAGTTCTTGAATCTCATTGGACAGAAAGTGAGATTAAAAAGCTTTGACAAGTACAGAGGGGGCCTGGACTGCAAGAGTAAGTATTTTGGGACTTCTTTCTTTTCTACTGCAATTCCACTCAGATGATATCTGTGAGAAGTGTCAGTTATCTTTATTTTGTACACAACTTTTTTTTTTATGAGTTTGTACAGTTTTACATGTTTTTTTTACAAAAATGATGTGGTATTGAAACAATCAGAAATAGATATTTGTTCAGTTTTACATGTTTTTTTCCCCACAATGATCACACTGTATTGAAATGTCAAGAATAAGATTGATTAATTTGTGTGTAAGGTGAGTACTCTAAAGAGACCAGAACTCAAAGAAAAGAAGCACCAAAAGCAGATCAGCTGTCTACAGTATCAGAATCAACGGCAACAATTGTGAAGATAAGCAGCTCTCAAAGGCAGTTATAGTGAGGGATTCAGGAGTGACTATTTATAGGTCTGCTGTGAACATTTTTATTCCCCCAGAGAAAATATTTTATCCATGTTAGAAATAAAGTAAGTCCTATTGAGGTGACTCTGTTCAGGTTAACTCCATCTTGAAGAGATATTAATGTGTGTGCACATTTCTGCCATTTAGGCAGTGTACAAGTGTCATATGGTGGATATGCATGTGACAGTGCATGAGAAAAACAGCCATATTGAAGTTTTACACATTTTGGTATTTTGAAGCCATACTGTATCAATGAAATCAATGAAAACACCTAAAAAAAAACAACCAAACCCCCCAGATTTTTGGTATCTTTATTAGTTTGATTTTTATTGTCATTTGAATGCTAAATATTTACCAGTAGCCATTTTTCTGAAAGTCATATTTAAAGTTTTCATAGTTCTAAAAATGTTTTAATCAAGTGGGTCTCAGAAATGTCAAAATGCACACTAAAAGCGACTGAAATTTTAAGCTGATACTTTGTGTATGTATAGAAAAGGACATATAAAAGTTTTAAAATGGTATTAACAAAAATTCAGAATTCTTAGAGTAGGTAACAATTTTTCACAGTAACTCTTTGTCACTTTTGTTGAATTTTCCTGTACACTGTCACATATGAGCAAAATGTTTTGGTTTTGATTGTTTTTTTGTTGTTTTTTTTGGGGGGAGGGGGGAGGGAAAGGATTTGTTTTTTAAATAGTGTATTTCCTGCATGTTTCCCCATATATCCAAAGTATCATTGTTTTTTTTTAATTGAGTTATTGTTCTTATTTATTGTTTCGTAATGAAGAATCTTGGACAAGGCTATGAAGAGGAGTGTGTCAGGTGTTCGGGATAAAATGCTTGCATACAGTGTGTATGCACTGGCCAGGGATGTATATAATTATATAATTATGTGTGTGTGTGTGTACAGCGGACACAACAGGACTGCACTCCTACTACACCACCTTCAACAACAACGAAATCATGTTCCACGTCTCTTCCATGCTCCCCTTCACTCCCAACAACCACCAGCAGGTCAGTCAGGTCAACAAATGTCCCCCCACCCTCTCCCCCTCTCTCCCTGTATCATCATTGCTCAGATTTCACACCGACACCACTATGTCGTTGGGTTTGGTTTTATTTTTTGTCAGTGTTTTTCAGCACTGCTATGCCCCCTTCACGCTCCTGCTGAAAGATTTGTGGAGAGCTAAAAATATGCAGCCCACTTCAGTGGCAAGCCCGCTATCATTGTTTTCTTTTCTGTCTCCCAAGTCCAGGTTCTTTGTTTATCGCTGCTCTACTTTCTGAGTTGCTGATAAGAAAGTGCTCTTGTTTTATTCCCTTTGTGTTTGCATTGATGCCTGCCAGAAACATCACTGCTGGTTCAGGATTTATCATGAATGCACATGAGCATCACACTGTATTTCATATATCACAATTAAGCTTACTCACTTGCACATGTATACATGTACACTCAGAAGTGGTTCCTAAGATATTCTCTTTTTTCCTCTTCTTGTTTTTCTCTTGGTTATCAATAAAGAAATTTATCATTTCTTTCTTATACATTTTGTCAAGTTTCATGGGGTTTTTTGTTTTGGTTTGTTTCTTTTCTTTTTCCTATTCATTTATTATTTTGAAGGGGGGGTGGGGGGGGGGGGAGAATGGAGTGGGCTAGCCTAGGGGTTAGAGTTTTGAGCTCACAATCTGATGCTGTGTGTTCAAGCCACTGTCAAGACACCCTTTTTTCACCACAGTTTAGACATCGGTATCAACTCCATTGCTTCGAAAGACCGTAATATGAGACTAAAAGCCGAGTTCCCATATATAAACACACCCAGAATATCTTGCGCACACATTTTAAACCTGCTCTGCCTGTCACAAGAGTAGGCCATTGCGTGTCAGTGGGTATGAATGACAAAATTTGCAAAACCACATGCACACTAGTGTGTTTAGACATCATTCCCAAAGTTTGCATGCCGCTTCCTTAATCATTGGTGGACAGAATCACAAACTTAAAAATGCACTATTGGTGAACTTCAAAACTCTTACCCAAAACCACCAACAACAAGGTATTAAATTTTTGTTTTTATTCATTCTCATAATTTCCATGGTTTATCGCAGATTGTGATATGCTGTTGTGAACGCATTTGTCATTTTCATGGTGGTGTTAAGCAGAATGGCACGCACTCGTAAGATGGTGATGGCTGTCTGCTTTGATATGTGTGTGTGTGTGAAGAGATCATGTTGTCCAGTGTGGTGTCACAGTGTTTTGCTTCCTCAGTGTGGTGCCCCACGCTTTGTCGTTTCAGTTGCTACGTAAACGTCACATAGGAAACGACATAGTGACCATCGTCTTCCAGGAGCCTGGCGCTCAGCCTTTCTCCCCTCGCACTGTGCGTTCTCAGTTCCAGCATGTCTTTATCATCGTGCGTGTGGCCAGCCCCAACTCGGAGAACACGCGCTACAGGTAAATTATGCCCTTCCTTCTCTCTCACTCTCAGTTAATATGAGGAGTTAAGTTAAAAGTTTATGAGGAGAACTTCATTAAAAGTGTGGATAGGCTCTGATTAAAAATTATTCATCAGCAAAGCATATAACGGAGCTCTAAAACAAGTTTGACTATTGATAAAACTTACCCAAAGATAAGAAAACTTGTGTTGGAAACTACCTAGATGCGTACTCCATGCATTAAAGCACCTGTGCTGGAGCTGACCTACGTAGGTCATAGCTCACTCATTACACTAGGGTGTGACAGTGCTTGAGTGAATGAATTTAGGACCACACAGCATCTGACCTGGAACTGTTTGACACAATGCAGTAGTTCACCAATGAAAGTGGGGGAGCCAGGAGGTGAGTGAATGGATTTACATCAACACAACATTCTTCACAGAATAATCTTAAGGCCAGGCATACGATTTGCTTGAAACTGGTACAGTAAACACTTGATGAAAGAATCTGTTTTCTCTCTCTCTCTGTCATTGCAACTAGAGATTCCTTCAAAATGGCTATTAGTATGCACTCCTGTTTTTCTTGTACATACACTGCTTTTTGTAAGGACACACCGCATTGTTTGTAGTAGAGGTGTACTTGGCAGTCTCACGGTACTTTTGGAGCATATTTCTGTTGAAATGTTTGTGATGTCTGTAGAAATGTTTGTGATTTCACAATGCCTTACTCTGTTCATTTGAGCGGTCTTACTTGTGACAGAACCATACAAATAAGCAGCAGAAAGTATCTTTATTTTACAGAAGTGTGGTGCAGAAAAGGATTTGGATCTGATAGACTTGTAAATCCATCTAAAGAATTAATTTGATTATATGATATTTCACCCAGTACTTGTGAGTCAGTCTGTGATATGTTGATTCATATCAAACAGGTTTCAGAATTTCTTTTTAAAAAAACAACAAAAAACCCTTGGATTAAAGACTGCATATTTATCATGGCTCGTGGAGTTTCAAAGTAACCTCATAGAGATGCATTGATAACTTTTATCCTATATTTTGAAATGCTAAATGAAAAAAAGGTTAAAGAAAACTAGGTGTGAGGTATATTTGTTTTTGTGTAGTTTTTATTGATAGTGATATTGGCAGCAGTACTTAACAAATCTGAAATTCTTTTTTTTTTTATGTGGGGGTCAAACACTGAAATATATCACTGCACCAAGTATGGTATCAGAAGTCAGTATCATCAGTATGCTACTGACAGAAGGGATTTATTTCCCTTTGCCTGTAGAAAGCTATTTACCGCGCTAAGACTAAACCAGCAGGTCTGAATTAGGATGAATACTTTGGGTTCCTAGCTTGTTATCGACACAGATTTTTCTTTTTAAGATGAAACTGTAAACCAAGTCGCCGCCAAGACGCTCATTTGAGGGGATTTTTCCCGTGGAGTTAATATCAGTGCCAATTCCACTTCCCTGAAAGTCCTTCAGATGAGACTATAAACTGAGTTGCGGTGTCTAAAATCAAGCTGAACATCTTACACACCCTCCAAAACCCAATCCACCTTTATAATGAGTAGGCCATTGCATGCCAGTAGAAACATATCACAAAAGTTCAAATGCATGCACACTAGTGTCAATTTTAGACTTCATCCCTGAAGTCTGAATGCAGCAACCTTAATTGTGGGCAAATGGTCGCACATGTTTTGGGAAAGAGGGGTTTTCTTCCTCAACATAGGAAAAGTGTTAAAAGAAGAAATCCTCCAATCAGTAGCTGTAGCATGTTTGTGAGCAGTGTGTTTACTGTGATCTGTCTGCTCATATATATATAAATGGTATATTTCATCACTGTTTCCCACACATCTTCTGTCCTTCCATCTGGTGATGTGTTGGGCTACTGTTACATGGTGGTGCATGGTGTGTGTTTCAGCATCGCAGTCAGCCGATCCAAGGACGTGCCCCCCTTTGGTCCCCCCATCCCTGACAAAGGCAGCTTCCCTAAGTCCGCAGAGTTTGTGGATTTTCTCATGGCCAAAAGTAAGTGGGGCCTGGGACACATTTTTAAAAATGTTTTTCTTCATTACAACACTATGGAGATATATCAGAACATTTTGTACTTAAAATCCTTTTCAGGTTCAGACATGTATTTTCCTACATGTAGAGTGTCTCCAGTTTCGATCATGTGTGTATGAGTATTTATATCTGTGTTTGGTTGTAGTGGTGTGTGTGTGTGTGTATGTGTGTGTGTGTGTGTGTGTGTGTGTGTGTGTGTGTGTGTGTGTGTGTGTGTGTGTGTGTGTGTGTGTAAAGAGTATACATGATTAGTACTTGCAAGGGTTTGTACTTGTTTACTTGAATGTGTGTACATGTGTAAGGTTATTTTTGTTGTCATTTCCTTTTTATTTGTTTTGTTTGGGCTTTTTGCATCTGTATTTCAATATCAGCAACAAAAAAAAAGGAAGTTTGATGGTGAAAATCAGTCATATACTCTGAAACAAAGTAACTATGAAGGACAAAGGCAAAAGGATGAGAAAGTAAAGCAAAGTGACTGTTGTGCAGTCATCAATGCGGAGAACGCAGCACATCGGTCAGAGAAGTTTCGAACCATGGCCCAGCGGACAAGGCAGGAGTACCTGAAAGACCTGGCCTCCAATTTCTGCACCAACAACGCCCTTGATTCTGGATCCAAACTCAGTAAGTGTGTGTGTGTGGGGGGGGGGGGGGGGAAGGGGGAGAGAGTGTGTTTGTTTAGAGTGTATACACTCAAGGGGTACGGGATAGCTCAGTGGTCTGAACACTCGCTTTCCCCAAGTCAAGTTAAGCAGTGTCGAGCGTGGTTACCAGTTGGATGGGTTACCGTTTGCATGCCTTGGCTTCAGTACAGCCCCCCAGTTCACCCAGCTGCAAATGGGTACCTACCCTCTTTGGGGTCAGGAAAGGTAAAGCAGCGAGGGAGAGGAGATGGGCGCTGCCCTCAATATGCTGGCCCCTGTAGAAGCTGAGGTCCCTGATGCCTCTCTCCCTTACGACCACCTAGGTTATGGGACACCTTTACCTTTTTTTTTTCTTACCTTTTACACTTGAGACAATGATGCTTTTTGCAATGTTCCTAAGTAGTGATTGAGATAGTGGGAGAGGGATGGGAGAAGGAGGCATGTTCATTTTTCATGATGCTGTTCAGAAAGCATTTTTTAAAAAAATGATAAGAATAATGAAGAAGAATGAAGTAATCAGTAATGCTGATTCTAAATGTAAAATGAAATATAGATAGGGGCTGGTGGTGGTAAGAAATTAACATTTGTAAAGTTTGCCCACTAGAATGTCATATCTAAATATGATGAAGCTGTTTCCAAATGTAATGATGAAGTTAATGTGTGAAGCTTATGGATTTGATTGTGTGTGGTGTGCAGGTAAGTTTGCACTGGGCAGCGGCCGGAAGAAGGAGAAAACCAAACACAGGGTTGTGCCAGACATGTACACCAAAGGGGCCCTTGTCTGGAATGTGCAGGTTGGTGCTGTTTCCACCTTCACTCCTCCACCCTCCTCTTTTTTTGTGTGTCGGTTACCCCCCTAAAGCTCAACAGTGTTGTCAGGGACATGGCTGATTCTGTTCTCTTTGTCTGTCAAGATGCTGTGAATTTTCAAAATAAAGCCTTTTCTCAATTTTTTTGTAGGGATATTGGCACCTGGTGAATTATTGATGTATGTTTGTAGTGGTTGTGCATGTGTTGCAGATTGATTTCCCTTGGCATAGTTTAAATCAATTTTTTTTTTATATAGAATTATACTTAAAAAGTCTTTTAGGATAGCAGATGTTTAATGGTGAGCAAAAACCATTAGTGAACATCTGAGCTCTTAATGGGGGAGAAAAAAAAATCTCACAGTGATTTCCAGGTGGGATGAACAAGTCAGAGTGTGTTCTGGGTGACCCCCAGGGTTAAACTGTGGAACAGGCAACTAAAAGAACAACACATGTGACAAAGAATGAGTGATGTGTGTGTGATGTCACTCAGGTGGAGGACATGGGGAGTGCAGTGCAGGTGGAAAGCCTGTTGGCGCTGGCTGCAGACACCATTGTTCTGCTGGACTCGGCCTCCACAGACGTCATCTTCACCGTCCCTGCAGCACTGTCATTGGCTGGACCCTTCAGGCCTCCAGGTCAGCACTCCCCATCCCTTTCATTTCTTCTTTCTCTGTCTGGCTGTCTGTCTGTCTTGTCTGTCTCTGTCTGTCTGTCTGTCTGTGAATTTGAAAACTAAAAAGAAAATTTTAAATTCAAAAGGAAACAGAAAACTGAAATAGAAATTTAAAACTGGAAAGGAAATTGAAAACTGAAAGGGAAATTGAAGATTTGAAAACTGAAATGGAATTTGAAAACTAACAGGGAAATTGAAAACAAAAAGGAAAAGGGAACGTGAAAACTAAAGAGGAATTTTTCTGTGCAAATATTATTGATGCTATGAAACTTTTCTGAGATAATGGCTACTGGTGATAATGATGACAGTTCATCTTATAAGTAATTGTTCAACAGCATTATTGAGATCTGCTTAGTAGCTTGTTTAGTAACATTTATTTTGTGACGGTTCGATTGTTGTTTTTTGCCTAAATTGTAAAAACCTTTGGCCTTTGGTGCATGTGGAGAATTAGCATATGTAAGTTTTCATTATTTTGATATTTTATCTTGGATGTTGTTGTCATCATGGATGTGTGTTAGCAGTTATGTGGCTGTATGTGTGCAGTATACGACTGTACTTTGGTCAAGGGGAGTGTATCCTGTTAAGGCCGCTGAGTGGAGACATGGAGGAGATGACGGAAATCATCACACGACTGACTGCTGTCTCCCAGGGCACTGAGGTAAGTAAAGGGGAGGAAGAAGGGAGTTGCCTGTAGTTGTTTGTCTATGCTGTCTTCTACTGCACTGAGGGAAGGTCTTATGTGGGGTGTAATGTAGCTGTGTCACTGGTGTATTTGGATAAGATCAGGAAGGGGGGGGGGGGGGGGGGGGGTGGGGGTTGTTGTGTCTGAACTGTACTGTCTTTATTTATAGTCTGACCCCTGTCCTCTTTTTTTTCTGTTATAATTTTGCTAGCCCTGTACTGTCCTTACATGACTGTGCTTTTTGTCCTAATCAGACAGTTTCTACCCTCGTTTGCCATTTGACTGTGCTGCATACCATCCTTGTTTTAGTCTCACTTTTTGATTTTAGATTAAAAATATGTTTGATAAGTTTGCTAGAAATATCAGAGGGAGCTCCTGAATACCAGTCAGGGTCAGTATTTTCCATCAAACAATTTATAACAGACCATCCAGTGCAAGTAGTGCCGTGAGGTAATGTGGATGTGGTCACTGTGTGGACAGACCATGAAGCTGGTGCTGAAGCGGAATGGGCTGGGTCAGCTGGGCTTCCACATCCAGTCGGAAGGCATTGTGACTGACGTGGAGCCCTACGGCTTTGCCTGGGAGGTGGGGCTGCGCAAGGGGAGCCGCCTGGTGGAGATCTGCAAGGTGGCTACCATCACCCTCACCCACGACCAGATTGTCGACCTTCTGCGCACGTCTGCCGTGGTGAAGGTGGTGGTGGTCCCCCCTCTGGAGGATGGGACGCCGAGGTGAGGACATGATTGATGGATGGTTGTGTGTGCGTGTATGTGCGCGCGTGTGCGTGCATACGTGTGTGTGTTACCCGTGACTGCTTTCTCATGTGTATCTCCTGGAGAGGGCTTTATCTTGTGCTATCATTTAAAAGATTTTTTTTTCCTAACCTGTGTGTTGCTATAGATATTGTTGTACACGTGTCACATGTTTGGGCTTTGTGATTTGGTATGTTTTACCATGTGTGTTGTGTATGTTATTTGTTGTGTGTTGATTGGTAATGTGTATTGCTATCAGAATGGTGTGCCAGTATCGTTTGTTGATGCTTTATGTGGTGGTATGTTTTGCTATATGTTATGAATTGTGTGTGAGTGTATTTTTTTGTACTTGTGAGTGGCGATGTGTTTTCCGATGTATGTCGTTTTGCCCTCAGTCTTTGTAGTCTAGGGAGCAGAGAGTTTTTGCAGTATTGTATTTTGTAGTGTATTTTTTAATATAAAACAAGACTCAATCTTTGCACCTCAAGTGCTAGTGTATTTTGCTAAACATACCACATATTCTAATCTGCTTTTTTGTGCGGCCACCTTTTAGTATTGAGCTGTGTTCTGCTGAAATGTTGCAGTTTATTTCATAAGCCATAGAGTGTGTACTATTGGCTAGGTGTATTTCATGTCGTGTCACTGTCGTCTGTCTTTAACCTCTGATTGTGGAAAATTATATTTTTCTCTTGTTTGATGACAACCGTTTCTTTTTTGTTTGTTTATCTTGTACCTGCTATAATAATGAAGATGAGTGAAGTTTGTTGTAGGATTTTATTTATGATAGTGATCGTGCAGTTGTACCTTGTGCTGCTAGTGGTCTGAGGTGGTTGTCAGCAGTGTGAAAGGAGGAGTCCATGCTGTGTGTGTGTGTGTGTGTGTGTGTGTGTGTGTGTGTGTGTGTGTGTGTGTGTGTGTGGTGTGGTGAGTGAGTGAGTGAGTGTGAGTGTGTGTGTGTGTGTGTGTGTGTGTGAGAGAGTGAGAGAGAGAGAGAGGGAGAATGTGTTGTGTGTGTGTGTGTGTGTGTGTGTGTGTGTGTGTGTGTGTGTGTGCATGCACACATGCCGCTGTGTTTGTGTGTGTGGTGGTGGAGAGCGAGTGGAACTTGTTTACTCAGCTTTTTCAGCTCTATATATTCATTGACACAGCAAAGTTTCTAATCACTGCTCTTGGGTGTGTGTGTGTACGTGCCTATCTGCGCGTGTGCCTGTGTGTGTGCGTGTGTGAGACAGGGGGTTGATGTCCTTCAACACCCACCTCCCCTTCACCTCCCTGGTGTCTATGCACACCCCCTTCTTCTGTCCCGACCAATTGCACTCTCTGTCACATCCTCATCATCATCCGCTGTCCAATCAGCGGCCTTGTCTCAGCCTGCCTCAGCTGCCAATCACGTCATCTAGGTATCATTATTTTTGGTTTGCCTTGCTGCCGCCACCCTAGTCATGCCTTCCCTCACCATCCCCTTCACCCCTCCCCATTCCCCGCCTTGTTTGTTTGACTCCAAGCTTAGCCCATTGTGTTGTCTGCACTTTTGGGGTTTTTTTTTTTTTGGTGTGGCTTGGCTTGGACACCCTGCTGTGGCGACTTGTTTTTGAAGCAGTGTTTGTGTGTGTGAAGAGGAGGAGGGGGGGGTTCACAAGTGTTAACTTACCTATACACTGGTATATTGTATATGTGTAAGTATACTTCCAAAGATTTTTTTTTTAAATGATGAGTGCAGTGTTGTTATTGCATTCATGTGTTCTTGGAGCCAGTATACTTCATTTGAAAACAACATGGTGCAGTCAGCGAGATATTTGGGATGGGTAGAGCTTGTGCTTCGTAGATAGACATACACACAAAAAGTTCTTTTTAATTAAATGTAGCCCCCCAAAAGTCTGCTTTTTCTGATTTTAGTTTCCTCATCTCTCAGTAATATTCCTAAAAAAAACAACAAAAAAGAAAAAAAAAAGATTGGCCTCCATTAGTTCACCAGGCAGAGGAAGTCCTGCAATGCTGGACTGTACCCAAAATGTTGTTTTGTTTTCTGAACAGATACTGAGGACATCATCTGCTAAGGATCTTCCCAAAAGTTAACTTTGGCTAAGGCAGGTAGCCAGTCTGGAATGCAAATTGGTTTATTTGTCTTCTCATTTAGTCTCCTGAATCTGCTGATCATGTGCATTCTGTGTTGAAGTAGGTCCAAGACATGCAGACTCTTAATATGATTGTCCCTTTAGCTTCTGTAGAATCTGCATAATGCTCCTGAAAGATGGGTACAAGGTGTTCAGTGTGCTTGGGTGTGTTGAAAAACAGTGACTGACAGACATCTTACTGCTTGAGTAGAGTATGTGAATGGTGGTGCATTTTGAATTGCTGTGACTGCACAGGTTAACTCCATTGTGTGTGTGTATGTGGTTTAAAAATATTGCTGGGCCTTTTGCTATTTGAAAACCAAACCAAACCAGGAAATCCCCCTACGAATTGGGTTTGCCGCGCTTTGTGACTTTTGCTTGTTTAGTGCTGTGTAGTGAGTAGATTTCATGCTGATCCGCCAACATTTTTCACTCCCCCCCCCCCCCCCCCCGTTTTTTTTTTTCCTCCTCCATTTGTAGTTAGTATTGACATTTGCATTAAAACAAGCATGGTTTGTGCCATTTTTTACTACATGTTCCTGAACGATTTTGACCTGTTCTTCCATGACATTGGAGTTCATTATGTGGGTGAGAATCTGGAATCGGGGTGAACAGCTGGCTAAATGAGGGAGGATACTTTGGTTTGGACAGTGTAAGAAATTAGCAATCAGTGTGAAGTCTAGATGGTGATTTTATTTGTTTTAAAAAATAAAAAAACAGACGAGTAAGATTGAAGATCACACCAGTGTTTGGTGACTATCAGGTGACATCTGTATTTTGGTTTTAGATTATGTCTTGTTGTTTTTTTCTCACCAACCTTGTAAAATCTCTATTGAGCAGGATTGTATGGTTTGTTTTTGTTTTATAGGAGAGGGGCTGTGAAACTTGTTGGGGATGATTTGAGGAGGGTGAGAATAGGAGGGTATCAATGAATAATTATCCAAGTGCATCAACTGTTGTCACATGTGACATGTATTACATGGGGAAAAAAAGGAGCATGGATGTTAGATTAGGTCATAGCCTGAGGTATGTTTTTTGTTCTCTTCTGTTTCTGGCTGCCGAGATATATGGGTGTGGCTTTTCCTGGGGATGCGTATGATATATATATATATTTGGGACAGACAGTGATGCTTGTCCCCACTGCTGAGATTGTAGACTGGTCTCAAGGTTTTGATTTTGTTAGTTGTCATGGATGGTGTCATTTCTTTGTTCATGTTGATAAGCACATTTAAAAAAGAAAACAAAACTGTAGATGCCTTCTTTATTTGGTACAATAAAGTGGCAATGGTGGTGTCTGCAGAATATATCTCAAAGATCTTGCAGTCCTGTGAGCTACCATTTTAAGTAAACATGACATGCAAGCAGCGACATCATAAAGGGAGAGGGGAGGTAATATTTAAAAAGAAAACCCCTGAAAAATAGGTAAGTAAAAAGGAATAAACTAAACAGGGAAAGGAAAACATTATGAAACACATGAGATGATAAATTTACGATTGATAACATTTTTAAAGCTCGTGTCTATATGATGACTGTTCTAAGTTTTATGACCTTCGGAAGTGTATTGCTGCAGTAAGGTTAAAAGATTTAGGAAAAAGCTACTTTTGAAAATGTTTGGTTTGGTATATTGTTTGGAGGACTATTCTCTGTGTATACAGGGGAGGGTGGGGGGTGGTAGTACGTCAGCTGCTGTCTGGAATAATAAGACCTGAGCTCCAATCAACCTGAACTTTTTTTTTTGGTCAATAATTTCTGGAGTACAGTTTCTGCCTATACATAAGTCTCATGAACAGACATGGATACATGTTATTCCTTTGTGCAAAAGAATTAATATTGTACTCAGAAGTACCCCTCCCTGGAAAATTGAAAACTATTCAAATTTATCTTTGATTTTTTGTTCTTAGCATGCAAAACATTGATTTAAAAAAAACAACCCCCTCCCCCCCACCATGTGAATACTTGCTTGTAACATCCATGCTATTATGTAAAACCGGAATTAAGGTTTGTAATTTTTTTAATGAAAAATTATTTCCTATTTCCCCAGTGTCTGTATCGAAAGACCCTGTAAAACGTAGGTAAAGTATACTTGCATGTACCCACTGCACAACAGAACATCAGCTGAATTTCTGTGGTGTCTTATCCATGGACTTATGGTCAATTTTCAAGTGTATGTGTGTACACATACATACTTTTGTAAATAAGTATATATACATACTTGTATGATCATGTGTACGAGTGTGCACATTTACGCATGATAATCCGATGTAAAAAGTTTTTCCCCTGTCCGAAGGAAGACATGTACAGTAAGAAAACCTGCATCATGTAGGCTTGATTAAGCATGAGCCTTCTGAAAACAGCCTGTGCATGTTCCCAGGCATGGTCATGGTTTTACTGTAGGCCTACTCCTCATCAGACAGAGGGTAGGGACACCTTAGGCACAGTGCATGGCATGATCTGTGGACAACCCATCCCCCTTCTGTGCTGTTTTGAAAGCTGTGGGCAGGTGCTAGTATGGACCTGAGAGAAGCTGACAACAGAAGGAGTTGGTCACCTCCCTCTGTGAGCAGCCTTCAACCTGAAGGTGTTTCGTGGGGGATTGTAGATTGTCTGTGTGTCTACTAAAGGATTGTAGATCCTCTGTGTGTCATCTGAAGGATTGTAGATCCTCTGTGTGTCTACTGAAGGATTGTAGATCCTCTGTGTTTCATCTGAAGGATTGTAGATCCTCTGTGTCATCTGAAGGATTGTAGATCCTCTGTGTCATCTGAAGGATTGTATAGATCCTCTGTGTGTCATCTTAAGGATTGTAGATCCTCTGTATATCATCTGAAGGATTGAATAGATGCTCCATGTGTCAACTGAAGGATTGTATAGATCCTCTGTCAACTGAAAGATTGTATAGATCCTGTGTGTGTCATCTGAAGGATTGTAGATCATTTGTGTGTCTACTGAAGGATCATAGATCATCTTTGTGTCAACTGAAGTATTGTGGATCATGTGTGTGTCGACTGAAGGATTGTAGATCTAGAATTTCTTTTTATTTCTTTTTTTTTTTTTAAATTGAATCTTTGATGAGTCATTTTCAAAGGGATTGAGAAGTTGTAAGTGGTTACCTGCACTTGTTTTTCCTCCACTACTTTTTCCTCAATAATACTGTATCTTCTGAAGGATAGTAAATCATCCGTATCTATTCAAGGATAGTAAATCATCTATATCTATTGAAAGATTGTTGATCATCTATATCTATGGAAAGATTGTTGATATCTCTATCTATTGAAGGATTGTTGATCATCTATCTATCTATTGAAGGATAGTAAATCATCTGTATCTTCTGAAGGATGGTAAATCATTTGTATCTATTGAAGGATAGTTGATCATCTATATCTATTGAAGGATTGTAGATCATTTGTGTCTACTGATGGATTGTAGACCATTTTGTCTACTGAAAGATTGTAGATCATCTATATCTACTAGAGGATTGTAGATCATCTGTATCTACTGAAAGATTGTAGACCATCTGTGTCCACTGACGGATTGTAGACCATTTTGTCTACTGAAAGATTGTGTATCATCATGTGTCTACTAGAGGATTGTAGATCATCTGTATCTGCTGAAAGATTGTAGACCATTTTGTCTACTGAAAGATTGTATATCAGCATGTGTCCTCTAACGATTGTCAATCATCTAACTTGGCCAGCCAGATGGGCTGAAGAAGGTCATGGGTCTTTCTTATGTGTCATTGGTGTCTCAAGGAACAAGAGAAAAAAAGGCAGCATGATATATGCATGGCAAAGCTTAGTTAGCTCCTCCTGTGAAGAGGAGAGGTGGTTTTTATCATCAAGATACTGGGGAAATAGATGATGTAGGGATGGGAATCAATTCTTGTATAGTGACATTTGTACATAAGCATGCATTTGTGTGTGTACACAGTCGCATGCACACAACATGGACATGTGCATACGCACACACGCACGCACGCACGCACGCGCACACAACACACACACACACACACACACACACACACACACACACACACACACACACACACACACACACACGCACGCACATTCTGTGTCTGTCTGTCTGTCTGTCTGTCTGTCTGTCTGTCTGTCTGTCTGTCTGTCTCTCTCACACACACACACTCACACTCACACTCACACACACACACACACACACACACACACACACACACACACACACACACACACACACACACACACACTCATGTAGACTCCTGTGTGGAAAAGAAGAAATTTTGTGCCGAAAAGGACAAGTACTGATTGTATGGAGGACTATTTTGGAGAATATGAAAGTAGAACTTGAAGTGGATTGTCATCTCAGCAGATCCTTACAAAAATGTAACGGACTGTGATCTGCTTCAAAGCTGATGAGGGAGGAGACTGTCCATTAGTAAAATCTAGGCATGTTTATGAAGGACTGTGTATTTATTGTTAACATATTAAAGAGTAAGCTAACATCTCGTGTTAAGCCGCCGCTGTGGCCTAGTGGTTAGGGCGTTGTACTCGTAATCTAAAGGTTGCGGGTTCGATCCCAGCTATTCCGCTATGGCGTTGTGCCCTTGGAAAAGGCACTTTACGGCTATTTTCTCACCCCACCCAGGTGTAAAAGGGGTACCAACCTTGTGTTGGGGGTTAACCCTGCGATAGACTGGCGTCCTATCCAGGGGGAGTCTATGACTCTCAGTCGCTTAACGCCACAGAAACCGGGATAAGCACCGGCCTGATGAGCCTTATGGCTCGGGACAGACTTTAACTTTAACTTTAACATCTCGTGTGTGAAGTTGAGGTGGAGTGTTTTGACAGTCACAGAACTATGGTGATATGGTCATGGAATGGTAATAGTTTATTTAGTGAAGATGCACTTAGGAAAAAAATTAAGTTAAAGAGAGAGAGAGGAAAAAAGGAAAAGATGCAGCTTTGGTAAGTGTATCAAACAGTGTTTCTCCTCTTTTTTTTTTGTTTTGTTTTTTTGTTATACTTTTAAAAAAAGATTGTGTGGTTTGGTTTTCATCAGTATTATGCATAATTTTTCTTTGGAAAAAATCAGTGTTGTAATTGAAGTACACCCATGTTGGTTTTTTGTGTGGTTTTTTTGGTTCTAAACACATACACACCTACCTACACGCACGCACGCACGCACGCACGCACGCACGCACGCACGCGCGCGCGCGCGCACGCACACACA
>CM060324.1:27906424-27938924 GCA_030674155.1 Stramonita haemastoma | reverse complement strand
TGTGGGAAAGGTAGATAGATGACTGAGTGAGCGTGAGAAGGAAGGATTCACAGGAGTGGATAGTGCTGTGTTTTTGTTTTTTTTAAGCTGATAAAATGAGAGAAGGAAGAAAAAGATTCTTCATTGCATAGTTCTGTTGATTGAAGGAAAATTGAAATAGAAGAAGAATGAGAAAAAGAAGAAAAACATTTATCAGCAGACTGCTCTTCTTAGGGGGAATACAGCTTACAGAGTGAGGGAAGAGGGAAAAGATCTGTCAGTGGACAGTAGTGTCAGTTGAGGGAAAAGAAGATTGATGTTAACAATTTGATTTTGCACTGATGTGTAAAGTTCTATTTAAGTTTAACATTTGTTGTAATTGTCAGGACACTGTTTTGTCTTTTGTCTACTTTTTGTTGTTTGAAGTCAACAAACAGATAGATATTTTGTGTTGTGCGAGAATTTTTAAATTTTTTTAAAAAAAGTTGTTCACGAAATCGTATTTTTTGGAGTAGAAAATGTTAAGCAAAATTATCTTGTCTCCCCCCCCCCCCCCCCCCCATTAAAAAAAGGGTGGGTGGGTGATAGAATCATAGTTCTGCGGTGCAGTGTGACCATAGTTCTTTATTAATCTCTTCCACCTAAGGTTTTAGTTCAAATGAGAAAGTCGAACAGGTACTTTTAAAATTGAAAAATGCAGTGTGTGTGTGTGCTTATGCTTATTACCTTTCATACCAATAAGTTACAAACAACATCCTTCGAAAAACAAACCAAAACCCACAACAAAAACAAACAAATTCCCCCCCCCCCCCCCCCCCCCCCCCCCCCACCATACAAACAGAATAGAATACACTGAAGCACTACCAAAATTCCAATTCAAAGTAACTTTCTGGTTTGCAGTTGGTTCCCCAAAATGGAGGTGATAGCTGATAATAGTCAGAACATATCGTCCTGTCACTGATCTTTTAATTGAACCCTACTCCAACCCCCCAACCCCTTCCCATAATGTTTTGGACCAAACCTGGCTGAAGTATGTAGCTAAGCCCTGGTGAAAGAGGATTCAGGGGATATTAGAAGGGGGAAGAGGGAGGGGGTATGTCACAGTACCCCCTGCCAGGTGAAGAAGAAGGAAATAAAAGAGATGATAAATTGTGTGTGTAGTCATCCACCTGTGTTACCCTCTGCCCCCCTACAGTCTGTCTGCCTTCCCAGGGAGGTTGTCCTGTGTGACTGTGTCACCTGTCTGAGTGATTTGTCAACACCATCACCAGTGTTTCTGCTCTGCTTTGACATGCGCTGTTGTCTGACTTATCATCTGTTCTCGTGTTGTGCTGCTGTATGCTGTTGCTCATTTCTGTTTTCAGCTTTCTCAGTGTCCAGATAGTGTGAGTGTGCATGTATTGGTGTGTGTGTGTGTGTGTGTGTGTGTGTGTGTGTGTGTGTGTGTGTGTGTGTGTGTGTGTGTGTGTGTGTGTGTGTGTGTGTGTGTGCCAGCCTGACTGTGAACTTGTTTCAGAAAATTTGTGTCTTTTCATGGTAAAGTTGGCAAAGTATGGAAAGGTTGGGTTTTTTATGACTGTAAAACTGGAACAACAATGGCATTAACATTATCCCCATGAAAATCTGATGTGAACAGAACACTTAAATTCCCCGTGCAGTATGTAGAAATTGCTGTTTTGCTTTTTTATTTCGTTTCATTCAGTATTTGCTTCTTTTTTTTAAAAGTATTTTTTATTTATATAGTTTTTATGTGTGTGGCCACATTTTTTTTTACCTGTCTGTTGAAAAATAGTGTCAGGAGAATGTCTAAGAAAATTTTTTTTGTTTAATGTCTAATATTGTATGTAGGGTACCCCATACTCTTTTTCAGCTTTCCTCTTTAATTTTTGGTTTTTTTTGTTTTCAGTTGCTGTTGTTGGTCCCCCCCCCCCCCCTTTTTTTTTCTGAACATAAAAGTTTAGATATTTCTGTGGACGGTGTTCAGTGTTAAGCCAGAATAATTGTGATATGTGGAATGTGTGTGTTGCAGGTAACAGCAGGCGGGGACTGTCATCATCAAGTCGACAAGCTCAGGTAAAGAATATAATACATGCTGTCTGTTAGAGATAGAAAAAGTATGGATTGAGATATACATGTGTGTTGTGTATAAATTTTAAGGAGTGTGGTGGTTTGGTGGCCTTGATCAAAGTAGAAGAAACCTTTGTTGTTGGATAGGAGTGTTGTCGTTGGGCATTCCCTAGCTTAACACCCTGGGGGTCCTTCAGAATATCCATGTACTTTGTACTTTCTCATCACACCAGGAATAACTCTAAATTTTACACATTTGAATAGGAGTTTGTGTGCATGGCTGCTTTCAAGTACCTCACCATATAGGCACCCTACTCTGACTTCAGGGATTTTTTCACCTCTTACAGAGAGTAAGGGCTGTTATGCTAAGAGCATGTCATGGCTGAAAACAATCACAACATAGCATTATAAAGCATAACAACATAGTAATGTAGGTCTTGGCACTTTGCCTACATTAGCCTGGGCCAGACCCATGATTTGAGTGGGAAGTGAAGCCACATGTTTCTTTCTCCATTGTACTGGGGGTCTGGGAACTAATCTCTATGATAAGACGTGGAAGCAAGGTTTTATCTGCAACATGCTATTTCATGCTTATTTGTAGGGGGGTTTGTGTTCCTCGGCTAGAGCTCCACGGTTCATTAATGCGGAGCTTTAGCGTACATGATTTTTTTTTTTTTTTTTTTTTTACCCACCATACCGCATTTCCAACTTTAGGGGATGCAGATGGTGTCTAAAGATGACAACAGTCTGCAGGCATTTAAAAAAATGTTGGACATCCATTTCTACTGACACAAAATGGCCTGCTCATCAGAAAGGTGCAACAGGTTTTTAACGTGTGGGCAAGATGTTCTGCAAGTGTTTGCTCACAAGGCCTCAGTTTATAGTCCCCTCTGAAAGACTTTTGGAGGAGTGGAGTCATTGCTGATAACTGCAGGAGAAAATTCCCTGAAACTCTGATGACTTGATCCTGGGCCATCAGACCATGAGTGCAGCGCTGTAACCACTAGGCTATCTTACCCACCTTACTAGCAGTAAGAGGACACTTTTCTCACGCTCTTTTTCTCTTCTGTTCTCTGCTTACTGAACTCCCTGAGGAGTTGTTGGGGCAATGCACCACATTTTTCAGGTTGTGTCTGTTGGGTACATTGAACATGGCAGAGCCCACCCTTTTCTAGCGCAGGATGCAAGCTGGGTGTGTTCATGTTCCTACAACCCACTGACCACTGACATGATCTTTCACTTGCATATTTGATCTTCAGCAGATGTTTAGCACAGCACCACATACATGAAGGGGATTAAGGCACTGGCAGGTTTGCACTTCAGTCAAGGTACCCTGGAGATAATAAAAATCCCCTCCCTTCAATGTGCCAGGCACTGTGTGTGGCTGAGAATGGAACCTTTGACTTTATGGCCCCAGATGATTGAAGTCAAATGCTTTTACACTCTGGGCTTTAACTTCTTTCATGCAGTCAAGAAAAAGAAAAGAGACACAGTGCTAGGACTATTTCCCCTCCAAAAGGAGAACATAACTTCCCCGCAGAGGACTCTGCTATGGCTGCACCACGGTACAAATTAGCACAAAGTGAAATATGGCAATTAACATTTTCTTCATTAAAATTGTGCATTAAACTGGTGAATCACAGCCTATCAAAAGTGAACATTAAACCGATGAATTACAAGATCAGTATGTATGGCCACATCTGCCAACAGGCCAGTAAAAAATCTAATGGGTGTAGTGTAATCTACTGGCAGAAAAGGGAGGTGGGAAGTAAATTGGATGCATTCTCTGATGGTTATCTGAGTGTGTAGGTTCAAATATCTTCTGAGCTTTTGCCAAAAAAGTGGATTTTTTCCCCACATGGAGTTAACATTGATTCCGGCTCCACTCCTATGCAAAGTCCATCAGACAAGACTAGAGATCGAGTGATGGTGTGCAAACACAGATACACCATCCTTCACACATGTTTCAAAACCTGTGATCTGTTTTTCGTGAATGAGTTAGGCCAGCTAATGTGTAATTTAATGAAATAAGAGCTTTGAATTTGAAAAAAAATGTGTGTGTGTGTGTGTGTGTGTGTGTGTGTGTGTGTGTGTGTGTGTGTGTGTGTGTGTGTGTGTGTTGCAGGCATCCTTGAGGAGAGGGGAGGGCAGTAACTACCTCAACATGGAGGCCTCAGGGTCCAGTGCTTACCTGACAGGCACTGATAGCGTCTACAGCACAGTGTCCCAGCACTCCAATTACCCTGGTTAGTTTGCCTTGTATCCACTCTTCTCCCTCCAACTTTTGTCTTGTCAAAACATTGCGCTGGCAATTTGACGACCCGAGTTCGATTCTCATTGGAGGGGATTTTTCCCCTGGTGTGAACATCAGTGCAGTCTCCACAGCACTTTGCAGCAAACTCTTTATTTGTTGCCATTTGCAAAAAGCATGTAAATGGAATTGTGGGAATCTTCTTGTTTTTATTTTGAAGAGATATGACATAATACTGACAGGAATTTCAAAGTTTGGATGTGCTGAAGATGGTTGAATGTTAGTGGGTGCTTTTAGCCATCTATGCCCATGGCCACACTGGCTGTTTTGGTGTGCTGCACCCATCCAAAAACATCTGGAAATTGTGTGCTTGATATTTCCTCTTTTCTATCACTGTCTTTGTTTCTGGCATTTTCCTCACCTTTCTATCTGCTCTCTCTGCCTTTCCTGTCCATTGTCCTTCCTCTTTCTCAAGCACTGACATATAGACAGAAGGCAGGGTCACTGACTAACAGCCAGAACAAAACTGTGTCTGTCAGTGTCAGGGGGCCGGCGGCAGTTTGCCACCATGGACTACACCTCCAGCAGCATGCCGGCCACAGGCAACATCGCCCTGGAGCTCCTGAAGCAGACCCAGAACACCAAGTACCTCCTGGGGCAGGAGCCTCCGCCCAACGCCCACCCTGCCCCTCCTCCCACACACCCCACCCCCACCCCCACCGCCACTGGGCCTGGGGTAGGGGAGGGAGGTGGGGGGTATGCGGGTGTCTCCTCCTCCTCCTCCCTCCTGTCGTTGCAAAACAGCGGGATGGGTGGGGGCAAGCCGGACATGCCTCCTCCTGTGCATAGGGGTAAGGGGTCATCGTTGTCTTCTCTTTTTTCTTCTTCTCTTTTTGTTAATTGTTTTTTGATTTTGAGGCATAGTTGTGTGCTGTGATATAGAGATGAGTTGTGTTGATCGGTGATGGGGTATATGTCTGGATTTGTTTTTCTAGTGTTCATTTGCAGTTGTGAGTTTTGACTTGTTCTGGGGTGTGGGGAGGGTAGGGGAGTGGATTTTTGTGTCAATATTGTGAGCAATGTAGTTCAGGGGATGGAAATCTGTTATAATTTTTTTTTGAATGCTCTCTCTCTCTCTCTCTCTCTCTCTCTCTCTCCCCTCTCCCCTCTCTCTCTCTCTTCTTCGCTGTCTGTCTGTCCTGTCTGTCTGTCTGTCTGTCTGTCTGTCTGTCTGTCTGTCTGTCTGTCTGTCTCTCTTCTTCTCTCGTCTCTCTCTCTCTCTCTCTCTCTCTCTCTCTCTCTCTCTCTCTCTCTCTCTCTCTCTCTCTCTCTCTCTCTCTCTCTCTCTCTCTGTGGAAGAGGTGCCTAGAATCTATTTGTAGGTTTAAAAAAAAAAAAAAGTGTTTTATGCTCCAGTGCTATTTTATTCACTGATATCAGAAGAACACACTTAATTAAATATATGTTTTGTTAAGTGCCGTTTACAAACAAAAAGAAAAAAAAAAAGAACTGAGTAGTTTGGATGCTGATAATGTGCATTTATAAAAAGTGGTTTTCCAAGTCATGGTTTTGGGAGGGGGAGGGGTTGTGCTGGGGATTATTTTGAGTACATCAAATTTTCATATTCTTCAAATCTTTCTGGAAGAATACCATGACGCAGAGGATGTATAAATATGAAACATTTTATTCAGATGACACCTTTCCCCGAAGGAAGGAGTCTTCCCAGCTGAGGAAGACCTATGCCAGCAAGAAGCACCTGGACTCCTCCCCCATGAGCAGCAACAACAGCAGTCCTCGCTCTTCCAGCAAGTGAGTCACCCCCTCCCCTTCCTTCCATCATGGGAAATGAACAGCAGGCTTATCACATGGGGTTTGATGAAGCTGGATTTTCAGCTTGTGTCCACAATTTTCAGCTTGTGTCCAAAAGGGCAGTCTTGATAGTTGAAGCAGTGGGGTTTGCAATGAACAATAGTTTAAAAAAAACCCAAAACAACTAAAAACAATTTTTAAAATATGATCTCGCAGAGATCATGTGGACAGCCTGTGACATTGTTATTGTACTCTGCAGGTCATATTGTGTGTATTTTTTTTTAGATTTGTTATCGAATGTTCATAATATACTCGAGACATAAGTGAATTGTGAATGGATGAATTGGCCTTAGAGGCTTAAAAAAAAAGATGACCTGGCATTCAACACCCTTGTCATTGGAGATTTGAATCTTAGACATATAATCTAATTTCACCTTGGTATCCTTTGAGAATAGCATGCTCTAAGCACACATAATTCTGACATAAAAAAAATAATGGGAATAACTATAGAGATGTGTTCTGTGCCTTTTTAGCAAGGGCCAGTGTTTTAGAAGTGTGTTAAACACAATGCATGTCATTACAGAAACCTGTCAGGCATGTCCTCGGAAGAATCTCTCAACACGCGGCATCGCACAGGCCAACAGCGAGGGGCAGGGGGAGTGACAGGGGTCTCTGGCCCATCACGCATCAACTTTCAGGAGGAACTGAAGCGGCTGATTGATCCCGACATATCTGAGAGTGACCTGGCATCCTTATCGGTGAGATTCTCAGATGTGGTGCCAAGTAATGTCTTTCCTGGGGCTGATTTGATGAAGTGCAATCTACAGTTGTATGGCTGTGATTATCCAAGCTGACCAAGGCTGTCTGACAAGATCATGTTTGAAGAAGTTGTCTCTCTGGAGTATGTCCACCTGACAGTTATGTGATCACTGTGGTGCCCTTCCCCCTTTACTGTGGTTTTGACTGACAACAACATGACGTAAAATAACCAGAAATACTGAATGATAAAGCTTAGATTAACTACATTACCAGCATCATTATCGGGAAAAAGAGTACATTAGAAGTGATGTGTGACCTGAGATTGGCCCCCAAACTGCAGTTGTGTAGGTAGTAAAGTTTGCCCAAAACTGATGGTCCTCATACATCAAACACAAGTTTAAGTTGTTTGGGAGATGATGATTTGGGGTTATCAGGATATAAGTCCACTGAGACAGACACTACTATGCTTTAATCACATGGGCCCCAGCAGGTGTATACATTGTCCCTGTATTCTGTTCTGATCTCTTCAAATGAATTGAGCATTTGAATAAATACTCTTTGTTTTCTTTTTCAATCCAAACCACCATGCATGCGATGTATGTAGTTGTATGATTTTATAACTGTTGAGTTCAGCTCTTGCATTTATATAAACATTTCATTTTCATTTTTTCAGTCTAAACCACCATCTAACCGACGCAGTCGTCGACTTCAGCGTACTTGCTCTGACGAAAGTCTGCACAGCACAAAGGGCAGTGTCACTACGTCTGCAAATGACCTTGCCCCTAGCAATGACCTCAGTATCGGCACTGACCTCATCTTTACCACAGCGGTTCCCAAATCAGCTGAGAGTAATTCAGGATCCAACAACACCGCTTCTGAACGGTGAGTAGGTCATGTAGAGTATACTGTGGTCCTCACTGATTCCTGTTGCATGTGTCTGATTCATTGTAGTCTAGATTATATAGATTATAGATATTTGTCCTTTGTATGTGATGATTTTCACTGATGGTTTTTTATTGTTTGGGGGAGGGGGGGATAATTTTTTTCTTTTCAATTCTGTCTGAAGAAAAGACTTCTTTTGGTAAGGTGTTTGTATTTGTGGACATTCTTGACTTTGATATCTTTCCCACTGGAGTAATAATAGAGGTTTTCTGTGTGTGTGTGTGTGTGTGTGTGTGTGTGTGCGTGTGCGTGCTGCTGTGCGGCTGCGTGCCGGCGCGTCGCGTGTGTTGCTGTTGTTGTTTTTGTTGTTTGTTATTGCTCTGTCATTCATAGTTTGACTTGGAGTGTAGCTACTAAGCTGGAATTCCTCTTCTGTACATTTGTCAGAAGCTAGAAATGTTAACAGATATTTATTTGAACAAACCAAATTCATACTGATGCATTATAGAATATGCCTGTGAGGCCGGTTTTTCTGAAGAGTGGAGAATAGTTATTCCTGGTGTGATGTCATGCTGGAAGACGCTTCTCCCTGTGCCATGTATATCCAGCAAACTCATACTAAAAACTTGCTTAAAAGTATAGAAACACAGGTTACTGGGCCAGTGTCCTGAATATTGTAATGAGGGGAAAGCTGCAAGATGGTTTTGCATCCAAGAAAAATAACTGTTACCAGTCAAAGTGACTCACCCTCACATGCAAACTTCAGTCACAACTACCAGGGAGCAGCATACGAAAAGGTGCATGACTAAAGTAGCGACGACCAGGGTAAGGGTTAATGTGTATATTTGATCCTCTGCATATGTGTATATATACACAAAGGGAATTTAAGCACTGGCAGGTCTGCTGTTTGAAGTTGACCTGGGAAATCATAAATATCCCTACCCCTTAATTCACAAGATGGTGCTGCTATGATTTGAACCCACGACTTCATGGACCCATGGGATTGAAGTTGAACAGCCCTAACCAAATGGCTATAGCGTCTGTCGGGGAATGATAAATAAAATGTGTTGTGCAGAGCACTGTATGTTTGTATGACAGAAAGAGTTGCTAATGCAAAATGTTGTGAATGAAATGTGAATTGAAATGTGAATAATGAAAAATGAATTTTACATGTATGTAAGATTGCTGCATGTGTTGTTCATTGCAGTGTATATTATATAGCAGAAAGCAGAAAACGATAGGTAAATGTTGACTATACCATGTTGTACAGAGCAGCAGTGTGTGTTGCCAGGTTGTCCCCCAGAGCAGTGGTGGACATGGGACGACCCCGGGGACGGAAGTTGCCGGATGGCAGAACTCTTCCTGACGCTGTCAGCCTGGACTGGTCAGACCTGGTCCATGTGGCCACCAAAGCCATAGAGAGTGAGTCCTGCTGAGCTGTGTCCAGTCACTCTTGTACATGGGCCTTTTTGGATGTGCATGCGTGCGTTCGTGCATGTGTGTGTTTCTGTCACTGATATGCAGGGGGGGATGGGGGGGGGGGGGGGGGGGGGTGTGTGTGTGTATGTTTCTTTTTCTGATATGCAGGTATTGTTTTAAATTATTTTTTTATCTTTATTTTTTTCACTCATATGCAGTTATATATATATATATATCTGCTTTTTGTATGCATATCTTTAGTGTTAGAAAAGGTGTGTGTGTACGTGTGTGTGTGTGTGTGTTTCTTACATTGATATGCAGTTATCTTTGCCCTTTGTGTGCAAAGCTTTAGTGTTAAAAAAGGGGAAGTAATGTGGACGTAGAATGACAGATCAGTTTTTATGATGAAGACGACTGAAGTTGCTTTCTGTTGTGAGTATGTATCATGGCTTGTGCTGTTTTGAGATACACCTGTGCATTGTGTAAGGAACTATTGGCCACTGAGGAAGCCTGGTGTTTAGCACTACACGACACTGGCTTTGCAGTGAACTGCAGAGTGTGTCGAGTTGATTTGCTTTCATGAAACGGGGATCATTGGCTTGCAGACACACTGTAGGATTGACATGGAGTTCTAAACATTGCAAATCAAAAACCAGTTTATTTTCTGGGACTCGTTTTAATGAAATTTCAAAAACTAATTTTTGGCTGATACCATTTATATATGAAAAACCATACCAATTCCCAGAGAATTAGTGCTGTTAGTGTACAGTAGATAAAAGTATATCATCATGCTGAGGCCTTTTTAAAAAAATTTTGTTTTGATTTTTGTTACTTCAGGTGATGGTCACCCCCCTCCACCTCCTCCATTGTCACAACATCCCAACCACCGCAGGGATGAGAGTGACGACGAAGCTCCTCCCCCACCTCGTCCCCCCTCCCCCAAAGACAATGTCTCTTTGTCTTCTGCTGCAGGGTAAGTACAGAACTGAAAAACTATAGTGGTAAGAAGGTGATAGGTATGGCACAGCTGAGGTATGGCACAGCTGAGGTATGGCACAGCTGAGGTATGGCACAACTGAGGTATGGCACAGCTGAGGTAGGGTACAGCTGAGGTAGGGTACACAGTCTGGCAAGGGTTGGTACATAGGCAGTGAGGTATGGTACAGCAGAGGTATGGTATAGCTTAGATAAAGAACTTTGTGCTATGATTCACTTGTGAAATTAATGAAAAAAACATAGGTTAATATTTTTTTTAAAGACTTTTAAAATGTAGCCTATTTTGCAAAGTATCTTCTGTGCAGATTACTTGAGATAGTGTTATGAAATGACACTAGATGGTCTACTGTTAAATGACACCAGGTGCTTGCTATTTCTCTAAAACATTATGGGGGAAAAGAATAAAGAAATCTGACATTGCCTATTTCAACCGCAGACCAAAATCTGTAACCTTTTCAACTCCAGCACCACATTTATTGTGATGATAATTTGTACAGCTCACATTGTCGAAAAGACTCATTTTATTGTAATTTCTGGAATGGGGAAAAATAATGAGCTGAAGAGCAAGTTCTTTTAGAAAAAAATTAATTGAAGTTTCATATTGCCTTTGGGCTGTGTGTGTCATCAGGCTGTCAACAACATCGTGGTTGTCGCTGTCCTCCAGCCCTGAACAACGAGCGAAGGAGCTAGAGATGGTGGTGCAACAACTGCAGGGAGACCTGGAGAAGGTGGGTGCTGTAGGCAAACAGCCAGCCTGTTCTGATCATGCCGTTATAGAGCAGCTATTTTCCTGAAACTTAAAACCTACTGTATGGGTGTCAGTGGTTTAGGAGGGTTACAGGAAGTCGTAGAGCTCAGAAAAGATAGAGAAAGATTGTGAAATTTTGTGGAGCTGTTAACTGATAACAGTGATGTGATGATGGAGACAGATGACAGATAATACTGGTTTGTGAAAGTATTAACTCCATTACTTTTTGAGCTGTTTCAAGTTTTGTCATCTTTGCAATTAAAATCAGTTATTAATGTTTCATATGATCCTTGTCTTGATGACACCGTATCGTACCATCATCATCATCATCGTCATCACCATTATCATCATCATGCCATGAATTCTTTTTATTTTTTTATTTTTATTTATTTATTTCCTTTACATGTCATCCTGTCAAAATGTATAACCTCTATAAGTGTGTGTGTTTGTGTGTGTGTGTGTGTGCATGTGTGTGTGTGTGCGCGCGCGTGTGAGTGTGCTTTTGAATTTGCTAGGATTATTTATTGTCATTGGTTGCTTGTTTGTTGTGAGGGTCGAGTGCAAGCGCTTTGATTTGTTTTTACAAGATATAGCGCTATATAAATTCCATGAATTATTATTATTATTATAATTCTCATCACTTTCATTTTGAAAATGCATGAAGATCTCACTTTCAGTCATCGGTGGTCTCACCACCATGGTCATGAAATGACTAACCCCCCCCTGCCTTCTTTCAGGAACGCCGACGCACATCCAAGATGGAGACAGAGATTCAAGACCTGAGAGCAGAGAACGTCCGACTTCAGGAGGAGTCTCAGACAGCAGCTGCGCAACTGCGGCGATTCACAGAGTGGTTCTTCAACACCATCGACCGCCAGTGACCAGGGACTGTGGACTGTCTGTCTGCACATGGAGGATTTCACACCGGAAGGTCTACTCCATCAAGGTGGCTGTGGCTGACTGACCTCTCTGCTGCTGCTGAGGACTCGACGTGTGTTGTGCTGGAAGAGGTGATATTCTGCTGGAGGAACAGAATTGGGACAACACAAAGTTGTGTGACATGGATCAGGTACAGGCCATGGGATTAGGAGTACCTGCATCACTACATTTACCGTCCTTCTGCTGACACCAAGCTCTCAGAACGCTGTGTCTGTCTGGTGTAACTGACCGATCTGCAGTCATCTCTTAACAACTTGGCTGTGGCCCGTCATTGTGTCCTTCTGTTTCTCGTTGATGAGTTGTGTTGTGGTCAGTTATAGAGTGGTCAGTGTGTGTAGGTGGGGTGATAGAATGTGGTTATGTTAGTGATGATGTGTGTTTGTGCTTCCCTTGGTGTGCATGTGTGTGTGTGTGTGTGTGTGCTTGCAAGGCTGCTGGTTGTGCTGTGTGGCTGTTTAGGTATTTGTTTATGTGTGCCAAACAATGCAGGATGTCGTCAGCAAAACCTGTGATTAGAGAGTTTGTATGTGTGGAAAGACTGGATGGTTCTGAGGGCAACATCTACCATGGTCAGTGTTATGTGTGTGTGTGTGTGTGTGGGGTGTGTGTGTGTGTGTGTGTGTGTGTGTGTGTGTGAATGAATGGCAGGGCAGGAGGGGGGGCAGGGTTGTGTGTCATCCTGTCAGAGGAGGGTGACCTCGGATGGAGTACTGCCACGTGCCATCATCACCATCCTCACTTTTGTGGCTTCCACACAGCATATTCAGCACTGTACTGTGCCACACGCAGGAACCCTGTGGCAGAGTCCATTGAAAACCACAGGACATCAGCTGGTGATGATCATCAGGATGTGCCTGGTAAAGACAGAGAGGTTGACAAGTGATGGCCACAACACAGCTAGTCTGCTCCACGACCTTGCATTATCAACCACACCACTTGGCCCTCCTCCTCCTCTCCACTTCCCTGCCCTCACCACTCCTCGTACTGCTGTGCCCGCAATGTCACACTGAATACAGAACACTAATGGTCACGTTTCTCAGACACTATGTATACTTGTCAGCAGCACCCTGTGCTTTTCCTGTGGGACAAGGTTGATAGCTGTAGGGTAGTGAGGAGAGCAGTGTGGTATGCTGTGAGGAGGAGGCTCTCTCCTTGCTGGCCCTCTGTGCCCTGTGTTAGACAATCAGTCAGTCACTACCTCATCCATCCCCTACCAATCCCTGCAGGACACGGGCCTTGGTCACACACACACACACAGAATGGCAGAGAAAAAGAAAGACAAGTACCAGAGTGTATATCATTAGTGAGACACTACCTTGCAGCACATGGATTGTATGTATACAAGATAGAACAGGAACAAGCAGCAAATGGCCGATGCACACAGAGCACAAGGGTGAGACAAGCACAGTCAGCGATCAGACAGTAGGCACAGCTGGATGGGAACATGAATGCACTGGGATAAAGGAATCAGGCCAGAATGGACAGTTCTCCAGTGACATTGGCATTGTAGCACCACAGTACACCATTGGCAACAGAGGGTAGTCTGGGACAGGGTTGAGTAAGACAAGAACAAATCCCAGGAGTAGAATAAATAACAAACTTGTGGACAGGGAGGCCGCCGCTGTGGCCTAGTGGTTAGGGCGTTGTACTCGTAATCTAAAGGTTGCGGGTTCGATCCCAGCTATTCCGCTATGGCGTTGTGCCCTTGGAAAAGGCACTTTACGGCTATTTTCTCACCCCACCCAGGTGTAAAAGGGGTACCAACCTTGTGTTGGGGGTTAACCCTGCGATAGACTGGCGTCCTATCCAGAGGGGAGTCTATGACTCTCAGTCGCTTAACGCCACAGAAACCGGGATAAGCACCGGCCTGATGAGCCTTATGGCTCGGGACAGACTTTAACTTGTGGACAGGGTGCAGCACTGGACAAAAATCCAACTTAGACAGTGGAAGTAGCCAGCCTGTGTGCTATGACTGCCATGTGTAATGTCATGTTATGTGTCTGTGTGAGTTTCTTTGCTCTGCTCAGAGGTGAGGGATATTATTCATGCAGACAGACCTTATAAGCACCCAATCAATCAACTGTGGAGCCACTGTCACTAGAGTGGATCATTCTTCTCTTACAGTTTAATCTCTGGCACATAGCCATTGGCTACAGCATCATGTGCGAGAACACAGCAATGGGAACTCTGCTTTGAAGCAAACCAGATGAGGGCCAATTTTTTTAACTTTTTTTTTTTTTATAACTGTGTTGTGAACTCTACCATGTTGAAAATTACTACGCAATTATTTTTTAATTATTGAGAAGAATGAGTGATTCTTATGTGTTGTGTGACAGTCCTGCTGTGTGGTTGCGTTTTGTTGTGATTGGCCAAAGAACAAAGGAGCATAGAGCAATGAAGAAAGGAGTGGGACTGAAAACTTCATGAGGAAGGATGTTGGTTTGTGCCATTCTGGTGTTCTCAGCATCATCAGTCAGCAGACAGACGTCTCTGCCATCAGAAGTGGTGCAGTATTTCTGAAGGGGTCTGCTGCCTGCCAGCCCCCTATGTTGTGGTCAGGAAAACATTGTTTTGTTTCAGCAGTCATGTCATGGTGAACACTGTGTTCTCTCTAGCTATGCAGAATCGGACTTTGGGGTGGGGTGGGCACTCTGCTCTGCAATTTTGACAAACTCCCCCAGGTCTTCTTCATTTTTTTCTCCTTTTTTTGTTTGTTGTTTTTTGTTGTTGTTGATTTATCTCCACTACAAGTTGATGACAAGTTTTGTCAGCTGTTACTTACCTTTGAGACAGGGGGAGTTGTGCATGTTGTTGTCATTGAGGCCAGGTTGTGTATGTTACACCTTTACTGCACTGCAATGACACATGGCATTGAATGCAAAAAAGGATTTTAAGCTGGAGGAAGAGATGTGGGATGTGTGTATGCATGTGCCAAGACTGTATCTGCTACCACTATCGAAGCGTAATTGTGTTCTTGTCATCTCCTACTTCTTACACTCCTTTTCCCATGACCGTATTTCAGTAGCTTGCTCTTAAAAGTTAGCCAAGTTTCTTCCCTCCTTTAACCCTCCCCCTGTAAATCTGCTTTCTCCTATTGTTGTATCTTGGTAAAGGGGAGTCTCTCCTTATTGCCTTTTTTCCCTGTCCTTGTAATGACAATGCCTCCTGAGGTGCACAAGTCTTTAGCACTCATTCATTCTGTCCCCCCTCCTGTCTTCCATTGTCCGTGTTGTCTTGTTTCACTGTCCCTTTTGTATTTTCTTTCCCTCCATCTTTGCCAGTGTGTTTGATGTGTACTCCAATTACCACCCTGTCTCATCTCTTCTCCATCCTGAGCCATAACTTTAAAGCCTGTCTCCAAATTCCTTTGCTGCAGCATGGACTCTCTTCCCCAGGTCAGGAGGAAAACTTGGCTTCTCCTGCCCCTCAGCCTTTCCTATTTATTTTTATAACCTTTCCTTCAGTCTGATGATGTGAGAGGCATTGGGCAGATCTGAAGCAGAAGATTACAAAACTGACATTTTCGGGGGGGGGGGGGGAGTAGTGTTGTTGGTGTGGATAGGAAATGTCTGTTTGTTAATCACAGGATGAACTTCCATCTCTTTGTTGTTAACTTGTTGGATGCACTTGGATTCTGGCATTGCCACAGGGATTTTAACAGCAGAATGCGTGATAGGTTAGTGTCTGTGGTTACTGTGATACAATAGCTAGTCTGTCTGTCTGTCCTGTACATATTATGAACTGTTCTCTTCTGGTAAGCACATCTGCAGATTCAGTCACACAACTAACACACCAGAATTTTCCAGCTGCAAGCTTTCAACAGCTGATTGTGCGATGGGCAGTATGCAGAATATGGAGAAATGCACAAAGAGTTTACAGAGAAAACATCTGAATCCAACTGCTGACAGAAAACAAAACCAAAGAAAGATCTGTTCTGTCATATTAACAGAATGTACTGTAAATTTGCAATATGCTATCACATGAACTGTACAACATATTGCAAGAATGATTATTGTTCGTTTGTTTAGGGATTTTTGCTTATTTTATTTGAGCTTTTTTTGTGTGGATTTCTGGTTTGTTCTTTTTTATTTTTATTGTTGTTATCACGGTTAAGACTGGCAGTGATAGCTGGTGAGAATAGCTGTAACACTGTTATGTTGGGGGGGGGGGGGGGGTTTGGGGGGAGGGGGGGAAGAATTAGAACCAGAGGGAGGAGAAGAGAAAGAAAGAGTAACAAAGGGGGGGTCATACAGACTGACAGGCAGGTCTTTTCTGTTGACAGTGGCACTGATGTTAACTTTCAGTCAGTCTGACCCAAGACATGATAGCTGCCAAGTCATAGGTCTTCTCTTAGTGTTACCAATCTTCCAAGGCTGTTTTCTATTATTCAGAGTTTTTTATGACAACAAACCAGTGATGTTTGGCCAGAGGATGGTTTCTTATAGCAGCAGATGCAGTGCAGCCATTTTGAACCACCGCTTGATTATGTTGAGCTCTTGACCCTGTGAATCATCTAGTCAGCATAAAAATGAGTAGGTATGGGTTATCTTATGTCAAAGCAATTAATAATTATGAGAATAGTCTTTCATACAAAACAGTTAAGCTTCCACTTGAGGCTAATAAAATGAGGAAAACAGATAGTATTGTTTGTTTGTTTGGTTGTTTTTTTTGGGGGGTGGGGTGGGGGGGGGGAAGCAGCAAAATTTGGAGTCTTTTTCTTGCCCCCTAAGTTTTATATTAGGTCATTGGTGAAATTTGATGAGCATTCATTATGAGAGAGCAGTTTACTTTTTCTTCTTTTAATCTTACATGAGGGGCTTGCCAGACATAATTTGCAGTTGTTGTTTTTTCATATATAGGCCTATATTATACTTACTAGGGATGTCATGATTTTAGTGTTCCAGTGTCTTTACTGTCATGTTAGAGGACTGTGATGTTTTTCTGATATTGCATAAGACTGATTGACATGGCAGCATAGTAAAGTTAAATATGGATTTCATGGTAGGAAGTAATTCTGACTTTTATCAACAGCAGTTCTATGTGTTGGGTAGACTTCTTCCAGTTTGCTTTGAATAAGGATACAAATTACACGGAAATTGTTCTGTATAATTTAATGATTATAATTGTAAAGAAAACTATTAAAATTCTCCAAGGTTTTTAAAATCATTTGTAGTTCAGTGGAAGGAGGAGGGAGCACTGAGGTTCAGGCTGTGTTTTTGGGGCGTTTTTTTTTTTCTTGCTGTAAAAACTTAAGTTGACAACCAAGAGCACAGGCCAGGTTACAAACCATTTGACTGAAAAGCAGCCATCTTCTGCCCAGATCTGTCCCACAGTCTGCTCAGTTGTCATGTGTGTGTGTCTGTCTACCATTTATACACAACACTGTGTGCTGGATTCAGAAGATAACCTTAATAATTCTATCCATATAATTTATCTGGGCTTTTTTTAATGGAAGTTATCCGAAAAGGATTGTGTTTGATGAACGCAGAGTGTAAAGAACTATTTTTGTCATGACATTGTTGATGCTGGCTGGAGCTTCTCCCGTTTCATGGCTGTGTACATAAAATAAATAAATAAATAAACTGTCATTTTATATAATACTTCCCATGAATGTGTGTCTGTGCACTGCTTTGTCTGGATTCGGTGCGCATAGTGTTCCATGCAGCATACTGTACACTGTACTGTACTGCCATTGGAAGGTATAGAGAATTTTGTTGGGTGTTCCCCAATTTCACACCCTGGGGGTCATCCAGAGTTTATGTATGCACTGTCTCACTGATCACACCTGGAAATCTCTGTGAAATTGTTAAGAACATGCTAAGTGAGGTTTGCATGTGCCACTCTCTTGAATGATAAAAAAAAGGGGGGGTAGGGGGGGGGGGGGAAGAGAAAGCCGTACCTCACACAGGTTTTATGACAAACAAGGCCATAAAAAGACCAGAACATCAACCATGTGTACCAAAAATATAAATTATATTACAAAACACATCATCAAACAAGCATACAAATGACAATACTTGTGTAATCAGTTGACTGCAAACACATTACACATGTACATATACTCACACAGAAATTAAGTGATATCCCAATATTAATTAGCCGCTGCCGTTGTCTAGTGGTTAGGGCGTTGGACTCGTAATCTAAAGGCTGCGGGTTCGATCCCAGCTTTCGGCTATGGCATTTTGCCCTTGGAAAAGGCACTTTACGGCTATTTTCTCACCCCACCCAGATGTAAAAGGGTGGTACCAACCTTGTGTTGGGGGTTAACCCTGCGATAGACTGGCGTCCTATCCAGGGTGGAGTCTATGACTCTGTCGCTTAATGCCACAGAAACCGGGATAAGCACCAGCCTGATGAGCCTTAGGCTCGGGACAGACTTTAACTTTTTTTTTTAAACAATATTAATTGAAAACTTGTGCTGCCCTACAAATAAATTAAGAGTTCTGACATCAACTAAGGCTACTGCCATAGTAAACACGGTTTTGCCGCCGTCAATTTTGCTGGACCGGATGAAAAATCCTGCCCGGCTTAATTGCTCTGTGGCGTCACTGATGACGGTTGTGCATGACCATAGTAGAGCTGGCCTGGTCCGGTATTTTTAATCCGTCATTTCGACTTTCAAGCAAAACGTCCCGTTTGCCGGGTTGACGGAAAGGAAAATAGTCAAGAAAAACTTATTTATGGTACAATGTAACTGCTTCAAATTTTCTGACTACACAAACTAGTGAATTGACCCTTCCCGATTACATTCCAGTGGTTTTAATAAAAGTTTTGTGGGAGGATTTTACATATAAACACTTTTTATGCCAAACTATTTTCTGTCAATTTCGCGTGGGGTGGGGTTTCAGTTGGCACGGCAGCCTCGTTTTCGCGTCACTCGCAGTTTCAGGTGACAACTCCTTATTTCCCTTGACCAGATTCTCAGAAAGAGACGGCTGTCAGACTCCAGAAAGCCGGGTCTACTATGGCCACTTTTGACGGATCCATTCTACCCGACAAAGAGACGGCCGTCAAAACTCTGTACGGCCGGGTTTACTATGGCCTTAGCTTTACTCTTCAAAAGCTTTCAGGCTGACTGCAAGCCCTTCAACATATGGCACACTTTATAGCAATTGTTGACCCTCCACCCCATCCCTGAAGTGGGAATGTGGCTACCTATGGTGGGGAAAAATCAAACGGTTGCATACACAAACATCTTGCCATTGGTGAACCTCAAAAATGCAACAACAACAAAAAGTCTTTTCCACCAATCTTTCCTTAAAGGACTTGGTGAACTAGAAAAAATCTCAGACACAGCCAATAAGTCAACATCTGCAGGTAACAACTCTTCATTTCTCTGAAATTGTTTACACACTCACACACACACACTCTGTTACACAAGCTGCCTTGGCACTGTCATTGTAGATACAGCAGGCCACCTGAGAGCTGGGGCATCACTCCCAATCACAGCTTGTTTACTCACTGGGATTTTTCTGCTTCCTTCGCAGAAGATTAAGTGGAAACCACACAGTCAAGTATCATCCACTTCACCGATGTCACTTTACTGAAATATAACATGCTGAAGTGGGATGAGATGGGCCTGACTTATCAGGCAGTTTACAGAAGTGCGATGCATTTTCACTCGCAAGACAGACAATAATTGTTACTAAGTGTTCGACAAAGAAGAAGAATATTGAGATTCTTCACCAGGTGACCACCACTGCAGGTGCCTTTATTTCCTTTACCTAACTGGCTGTGGAATGCATCTTGAAGAGCGCAGATACGTCCCTTTCAGTCTTCATCCTTAGGTTCCTTCTCTCCATAGCACCACTTCAAAACCTGAGGCAACATAGATTATCAATGTCTCCAGAACCGGTGGATTCTGGGGGTAGGGGTAGGGGGGGGGGGGGGGGGGGGGGGGGACTGTTATAGGAATTACTGTGAGGGTCATCATAATACTCTAGCTCTGCAATCAAGCTTTTTTAGGACTATCATCTACAAAACATAAATGCATCCAATGTATGCAAGGTGCTACTAACAAGGGTTTGTTTGGTTGGGGTTATGGGGTGGTGGTGGTTTTTAAAAAAAATTTTTTTTTACACATCTTGGATGCGTACACGAGTGTTGTTTTTTTTTCCAGAGTAATCCTAGTAGATTTTTCTTTTGAAAAAGATGGAACTTTACAACAGGACTTTACTTTCTTTTTTTTCTCACTGCACCGTTTCATTCTCAAATGCATTAACAATTCTATAAAGTTAAAATCAATTTGTACAAATATACATTTGCGTCGCAGCACACACACATTTAAGCATGCTCACACACACATACAAAAGCGTGTGCACACTCACACATATATATTATGCAAGAGTTAACCATACACACACGCGTGCACACACAGTCTCAAAAACCCTCCAACATCCAGTCTACACAAACACACACACACAGGTCTAACAACATCAGGATTGAGAAGAGCGAGTACGTCGTCTGCTTCTTCTGACAGCACCTTGCTCTTCGTGTTTAGCACCATCCAGCTTGCTTGTGCCTTTTACCTCCCCTTCACCTGCCTGCCTCTTCCCCCTTCCCTCATCTTGACCCCCCAGCAGGGATGGTGGTGGTGACAGACATGGTGAGGAAGGGGGTGGTGAAGAAACAGGGGGCAAAGTAGTCTGCATGTTCTGCACTGCGCGGTAGATGTACACCAAGTCCTGCTGACCTGGCCACGACCGCTGCACATACACAGCCAGGGCACAGGTGTACATACATGTGTATTAACAGCAAACATAGTTATCTTCTGCACGAGCTTACAGACACATACAAACACCAAGCAGTAAATCATCAAAGCGCTGTGCACCGGTGGGCATGTACGTATGTGCGCGCGCACACACACACACCCACAGAGGTGTTTTTTTAAAAAACTTTCTTAAGGGGGGACTAGGGGTACAATTTTGATGAAAAATCTCTACATAATGTGTTTTGGGATTATTGTAAATTTTGCAAGAATAATGTCTCTACAAACACTTCTAGGGCAGATTTTGCTTCAAACTTGCCTAAAAATATGTTTAATTATACTTTTTTTGAAGTAGGTGGCCTAAAAAAATTGTAACTGATTCACAAAATTCACTGTTTTCTTCCCCTAGTAACGATCGTTTTGCTTCTACTGACTGTGGAGTGCAACCACGCGTTTTAAAGGTCAAGGACTGCTCTTTTTTGTGAACCTAATTTTGTATTCATATGACATCACTGCAAGAGCTCCGCGAAGCATAAAGTGTGTTACTAGAAAGTAGTTTGCAGACTGCTGATTGGGTCTAACCAGTCACGAGAGTGAATCCTCGATTCTGATTGGCTGAACCTCCACTAGCCGCCATCTTTGTTTACACGGTCTCTATCGGTGTCAGCGAACACAGGCATCACAGTTTGCCAGTTTTAGGCAGAGTTTTGGCTTTTTTTCGTTGCTAAGAAAAGTTGGAATGAAGTTTAGAGTTCTCCATAAGTTTGGCATTAAAAGAAGAAATCTGAGAAGAGTCTCAGCCGGTAGTGAGCCCCAGTAATCTGAACTTGAACCAGTCGGTCACTTGAACCAACTGCGTCAACCTCATTTGCTTCATCGAAGAAATAATGTTATTTTCATCAAAAACGAAAGGGTATTTCACTCGAGTAAAGATGAAGGAAAACCAGGGCCCAGCATAAAAACGAAGATTAAAATAAACACCCAAAACGACTGAAGAAGTGACGATCTGGACATTGCCTTCAGTCTCTTGTCACTGCACTGACACAGTGACAGGGGCCAGTGTCCAGAAAACAAAAACAGTAAATATTATTTTATTTCTTTATTTTACTTCTTTTTTTTTTGCTAGGATTTTTACTGACCTTACTTTTCCCTCTCTGAATGTCTCCACCTTGCATGTCAGTACATGTGTTTACTGTTTATGTTAGTGGGTGTATGACACACTGTGTGTGTGTGTGTGTGTGTGTGTGTGTGTGTGTGTGTGTGTGTGTGTGTGTGTGTGTGTGCAAGGTCAACTGATTTTTCTAAAGTTTGATGATAAAAGATTAATCTTAATAGCCTACATATTTTATGCAGCCTGCCCTCACAAGGAAAGAAAATGCAATAGCAAAAATGCCTCATGAAAAAAGAAAAAAAAGAAAAAACAAAAAAAAAAAGCCTCATGAAGTGTATATTGTAGCACTCAGAAGTAAACAATAAAGAAGAAAAACAGTACCAATAACAATTGTAGGAAAAGAAAACTGAGCAAACTGTCTGAAAATAAGATATAGAAAAAGAAGCAAAGCAACTATCAAATAAAAGAATCATTATAAATAAAACATACAAGTACATTCACCAGACAAACAGAAAATAAAAAAAGATATAAATAATTAACGGGATAATAGTAAACAAAATTATTTTGAAACACATAACATAATAGCTGATAAATTCAAGTAGAGGTTTATTTCTAGAACCATAAAGATCAGCTCACACTTTCTATCCTGTGTGTGGTTGTTTCAGATTATGTGTCTGTTCAGTGTGTGTACATGTGTGTGGTGCAGCAGTTGGTACATATATGTATACTGTTATTACTATCTGTGTTTTGTACCCATAAAACTCTTTAATATCTATGTCAGTATAGTACAAAGCTGTAGCTGAAGAAACTACAATGTAAGGGTCATGTGTTTTTACAGCCTGAGGTTGGAAAAAGGAAGAAAATATGGGTTTTGTGTGTGTTTACAGCATGTTAAAACTTTGAAGTCAATTTTCTCAAAACGCACTTTTTTCGCATACGTACAATCCGGCCCCCTTTACTGTGCAAGTTCTATAGCAGCTACTGCCATGAAACTTTGCACATAGATGTAAAAATGGCTTCTGAGTGCAATAAGACTATTAGAAAATGTCTCATCTCTCTAGGTTTTGGTCTAGGCAAGATTAAACTTGATTTTTTACCTTTCCTAATTTTAAGCTAAATTCCAACGGGTGTTGTCAGCAGTGATGTGAATTTATACAAAGAAATATATGCTTATTGCACCCTTCTGTTCCTGCCCTTTGCATTTATAATGATTTTGACTTCATTACTTCATACTTTTTCGAACAGTAGAGGGGGCCGAGACATACCCGTTTTTCACTGCATTTTTTGGGGGAAAAAATCATAAAAATTTTTCTACATCATATTAAGCTTTGAAACTTTGTATCATAGCTTAAAATGATGCTTTCCACCACTGTGCAAAATTTCATGGCAATACCTTAAGTAGAACTTGAGATATAAAAATTGGTCAAAACGGACGCCTAGTCCCCCCTTAAGCAATAGTTGAAAATTATATGTGACTACAGTTCTGCTAAGAGGAAATGCTGTCTAGAACTGAAGTTTTCAGCAGACCATTTTTAGTATCCACCAATAATGTAGCCACATTCCAACTTCAGGGATCTGCCACAACTAAAAATGATACTCAACAACTTACATAACATAAAAAAACATCCCAATGAACACGGCTGAAAATGCACCAATGCTAACCATTCTGACCATGCCACACTTACACTCACCGTGAAGAGAGGAAAGATGTGCTGTGTGTGGGCAGAGGTGCCTGATGTGAGGAGAATGGCCAGGTAAGACAGTATCGAGTGCTGCACACACATCATATACACAACTATCAGCATCCACTTTACAGAAGGCAAGCAAAATATAATGGAAAAGTGTGGACTGCTGCACATGTCTGACAAAATCATCCATCACCCACTTTACAGAAGTAAAATATCACATGAAAGTATTGGCAGGATGCACACATTGATACACACATGACACAAGTATCAGTATCCACTTTACTGACCCAGAATCTGATGGTGTGGTTCAATGTACACAGTCAATGCTGTGGAACTCTGTATAAATCCTACACACTAAGATACAATAGGAGATGTTGAGTATACAGCTTGACTGTGAGGGGGAGGGGGGATGTTTGTCAGATGGACAGCTCAGTCTCTGATAGAAAGACAGCTGTAAGATGCAGGTCCTCCCAGTCTCCATACAGCTTCTTGGCCACTGGGGTGATAGGGGTCAGGCCAGATCCTCTTTCAGAGTGCCTTGTATGACGGGCAGGACTGCAGCACATGTTCTGTTGTTTGGTGATATCTGACTTATCCACTATGATATTGACTCCGTGGATTTCAGCTTGTTGCAGAAGATGGGGATGCTATGTATGCTGACAGGCCCCTGGCACCCTCATAGGGGAATACAGAGCTGTCACAGTGTCTTCTTTATCAGATACGGGCAGTGTGCTGGCCCAACACTACAAGTCTTGTTGCACATTGCCCAGCTTAACACCCCAGGGGTCATCAACAATAGACACTCTGTCTCACTCATACTACCTAGGAATCACTACATGACTATGAGTACACTCACTGGATGGGAAGCTTGCATGTATCTATTACTGTTTTCATGTACCTCACAATATAGGCAGCCCTACTGTTCACAATGCTTAAGTTTTGGCACATCATACTCAGCTTTGTTACAATGCCAATAAGTCAATCATCAATACCTCATTTACCATTCCTCAACAAAATCCTCATTACAAACAGCTGTCAGAGAGCCAAAATTGGCACAACAGTGAACAGTTTTTTTTATTTTTTAAAAGTCTGATAGAGGCTGTATACATTGCCCATGACTACAGTTATTATTACAAATCAGACAGGCTTAATTTTAGCTCACCATCGTAACTGCCTCATTGATGACGATGCCTCGCACATGAGCTTTGTCGAAGAAATGAGTTTCCAGTCCCCCCAAAAAGTACTGCGTCTTCACTTCCACCCCTACACTGGGCAACACCAACACTGCCTCTGAAAACACAGCAACATCACTTCTGAAAACACAGCAACATCACTTCTGAAAACACAGCAACATCACTTCTGAAAACACAGCAACATCACTTCTGAAAACACAGCAACATCACTTCTGAAAATAATAACACACCACATCTGAAAACACAGCAACATCACTTCTGAAAATAATAACACACCACATCTGAAAACACAGCAACATCACTTCTGAAAATAATAACACACCACATCTGAAAACACAGCAACATCACTTCTGAAAATACTATTACATCACATCTGAAAACAACAGCAATGTCACTTCTGAAAATACTAACACATCACATCTGAAAACAACAGCAACATCACTCCTGAAAATACTCTCATAGGATCACATCTAAAAACACCCAAATCACTCCTGAAAATTCACTCCTATCACAAATGAAACAGCAAGCGAATTTCATCCATGAAAATACACCATCTGGCATCTCTCTAAAAATACACTAATACCTTACATAGAACTTTTCTGATATAAGTATACACATTCATCATACGTGTTGTTTTTTTAAACCTAAAAGAAACCAACCCCCCCCCCCCCCCCCCTCAAAAAAAAGTTTTGACACTCTCATGCTTGTCTTTAAAACAGAAATAGTGTAAGTATTGAATAGGTAGACCACAAAAAGTATGAAACTAAGCTTCCTCATCCTCAAGAATCAGTTTTGAATTCAAAATTTTTATATTCACTATAAAATCAATTTCTTTTGTGCTGGTATCCTTTAAAAGAAAAAAAAAAAAAAAAAAAAACCCTCTGCATTGTCAGGAACCTGGATTCAACTTTTAAAATAGGAAATGGCACAAATGATCAGTAACATTTAAAGGGAAGCAAATCCACATCAAGAGAAATAGTTGATCTTATGGCACAAGTAGATTCCCTTTGATTGAAAGCCTTTGAGTACTTAAAAAAAACCACACACAAAAAAACCCTTAAATGTGCACTTGATACATTGCTTTGTGACATCAAGACTGTCGTAGCTCAAGCTACAGCACAACTCCAATGAGTTGACTCTCTAAGGAATTAGAAGAGCCCTGACTTTTCACATTTCTCTCTGAGTAATCAAGCTAAGTAAAAATCAAGTCAAAAGTCAAAAATACTTTTGATCATCCATGAATAAGCCTATAAGGGCTATTACAATGACTAGGAGTCATTGGGGCACTGTCAATAAATCATGTTCTCTTTCCTCTTTAAGAAGTCATTAGGACACTGCACTAAAACTTTCTGGTACTGTATCCTGGGAAAACTGAACCAATTCGAGCCCACCCCTGCCATGCATGACCAGCACAACTTTGAAATAATCATGGACATTAAACATTCAACAATACACAAGAACAAGAATCTTCCATTCTCAAAGAAAAAAGAGTAAAAGGTATTATAATTACACAATTCTTTTACCTTTTTTCACCTTGTAGAGCAGACGATATACCAGAAGCCCCGCTAGGCACACTGACATAACCCATAACACCACGTCATCCTGAAGTAAAAAAAAAGAACATTTCTACAGCAAGAAATTGACAGCATTTGTTACTAGAACATGTATATAACGCATGATGCTGTCTTTAACATCAGAATGTTTTCAGTCTAACAACAATCAACATGCCTACAATACACACAACAAACGACAGCAGTCCATTCACAGAAGAAAGTTACCCACATAAACTGCTCTGGTCATATGTGCCTAAGAACTATGAACACCACTTGTGTGTGCATGTGTGTTCTTTTTTTCTTCTTTTTTGCATGTGTGTGTGTGTGTGTGGGGTGCGTGCGTGTTGAGTCACTAATGTGTGTGTTTCTTAAATTTTAATGTTTATTGCCACTGAATTGCTCTAGTCATATGTGTCATCATCACTAAGAACTTTCTATGAATACTATTCTCAATCAATCAATCAAATTTTTATTTCCAGATGGTACATTGAGTAAGCAGCGATCTGCTTTTTTCCATCAAGCCATCTATCTAAAGAAATCCGTCTTAATCCAGTCAACAAAGCAGGCATCTGTCGGTCTGGGAAGTCTGCAGTTGCGCTTTAGGCTCTAGAGGGCGTGTGTGTGTGTGTGTGTGTGTGTGTGTGTGTGTGTGTGTGTGTGTGTGTGTGTGTGTGTGTGTGAGAGAGAGAGAGAGAGAGAGAGAGAGAGAGAGAGAGAGAGTAAGTACACAGTGTGTTGTTTGTTTGCGTGCGCGCAGGGTGTGTGTGTGAGTGTGATGTGTGTGTGTGTGTGTGTGTGTGTGTGTGGTGGTGAGTGAGTGAGTGAGTGAGTGAGTGAGTGAGTGAGTGAGTGAGTGAGAGTGTGTGTGTGTGTGTGTGTGTGTGTGTGTGTGTGTGTGTGTGTGTGTGTGTGTGTGTGTGTGTGTGCGTGTGTGTGATATAAGCAATCCCTCACTCACTCTATCAGTGTTAATGCGCGATGTCGTATGTGTGTCGACAACATAAACTGATAAGTACTAAAGTAGCCTGGCCTAAAGCTTAAACTCACCACTTCGTATATTTGAAACGCAGAAGCAAGCACTGAAGTGAGAAGTAAACTCATCACTAATCGCCTGGGCCTGTAGACACAGTGATGCACAATGAATTCGCTGCCCAGCGATCCATATGTCTTGTGCTCTAATGTTGTCATGCCTACTCCAAACGATCAGACAAGTCTTTCACCAGCTTCTTGTTGGTGAAATGGCTCATTGGGAGTTGTCTTTCCCTTGATTTTCCAGTTATCTTTCGTGTTTAGCGGGACTGACGGCCGCACTCCGGCGTTAAGTTATTTTTGCCTATTGATCTTTGTTTTTTCAGATAATAGTGACTACACTTACCATTGCATCCACTTAAAAATAGGAAAAAATCTGTTTGGTTTTTTTGTTGTTGTAAAAGACTAACTCTTGACTCTCTGCGAATAAAAAATGTGTCAGTAAAAACTGCCCTTTCTGCTCTCTTACAAGAAGTTGAAAATAGGTAAAAACTTTTTGGACAACTTTTTAATATATTTTTTCACTTTACACATGCGCACGCGCGCGCACGTGTTTTGTGTCGTGATACGGTTATTGGCGTAAAGTGGACAGGGTCAGCGGAGATAACTCCTCCCTGTGTCTGGAAACTTCTTGTGGAAACACACACACACACACACACCCTTCTCCTTCCCTTCACCTGGTAAGCTGCCAGTGCATAGACTGCAAGTTGCAAGACAAACTTTTCCAAATCTGACCATTTCTATTGACTTCGCAGGTGTGATAATCACATAAAACAACAGATTTTCCCAGGAAAATTAGGGAAAATACTAGTCTTACGTTGACAGTCTCGACTGGGTTTTTATTGATGTGGTATCTTTTTATTGTCATCATTGTAGTAGTTTTTCACAAGTGTGTTGATAGAAAATGGTGTGTTAAGCAATTTAAAAATAATTTCAAGTTACTTTTTGACCGGGTTCACGCAGTTGACCGTCTTAATCCAGTCAACAACAAAGCAGGCATCTGTCAGTCTGGGAAGTCTGCAGTTGCGCTTTAGGCTCTAGAGGGCAAAGCCTGGGTAAGTAAATAGGGAGGGCAAGATGTTACCCATGCAGCAGACATCCCCCCCCCCCCCTCTCCCCACAACGCTGGAATAGTCCAATGGAAAGGCAATCGCCGATAGGGTTGGTTTCAGTGCCGTTGCAGGACCCGCCAAAACATTTCCATAATAGGCTTACAGCCCCAAACTGCCCTGGGGACTCCAACTCGCTGATTTTTCATCAGGAATAGTGTCTATAACACAACACGTGTGCATGCTGGGTTTTTTTATATATCATATTAAAAAAAAATCATTATCAATTTTGTTGTCACCTGCTCCTACCGGCATTTAATGGCCTGCTCTTCCGAAAGGCAGAACAGGTTTTTAACGAGTGCACAAGATGTTCTGTGTGTGTTTGCACACGGGGCCTCGGTTTATTGTCTCATCCGAAGGACTTAATAGTTAACGACAAGGAACCCATCTAACGACACCACACATATAACTGCCCATGCATACACACAATCTGTGTGTGTGGTGTGTGTGGTGTGGTGTGTGTGTGTGTGTGTGTGTGTGTGTGTGGTGTGTGTGTGTGTAACGCACTTCTTACGGCGACACACAGCGGAAGAAAGAAACACTTAGGGAAGCTTGAGAGCAAATCTTTAGGGAAGGAGCCCACTTCTGATGTAGCAAGTGTCTGAACTCGTCACTTGTCTTGGCCAGCCGGGCTGCTGCCTATTCTCTCTTTCTTTCTGCCAAACTGAGATCTGAACGTGTGACATCAGGATTTTGAGCACTTATGGCCAAAACCCCTTTAAAGTACAATGTCAACCACTATGCAAATGGAAACATCTATTGTTAGAGGGGAAATTCAGTTTGAAGTTTAAAATTCTTTTATCCCGAGGATAAAGGAATAAGCACTCATGTGCTTTTTCCCCCAAAAAAATATACATGATTCCCATGTGCATGCGATTCTGTCAAATTTGTCATCCGTTCCTGGCACACAATGGCCCACTCTTCCGAAAAGCAGAACAGGTTTAGGAAGATTCGTTGTTTTTCTTCGACCAGATGCTGCATATTGAACACTTGATAGCGAAATAGATAAATAAATATATAAACATTTTTTTACCCCCTCCCCCAAATTTTTCTGAAGAGGAATACTTTATAGTTGCTTCTGCCATTGCCCTTATGGCTCTGATTCTCTTTCTCTCAGAAATGGAGAGCTGTTTCATAAGATCATAGGGAGATGTGCATTCAGGTCCTTTTGCTCCAACTTCTACAGTCAGGACTGCTAGCAGCTTGGGAATCAGAATCCTTCAAGCTCCTGGCAAGACCGGCATACTTCTCAGTCATGCAGATGTGGCTTAAAATATTATACCTCCATGCTGTTTTCACTGGGCACCTTAACGTCAATCACATTTTGTATGTTTGGGGTTGTTTCACACCACCCTTGCTAGGCTGATCTTTTTTCCCCCCAAGTGTCTGGCTGTTCCAGTCAGGAAGTTTTGCAGTGTATTTCCAGTTTCACCCAGTAAACCTCTCTATCTTATTGAGAGCAGAGATGTGCCGGCCATTCTTGGAGAAGAGTGACAGAGACATGGAGAAACGCATTCCATGAAACTGACTGACTTGGTCTGGGAAAACAAAGTGTGTGCTAAATCAGCTTGACATGTCCTGTCTCACAACTAGCTATAAGCTGGCGAAAGCAGAATAAACTAATGATGGCTCAAGCAAAACCAGCTTGAACCTTGCATAGGCATTCATTAAAGAAAGAGCTGATTATGCTCTTCAGCTGGCTTATCACATACTTCAGCCAGAGACAACTTTTCCATGCTGGGAAAGGTTGTTGTTGATTTCTTTTTGTTTTGGGGTGTTTTTTGTTGTTGTTTTTACACACACTGACATTACATGATCAGTAAAGTCAAGTTGTGTATATTAATGAAGTGTTTATGCTTTGTCGCTTTGTTCAATTGCTTGATCCAATTTGCAATTGCATGAAGCACACTTGATTAGCATGTGTGTGTGTGTGTTGTGTGTGGCAGATATAAGGGCAGCTGAAGCTGGGAAGGGGAAGGGGTGGTGTTACAGTGGACCTATCAACTGTGTGAACGTAAGTATAGGATCGCCATACACATGCAAAAATGTGTTTCTTGCATTATCCAGAAGAATAGCCTACTGTTGTAGTAACACTATTGTGTTCTCCTGTGAACATTTTGTGAAGTTTAGATTTTGGTCACGTTTAAGACAACTTATTTTCTAATGCACGAAAATACCAACACACATGCTATGTCTTCAGTCTTCTTTAATTACACCCCCCTCTCCTTCCCTACTTTACTGTCCATTACACTTTCAACCTTCCTTGTCTGATATTACTGAGTGTGAACAAACGTTATAGGCCTACTGAGAAAAACAACACACATAAAACATCTTAACAAGCAACCAAAAGCAAAACAACAACAACAACAACAAAACAAACAAAAATATTCATCTTTCGTGGAATAATAGGGGGCTATTAGTGACCAATGGTATGAACAAAACGAAAATACCAGGTCAGCCATCGTGCACCTGAAGGTTTTCTAGTGCACTTGTACTAATCCTTCGGGCGAAATGATAAACCGAAGTCTCGTGTACAGCACGCATTCAGTGTATGTAAATTTAAAGAACCCACAGCAACAAAAAAGCGTCGAGGCAAAATTATGTTGAATACAGCACTCTGATGGAGAAATTAAAATCAATACAATGGGCGAACAGCCAAATATCACTCAGAGAAATTGCCTGATGAGAGTAGCATGCATGCAATACAGTATTGAACAGTGCACAGTGGTGCCTTAAAACAATCGACGGCGACACTTAGCCTATAAAGCAGCCTAATAAAGCAGCCGGAACACTCATCATTATGACGTAGTTTCTGAGACTGAACCGAAGTGGGTGTGTTTTGTGTTTTTGGTTTGTTTATTCTTTCATTCCGAGGATAATGGAATAATCACTCATGTGCTTTTTAAAAATAAATTTTTTATATATTTTTTAAACATTTTTTCGAAGGAAGGAAAAATGCTTTTTTACGTTCAGTCCCTGTGTGTATGCAGTTTTGTAAAGTTTGTCAGTTTTGTGTAATTATAATACGTTATATCATATGTAAAGGTATATTAGGGCAGGGGGAATGAATGGTTAAGTTTGAAACTCTTAGGGAGCGAAATATTGATAAATCAGCTAAGAAGGAAGGTGCAGGACGGTTTAGATGTTCACGATGCCTAACAGGTAAAGCGTGTGGTCCTGGGTTCGATTCCCGGCCTTGCCCTTTCTTCCCAGTTTGACGGGAAAATCGAACGGAATGTCAAGTCTATGGACTTGTGCATGTAAAAAAAAAACTTAACTGCATTCGAAAATTGGAATGGGCAAGGAGGTGCCTCCCGACTGTCGTAGCAAGATAGGAAGGTTTGATTCCCAACTGCATCCCCGAAGTTGGATTGTGGCTACCTTAATGGTAAGGAATAACGGTTGCATTCACAAAAATCTGATCATTGGTGAACTTTGCTGTTCTAGCTGAGGAACAAAAGAGTCTTATAGTCTATCTTTGTCAAAACAAAACAAAAACGTGAAAAAGAGGGAGAGAAAAGAAAAACAAAAACATATACAGTACTAAAATAGAAATATATACCCCAAAAATCATATCATATAACTCTCCCCCCCCACCCCCCTCACCTAATATTTTATACCAGAGAGAGAGAGAGGGGGGGGGGGGGGGGGGAGTGCTACAGGCATTCTAAAAGAATAGATTGCAAGCTATGTGTTTTCTGCCTCTCCTTATAATGACTCCTGACACCTTGAGCAGGAAAACTCTCCTCCATAACCAGTCCTCCCCCCTTCCCCCCTTTCCTGACTTTCAGCCCAGCTGGGGGAGAACAAGTAGTAGGCTAGGCCTGGATGTTTGCCGACCACGCGACATCATGCATACATACATCTCGTTTTGTGTTGATGTTTGCAGCAGTAAAAGCAATGTCAGTTTGTGATTGGTGGAAAATCCGCAGGCGCTGACAGTGAGAGAAAAGGCAGACGATGTGTCGGCTCAGTCTGCACGCGGCTTGCAAAGAGTCGATTTGAATGATACGACGTAAGTTTCGTCTGCTGGTTCTTCTGGCCAGCGCTTTTTGGCTTCTGGGCATTGGCTTCTATCTGTACAAGGCCAGTCAAGATCAGGTAAGTGACATGCTGGTGCCATAGCCTAACCATTGTGGTTCTGATCGTGCTCCGTAAGTGATGCTCCTGCTACCCACCAGTTTAGTCACTGGGAAAGCGCGTGTTATTGCGTAGAACTGAGAATGTTTCTTCGCCAGTTTGGTGCGAACAGTTGGCTTGG
>CM060324.1:27881424-27898924 GCA_030674155.1 Stramonita haemastoma | reverse complement strand
TGTTCCGCTTTTCGTAAGAGTAGGCCATTGTGTGCCGGTGGGAACAGATGACAATATTTACACAACTGCATACACACGGGGACTGGATGAAAAAAAAGCACATGAGTGCTTATCCTATTATCCTCGATATAAAAGAAGAAAATATAATAAATAAATAAATAAATAAATAGATTAATAAATAAATAAATAAATAAATAAATAAAATAAACAACGAAACAGCATCACGGTGCTCTTAGGAAAAAGTTGTTTTCTTGTGACGTGTGTATATTTTGTTTAGTGTTTGTTTTATCATGACATTAAAATTTTTTTTTTTTTTTACATTTTATTTGCTCATTCTGCCATTACAAAATTAATATTGACTTCAACAAAGGAAAACACCCTGCCTGATCTTATCATTTTCTTTAGCCTCCCAACCTCTCCCCCCCCCCCCCCCCCGACTATCCTTTCTTCTTGCACTCCCTGATGTAGCCTCTTGTGTGTGTGTGTGTGTGTGTGTGTGTGTGTGTGTGTGTGTGTGTGTGTGTTGTGTTGTGAACTTTTTGTCAGACAAGGTATTATACAAGTTCAGGCCTGGAGTTTACGAGATAACGTATTTTGTACCAGTTTATACTCGAGAAGAAAAAAAACAGCCACCACCCACACACAACAAAGCCCTGATTAGGACAGCAATCAGTAACATTCTCACAAGAAAAGCAAGACGGAATAGCCTAGTGGTCAGAACATTGCGCTCGCAATTTGACGACCTGGGTTTGATTCCCTTTCGAGGTAATTTTTCCCTGGAGTTAACATCAGTACTGACTCCACTCTCCCCTAAATTCCTTCGGATGAGACTATAAACCGATGCCCCGTGTGCGAACGCACGCAAAACATCTTGCGCACACGTTAAATCCTGTTCCGCTTTTCGTAAGAGTAGGCCATTGTGTGCCGGTGGGAACAGATGACAAGATTGACAAAACTGCATGTACACGGGGATTGGATGTAAAAAAGCACAAGAGTGCTTATTCCATTATCCTCGATATAAAAGAATAAATAAGAAAAAGCGATGCAAACTGTATGGAATGAAGTAGTCATCCGCTCAGGACTGGGCTACTTACACTTCTTGTTCATCAGCAGTGGCTAGAGCAACACAGGGAGGGGATAAGCAAAGACACACTGCTTTATTCATTTATTTATTGTATTCTTTTATATCGAGGATAATGGAATAAGCACTCATGTGCTTTTTTTTTTTACATCCAGTACCCGTGTGTGTGCAGTTTTGTAAATCTTGTCATCTGTTCCCACTGGTACACCGATGGACTACTCTTACGAAAAGCGGAACAGGATTTAACGTGTGCGCAAGATGTTCTTAAAATAATTCAAAAGGCTGAAAAAGTTTTAACGTGTGCACAAGATGTTTAACGTGTGTCTTAGCATGTATGCGTTTTTATTTTTGTCATCCATTCCTACCGGCACGAGTGGTCTCTTATTCTAAAAGGCAGAACAGGTTGTAACGTGTGCGCAAGATGTGCGCACGCACGCACGCACGCACGCACGCACGCGCACACACACACACACACACACACACACACCATTTAAAATGTTTTCTGTGATATTACCAGTTACTGAGAATGTTTTCTGTTGTCTTTGGGAAGAAAAAAATGACCTGATAATGAAAACTTTTCCTGAAAAATATCACCTCCACCTTTTTTTTGTTTTGTATTCCTTTTTAAAAAAGAAATTTAATCTAACTGAGGATTAAAAAAAACAACACAGCTTGTAATAAGATCTCACCCCCCCCCCCTCCTCCCAACGAACAAGCACCCTGCCCCCCTTCGACAAAGAAACAAAAAACCACTGCTTATCATTAGGAACTGTTTTTGTTTTTGGTGGTTTTTCTTTTTTTTCCTTCTAAAGGTCACATGTCGTCTAGGAACATGTCTAGTGAAATTACTTTAATTCTGAAACTTCACAAATAACATTCCATTATAATCTTTAAAAAAAATCCAATCCGTTCTTGTTGTTCACTCAAATCATCAAGAGGTTATTCCCCAGTAAATGATTGAGAGAAAAAAGTCAAAAATAATTTGTATTCTCGCGAAATAATTAAAGGCTCAAAATTGTCTAGCCCAGTTACCTACGTTACCCACTTGCGAGAGGAGAGAAAATCAATAGACTCCAAACAATAAATGTAAATATTTCAATTTTATTTCAAATTCTCGTGCTTAAAAAACCCGACAACTACCGGGTCTGACCTTTCTTTCCTATTCCATTTTATCGTTATTGAGAGCTTTCCTCTGGAGCTGGCGATGTAGTTGAATGCAGTTAGTTGTAAATGGGAGCACTTTTCAATCTGAAGTTGTGTGGAAGTTTACATTGAAACTTTCTGTGATTAGCTTTGTGCAGCCCTTTTCTTTGAACCCAAAGGGCAGTAGCGCAGCAGACTGTCTCTTTATTTTAAACCAAATGGTATTTCCCTATTCCTAATGGGGTCGTTTTATGCCAATTGTTATTGCCATCTTCTAAATGATGCTTCTTTGTACCATAATGGTATGGCGGTGTTTTGAATGAGGGTTCTTCGTACCAAACGACAGTAGCGTACACTTAATGAGGTTTCTTTGTACCCAGTAGCAGTGTGGTATTTCAATTTTGATCATGTTTCTTTACAATATATAAAAATGCTGTCTCCTTAAAGAGGTTTCTTAAAATCAAATGCAGTGCTGTTTTCGAATTGGGGGTTTCTTTACACCAAATGCACTGCAATAGTTCTAAATGGCGTTCTTTCAAACTAAATAATATTGTCATCATTGTAATAAATGATGTTTTTTTCATGCTAAATGGTGTTGTCATGTTCTAATACATAACGTTTCTTTCATACTAACTGGAATTGTCATAGTGTAGTAAAGGATGTTTATTTTCATGCTAAGTGGTATTGTCATAGTCTAGTATAATGACGTTTCTTTCATACTAATCTGGAATTGTCAGTGTAGTAAAATGACGTCTCTTTCATACCAAACAGTATTGTCGTAGTGTAGTAAATGACGTCTCTTTCATACCAAACAGTATTGTCATAGTGTAGTAAATGACGTCTCTTTCATACCAAACAGTATTGTCATAGTTAGTAAATGACGTCTCTTTCATGCCAAACAGTATTGTCATAGTCTAGTAAATGGCGTCTCTTTCATACCAAACAGTATTGTCATAGTCTAGTAAATGGCGTCTCTTTCATCCAAACAGTATTGTCATAGTCTAGTAAATGGCGTCTCTTCATGCCAAACAGTATTGTCATAGTCAGTAATGCTCTTTCCATGCCAACAGTATTGTCAAGTGTGTCAATGCTTCTCTTTCTTACCAACTTGTATTGTTATAATCTAAATGACGTTTCTTTCATACTTAAGGGTATTGTTTAAGTGAAGTAACTGACTTCTCTCTCTTACCAAATGGTATTGTTATAGTCTAAATGACGTCTCTTTCTTATCAAAATGGTATTGTCATAGTGTAGTCAATGACTTCTCTTTCTTACCAAATGGTATTGTTATAGTCTAAATGACGTTTCTTTCATACTTAACGGTATTGTCAAAGTGTAGTAAATAACAGGTGTTTTTTTCCCATACCAAACGATATTGTCATAGTCAAGTAAATGACATCTCTTTCATACTAAATGGTTTGTCATAGTCTAAATGACATTTCTTTCATACCAAACGTCATAACCATATTCCAAACGACTGCCATACCGTTAGCCATATAAAGCTATAGCCTACAGGTACAATCATCGTCTTACAGTAAAGGAACAAAAGTTGGTCATTTTTAGTTGGGTTATCTGATCGGCTGTGTAAGAGACCTTCTGTTGTGGTCTGTGTGTATGGAAGAAAGGACAGGTGTTTATCAAGAGGAGAGGCTCACAGGCCAGCCTACACACACACATGTATACATACTATACATGTATGTACACTGAAAGCTTAGCTGGACAGGGTTGGACAGGACACGTCCATCGAAAGTTTTGAAACTGACCTGCTTTTGGGGATAGATAAGGGCCACGCTTTCCGCTCCTTCCCCCCTTCACCCTCCCCTTCATACACATACACACACACACACACACACACACACCTCTCTCTCTCTCTCTCTCTCTCTCTCTCTCTCTCTCACTCACACACACACACACAACACACACACACACACACACACACACACACACACACACACACACACACACACACACACACACACACACACACACACACACACACACACACACACACACACACCACTCTCGAACAGTATGTCTTGCCGCTCCGCCATTTTGAATTGTAATCTGCTTTTCTGTTTTGTCTGTCTAGAGCTGTGTCAGTGTGTGTGTGTGTGACATGTTGGTGTCAGTGTGATTAGGATTAAGTGAGGACAGAGGCTGTAGATTTGTTGACAGGTAGATTTATGTTTACCGATTTGCCTTGCTTGCACACGCGCGCGCATGTACAAATACGCACGCACGCACGCACGAACACACACACTCTCTCTCTCTCTGGCACGTGTCTTCACTGCTATATCTCTCCCCTGTTACACACACACAACACACACACACACACACACACACACACACACACACACACACACACACACACACACACACGCGCGCGCGCGCGCGCACGCACGCACACACTCACATACTCACACACACACTGTGCACAACACACACACACACACACACACACACACACACACACACACACACACACACACACACACACACCCCACACACACACAGAGCATATTATGCAAAGGAGGTTGGAGAAAGGGGGGGGGGAGAGAGAGAGAGAGAGAGAAAAATCGGATTCGGGGAATTATTTTGTTCAGTAAAGGCCATGGTCCCTATTGAAGGGAAGAGACACACACACACAACAACAAACAAGAAAAGACGAGAGAGAGGAGAGGGGAGAGAGAGAGGGAGAGAGGAGAGAGAGAGAGAGAGAGAGAGAGAGAGAGAGAGAGAGAGAGAGAGAGAGAGAGAGAGAGAGAGAGAGAGAGAGAGAGAGAGAGAGAGAGAGCTGTGATACCAGATCATTAGGTGTTTGGCTGTCATTTTTCGTTGTTGTTTTTCTTGGTTTTTTGCGGGGGGGTGGGGGTGGGGGGGTCACTTTTATTTTTAACTTTGGCTAGGTGGGCACAGCATGCATTTAAAGGTCTCACGTTCACTCCTACACCCGCAAACAAACGAACAAAGAAACAAACAAAAAAGCAAACAACAAAACCATTGGGACAGTACACTCTTGTAGCACACACAGACGTGCACACATATATATGCAACACTCACAGATTTGATCAAAGAAAAAGAAAAAAGCCCTACAAAAAATTACAGTAACAACTACTTCTAAAAATTGAAAAGGAAGATAACAACAGAATGATAATGAAAATGATGATGATGATAATAATAATGACGATGATGATAATTCATTAATGATGATGATGAATGATGATGATGATGATAACCAGAAAAATTAGATTTTTGTTGGTCAGAATTTGACCAGGGACAGTACCTCTATTACCATGGGGTTCTTTTATGTGTGCTAAGGATACGGTACACGCAGGAACCTGAGCCTACCGTCTCATCCAAAACACTTGAGACCCAGACCACCACACTACTTACAGTAGATGCGGAAAAAAATCTCCAGTTTCAGACGGGAATCGAACCACATCGCTCTCGCTGTCCAAGAAATTAAACCCGCAGCTTCTCCGTGGAGATGCATGGAGCCTATCTGTATAAATCGCATCCCCCATCTTCTGGAAATTCTGTGCTAGGAATTCCTTCTTTTCTATCCCTCTGCTTCTGCCTTGTTCCTGTCCTTGCTGTCACCTCCTTCTTGTCTGTTTTTCTGTCTTCTTGATTTGTTTTTACAAGATATAGCGCTATACAAATTCCATGTATTATTATTATTATTATTATTATTATTATTATTATTATTATTATTATTATTATTATTATTATTATTATTATTTTCCTGTCTTTTTTCCGCCAGAAAGGCTTAAAAGATAACAATTCTCTCCCTCTCCTAAGTCGGAGTTTTAACTTTTTTTTTAATACCACTTAAAGTCACGGTAGATTTCTCTACGTGAAATTTGAGCTGCTCTCCCCGGGAAGGGCGCGTCGACACAAGAGCAGCGCCACCCATTTTTTTTTTTTTAATTCCTGTCTGCAACTGTATTTTGTTTCCCTATCATAGTGGCTATTTTCTGCAGATTTTTGCCAGGGACAACTCTCTTGTTGCCGTAGGTTCTTTTACGTACGCTAAATAACTACATGTAACATATACGGGACCTCGGTTTATCGTCTCATCCGAAAGACTAGCACCCAGGCCTCAACTCATGGTCTAATGGATTGGGAAAATTTTTGGGCCCAAACGGTACTCGAACCACCGCACACTCCGACCCGGACTTTTCGCTTTCTGGGCAGGTGGTTTACCTCCAGACCACCGGTCCATGGAGCTGGGCCTGACTTGTCAGGCGCTTGGCGGCTGCGCAACCGCATTTTGCGCTAATATGACAGACAACAATAGCTCCTGTCTGAGTGTTCAACGACGAAGAAGAAAAAACCTGCAGCTTTTCACCTATTTCTAGACCGACAGCGTGAGCATTGGACTACCGAGCCACATGTAACCGGCATTTTATTTTTTGCATTCGCTAAGGGAAACAATCGTTGGAGGGGGAGGACGAGAGAGAGAGGGGGGGGGGGGGATTTAAGCCAGTCTGTTTATGCGGCCTCACATCTGTTGGCCGCTAATCTGTAGGCAATAACGGCAGATGGACAAAATAGGTGGAGTGAGATCAGATGGGGAGCTCTCAGGGCTGGCTTAGTGCTGAAAGATATAGCTATAGTGACTGATACTGGTTTGCACGTGTCTAGATGTACTTGATTTGCTTTGGCAACAGGTGGAAAGTGGAAAGTGATGAGGTTTGATTTTCTGTTGAGAGTGCTGTCATAGGCTCACCACAGGCTTCTACAATATTGATACTTTTTGTCGTTTTCTTTTCTCTTTCTCTCTCTCTCTTCTCGATCCTCTCCCCACTCCTCCACTTCCCCAACTCTTTGCGTCTCTCTCTGTCTCTGTCTGTCATTCTGTCATTCTGTCATTCTGTCTGTCTGTCTGTCTGTCTGTCTGTCTGTCTGTCTGTCTGTCTGTCTGTCTGTCTCTCTCTCTCTCTCTCTTCTCTCTCTCTCTCTCTCTCTCTCTCTCTCTCTCTCTCTCTCTCTCTCTCTCTCTCTCCCTCCATCGGATGAGACTTTAAACCGAGGCCCCGTGTGCGAACGCACGCAGAACACCTTGCGCACACGTTAAATCCTGTTCCGCTTTTCGTAAGAGTAGGCCATCGTGTGCCGGTGGGAACAGATGACACTTACAAAACTGCATACACACAGGGACTGGATGAAAAAAAAGCACGAGAGCTTATTCCATTATTCTCGATATGAAAGAATAAATCAATCAATCAATCTGTCTGTCTGTCTGTCTGTCTGTCTGTCTGTCTGTCTGTCTGTCTGTCTCTCTCTCTCTCCTCTCTCTCTCTCCTCTCTCTCTCTCTCTCTCTCTCTCCTCCTCTCTCTCTCTCTCTCTCCTCTCTCTCTCTCTCTCCATTTTGTTTTTGTTTCTGCCCCTTTTATTCTCTCCATCTGTCTCCTGTCCTGCTGTTTCCACGCCGCTCATTTTCATCTCCTATGCCCCAACTATACCCAGATTCGTTATGTCGCATCCTCATGGTCAGAAGATTACAAGAAGCCCATCCATGACAGGCTGCTGTGGGGCAACCAGTTAGAGGGGCCCTGCATGCGCTGTTGCTGTACTGGGTCACTCTGGTGATGTTCAGTGGTGCCTGTTCTGAGCTGACATACGCAGAACACCACCTATTGAGCCCCCCTACTGACAACAGTAATAACACAGTCGCAGAGCCACACCGAGTAAGACGCTCACACGGGTGGCGACCACCATAACGTCCCTCCAACGACTTTTCCCCCGTGAGCCTCCAACCCCCAAAACACAAACTCACCATAGACACAATAGTGTATGGGGAAACAGAAACTGAGGTCACCATGAGTCCAGAGCAACCGTGGCCACCGAATCAGAGACAGTTTTGAGGTATTGCATGACAATCAGTAACGATGAGGATGATGTCATTGATGCTGCTATGGAAGTGCACCTGCAAGTGCGTCCCCTGCCCTTTAGCGCCTCACAAGTCAGACCCAGTGCATCCCACTTCGGCATGGGAGAAAATTGTTATCTTTTAAGTCTTTCTTGAAAAAAAAGGCAGAAGAATGGACCACAAAGGCAGAAAATAGACAAGGTGACGATGGGAAAAAAAGGAACAAGGGAAAAACAAACCGAGGGATAGAAAAGCGGGAATTCCCAGCTCAGAATTTCCAGAAAGTGGGGATGCTATTTATGCTGACAGGCTCCCGGCATCCACACAGAGGAAAAATTGCATGTATAAAGTGGATGAAGCTCGACTGTGTGGTCCCAATCTTCCCAACGAGCCCCTAGCAAACACACTCCGGGTAAGAGCCGGCCAGATTCTGAAAAATCCCTCTGACACTTTAAGGGATTCGAACCTGTGACCTTTCAGTTAGTAACCCAAGGCCCTAACCACTGCGCCAAGGCGGCTGGTTCCACTCGTCAGTATTGTTATGACTCTTCACTGTCAGAGTATCAATGCCAGCGTACCTGTTCACTAATACTGTGCCGCGTTGCTTATGAATTGTATTCAATGATCATACGTGTACATGTATTATGTGTGTGTGCCCGGGGGAGGGGGATTGATGCCAGTCCAGTGTGTGTGTGTGTGTGTGTGTGTGTGTGTTGTGTGTGTGTGTGTGTGTGTGTGTCTGTCTGTCTGTCTTCTGTCTGTTGTGTGTGTTGTGTGTGTTTGTGCGTGCGTGCGTATGTGTTTGTGTGTGCGTGCACCGCGCGCGCGCGCGCGCGCGTGTGTGTGTGTGGTGTGTGTGTGTGGAGTAAAGTTGCATGACATTAATGAAAAGGTTGGCTATATTTTTATTTCTGTGAAATTCTGTGTTCGAACGTATTCTATTAATACAAATTATATATGTTACAGTTGATTTTGTTTTCTGAAATCCTCCATGCCCCAAAAGGAGTCAAAGGCGAATTAAATCTTGAATCTTGAATCTTTTGTGTGTGTGTGTGGTGTGTGTGTGTGGTGTGTGTGTGTGTGTGTGTGTGTGGTGTGTTGGGGTGCGTGCGTGCGTGCGTGCGTGCGCGCGCGCGCGCGCGATTGTGCGCGTCAACTCGTACAATGTAGTGTAACAGGATAGAATGCAGTGGGCCTACATTACAATAGAATGGAGTACAATACAATACAATACAGTGGTGGCTTTTTCGATTTTTGTAGGCCACCTGGCCCCTGTGATCGGAGAATATGCATACACAAAAAAACAAAGTGTGAGATAGGTGGTGAGCGACTACGGTTATAAGACAACTACCATAAAAAATAAACGTGTTTATATTTTTTCTCTTGTGTGTGTGTGTGTTGTGTGTGTGTGTGTGTGTGTGTGTGTGTGTGTGTGTGTGTGTGTGTGTGTGTGTTCACGTGAGAGAGAGAGAGAGAGAGAAGAGAAGAGAGAGAGAGAGAGAAGAGAGAGAGAGAGAGGAGAGAGAGAAGAGAAGAGGAGAGAATGAATTTCCCAACATCGAGATAAAGTCGACGGTATCTTTGTTGGTAAGATCAATGCGCATGGTTATGATGTGCCTTTGATGACTGATTCAGACTTTGTAACTCACAACAACAAGCAGGCACATAGCGTTTTTATTGTTGGTTTGTTTTCCCCCTCTTCTCCTCCTCCCTCATCTGCTGCAGCTTCCAGGTTCACCAGTAGTGACATTTTTGTCTATGCACTATTAAGGTAGCCGCATTCCGACTTCAGGGATACTCGTATGTATGTATGTATGTATGTATGTATGTATGTATGTATGTATGTATGTATGTATGTATGTAGTATGTATGTATGTATGTATGCGTGTGTTTGTGTGTATGTATGTGTGTGTGTGTGTGTGTGTGTGTGTGTGTGTGGTGTGTGTGTGTGTGGTGTTGTGTGTGGCTGTTGACGGTGTGGTTTGTCGCATGTTCGCATACCTTACACTGATCACGCGTCGCTCCTACCTCCCGCTCCTATCTCCCTCTCCCCCCCCCCCCCCACTCCTCTCTTCCCCTCTCTGTCGTCAGCTGCACATTCCGTGTGTAAGCTTATCTGGTCGTGTTATTGTTGTAGTCTGGAAAATTGGGGGGGGGGGGGGGGGGGGGGGGGGGAGGGAGAGGAGGAAAAGCTATTTATTAAGGTGTGTCCTATCCATCGTCCCTGTCTCTCTAAACTTCTCCCCGGGTGATTATTAATTCATGACCACTGTGCGGTCACTGCTACTGTTAACAGACACCATGATGGCGTTTTCCTGCCTCTTCTGTCTGTCTCTCTGTCTGTGGCCTCTCTCCACAGAAAGTTGTTTTACCAGAAAAAAAATTATACCCCCCCCCCCCCTCTTTAAAGATGAAAAAAAATGGTGTCAAGAAAGTTTTTTTTGTTTATTATGTTAGAGTCCCAGCAGGGGTTATTCGATTCAGAGACTGTATCAACCAAACACTATCTCCAAAGTCGGATTGCAGCTATCTTCATGGTTGGCCAAAAAAAAAAAAAAAAAAAAAAGATCGCATACATAAAATCTCACTAGTGGTGAACTCGAAGCTGTAGTCGAGGAACTAAAAAACACCCTCACCCCAACCCAAAAAACAACAACAAACACCCCCCCCCAAACAAAACAAAAACCCAACCCCCTCCCCCCCCCAAAAAAAAAAATCAGCCACCATTATTACCGAAGCAGTTGGGACCTTTTGGTGTAAGGAATCTGCAGGTCTCTGGTGTGGTAATTTTTCGCCGTTCATTACCCAGATGAGACCGAAACTATTGAATTACAAATGCGACTATTATGTCAAAAACAAGGGATGTCCATTTGGGCTACGAGTAGTTCTGCAGAGTAAACATTCATCTCTCACACACACACACACATCACACACACCACACACACACACACACACACACACACACACACACACACACACACATACACACACACATACACACACACACAACATATCACACACACACACACAACACACACACGCACGCACGCACGCACGCACACACACACTTAATAGCATGAATCAGAATCAGAATGTCAAAGACCCCCTCCCCCCCCCTTTTTTTTTAAAGCAAAGAACATTTAAAATATCAGTGATGTCCATCCATTTTAGAAAGGCACGAGTGCAAAACACACACACACACACACACACACACGCACACCACACCACCGCACGCATGCACGCACGCACACCCACACATACACACACACACACCACCACACACTGCACACACACCACACACACCACACACCACACACACCACACACCTCTCTCTCTCTCTCTCTCTCTCTCTCTCTCTCTCTCTCTCTCTCTCTCTCTCTCTCTCTCCCTCCCTCCCTCCCTCCCTCCCTCTCTCTCTCTCTCTCTCTCTCTCTCTCTCTCTCTCTCTCTCTCTCTCTCCTCTCTCCTCTCTCTCTCTCTCTCTCTCCTTACGTGCGCACGTGCGCTGTAATGCATGTGTTAAAAATCATTTTCGTCTAAAACCAACATAGTGTTACCAGGGGAATTAATCCTTACAAAAGAAAGACCCCACCAAACCCACCATTGCCCATCTTTACCCCCCAACCCCCCCACCCCCTGCCAACCCACTCACCTTCTCTTCTCCCCCCCCCCCTTTAAAAAACCTTAAAAAAACAAAACGAACTCCAAAACAAACTAATACCCACCTAAAAATATAAAAAAAGGAAGAAAAAAAACAACACCAACACAGACAGAGAGACACAGACACACAGACCACACAACACACACACACACACACACACACACACAACACCATACACACACACACACTCACCAACCCCACCATTGCCCATCTTTACCCCCCCCCCCCCCCCCCCTTGCAACCCACCCACCTTCTCTTCTCCTCCTCTTTAAAAAAGCCTTAACAAAACAAAACGAACCCCAAAACAAACTAATACCCACCTACAAAAAAAAAAGCAAGGAAAAAAAGCAACACCACACACACACAACACACACACAACACACAACAACACACACACCAACACACACCACACACACACACACACACAACCACACACACGCACACACACACAACACCACCACACACCACACGCACACACACACACCACTACTCACACACACACACACACACACACACACACACACACACACACACACACACACACACACACACACACACACACACACACGAAAGAGTTTGCGCAGTGTGTGTGTCGATGTTGCGGAGTGTATCTGTCGCAAGAGGTGAGGACAAGAGGGTGTGTGTGCTGTGTCTGTGTGTGCGTGTGTCTGTGTGTGCGTGTGTTGTGTGTCTGTGTGTGTGTCGTGTGTGCTGTGTGTGCGTGTGTTCTGTGTGTGCGTGTGGTGTGGTGTTTGTGTGTCTGTGTGTGTGTGTGTGTCTGTGTGTGTGTGTGTCTGTGTGTGTGTTGTGTGTGTGTCAGTGTGTGTGTGTGTGTGTGTGTGTGTGTGTGTGTGTGTCAGTTTTTGTGAGTTGTGTGTGTGTGTATGTGGTGGTGTGTTGTGTGTGTGTGTTGTGTGTGTTGTGTTGGTGTGTGTGTGTGCGTGTGTGTCTGTGTCTGTGTCTGTGTCTGTGTCTCTGTATATGTGTGTTTTGTGTGTCAGTGTGTGTATGTGTGTGTGTGTGTGCGTGTGTGTGTCTGTGTCTGTGTGTGTGTCCCCTTTGTCCTCCTCCTCTCTCTTTAACTAGGAATGTTGAAAGGTTCTCTCTCTCTCTCTCTCTCTCTCTCTCTCTCTCTCTCTCTCTCTCTCTCTCTCTCTCTCTCTCTCTCTCTCTCTCTCTCTCTCCTCTCTGTCTCTCTCTCTCTGCTTGTTGATCTATACATCCAAGAGTGGTCTGGCACTCTCAGAGACCGTGACAGATATGACAATTTCAGATCTTTTAAAACTATATTTGAAAAAGAAAAATACGTGACTGATATAGAAACCTACTGTTTTAGAGTTGCCATTTCACAAGCTAGATTTACTGTTCTTCCCATTTATGCAAATGTACATCGATTTAATAATGCCCCGCAAAAGAAATGCTGTCCATTTTGTAAGTCAGCAAAGGAAGATGAAGAGCATTTTCATTTCAGGTGTCCCATATATGCTGATTTAAGAGCTAAGTTTCTAGGGGGGTTAGCTTCAACCCCTATCCATGTATTGTTACAATTGTCAGATAGCAAACAGATGCACAGTGTCTCCAGGTACATTTTTCATTCAATGAACAGAAGAAAGAAACAGTTGATAAGAATTTAATATTTGCCTTTTGTGTACTTCGACAATGTTTTTTTGGTGTATGGTGTTTTTGTGGAGTTAAGCACTGCACTTGAAAGGCTTGAGAATGATGTGAGTGTGTGTGTTTATATATGTGTGTGTACGCACGAGCGCGCGTAATATTTTTGCATACAGCATTCTGTTTACATTGCATTAAGCTAAAGCAGACATAACTATAGTTAGAAGGCACAGTTGTGGAATATGGTAACTGTTCTGACAATACAATAGAATATGAAGGATTTCAGCTATTAGATGTACACTACACTTGGTGTTGAATGCTTGTGTTGACATTGTCAGGTATAACTCTATTACCAAGTTTGGTCCCAGTAGGACTTTGAGTTGTGTTTTGTTCTCTAACTTTGAAGCTGAAGATTTGTTTGAGTTGTTGTCTAAATTAGCACTTTTTGTATGATTTTGGAATATGCATTTTCAGGAGCTCAGTTTTGGGTACATGCCAAGGTATAATTATGGCAAATTCTTATCAACAGTTACGTGTAGTTATAATTCATTTTCTTCACTTTTTTCTTCCCTTTGAATTGTATTGTGACCAAATGCCGAAGTACAATAAATGATTTCAGTGTTCTGTGTTCTGCAGTGTTCTCTCTCTCTCTCTCTCTCTCTCTCTCTCTCTCTCTCTCTCTCTCTCTCTCTCTCTCTCTCTCTCTCTCTCTCTCTCTCTCTCTCTCTCTCTCTCTCTCTCGATTGAGCCAAACAAATCCAAAACCGAGTTCACCTAAACAGGTGCGTATTTGTGTAGCCCAGTAGTTTTTCCCTTTGGCATCTAGATCATAAAGCATCTTGTAAGATTTAAAAGGTAGCCTGTTCTCATCCCATGTATATGTAGAATCTTAATCCAGTATCTAATACATCTTACAGCAGCATTAACAGAGAGAGGGCATCTATTAGTTTCACTATACACAAGATCATTAGGCGTTCGTCTATCTAATCCTAAAAACTGCTTTAAAGCAAAGAGGTGCACTGATTCACAATGCGTTACAGCTGCAAACCCCAAATTTCTGCACCATATTACACAATGGATTATATTTGGGCATGAAAGATTTGAAAGATAGAGGCTTGGAAAGAAAGAACACGAAAATTGCCGTCTTTTAATTTTTTCGTTTCTTTCCTTAGTTATTTGTTTTAGTGTTGTTGTTTTTGGTTGTGCGTGTAATGCTTTTATGATAATATGTAACACTTCTTAAAGTAAACAGATCGATACTGTAACATTGAGGAAAGCAAGAAAGAAACGTGTAACGTATGGAATAAAAACACAACAAAACAAAGGACCACCTCCCCCCCTTCCAAAAAATACACCCTCAAACAAACCACCCAACAACAACAACAACCCCCCCCCCCCACACACACACACACACACAACATCAACCCCAAAGAAAACCCAGAACACACAACCATCCCCATTCCTTCAAAAACAACAACACACCAAACAAAAACAAAACAAAAACCAACCAACCAACACCAACCACCCAGCACCACAAACCCCCCTTGAAAGAAACAAAGCAACGAGACACCCACTGTCGTTTGCACTGTGGACTTGGTGTGACGTAGTTACGGTAAATAATCTTTTAAGAGTTTCCCTAATTTTGGGGGTTGTTTCTTTTTTTTTATTTTTATTTTTATTTTTATTTTAAAGCTCATACCCCTTTTATGCAGCTTTTTAAATATCTTTTTTTATTTCCTTTTTTTTAAAATTTATTTTATAAAGAAAGAACAATAAAGAAGGACGGAAGGAAAGACAGAACAATTCTCATCTTTCTGCATATGTCATGGCTTGCTAAGAAGAGCAGCTGCATTATATCCGATTTCGTTGTGTTGTTCTTCAGTTCAACTTCTACTACAAGCGATATTGGGCAAAGGTGAAGGAGTGAGTGAGCGAGTGAGTGAGTGAGTGAGTGAGTGTGGTGTGTGTGTGTGTGTGTGTGTGTGTGTGTGTGTGTGTGTGTGTGTGTGTGTGTTAAGTGTGTGTTAAAGTGTGTGTTTGTGTGTGTTGTGTGTGTGTGTGTGTGTTGTTCTTCAATTTAACGTCTATTCACAATAAGTGATATTAGACACAAAAAGACAAACAAGTCAGAGAAAAGGAACTGTCTAACAACTATAACCATAATACAATGAAGTAATTGAATTGACACATTAAGTAACTGTATAACTAATGTAACTACAACAGAATAAAAGGCATGTGTGTGTGTGTGTGTGTCGTGTGTGTGTGTGTGTGTGTGTGTGTGTGTGTGTGTGTGTGTGTGTGTGTGTGTGTGTGTGTGTGTGTGTGTGTGTGTGTGTGTGTGTGTGTGTGTGCTTTTTTATGACAATTACTCGAATGAGATAACGCGTATTGACGAAAAATACCATGATCAGCGATATCTACTTCAAAAACAGACTGGGGATATTGGTTTTTGGTCTTTTATTTGATTATATTTTTCATCATGGGTTCGCGTTGTGTGTGTGTGTGTGTGTGTGTGCGGCGTGTGTGTGTGTGTGTGTGTGTGTGTGTGTGTGTGTGTGTGTGTGTGTGTGTGTGTTGTGTGTTGTGTGTGTGTGTGTGTGTTTCTCCCACACATGTATAAAAAGTGGTGTGTACGTGCATACGTGCGCGTGTGTGTGTGTGTATGTATGTATGTATGTATGTATGTATGTATGTATGTATGTGTATGTATGTATGTAGTATGTATGTAGATGTATGATACACGTGCGTACATATGCTCTCCCCCCACCCCCTGCCACCACCGGTCAACTTTTAGCTTGGTTGAATATGTTTTTATGTTTTTTTTCGAGTGGGGAGGCAGGGAGGGTTGGGGGGGGGGGGAGATAGAGGCAGGGGGTAGTGCGTGGGAGTGGGGGGGGGAGGTGGTTGTTGGTGTTGAGTCAGGCATAAATGAGGAATTCCAAACTAAGGTGGACAACTGAAGACTTAACATCCTGGGAGCGAAGCAGCATTGAACCTATCGAACTTCACCGAGCAGATGGGGAGGGTTGGGGGAGGAAGGGGGGGGGGGGGCAGACAAAACACCGACTCAGGTCACAGCAACCCTTTGGCACACACACAGAGCTTTGGGGATGTTTAGAGACATTTGGGCGGGGGGGGGGGTGTGACGGTGGGGGGAGGAGAGAGAGGAGAGAGAGAGAGAGAGAGAGAGAGAGAAGAGAGAGAGAGAGAGAGAGAGAGAGAGAGAAGCAAATGCAAGCACAAACGCTATTTTTGAAAGAGAGAGAGACAGACAGACAGACAGACAGACCGACAGACCGACCCAAACGCAACTTTGGAGAGAGAGAGAGAGAGAGAGAGAGAGAGAGAGAGAGAGAGGAGAGAGAGAGAGGAGAGAGAGAGAGAGAGAACACTGAACACTGAACACTGAACACTGAAATGGTTTTAATTGCACATCGGCCTTGGGCCACAATACAATGCACAGAGGATTTTGGAAAGCATCACGATATAACGCATTGCATAACACACAGTAATCAACATTCGATACATATTTATGCATTTATAGCATACTGAACAGATGTAAGGTCTGATTAGATAAGTTTGCTGAGTTTTCACTTCTCTAGTATTATTGGAATCAAGATTACGGATAACTACAAGAACATGGTGAAAAATGTTCCATACTTTGTGGTTACTTCTATGAAAATGAAAGATTTTGTTTTCGTCCTGTGGTGGCCTACTACTCTCACATCTCAATACTTATGTAACTTTTCTTCCTTCTGATGATATACAACAAAACCACATTTGCAAAAAAATATGTCTTTCTTCGTCATTATTTGTTTGTCCTTGAATGCAAAACTGTTAACATTCTATATTACCCACCATTCCACGCATTTTGCTGCACACTGATGCACCAAGCTTTTATACAAATGAAACATGTTGAGAAACACAAAAAATACTTTACAATCACATCAAACCAAACACAGCTACTGGACAGACTATTAAGGAAACATTTGTAATGTAGCCTACATTTTACATTAAGTTGATGATAGGCTAGTTATCACGGTAGAGATGCAGATTAGAATACCAGTGTTGCACAACAACATTGACCCTGTAATAGTCCATTGGAGTTGTTTGCTGGTATTGCATAAA
>CM060324.1:27863924-27871424 GCA_030674155.1 Stramonita haemastoma | reverse complement strand
GTGTGGTTGGCTGCCTGCCTGGCTGTCTGTCTGTCTGTCTGTCTGTCTGTCTCTTGTCTCAATGTTTTCTTGCCAGAAATCCCGTTTCCACTCCTGTACATGTGTAAACAGGAATATGTTATTTTGTCTACACTGTAGCTTTGATTTTATTCATGAACTATACAAAAAAACAAACAAACAAACTGGGAAAGACAGAAAAGAAACCCTGGTAAATTTGCCTTGCCTTGGGTCACCCAATTGGCAGGCAGTATGACCTATGTGGGTGGGTGGGTGGGTGGGGGATGGGAGGAGGGAGGGTGGTTGTTGGGTGGAGCGGCGTGTGTGTCCGTGCCACCACCTCTGTCTGTTTATCGACGCAGGAAATCAGCGCTTGGGGGACATGCACGAAAGGGAAAAACAAACAATATTTTAAAAAAAGAGGGGAGGGGTGGCGCCCACAATTATTTTTTTTAAAAGGGGGGTGGGGAGGGGGAGCGAGAGGAATAGTAAGGGGAGTGGGAAAAGAGAAAACAAAGAAGAAAAAAATTGTAAAAAAAAAATTATGAAGGAGGGGGGGGGAGAAAAAAAGGAAAAAAAACGAGGAGTAAACAGAAGAGGGGAGGGGGGGGGGGGGGTGGAGAAAGAAAGGAACAAACAAAAAAAAAAAGGGGGGGGGGGGGAAACCATTTAAGTAAAGAAAGGATGCTAAGAGTGTTTGTGATTTTTGTTTTTCAAATGGAAGATGTCAAAGAGTAAACAGGGAGAGGGAGGGGGGTTGCAGGGGGATGTAAGGGGGGGGGGGGGGGAGGGAGGAGGTTGGCTTTTGGACTGACTGGGTGATAGAGAAGGTTGTTGTGTAGGCAGTGTCAGCAGTGTAATGCAGGGAGGGAGGGAGGGAGGGAGGGGTGTGAGGGGTTGAGTGATGGTGATGTAGGTGCCGGGAGGTAGTGTAGTGTAGTGTAGTGTAGTGTAGTGTAGTGTAGTGTAGTGTAGTGTAGTGTAGTGTAGTGGCCCCACATAACAGGGGAGGCGAGTTTGCCCATCAACGCCACGTCATGCTTGCTCCCTGTTGGATGGGGGAGGGGGTAGGGGCTCTCTGTCTGTCTGTCTGTCTGTCTGTCTGTTGTCTGTCTGGCTGCTGTCTGTCTGTCTGTCTTCTCTCTCTCTCTCTCTCTCTCTCTCTCTCTCTCCTCCTCTCTCTCTCTTCTCTCCTCTCTCTCTCTCTCTCTGTCTGTGCTCTCTTCTGTTAGTGTCTTTCTCTTTCTGTCTGTCTGTCTGTCTGTCTGTCTGTCTGTCTGTCTGTCTCTCTCTCTCTCTCTCTCTCTCCTCTCTCTCTCTCTCTCTCTCCTCTCTCTCTCTCTCTCCCCCCCCCCCCCCCGTGTCTTGTCTGTCTTGTCTCTGTGTTTCTGTCTCTGTCTGTCTCTCTTATTCTCTGTTTCTCTCTGTTGGTCTGTCCGTCTCCCCCCTCTTTCTCCCCGTCTTGGTCTGTCTGTCTGACTGGCTGTCTGTCTGTCACTGTCTTTATCTCTCACTGTGTGTGTGTGTGTGTGTGTGTGTGTGTGTGTGTGTGTGTGTGTGAGTGTTTTGTGTGTGTGTTGTGTGTGTGTGTTGTGAGTGTGTGTGTGTGTGTGTGTGTGTGTGGTGTGTGTGTGTGTGTGTGTGTGTGTGTGTGTGTGTGTGTGTGTGTGTGTGTGTGTGTGTGTGTACACCTTACGTTAATCTGACAATAGATAATGGTTACAGTGATGATGATGATGATGATGATGACGATGACGATGATGATGATGATGATGATTGTGTGTGTGTGTGTGCACGCGCGCGCTTGAGAGAGAGAGAGAGAGAGAGAGAGAGAGAGAGAGAGAGAGAGAGAGAGAGAGAGAGAGAGAGAGAGAGAGAGAGAGAGAGAGAGACGGACGGACGGACGGACGGACGGACGGATGGAGTTTATTGTTAATTAGCTGCAAATACCATTTAGCCGGCGTCGCTCTTTACAAACGAAGCAGGAGAGAGAGAGAGACAGACAGACAGACAGACAGACAGACAGACAGACGGAACTCTGAACGTAAAAAGAATTTATGATCAGAAAGCTATTGGCCCATACGTGAAGGGGGTTGCTGATCAGTACACTGAATAATGCTAGGAGGAATACAGGATGAAGAACAGCTGTGACAAGCAAATGCACACAAATCCATAAGGGAAAACACTTTACGATCTTACCACAACATACTCTGTTATTGTAAAGGCTTTATGTAAATATAAAGCTGAATTTCTCATGATATTAGCATACTACATCCTAGGAACAGAGTCTAAATGCATTAGGCTGGTTGGTACATTTTGCTTGGTTATATTTTTTGCCTAATGTCAAGCTTGAGCGGCACAGCTTAAGAGAAAACGTACTTCATCATCTGTCGCTTCATTACATAAGGCGCTTGTTGTATCAGATTCACTGTGCATTCTGTATCTAAGTTTGTGGACATTTACATCTGACATTGGGAGGGAGGGAGGGATGGAGGGGAGAGAAGAGACAGAGAGAGAGAGATCTTTATGTTTTTGTCAGTTGATACAAAAGCGACGAGGAAGTTATGACAACGTTTGTCAAACAGAGCGAGTCTCATGTGGAAATCATATTTCCGTACTGAAAAAAATGAAATGAAATGAAATGAGAGTACTTTCAAAACAGGATTTACGCGCGCGCGCGCACGCGTATGTGTGTGTGTGTGTGTGTGTGTGTGTGTGTGTGTGTGTGTGTGTGTGTGTGTGTGTGTGTGTGTGTTGTGTGTGTGTGTGTTACATAACAGTAATAGTTTTATTTTTACGAAGTGGAGTTCCTTTACAGTATAGTATTTCTTTGTGTCTGTCTTTTGCCATATTGTGTTGTATCTCGTAGGGTACTTGGTTGGTGGTAGTGGATTTTTTTTGTTGCCCCAGAGAGTAACAAACAAGTCATACGTCCATGTGCATTGCAGTATTCACAAAGAACGTTAACAGAAAAGAACACTTTCAGCATATATATCTATCTATATCTATATATCTATATCTATATCTATATCTATATATATGTAATTTGTGTGTGTATGTGTGTATGTGTGTGTATGTGTGTGTGTGTGTGTGTGTGTGTGTGTGTGTGTGTGTGTGTGTGTGTGTGTGTGTGTGTGTGTGTGCATAATTTGTTTGGAATGGGCCTCAATTGATCAACAGAACGTGGGGCACCATCTTTTTTTTTCTCTTTTCTTTTTCTTTAAGTGGGTGTATCACGCGACTTCCTTCATAAGGAAAACTAGTTTATTCTTTTGTTTTTTTTTCCCCTTTCTTTTCTATTCATCTCTTTTTTTTTTAAAGACTATCTCTCTCTCTCTCTCTCTCTCTCTCTCTTCTCTCTCTCTCTCTCTCTCTCTCTCTCTCTCTCTCTCTCTCTCTCTCTCTCTCTCTCTCTCTCTCTCTGTTATATCTTTCAAAAGACAAATTTCAGAACATTTAGCCACACTCATAACCAACCCAGCGTCCGGTGCTAAAAAAACCCTGCCTGCCCCTTTGCGAGATGCAGCGTGCATTCTATGAATAGAGAAATGAGTGTATGTGTACATTGGTCAGGGTTGGCAAACCATCCTGAGCACTCCTGCTGTTGACATCAGCATAATCCTGCGCGCTGTCTCACCCATCACATGACAGCAGTATTTTTCTTTTTTTATTATTATTTTTTTATTCTTTTATATCGAGGATAATGGAATAAGCACTCATGTGCCATATATATATATATATATATATATATATATATATATATATATATATATATATATATATATATATATATATATATATATAACACCAGTCTGCGTGTGCATGCAGTTTTCTAAAGCTTGTCATCTGTTCCCACTGGCACACAATGGCCTACTCTTACGAAAAGCGGAACAGGATTTAACGTGTGCGCAAGATGTTCTGCGTGCGCTCGCACACGGGGCCTCGGTTTAAAGTCTCATCCGAAGGACTGCTTGGATAGGAGATTGTATGGGAATCAGTTTTTCTTCGTTTCTCACTCTCCTTGTAACCATGCTGTTTGTATTTCTCCTTGTAACCAGGCTGTTTGTACCTCACGCTTCTTGTAACCAGGCTGTTTGTACCTCACGCTCCTTGTAACCAGGCTGTTTGTACCTCACGCTCCTTGTAACCAGGCTTTTTTTTGTTTTTGTTTTTTATCTCACGCTCCTTGTAACCAGGTTTCCGCCTGTAAAGGGATTTTTCTTTCCTTTCACGAAGAATGGCAGCTGCTATATCAGGGGGTTGCCAGAGACGACGACAATTCCAAATCCCTTTTTCTTCTTCTGCATTCTCTGACCATGCACAAGTTTTAGTCTGGTCTGGATGGCGAAATCTGCTGTCTGCCGCAGTGGTCCCCAGAGGGTTTTTTGTGGGGCTTTATCAGACTGGGTTACTTGTGGTGTCTCGGGGTGTTGAAGATGGGGCAGGACTGCAGGATATCAAGGGAAGGGGGGGGGGGGGGGGTTATGGGCCTAAACCACAAGGTAAGGACACATAACTGGTCAGTGTGGGATATTTTTAGGCAGAGGGGGATGGGGGAGAAGCTGGCAGTGTGCTGTTCGCAGTCTAAAGAGAGTTAATCTCCAAGATAGCACAGCTTGCGCCCGTTAATTTCACATTGGCGTTAGTTTATGCTGTTGATGAAGCATTACCACTAAGTGACTGATGTTATGGAGCGTAAATGGATTATTCCACATGTCGTGAAACTTCCCTTTTGAAAACTGAAATCTGAAGGAAGTGAAACATAGCAGTTTAGTTGTGGTCCCAGCAGTATCCCAGTATTGTTAACTCAGATCGCTGACATCATCTTTTGGCCATGGCCATCCTTAAACAAGGGCAGTGTACATTCCTGTCACAGTGGTTTGTTGGCCAAGAGATTTGTGCAACCACTGGAAAAGTAAGAGGTTTCGTAATTTGAATCAGTGGCTGGTGCGAACTTGATTGTTCTTTCATTTCTCTAGATTATGTGTGATGATCTGCCTGCCAATCTTTGAGATGGCTTATTATCTGATTGCCTTATGGAACGCATGTTAAGTGCATATAAAAATACGGAGAGAATTGTCCATAAAATTCCCTAGGAGCACTCTGCTCTGAAAAGAAACGCACACGAAAGTAGACAGGAAAAAAAGAGTGGCGCTGCATTGTAGCAAGTTATTTTTTTCTTGCAGAGAGGGCAGTTCTGATTTTGCACAGAACTCTGTATAGGTAAAGAGATACAAAACCTGAACCCTTTTATATCCTGTGGTTTTACTTTGGTATTGCTTTGTGCTTGAGCTGTTATTTTGCTCCATGAGTATAAACCTTTGTACGATGGGTTCTTTTGTTTTCAAAACTTCTTCGCTACATATTAACATCGTGCTTTATTCGGCTGGGGCCCCTGAGTGGTTTGTATCAGATGTATGTGTGTCCCCATTTACTTGTGGCAATTGGTGAAAATTGATGCAGTCTCTAGCCGGTAGCTCTGTGCTATGTTCAGCCATCATTACTTTCAGTTTGTTGCTGTTCATGTTCCTTTTTTGTTGTTGAACGATAAATACGGAATATTTAGTTGAGCCTGTGCTGTGTAGAAGGGGATTATCACAGTACTTTTTTTGCATTCAAATTGATTTCAACCGAGATGGAGCTAGCAGAAGTGAGTGCTTCCATATCGTATTTTAATGGGCACCATCGGAGATTGAAAACTAAGTCACGTAGCCTATGTGCTATGCTAGATATATAAAAAATGAAGAGTATGTTGACGCCGATATTCATAGGAAAGGAATGAACAGAAATACTTGGTTATCGAAATGTCGGGTGTGAGGTTCTTACCGGCAGCGTAACGCATTTTCGCTTAAATGACAAAAAGAAATAGTTGCTGTCTGTGTGTGTGCTGCGATGACGGATTCAGAGTGAAGATGGCTATTACTGGAACAACATTCCATTAAATATGACCCACATTGAGCAAAAACAAAGTTTCGTTCTTTCTTTCCCTTTGAGCTAACACAGTTTCACTAAGCATTTATTTCCCGCTCAACTAAAACAAGTTTGTGAGAAATTTCTTTCCCGTAAGTGAACAATTTCGTTAAAATTATTTTCCCCGTTGAGGTAACGCAGTCTTGTTAAATCAGTTCTTTCCTGTTGAGCTGACACAGTTTAGTTAAGTATTTCCATCTCGTTGAGCTAACACAATTTTGTGAAATATTTTCTTCCCGTTGAGCTAACACTGTTTCGTTTCCGAGTACTACATAAAAGAATAACCGCGAAACGACGCAGTGGCTGAACGTGCACCTCCGCAAACAAGCTTGGATGCAAAAATGACGGTTGCGGGAGTGGGAGGGATGGAGAGGCGTCAGTCATATCATGTGTTGTTGGTGCAGTTATTACCCGTTATTATTGGGGCTGGTCACGACTGTTACGTGACAAATGGGGAACAGGAATGCTAATAGCCCGTTTATTTACATAGCCTAGCAAGCGCAGCTGGTTCGTGATTTACTTTCTGTGGGGTGGTGGTTGTTGTTGGAACTAACTGCTTGCTGGGTTGAAGCGCAAGGGTTTATAGGTGTCAATTTGTGGTCTCCCCCCCCCGCCCCTTCTCTCTCTCTCTCTCTCTCTTCTCTCTCTCTCTCTCTCTCTCTCTCTCTCCTCTCTCTCTCTCTCTCTCTCTCTCTCTCTCTCTCTCTCTCTGGTGTGTGTTTGGGGGGAGGGGGTGGGCGGGCGCATATGTGTGCAATGTTTACTGATTTATTTTCGTTGTGTTTGTAACAGCTGATGTAGAGCTCAATGATATATTGGGGACAATCTGTGGTCTCTTCTCGCGCGCGCGCGCGCGCGTGCGTGCGTGCGTGCGTGCGTGTGTGTGTGTACGCATGCGTAAATGAAATTCATTCTGACACAGAATAACCGTCAAACATAAACAAAAAGTCCTTAAAGAAACCTGAAAAAATCCGTCCTGCTGGAAACCTCTCTTCTCATCCCAAACAGGCAGGGCAGGGGTTATGGGCGGATCAGTTTTAGAATATAAACCAGCCACTGGAAATCATGGAGGGATAGGGGGAGGGCGAGGGAAATGAGCAGGAGGGCTAAAGGCAGAACAGGGGTAGAATTAGACAGGCAGATCAGGGTAGAATTAGACAGGCAGATCAGGGGTAGAATTAGACAGGCAGAACAGGGGTAGAATTAGAAAGGCAGAACAGGGGTAGAATTAGAAAGGCACAACAGGGGTAGAATTTAAAAGGCACAACAGGGGTAGAATTAGAAAGGCAGAACAGGGGTAGAATTATAAAGGCACAACAGGGGTAGAATTATAAAGGCAGAACAGGGGTAGAATTATAAAGGCACAACAGGGGTAGAATTATAAAGGCAGAACAGGGGTAGAATTATAAAGGCAGAACAGGGGTAGAATTATAAAGGCAGAACAGGGGTAGAATTATAAAGGCAGAACAGGGGTAGAATTAGACAGGCAGAACAGGGGTAGAATTAGACAGGCAGAACAGGGGTAGAATTAGA
>CM060324.1:27853924-27858924 GCA_030674155.1 Stramonita haemastoma | reverse complement strand
CAAATCAACACATACATCTCTGTGGTGAAACATAGCCAATTCATTCTGAGGCAAGACTTTCAAGGCAGAGTATTCAGCTGAGTGGGTAGAGCATCAGACTTGGTCCATGAACTCGTGGGTTCCAATCTTACCACCACCAGCGTCAGTAAGGGTGGGGATTTTTTAAATATATATTTTTTTACAACCACCAGGATCAACTTAAACCCAGACCTGCTTAATACCTTATATCCTTACGTGTATGTACGCATAGATGATCAAGCAAGCACGTTTAAGACCCTGCAATTCATGTCATCGTTCGGCGGGTTATAGAAACACATACGCCCCAGCATGCATCCTGAGGATGGGCTCCTCCAGGTTGAAAGTTGCCCAAGAGACATGGCCCGGAAAAAAATTGAGTGCAGTGCCCCAAGGACTCTTCAAGTAGTGAAGAAAGGAGAGAAGGGGAAAAAATCCATTCTGTGAACAGGCTTTTCCTGTCATTGATTGCAACTTTGAACATTGTAATCCGTCTGCTACTGTCCTCTGGCCAAACCAAGACGGTTCACATCGATCATTTGCGAGTCGCCAGATTGATCCCAGTTTTAATTACTGCAAAAACTGTGGGAGAAGAGAGGACCGGGGTTGGGGGTGGGAGTAGGGGGTGGGGGGTGCTTAGGGGATGAGGGTTGGTGGAAGTGGGAGAGAGGAAAAAGCAAGCAAACTAAATACTTCCAACAACAACAGCCCCACCCCCCTCCAAACAAAACAAAACAAACACCTGAACCCAAACACACACGCACGCACGCACGCACACACACACACACACACACACACACACACACACACACACACACACACACACACACACACACACACACACCACACACACACACACACACACAACACCACACACAAAGAGAAAGATTTTTAGTCTGAATAAAGTGGGATTTTTATCCACAAAGAATAGAAGACGAGTAAATTCAAGAGGTATAGTACAGCTACATGACACCAAACATCACCACAACCACCACCGCTACCAACAAGTACAATTACAAGCAGGGATTTTCAACCAGGAAGAAGAGAATATTATAGCAGTACTTACTACTGACTGACTGACAAGTGTGTTCCTTAACACTTCTGCAGCTTTCATTGCGGTGCAGCACTGTGTTTCTTAGGCATGTTGAACTTGATGTAATAATCCCTCACAGGAGTTGAGACACTCTCTCTGTTTCCCTCTCTCTCTCTCTCTCTCTCTCTCTCTCTCTCACACACACACACACACACACACACACACACACACACTTACACAGAGGGTTCCCCCAAAAGATGTTTCTAGGCACTGAACTCGGTTCACTATACTATGTCCATCGTTTCGTTAACACACACACAACACAATTTTTGGGTGTTGCTAGTGTTCGAAAATTAATGGTGAAGACGAGAGACAGAGAGAGAGAGAGAGAGAGAGAGGGTGGAGCATGAGAGAGAAAGGTCAAACATGTGATAGTATGCAGAAAAATACCACATGACGACTTGAAATATCGCCAGTATACGATATTCAAAGCCAGTGCGCGGGCGCGCGCGGGCGTGCGTGTGTATGTGTGTGTGTGTGTGCGTGTGTGTGTGTATGTGTATACGTGTGTATGTGCACACGCGCTCGCGTGTGCATGCACCTTAGAGTGAATCTGAAAACAAATTGTTGATGATGATAGTGTGTGTGTGTGTGTGTGCGCGCGCGTGCGCGCATGTGTACACAATTTTAAATGAGTCTGACAATAAATTGATGATGATGATGATGAATCAGAAGATAATGATGGTAATGATGATGATGATGATGATGTGTGTGTGTGCGTATGTGTGTTGTACGCGCGTGCGCGCATGGGCCTTGCTTGCGTGCTTGTGTGTGTATGTGTATGCATCCGCCCGTGTGTGTGTGTCTTCATTCCTATGAGGTAGATGTAAATATATTTTAAAAAACATTTTAACATGTATTGGTGTTTCAGGGAAAAAGAAACCTACGTTCTAGTGTTCTTCATAGTTTATATTTAGTCGTTTGTGGATTGTGGAGGTCGCGTCATTGTTACTAGCGTTATCTTGATGAAGGTTGTATGAAGGATACTTTTTTTATTTTTTATATCTTCTCATTCTCCAAACTGGAGACAGCTGGTATGCAAAAAACACTGACAAATAAATCTGGCAGGGACCTGATCTGGTCACAGGAGCAGGGGGGAGGAGAACAGAAAGGGAAAGAAAAACTCATTAAGATGTAGAGATATCTGGCGCCCTGGTTTGATAAACGATTGTTTGGTAGGTTAGGGGTAAATAGACTGTGTTGGTTGTTATTTGTATATGTTGGCTTTTATTTGTTTTTGTGTGTAGCCTGGCAGGCTGTGGTGAAAAGATAGGCGGTTGTAATAAATGGCCGTGGGTTTGTGTGAAAAGATGGGAGATTGTAATAAATGAGTGTGGGTTTGTGTGAAAAGATGGGAGATTGTAATAAATGGCCGTGGGTTTGTGTAAAAAGATATGAGATTGTCATAAATGGCCGTGGGTTTGTGTGAAAAGATGGGAGATTATATTAATGTTTGTGGGTTTGTGTGAAAAGATAGAAAATTGTAATAAATGACAGGGTTTGTGGTGGTTATGATTTACATACTGTAAGGTATACGTAATGTATGTTCACTCAAGGGGACAGGATAGCTGGGTGGTCAGAACACTTTCTTTCCCCAAGCCAAGGTTAAGCAGCGTCAAGTGTGGTTATCAAGTGGATGGGTGACCGTTTGCGCGCCTCAGCTCAGTACAGTCCCCCAGTTCACCCAGCTGTAAGTGGGTACCTGCCCCCTTTAGGGTCAGGGAAAGTAAAGCAGTGAGGGAGAGGAGATTGGTGCCCCCCTAGCCCTAATATGCTGACCCTAGAGAAGCTGAGGTCTCTGACGCCTTGCTCCCCTACAACGACATAGGTAATGGGACACCTATAACTTTATGTTCATTCCTCTTGAAGTCGGGTTTGTGGTGATGTCACTAACAATACCCTCATTCCCCCCCCCCCCCTGCCAACGGGGACAAAATAAACCTGATCATGACTTAGGTGGTGGTTGTTATTTTTGTTGTTTCGTTTTCTGGCTTAACATCCTGGGGGTCACCTGGAATAATTATGCTCTGTGACTCCCTCATTCCACCCGGGAGACACCGTCATGTTGCACATATGTGTACGCTGGGTGAAAAGTTTGCGTGTGTGACTCTTTTCAAGTTCCTCGCCATTTAGGCATCCATACTCTGTCTTCAGAGGATTTTTTCACATGTAAAGGAAGGTGCTTACTTTTATGCCAATAGCTTGCCATGGCTGAGGTCAGTCTCGTAGCATTTTAAAACTGAATAACATTTCAGTGTATGCTAATCTTTTATGGCACTTCGCTTTCATTAGCTACTAACGAAGCTTTTTGCCGGGTTAACAGCTTAGGTAAAAGTGTAGAGTTCACGACTGTATGAAAGCTTATATTTTTCCAGTGGAAAGGAACGTTTAGAGATCTACGTTTAGGAGCTGGAAAGGACGTGCCATTATTTTTCACAGACACATCTGACAGTGCAAAGCGAACGAGAGAAGAAGGAGAAGAAGATCTATGTTTTTCCTGTACAGAAAAGTAAGTGTGGATATTGCTGATGGCGTCTGCACTAAAACCAACTTCAGGAGGATTGAATGTATACATGTAGGTCTTACTTTCCTGTTATGTAGTGCTTGTAGACGTTGAGGATTTGAGGATGGATAAATGGACGAAGATGTGAATCTGGTCTTGAGATAACATGCCTTGTCCAGAAATGCAGATACGGTAGGTTCGATCCTTCTCCGAACCTGAACTTTTCCTTCCTAAACAAGATCCTGAGAGATGGTCTTGGTGCTAGTCTTTCGGATGAGATGATAAATCGAAGTCCAGGGTGCGGCGATATATATGCGTTTAGGGCACATTAAAGAATCTACAGCAAATAAAGTTGTCTTTGACAACATGCTGTGGCAAAAAAAGCCACCCTCGTAGGGAACACAGAAAAACCGACTGTGACTGAAAGTGGTGTTAGATACAAACTAGTACAGTTCAGTTCAGTTCAGTTCAGTTCAGTTCAGTTCAGTTCAGTACAATACAAACAATACAATACAATACAATACAATACAATACAATACAATACAATGCAATGCAATGCAATACAATACAATACAGTACAACACAACACAACACAACACAATACAATACAATACAACACAATACAATACAACACAACACAACACAATACAATACAATACAATACAATACAATACAATACAATACAATACAAAGTAAAGTGAACCACTTCCGCTTGTAAAAAAAAAAAAAAGAATAGAAACACGAAGATGGGAGAATTTCTCAGAACAGATCAGTGCATGTGTGTGTGTGTGTGTGGGGGGGGGGGGGGGGGGGGGGGCGGTGTGTGTGTGCGCGCGCGTATGTGTGTGTGTGTGTTGGCGTGCGTGCGTGTCTGTGAATGTGCATGTGCATGTGTGTTGGGGTTGAAATGAAGAAGAAATTTTGTGCAAGCGTGCACAGCTCATTGGACTGGATCTACTTTCAGTAACCCACACGTACATTCATGGTCGTATTCTTTCTGCGTAAATGCTTGGGGATTGGTGACTCGGGGTAATAAACCATAGGAAGCAGACGTATTGTGTATGGAAACTGAATCTGGGCTAGGAGGACACTGATCATGCCTGCGATTGTCGTCTGTCTGACCTGACGTTTTCTCTCTCTGTCTCTCTCTGTCTCTCTCTGTCTCTCTCTCTCTCTGTCTGTCTCTCTATCTCTCTCTCTATCTCTCTCTGTCTCTGTCTCTGTGTCTCTGTCTCACTCTCCCTCCCTCCCTCCCTCTCTCTCTCTCTCTCTCTGTCTCTGTCTCTCTCTATCTCTCTCTCTATCTCTCTCTGTCTCTGTCTCTGTGTCTCTGTCTCACTCTCCCTCCCTCCCTCCCTCCCTCCCTCCTCTCTCTCTCTCTTCTCTCTC
>CM060324.1:27841747-27853824 GCA_030674155.1 Stramonita haemastoma | reverse complement strand
CTCTCTCCCCCCTCCCTCTCTCTCTTCTCTCACCCCCCCCCACGCTCTCCCTCCCCCGCCTCTCTCTCTTTGTCTGTGTCTGTGTCTGTGTCTGTCTCTCTGTCTCTCTGTCTCTCTCTGTCTCTGTCTGTCTGTTCTGTCTTGTCTGTCTCTGTCTCTGTCTCTGTCTCTCTCTCTCTCCTCTCTCTCTCTCTCTCTCTCTCTCTCTCTCTCTCTCTCTCTCTCTCTCTCTCTCTCTTCACTATGATGACATAGATGTGATGTTTGAACAGCGAACTAAAGTACCATAGGTGTCAGGGCTCTGGTTTGAATCGTGGTTTTTGAGTTGGCTTTTTTTTTTTTTTTTTTGGTGCTCAGGCTCCGGAGAGCACTATCTCTGTCGCCCACACCGTAAAAGTGGGTGTTGACATTAAGACTGAATATCGCGCGCGCGCGTGCGCGCACGCACACACATACACACACACATACACGCACGCGCGCGCGCGCGCGCCCACACACGCACATCTATTAGGTGTTGAAATCAGTTACTAATTAATGTTGGTGAAATGTTTGTTTTTGTTTATTGTTTCTTTGTTTGTTTTTCCCTTTCTGTTATGCTAATTTTCGTTTGACATCAGAGATAATGGCGATAAAGCAATCGATGCTACCATGTCCACGAAATGACATGATGACATCAAACATACACACAGACACGCACACAGACAGACAGAATGCACACAGACAGACAGACAGACAGACAGACAGACAGACAGACAGACAACAACAACACACACAACACAACACACACACCACACACACACACACACACACACACACACCACACACACACACACACACACTCAGAGAGAGAGAGAGAGAGAGAGAGAGAGAGAGAGAGGAGAGAGAGAGGAGAGAGAGGAGAGAGAGAGAGAGACAAAAAGAAGAAGAAAACCTGGTACTCGCAATGTAAGTATGAAACAGAAAACCGGTCTGTCGCAACTATTACAAAACGTAGTGCCGTTATCATCAGTTCCCTTGGGACTGTAACCACCCTCCTTCCTTCAACCCACCCCCACCCCACCACCCCCTCTCCCTTGACTGACTTCTCTCATAACTCCTTGAGGAGTCAGTTAGGGGCACCGCTCTGTGTTTTTTTTTGTAAGGTCTATGTGTCGTGTGTACGTTAATTGAACCTGGCAGGGCCCATCCCGCTCCAGGCGCCCCCTTGTGTACCACCAGCCTCCCATATATATCTCCACTTCTATTCCATACTAGTCTATTTCCTCTGCTATGAGGAATATTTTCGCCAGCAGCGGATTTGTGAAACTGTATATTCCTGTCAATGTTTTCGTCTACATGTATGTCTGTCTATATTTGTGGACGTGGCTTTTTCACGACTCGACTTTTTTTTCCTCCTCCTCCTCCCACCTTCATCATCACCATCACCATCACCATCACCATCTTCTTCTTCTTCTTTCTTCTTCTTCTTCTTCTTCTTCTTCTTCTTCTTCTTCTTCTGCGTCTTCATCATCATCATCATCATCATCATCATCATCATCATCATCATCATCATCATCATCATCATCATCTTCTTCTCTTCTTCTTCTTCTTCTTCTTCTTCTTCTTCTTCTTCTTCTTCTTCGTCGTCGTCGTCGTCGTCGTCGTCGTCGTCGTCGTCGAACGCACAGACAGCAGCTACTGTTGTCTGTCATAGGAGCGGAAAGTTACGTCGCGCTGCCGTTAAGCGCCTGACAAGTCCGGCCCTGTACATACATCCGACATCGACATGGGAGAGAATTGTTATCTTTAAAGACTTTCTGGGGGGGAAAGGCAGGAGACTGGACTAAGAAGGCAGAAAGTAGACAAGAAGAGGGTGACAGGAAGAAAAGAGACAAGGTAGAAACAAAGAGAGGGATAGAAAAGAGGGAATTGCTCGTACAGAATTTCCAGACGGTGGGGATACTATTTATACTGACCGGACCCCAGCATCCCCACGGGGAAGTGGCTTTTTCACGACTCGACTAATTTAATGAGGATCGATGTTTGTTTGTTTTTAAATCGCCTGTTTTGATGGTGTGTGGGCAGTAATTTGTTTCCTTTTTTGTTGTTGTTGTTGTTATTGCAAATTGTAGTCCAGCTGATTGATTTTTTACCACCACCCCCTGTCTCTTTCACTTTATTCATTTCAGTTTTTGCTTCATAAACACATAAACTAAAATGGACTTCTTGATTTCGTTTTTATTGTTTGTTTATTTTCGGTCTCTGCTTCCTGCTTTACAGCTATTGGCTAGCGAAATGTTCTTTTTTTTGTTGTTCTTTTCTGTGTGGATTGTATATAGTTTCCAATCTGTTCTTCCCGCTTCGCTGCTATGATGTTGATGGCAAATGGAGGATCATGTTATTTGGATATTGACCTACAGTCTAAAAGCATCTCTCTGTGTGTGTGTGTGTGTGCATAAATAGACTTTTAGAAAAAAAACACAACACACAACCTTTTTGTAGACTCTCACGTTATTGGTATCGTAAAACTTTCTTTGCTTCTGTTTCTTTTGAACTGACAGTTTTACGCACGCACGCGCGCACGCGCGCGCGCGCGCACCACCACACAAGACCACACACACACACACACACACACACACATACACCACACACATACACAAACGCGCGCGTGCGCACGACCACACACCCACACACATGCACGCACGCACGCATGCACGCACGCACGTACACACGAGCCAGCTTATATATTATATGCTTATTCTTTATTCTGTTGCCCCACTTTACCAACAAAAAAAGAGATTCCTTTGAGTTTTTTTTTTTTTTTTTTTTTTTTTTTTTTTTTGGGGGGGGGGGGGGTGGGTCACTGTATATTTGTGATGGGCGTGCAGACATTTTTTTAGGTTCAGCCAGAGTTTTCACAGGGATGTGTTCATTTAACTGCCGGTGAGATATTTCCGTCATAATACCATCTCATTGAAAACGCGCATATATATATATATATATGCACACTGGCACGCACACACGCACGCACAACAGACGCACGCACGCACGCATGGTGTTGCATGCACGCACACCCCCACACCCATGCATGCACGCACGCACGCACACACGCGCACGCACACACACACACAACACACACACACAGAGGGATGAGGGGTAGTAAGAGACTGAAACGAGAGAGACAGAGGGGGTGGGACAGTGAGATGGAGAGAGAAAGAGAGACAGACAGACAGACAGACAGACAGGACAGACAGAGACAGGCACAGAAGAAGAAGAAGAAGAGAAGGAGAGAGAGAGAGAGAGAGAGAGAGAGAGAGAGAGAGAGAGAGAGAGAGAGAGAGGAGAGAGAGAGAGAATATATTGCCAGGTGATTGCTGTTTGGTCAGTCGACATTTTTGTAGATCAGTTTCAGCATAGGATGTTTGGCCCACGAAAAGCAATTCATGATTACAACAAAACGAAAAAGGAAGATAAAGGAAAAAGGATTTATGATTTCGATCATTGATCTTTCTCTATGTCTGTGTGTGTGTGTGTGTGTGTGTGTGTGTGTGTGTGTGTGTGTGTGTGTGTGTGTGTGTGTGTGTGTGTGTGTATGAATATATATATATTATATATATATAATATATTATATATATATTATTATATATTGTGTGTGTGTGTGTGTGTGGCGCGCGCGCGCGCTCGCACGCGCGCGTGTGTGTATGTGTATGTATGTTTGTATGTACCTACGTACGTAAGTATGTACGTACATACATGTAGTATGGTTTGAGTGAACGGACAATTTTGAAGGCGAGATGCTTTAAAACGTGAGAAGGAATGGGTAAAAATATGGGACAGCTTTTCAGAGTGGCACAATGTGTGTGGTGTTGTGTGTGTGTGTGTGTGTGTGTGTGTGTGTGTGTGTGTTGTGTGTGTGTGTGTGTGTGAGAGAGAGAGAGAGAGAGAGAGAGGAGAGAGAGAGAGAGAGAGAGAGAGAGAGAGAGAGAGAGCGTTGTCAACTATGAAAATGATTTGCTCATGAAAAGGTCCTTCGTCCATACATGGAGTTTGCAGAACAAATTAATGATCAATACTAATAATAGACGGTAAAGAATATCTAAGAAACACAACTTTTATATAATAAAGCAAACTCGCAACCAGAAATTATGAATTTCTGAGGCCCTCCCCCCAAAAAAAAAGTAAACAAAGAAGTAACCCTAAAGTAACATTTAACTTTTCATGATATATTCAATATCAGAAAGAGAGAGAGAGAGAGAGAGAGAGAGAAGAGAGAGAGAGAGAGAGAGAGAGAGAGAGAGAGAGAGAGAGAGAGAAGACAGACAGACAGACAGACAGACAGACAGACAACGACAGACAGACACAGACAGAGAGACACAGACAGAGAGACACAGACAGACAGACAGACACAGACAGAGTGAGAGGAGAGGGGGGGGAGGCAGCCAGGCAGGCAGGCAGGCAGGCAGACAGACAGACAGGCAGACATTCACACAGACAGACACACAGACAGACACACAGACAGCTGTGTGTGAGTAGTGTCACTGTGGGAGGTCTGTGGGAGCCCACTGCTATCAGCTCTGTCTGCTCGGTTGAGTTGGTTCTGTTTGTTTGTTTTAGTGTTTCAATTTTTCGTTTCGTTTTGTTTTGTTTTTTCTTCTCTTCTTCTTCTTCTCTTCTTCTTCTTCTTCTTCTTTCTTCTTCTTCTTCTTCTTCTTCTTCTTCTTCTTCATGATCATCATCATCATCATCATCCTCATCCTCATCCTCATCCTCATCTTTCTTTCTTTCTTTCTTTCTTTCTTTCTTTCTTTTCTTTTCTTTCTTATCTTTCTATTCTTGTATACCCACCACCACCACCTCCATCCCACCCCTGTAGTACAGAAATAAAATGGAGAGGAAAGGAGAATGGGAAAATGCGAGGCATATACCTGAGGGACAGTCGAGAGAGAGAATAAACTGAAGGTCCTGGCCTGAACTTTCCTCTTCCTCTCTCTTCTGCCGCTCCATTACAACCAAACCAAAACCAAAACACACACACACCACGCACGCACCACACACACACACACACACACACACACACACACACACACACACACACACACACACACACACACACACACACACACACACAAAGTATCAGCACGTACATCCCGGGGCCGGGGAGACTGTCACCACCACCACCCTCATCACATCATCATCATCATCAGTTCCTCTCCTCTCTGTCCCCGGGGAGACCGGTGATGGTCGTCTGATGAGGCACCCCTGACCTTTCACCCCTCCACCCTCACACCCCCTCCCCCCCCTCCCCCACCACCCCCCTGCTCTGGCACATCACCGCTGGCTCTCTCTCCTATCCTTTTTTTTTTTTTTTTTTGGTCTCTGTGTTTCTGTTTTTGCTGTCTTTTGTCTCTCCCCATCCATACCAAGTTTGTCCCCGGGCTGTTTCTCTTTCTCTGTCCCCTGCAGGATTGCTGGAAAATGTCTGTCCTTTTTTTTTTGAGAGGGGGGTGGGTGGGGGGTGGGGTGGGGTGTTGTTATTACGACAGGTGTGTGTGTTGTTGTGGTGTGTGTGTGTGTGTGTGTGTGTGTGTGTGTGTGGTGTGTGTGTGTGTGTTGTGTTGATTTATTCATTTATATTTATTCTTTTATAGCAAGGATAATGGAATAAGCATTCATGTGCTTTTTTTTTTTTTTTTTATATATCCGGTCCCCGTGTGTATGCTATTTTGTAAATGTCATCTGTTCCCACCGGCACGCAGTGGCCTGCTCTTACGAAAAGCGGAACAGGATTTAGCGTGTGTGCAAGATGTTCTGCGTGTGTTCGCACATGGGGCCTCGGTTTATAGTCTCATCCGAAGGACTTTTAGGGGAGAGTGGAGTCAGCACTGATGTTAACTTCAGGAGAACCCCCCCCCTTGTGTGTGTGTGTGTGTGTGTGTGCGTGCGTGCGTGCGTGCGTGCGTGCGTGTGTATTCTGTCTGTCTGTGCGTGCGTGCGTGCGTGCGTGCGTGCGTGTGTCTGCGCGCGCGTGGGCGCGCGTGTGTGTGTTGCCACAGTCTCTTCAGAGCTAGGCCTATGTCTAGCTTTTTTATGACATTTACCAGCATCAAACCCTCCGGTACCTCTGTCTATCTGACTGTCTTTCTGGCTGGCTGGCTGGCTGGCTGGCTGTCAGACAGTCAATCTGGCTGGCTGTCTATCTGTTTGGCTGTCAGTCAGTATGTGAGTTCCTGGCAGTCATTTTTCCCCCAAATCCCTGTGCAAGGCCTCTATCTTTTTTGTCAAAAAAAATGTCCCCTGACATTTACCAACATCATCCCTCTTTAGTATTTCTGTCTGTCTGTCTGACTTCTGTCTGTCTGTCTGTCTGTCTGTCTGTGGGTTTCTGATAGTCTCCTTCTCTGTTGTGCAGTAATCGTCTTTCTTTTTCCTTGACATTTACCAGCATGTGTGTGTGTGTGTGTGTAGCTTTCTTCAATTTAACGTCTCTTCACTCTTAGTGATATTAGACGAGAAACAAAAGTAGAATAAAATTAATTGTGTCACTTGTGTGCTTGAGTGTGTATGTGCGAGTGTGTGAGTATGTATGTCAGTGCACATGTCTGCATGTGGATATGAGCAAGTATGTGTGAGCGTGCATGTGCAAAATCATGTGTGTGTGTGTGTGTGTGTGTGTGTGTGTGTGTGTGTGTGTGTGTGTGTGTGTGTGTGGTGAGTGTGTGTGTGTGTGTGTGTGTGTGTGTGTGTGTGTGTGTGTGTGTGTGTGTGTGTGTGTGTGAATGCGTGCAACTGTGCATGTAGGTTTGGGTTTGGTAACTAAGGTGGGTGTGTATGTATTTATCCCGTTGAGTGACTGAGAGAATTAAAAGTAAAATGAATAGAATAACCTCACCTACATGTGTCTATCCCTTATCAATCTTAAACCCAGTTTCAGACCCATATAATCTATTTCTTGAAGAAAAACGGGAAGGGGGGGGGGGGGGGTAAATTTCTGAACAAATTAAACTCCTAACAAGAACATTTACAAAAATTCGCCAACAGGGCTTTTAACTAAACTTTTAACTATTTCAAACATAATCACATTATCATCCAATACTTTTTCATATGACAGTAATGAAAACTTATCTATGAGAGTACTATGAAAATAAGGTTGAAGTAGTTTACAGTGAAAAATTATATGTCTAGGTGATAAATCAGAGCCACATATACATCTTATTTCTTTACAAAATTTAGTTCTAAAAGCGTCCAATCGAAATCTATATACCAGGCTTCTTAACAGTCTGTTATAACAATGGCGCACTCTGTCACATCTCAACGACTCTGCTCTTGAAGAATTCTTTCGTAAATTATAAAAATGGTTCCAACAAGCTTTTTCCAGTAAATGGTTGCCCTCCTGAAGACTAAGTGGAAGATTTAGAGGTGTTGTATCTTCAGCATCAATGTCCATTGCAGCAGCTTTTGCAGAGCTGTCAGCCCATTCGTTTCCATGAATTCCACAATGTGATGGAATCCAGCAAAAGGCAATGGTAGTACCTCGTAAAGACAGAAAATGTACAAGATGAGTAATTTCAATGATTAATTCTCCTCTTACTTTTGTGCTAAAAGTTTTAAGTGCTTGCAAAACAGATTTAGAATCAATGCAAAACAACACCTTATATATATTCATTTGTAAATCTAATAAAAAATTTAAAGCCATTAACACAGCAATAAGTTCTGCAGTAAATATAGAATAACTTTTGCCTATATGATAGGATTTTTCTATCTTCAATGTTGGAACTACAAAAGCAGATCCAGCCTGCCCACTTTCAACTACAGAACCGTCAGTAAAAACTTTAAGATAATCATTATAGTTTTCGTCAATATGAGCTCTAGCTATAGCAGTTACAACAGGGCTTTCTTCTTTTCTGATATTAGTATAATCAATATCATACTCAGCTCTGTTTAGTTCCCACTTTGGAATGGTAGAAAAAGCTGGTCGAGGAGCTACACTTCTGACGTTCATTCCTGAAGATATGAACAGATCAGAAGTGTATGAGCTGATTGTTGTCAGTGATTGTATGGATTTGGCTCTCTTGGGAAAACTGACATCAGATTTTAACGTAAGTTCTTTTAAATTAGAATTCGGAATAGTAGAACCTCTTAAAATGTACTTTGCTGAAGCTAGGTGAATTTGCTCTTCAAAAGGTAAGATACCTATTTCAGCATACATTCTTAAAGTTGATGTATGTACAGGAACGCCAATTGCCAATTTGAAAGACTTGCTATCTACACTCTGCATTTTTCTCAATAAATACTTAGGAGCAGAGAAAAAAATTTCCTGTGCATAAGTTAACTTCAAACGAACAAGAGCTGTTGCTAAATGAATAAGAGATGAAATATCTTGGCCCCATTGTTGTTTGCTAACAATTTTTAGGACATTTAGACTTTTTCTGGCTTTAGTCAGGACATGCTCTATGTGGTTATTCCATGTTAGTTTTGAAGTGAGAAATACCCCTAAAAATTTTGCAGTTTGTCTGTATTCTAATACAGAATCTCCAATTTGAAAGGAAGGTAGTACCTGTGGATCGTAGCCTGTATTGAAAAGCATCATATGTGATTTTTCACTGGATAGTATTAATCCGTTTTCTTTCATAAATGTATGTATTTTACTTAACTCATGTTGATAAGCCTTTTTAATGTAGTTAAGAGATCGTAATTGAGTGTGTCTTTTCATGGTAACTTTCATCCATACGCATAAGTCATCTGCGTACTGAACCAGTTCAATATTGCTGGACACTGCATTGGGAAGATCGTATGTTAAAATATTGAAAAGCATTGGTGCCACTACTGATCCTTGCGGGATCCCCATATCTATAAACCTTGGACTTGAGTAAGTGTGTCCAATTTTTGTTTGAATAGATCTATTACTCAAAAACGTTTTAAAATAATTATACATGCATCCAGACAGACCAATCATTTTAAGCTTATGCAGTAATCGTAAGTGCCATACTTGATCATATGCTTTCCTGATATCAAAGAAAGTAGCAAGTACATTTTTTCGTCTGGCAAATTGATGCTTTATTTGAGTAGTAAGTTTAATAAGATGATCTACTGTTGATCTATTTTTCCTAAAACCTGCTTGGCATACAGGAATAATATTCTTTTTCTCACAGTAATGAACAAGTCTATTCAATATTATTCTTTCCATTAACTTTCCTACATGAGAGGTCAGTGAAATAGGTCTATAACTACTTAAATCGGATCTTTGTTTACCTTGTTTATGAATAGGTACAACTACAGATTGCTTCCATAATGATGGCATAGTCCCTTCTGACCAACATTTTTGGAAAAATTTATGAAGAAATATAGTACAATTTTCAGGCAAGTGTTTTATCATTTCATTAGAAATAGCATCAATACCCACTGAAGATCTCTTGGAGCTAAGGGAAGAAATGGCATCCTTTAATTCTTGGAAAGTAATGGGGGCATTTGTATAATGGTCTTTATCTTCTTTCGGATCTGTATATTTTCCTAGGCATGCTTCCTTTGCTCTATAAATTCCGTCTTTTTCAGCTAACCCCTCTGAACGACTTGTCTCAGAAAACATGTCTACAAAAGCTTCAGCCTTTTCAAAGGGGGTTGGGAATTCCTTTTTCTCTAATTTTATGGGATAATCTGGTAAATGTATACCGTTTTTCATCTCTTTCAGTTTTTTCCATAACTTTTGTTGATCTTTTGAGCCTAATATGTCATTTTTACAAAAGGTTGACCAGTGCTGAAGCTTAGCTTGTGCTATTACTTTATTGCAATAATTTTTTGCCTTTTTCATTTCTAAAATTTTACTTACATTAGTCCTGTCTTTAAGATAGATATTAAATGTTTTCTTTTTGTATTGCCTTGCTATTTCACACGACTCATTCCACCAAACATTGCCAAATTGTTTATTTGACTTTACTAAGCTACATTTCGAAATGGATTTATTTGCTGCATTTATAACAGCTTCAACAAATTTAGCATATGCTTCATCTATATTACTAGCTATAAATTCATCAGTATTACATTGAGAGAGAATACTGTGAAAAGCATTCCAATTAGCATTACGATAATTGAATTTGGGTATTTTATCCTCAGAAACACTGCTAGAGACCTGTCTGTTGTTTATAGTAATTACAATAGGCAAGTGATCGCTGCCTAAAGTATCTTTAATGGTTTTCCATTCACAGTTAGGAGCAATTACAGGAGATACTAAAGAGAGGTCAATAGCAGATGCTCTGTGGTTTGCAGAATCAGGGATTCGTGTTACACTCCCATCGTTTAATAAACATAAAGTTGAATCCACAATGTTTTCAACGAAATGGTTATTTATATTTACTGTACAATCCCTGTCCCAGAATGGTGAGTGGGCATTAAAGTCGCCACCCACTAGCCATTTTTCATTTTGGTCTTGTAACAAAGGTAGCCACTCCATGTTTTCATTATCAGGACCTTTTGGCAGGTATACGGAAATTACATTTATTATGAGTGATTCATCAAACTTAACTCTGGCTGCACATGCATTGATATTCCTTGCCGTTTTGTAAGGTGGAGGAATGTGATTATAATCTAAGTTTTCCTGGATATAGATAGCTGTGTTAATTTTTCCTTTGTCATCTTCAGACTGAAAGACAGGTGGATAGTAATAACCTGTTAGTCTGGGAAGTTTACTTCTACTTATATTCAATGACTGCAGAAGTAACAAATGATACTTATTTTTTGAAAGATGTTGAACAAGAAAATGTAGATTTCTTAAAATAGATCGACAATTCCATTGCAATATTGCAATGTTATTATGATTCTTCATTAACAACAACAAAAATAGTAATAATGCAACCATAAAAACAAGCAAAAACCAAACAAACAAACCTGTTTATGTTTAATTCCTAAAGAGGAGTGTAAAAAAAAAAAAATAAATAAATAAAAAGACTGAAATAATGTGATTATAGACTAAGAAGAAGGAAATGCCCTCTCTAAAAAAACAAAAACAAAAAAACAACAACAAACAAACAAACAAACAAGAAAAACAATCTATAAATAAATAAGATAAGAAAAGAAAGTAAAAAGAAACACTGAAAACAACTAGATTAACAGGAATGAACAATAAAGGGAACAACTTCCAAACTAGAACAGACTGGATTTATCAAAATACAGTCAACAAGTGGCGGGGAAACAATCAGTTAATATGTGCTGATTAAAGCAAACACTTAAAAAAAAAAATTTTTAAGTTAACGCAAAGAGTACGGAGCATGACAGGTACCTACTCCTTTAAAAAAAAAAATATATATTATATGTATATATAATTCTTTTTCTTTTCAACTAATACAACCATTCATTCAATATATCAAATCTACTTCCCCACGGTTCCATAGGGCCTCCTCCATAGCGTGGATGCTGTGGCACATATGGGTAGGGTCCAGGCAGGCGTGGGAGGAAACGTCTGGTCTTCTTTGGAGTTTCCCAGAAGAGTCCTCGTACATGCCTGCCCAGGTTCCCTGCCAACACGCTGGCCCCTCTGGACGTAGGGTGAATACCGTCTCTAAGGGTCCTGTAGTTGTTGTTCAGACTGGCATGACTAACAAAAGAGACATTGTCAACACCAAAAAAAGCAGACATGATAAGAGCATTGAAAACTTCTCGTTTCAAGTTCAGCTCTGTATGTTTTACAGGAGCAATTTTGCTAACTATTATTTTTAATTTTGGATGTTTTGTTGCAATTTCTTTCACGCATTTGATAAACAATTTGCTACAAAGTTCTGAATCTTTTTTCTTTAAATCATTGACCCCACAGTGGATAACAACAGCATCTGGGGATTTTTCAGAAGAAGAAACCACAGAATAGAATGTAGAAGAGATACTGTCTATTGTGTATGCTTTGTGAGAGAAGGCATCAAAGCCGTAGGAACGGCCCAACCTCTTGTCATTTACTCTGTTTGCTACAGAATCATGAAGAATGACAACATGAGGGAGTTCTGAATCCTCAGTCTTTTTTAGTTTAGGTTTTGTAATTGTAGATTTTTTCATGGCGTCATTTGATGTTTTGACCATTTTGACGTCATTATGTTGAACTGCAGGTCTTTTGTTGTCTT
>CM060324.1:27786747-27821747 GCA_030674155.1 Stramonita haemastoma | reverse complement strand
TGGTACACATACGAGGTACGCAAAGTCACATTTCATCAAACCACCCAGAGTAAGAAAACCTCGATACTAGCTCTCTCAAGGTAATAAACACCCTGTTGATGATCAAGATTATTGCTGTCATAAATTTTAACACTATCCCTACGTTAAGGGAGAGAACCCCTCTTTCTCAGTACAGGTGCACTGTGCTTATTTGTACGCTTCTGTTGCCCATATGTGGGTGATATGCAGGGAAGGGCTAGGAGATGGTTGGTTGCCCAATAGTGGGCAACTCATAAGGAAAAGGTTAACTTCAGATTTCATAAGTGTTGGTACAGATCATCAACGTGAATGTGGCTGTTTTCACACAGGAAACATACAATAATACTCTTTTGGAACAGAGTAGCAGTCACTGAGTTTCATGTAGCTAGTTTCCATAGGTTTTGGGGATATTCAAAACATGAACCAAGCCCAAGTCAGATGCACTGGGTCTGACATATCAGGTGTTTCATGACAGCGCAGTGCATTTTCACTCATGATGGACAATGTTAACTGCTGTCTGAGCATTTGACAATGAAGAAGAACATGTGGAAAAACAGTGGGTGGTTGTCGCTGAGGGTTCCCCAGCTTAACCCTCTTGCATTCAGATACTCTGAACACAAATTGGCCCTAGATTTCGCATTCCATCATGAAATCAGGTCAGGCACATGTGCTCGCTTGCCTTTTCCTCCTTCTAAGTACATACCAGCAGGTATCACCACAGACTCTGTGCCTCTGGCCTGATAGAGCTTCAGCATGTGGTAGCGATCAGTGAAGTCACTGCGTGATGGAAAACTACTGTGTGTAAATCCTGGCAAATCCCGGTTCAGGATTCAAGGGGGGCAATTATTTAATCCTGGCAAATCCCGGTTCGGGACTAAGAGGATTAATGCCATTAATGTCACCCACAGCATGCTCTCTGTCTGTCTCCCTCCTCACACTGGGGAGTCACTGTCAGGCCACGAGTAGCAAGTTTTAATAAAAGATTTACGTGTGGCAGCTGTTTTCATGTAACTTGTATTATTGGCAGCCATACTCCCAACTTTTTTTCTGGTTCCTCAGCTAAAGCTCTGAGCTTCACCAATGATAACATTTTTGTGTTTGCAACTGTTTTTACCCACCATTAAGGTAGCTGCATTCCAACTTCTGGGATGTTTTATAGTGTATATGTGTCCAACACAAATGAAACTTATATTTGTGACGCTCCACCACATAATGAGACGGAGTGCACATGAAGTCAATTTTTAGTTATTGACGTGTTATTAATGTGCAATAAAGTGGCTATCGAATACAAAAAACAGATTGAAAATCGGACAATTCTATGCAACATTATTACAAATTGAAATGATAGACTGCAGGATGGGACAAAATGAGAAACGGGCAAGTTATTTAGTAACAGGTTGTCAGAATGAGTGCTTTGGTATTTTCAAAACACATTTAAAAGCAAAAGGAATAAAAATTATGCCTTGATATTTCATTATAAGATAAATAAACAGATCTAGTTTAAAAATCAATCAAAATTACAAAATTGACTACTTGACCCCCACCTGCCTTTAAAGGCTCCTAGCGCAAAATTGGGTAATGTGCTAAGCGACTCATTTCGTGGTGGAGCGCCACATTTGTGCCAAAATATAGAAAAAGGAAGTGTGAATATGCAATAGGGCATGTGAAGAGTAAGTTAAAAAAAAAAATCAAATAATGCATCCCTAAGTCAGAATACAGATATCTTCATGGAGGGCAAAAACTACTGCGTACTCAAAATCTCAGCATTGATGAAGCTCTGAGCTCTAGCCGAGGAACACACACACACACACACACACACACACACACACACACACACACACACACACACACACACACTCACACACACACACTCACACACACACACACACACACACACACACACACACACACACACACACACACACACACACACACAAAATGATGATGTTGATATGTGTTTCAGCGTGTTCCGCATGAGTCCCCCAAACCTCATCAAAGAGATCATTTTGGTGGATGACTTCAGTGACGATGGTGAGACATCTATCCATGCTGAACCCTCTTGACTTCTTTTCAGTTTTTCTGTAATCTCAAGCACACAGAGTTATACCTACGTGTACATTCAGAGAACATTGCATGCACACACATGCGTCCACAAATGTGTGTGTACATTCACACAACACACACACACACACACACAACACACAGACACACAGACACACGACACACACACACACACACACACACACACACACACACACACACACACACACACACACACACACACACACACACACACACACACACACACACACACACATAATAATAATAAGAAGAAGAAGAAATGGAAATTATATAGCGCTATATCTTGCAGAAACCAATCAAAGCGCTTGCATTCAACCAATTCTTACACATGCAACCAGTAACAATTTAGATTTTTAACAAAGTCAAATGCACACGCGCGCACACACACACACACACACACACACACACACACACACTCACACACACTCACACACACACACACACACACACACACACACACACACACACACACACACACACACACACACACACACACACACACACACACACATATGTGTTACTTGAATACGTAGTCAGATAGCTTTACCTGCAGTTATTTGAATGATGAAAGTTTGTTCTGAATTTATGACTCTGTGTGTGTGTGTGTGTGTGTGCGTGGTGCGTGCGTGCGTGCGTGCGTGCGTGCGTGGTTGTGTGTGTGTGTGTGTGTGTGTGTGTTGTGTGTGTGTGTGTGTTTGTGTGTGTGTGTGTGTGTGTGTGTTGTGTGTGTGTGTGTGTGTGTGTGTGTGTGTGTGTGTGTGTGTGTGTGTGTGTGTGTGTGCATGCGTATGTGCATGCGTGCATGTGTGTGTGTTGTCCACAGCCTCAGATGGAGAAGAACTGACAGCCATAGAGAAAGTCAAAGTGCTGAGAAACGAAAAGAGAGAAGGTGAGGTTTTTCTTGACTTGTATAGGTTTGTGTTGTGTTGTGTTGTGTTTCATGTATTGCATTTCATTATTGTGCATTGTATTGTCTTGTGTTGTGTTGTGTTGAGCTGTATCAACCGGGCCTAAGAGATACAGACACCTGCAGTGTTGGTCAGGTAATTTGAGCAGCACTCTCACTGTGCCTGACAAGTCAAACCCCACACATCCAAGTTCTGCGTGGGAGAGAATTGTTATATTTTAAGTCTTTCTGGAAAAAAAGGCAGGACAGTGGACCAAGAAGGCAGATAATAGACAAGAAGGGGGTGGAAGCAAGAACAGAAACAAAGCAGAAATAAAGAGAGGTATAGAAAAGAGGGAATTCCTCGCACAGAATTTCCAGAAAGTGGGGAACCTATTTGTACACTACTTTAAGTCACAGCAGATTTCTCTGTCTGAAATTTTGGCTGCTCCTCCCAGGGAGATCATCTGCTCCCACTGGCACACAATGGCCTACTCTTATGAAAAGTGGAATGGGATTTAACATGTGCGCAAGATGTTCTGCGTGTGTTCGCACACTGGGCCTCGGTTTATAGTCTCATCCAAAGGAAAGGAGCTTCAATAGAGGATGCTGTAGTGGGTGGTGGTGTGGTGAAGGGAGGGACTGGTATTTTGACGACCAGTTCTTGGTTGCAGGTCTGATTCGGTCGCGGGTGAAAGGAGCGAATGCGGCAACAGCCAAAGTGCTGACCTTCCTGGACAGTCACTGTGAGTGCAACTTCAACTGGCTGGAGCCGCTGCTGGACAGGGTGGCTGACGTGAGTATGGGAGGGATGCTTGGACTGCGTTTGAACCAGTCGTACTCGAAATGGATCAAACACATGTATGAAAAAATTCTTAAATACTTATGAAAATATCGCAAACTGATTACAATTTTTTTTTCATTGTTATGATAATCATCTACATTGAAAAGTCCACTGACATATATCTATGATTGATGATTGTTGAATGTCTCATGGTTTAAGTGTTCCTATGTGTGTGAATGTTGTATTATAACTGTAAAATGTTGCATTAAAAAAGATTTTTTAAATTTAAAAATGTAAGGGCTGGATGTTTCTGTGTTGTGTGTTTTTACTGGGGGGGGCAGGATAGTTCAGTGGTCAGAGCGCTCTCTTTCCCCATGTCAAGTTTAAGCAGCGTCGATCGTGGTTACCAGTTGGATGGGTGACTATTTGTGTGCTTTGGCTTCAGTACAGTTCCCCCTAGTTCACTCCAGCTGTAAATGGGTACCTGCCCTCTTTAGGGTCAGGGAAGGTAAAGCAGCGAGGGAGAGGAGATGGGCGCCGCCCTCAATATGCTGGCCCCTAGAGAAGCTGAGGTCTCTGATGCCTTGCTCCCCTATGACCACATAGGTTATGGGACACCATGTTTTTATTATGTCATTACCTATTTCTGTGTATCGTGTTGCATTAAATTTCATTGTTTTGTATTGTATTGTCTACCACTTTTAAGTCATGGCAAAGTTCTCTGTGTGAAATTCCGGCTGCTTTCCTCAGGGTAGAGTGCATCTCCACAAGAGCAGCGCCACCCTTTTTTTTTCTTTTTCTGTCTGCATGTGTATTTGTTCCCCAAGGAGGTTGGCTTCTCCCTTGAGAATTTAGCCGCTCAATGCTGCTTAACCTTAGCTTGGGAAAAGCAAGTGCTCTGACCACTGAGTTATTCTATCCCCAAGTCAGTACTCAAAGTTAATTCCAGGGGGAAAAAACATCTCCTCAAAGAACCAGATCAGTGAAGATGCAAACCCATACACCCTCAGTTACTCTCAGATCATGAGTGCAGCACTTTAACCACTAGACCATCTCACAACCCCCCCCCCCCCTTAAAGAAACTAAGATAAAAGGGTGATTTTGGGGTAGGCTTTTTTGTTTCTTTGTTTGTTTGGGGAGTTTTGTTATTTATTTTTTATTATTATTTTTTTTGGTAAAAGGGTGAATGGTTTGTCGTAAGAAATGGTGATGTTGGTTGTAGGACTGAAGGAACGTTAAAGAAATTGAGATAGAAGGGTGAATTGTTTGTCATAAGAAATGATGATGTTTGTTGTAGGACCGGAGGAACGTGGTAAGTCCCATCATCGACGTGATCAACATGGACAACTTTGAATACCTGGGGGCCTCTGCCGACCTGAAAGGAGGTAGGTACAGTGAGTGAGAGCTGCTGGCTGTCCTTGTGGGTTCTGTGTGTGTGTGTGTGGGGGGGGGGGCTCCATGTGTGTGTGTTCTGTGTGTGTGTGTGTGTGTGTGTGTGAGGGGGGTGGGGGTTCTGTGTGTGTGTGTGCGTGTGTGCGTGTGTGCGTGCGTGTGTGTGTGTGTTTCTTTATCTGTCTTTTTCTTTATTCTTTTATATCGAGGATAATGGAATAAGCACTCATGTGCTTTTTTACATCCAGTCCCGTATGTATGCCGCCGCTGTGGCTAGTGGTTAGGGCGTTGTACTCGTAATCTAAAGGTTGGGTTCGATCCCAGCTATTCCGCTATGGCGTTGTGCCCTTGGAAAGGCACTTTACGGCTATTTTCTCACCCCACCCAGTGTAAAAGGGTACCAACCCTGTGTTGGGGGTTAACCCTGCGATAGACTGGCGTCCTATCCAGGGGGGAGTCTATGACTCTCAGTCGCTTAACGCCACAGAAACCGGGATAAGCACCGGCTGATGAGCCTTATGGCTCGGACAGACTTTAACTTTAACTTTCCCGTATGTGTACAGTATTGTAAGTCTTGTCATCTGTTCCACCGGCACGCGATGGCCTGCTTTCCGAAAAGCGGAACAGGATTAACGTATGCGCAAGATATTCTGCGTGTGTGTGTGTGTGTTGTGTGTGTGTGTGTGTGTGGTGTGTGTGTGTATGTGTGTGTGTGCATGCGTGTGTGTGCACGTGTGCATGTGCATGCATGTGCGTGTGCGTGTGCACGCATGCGTGCATGCATGTGTGTATGCATGCATATATATGTGCGTGTTTGTGTGGCAGGGTTTGACTGGAACCTGGTGTTCAAGTGGGACTACATGAAGGCGGAGGAACGCAACAAACGAGCCTCCAACCCCATCTCTCCCATCAGGTCAGTCAGTCGCCTAGCTCTGCCTCTTCTGCATTTATCCCTTCCTTTTTTGTATGTTTGGTTGGTTTTTTGTTCCTTGGCTAGAGCTCCAAGGCTCATCAAGGGTGAGGTTTTTGCATATGCGGCTTTCCTCCTCCCCCCCCCCCCATCCCCTCACCACTACTAAGGTAGGTGCATTCCAACTTTTGGTTAAGTTAGTTAAAGTCTGTCCCGAGCCTAGGGCTCATCAGGCCGGTGCTTATCCCGGTTTCTGTGGCATTAAGTGACTGAGAGTCATAGACTCCCCCCTGGATAGGACGCCAGTCTATCGCAGGATTAACCCCCAACACAAGGTTGGTACCCCTTCTACACCTGGGTGGGGTGAGAAAATAGCTGTTAAGTGCCTTTTCCAAGGGCACAACGCCATAGCCGAAAGCTGGGATCGAACCCACAACCTTTAGATTATGAGTCCAAAGCCGTAACCACTAGACTGCAGCGGTGGCTCCAACTTTTGGGATAATGTCTTAACACGACATAAGGGTATATACATGTTGTTTGTTTGTTTGTTTTTATATCTAATCTGTTCTTACTGTTACACCTCACTCCCCCAATGACTGCATAGGTAACAGGAACACAACACCTTAACCTTTGCCTACCAAATAGGTCATTGGTTGCTGTGTGATTGTTCAGGATTGAATGATGTCTGTTGTTGCAGAACCCCAATGATTGCTGGAGGATTGTTTGTGATTGACAAAAGCTGGTTTGATGAGCTGGGTCAGTATGACATGGACATGGACGTTTGGGGAGGAGAAAATCTGGGTGAGTGTCTTTTTATTTATTTTTTTTTTGAGATCAGATTTTCAGAATTTCCTGTCATCTGTTACGATGTGATAGAATCACATATGTAGCCTCAGAAGTACTGAATAGGGAATCTTTGTTTTCCTACTCCTATTGTGATGGACATGAATGATTGAGCATGCATTATTCTCTCTCTTGGGTGAGTGTCTGTGCTTTGCTTTTTCAATAGAAAGAAAGAAAGGAAAAGAATAGGAGAGAGAATAGACAGAAGGAAAGAAACGAATTAAAAACAAAACTGCAGGGGAAACATAAACAACTGCAGCTGACCAGTTACAACTTCTTGATTGTTATGAAAATGATTGAGAAATTCCCAAAGTTTGTTTCAGACAAACAATGGACAGTATAGCCATGTGGTCAAAATCATTCATCTTCAATCCCACTTCCAAATGTGCTGTAGAGACTGTCTTCAGCCATGACAGGCTCTAGCATAACCACCTGCATTCTCTATCAAAGGAAAAAATCCTCTGAAGTAAAGAATATAGTTAGTTGCCTGTATGGCAAAATAATTCTTCTTCTTCGTCGTCAAATGCTAAGACAGCAGCCATTGTTGTCTTGTCATATGAGTGAAAATGCATCGCACTGCCATTAAGCTCTGGATAAGCCAGGGCCTGCACCTCTGACTTTGGCATGAGGCAAAGTCATTAAAAGCAGCCATAAATGCAGACATCATCATCCTGTGTGGACTTAGAATCTCACAAGGATTCCTGACTTAAGCTGGGGAACGCCCAACAAGCAGCAAAAAAAAAAAACAGCAACCATAAAACAGCCTCAAAATTAAGATATATCTTTAGATAAAAACAAACAAAAAAGAGGGAAAAAAACAAAAATAAGAAGAAAATAACAAAAAGAAAAGAAATACATTCAAAAGTCTCCCTTAGCTCGATGTGAATGTGTTTTTGTGTTGCCTCTGTGGCGCAGAGATCTCGTTCAGGGTGTGGCAGTGTCACGGGACCCTAGAGATCATTCCCTGCAGTCGTGTGGGCCACGTGTTCCGCAAGCAGCATCCCTACACCTTCCCTGGGGGCAGCGGTAACGTCTTCGCCAAGTGAGTCAGTCCGCTGTCTGATGTTGTGATGCACACTGTCTCTGATTGATTTGGGTTAAGAAATGGAAGTTTTTGCATGATCAGTATTCTCCGACAAAAATTATTCTTCAACACAATATAACACAATACTGCACAACACAATATAACACAACTCAGCACAACACAGTATAACACAACGCAGCATAACAGTATAACACAATGCAGCACAACACAATATAACACAACTCAGCACAACACAATATAACACAATGCAGCACAACACAATATAACACTATACAGCACCACACAATATAACACAATACAGCACAACACAATATCACAATACAGCACAGCACAACACAATATAACACAATACAGCACAATACATAACAACACAACACAATACAATACAGCACAACACAATATAACACTATACAGCACAACACAATACAACACAACACAAAGAACACAATACAGCACAACACAATAGAACACAATACAGCACAACACAATACAGCACAATACAGCACAACACAATACAGCACAATACAGCACAACACAATATAACACTATACAGTATAACACAACACAATACAAGATGAACTTCTTGTTCTTCTTCTAGAGCTTTGGTATTTAGAGTGGGATGTCTGTATATGAACTGAGGTGAATTTATCTGTTTTAGAGATAATAACGTATTTTGAATTTGAATTGAACATTGTGTGCAGAAACACACGACGGGCGGCAGAAGTGTGGATGGACGATTACAAACAGTTCTACTTTGCTGCCGTTCCCTCTGCAAGACACGTTCCTTTTGGAGAGTGAGTTGTCTGTGACGTGTGTGTGTGTGTGTGTGTGTGTGTGTGTGTGTGTGTGTGTGTGTGTGTGTGTGTGTGTGTGTGTGTGTGTGAGTGAGTGTAGTGTGTGTGTGTGTGTGTATGTGTGTTGTGTGTGTGTGTGTGTGTGTGTGTGTGTGTGTGTGTGTGTGTGTGTGTGTGTGTGTGTGTGTGTGTAGTGTGTGTGTAGTGTGTATGTGCGTGTGTGTAGTGTGTGTGTGTGTGTAGTGTGTGTGTGTGTGTGTGTGTGTATGTGTAGTGTGTGTGTATGCGTGCATGCGCGCACATATGCGAGCACATATATACATTTGTGTATGTGTGTACATGTATGTTCTGTCTGTGAGTGTGCATGCATTTATTCCTGTGTGCTTGTGTGTGATGCCAGCATCTCCAAACGTCTGGAGCTGAAGAAGAAGCTGCACTGCAAACCCTTCAAGTGGTTCCTGGAAAACGTCTACCCAGAGCTGAAGTGAGTGCAACCAACTCACAATACACAGACACAAAAATATGCAAACATAAGCATACATAGGGGACAGGATAGCTCAGTAGTCAGAGCACTCATTTTCCCCAAACTATGGTTAAGCAGCATCGAGCATGGTTACCAAGTGGATGGGTGACCATGTGGGCACCTTGGCTTCAAGGATAGTCCCCCAGTTCACCCCGCTGTAAATGGGTACCTGCCCCTTTAGGGTCAGGGAAGGTAAAGCAGCAGGGGAGAGGAGATGGGTGTCACTCTCAATATGCTGGCCCGTGGAGAAGCTGAGGTCTCTGATGCCTTGCTCCATAATGACCACATAGGTTATGGGACACTGTTACCTTTACTTTTTGGCATACATGGAGTGTAACACGCGCCAGGTAAAAATATGAAACCAGCAAAAGAAGAAGAAAACAGTTAAACAGCATTCACTGTCTGCAGTTCCTGTTCTGTACTGTTTCAACAGGCATTTTGTCATTGACAGAGACAAGTGTTGGCTGAAACTGAAAATGGCAGACTAAGATACGCTCACCATGCAAACAGAAACACACAGACAAATCAGATGACAGCAGTTCTCCAAGGTTAAGGCTGAGGGCAGAAGGAAAAGAGGCAGACCACCAACATCCTACATTGCCAACATCACTGAGGTCAGTGGTCTGGAGAGGCGACAAGAGATGATAAAACTCAGGAGAGGCACAAGGAGAGAAAACAAACCTCAGTGGCAATGCATGGACCTTCTTCCTTTGACAATGACAATGGAGACAGTTGAGTTGAGGATTACAATAGAAGTAGAAAAACAAAAATTCCCTATTCAGTACTCCGAAGGCTGCAAATGTGATTCTATCACATCTAGCTGATGACAGGAGAATCTGAAAATCTGATCTAAAAAAACAAAAACAAAAAAGTTGAGTTGAGGTTGGTTATTCATTTTTGTTTTGTTGCTGTTCCAACCCTCACCCCCCAAGGAGAGGTACTTGCTCATCCACACTGTAGGTGTGCTGTGTACTGTGGGGGAAAGGAGTGGACAGTGTGGCTGACTGGGTAAGAGTGCTTGACTTTCATTTGTCGTGTTTATGAAGTCATGGGCTTGAATCTCGGCAGTAGTGTCTGGTGAATGAAGGGTGTGGCATTTTTATGATCTTCCGGGTTAACTGTGACCGCAGACCTGCCACTGCCTTGATTTCCTTTGAACATGTAAGTACACAGAAGATCAATCAGGCGCATTAAGGATCCCGTCATTCATGATTGGTAGGATACAGAAACACAAACATACCCAGCATGCACCCTGTACAGAGAGAGAGAGAGGAGGAGAGATGACATGACACTGAGAGAGAGAGAGAGAGAGGGGGGGGGGGATGAGAGGGGAGACGAGAGAGGTGAAGAGAGGAGAGGAGAGGAGAGGAGAGGAGAGGAGAGGAGAGGAGAGAGAGAGAGAAGAGAGAGAGAGAGAGAGAGAGAGAGAGAGAGAGAGAGAGAGAGAGAGCAGAGCAGAGCAGAGGATAAGGGGAAGAATGGGGATGATGGTGATGATGGTGTGGTATGTTGCAGGGTGCCCAGCAGTCAGGCGGTGGCGTTTGGCAGCCTGCAGCAGGATGACCAGTGCATGGACACCATGGGCCAGTTTGTGGACGGCTTCCTCGGCCTCTACCCCTGCCACCATGGAGGGGGAAACCAGGTCAGTTCAGGCCTGCACCTAGCACAGCTGTCAGTCAATTTCCCCCAGTTTCAGCTCCTCTCACCTGCTAATTAGCCCATCCAAGCCCAGCCCAGCTTTATCCAGCTGGTGCTATTTATAGCAGGAGCTGACCACATTATTAATTTTTGATTCATTATTAATTTTTGTCAGATATGATTTTGATTGGTGTTAATATTGATCAGTAATCACTTTGTTCAACATTCATTTTTATCCATGTTGATAGATATAAAGATACACCATAACCCAAATAAAATTTTGCCCGCAAATTTTGAATCAACCGTGCAGAGGATTCTACATATACAAATGCAAGTCTTTGATTTGTTTTTGCTAGATATAGCACTATATAAATTCCATGTATTAATTATTATTATTATTATTATTATATCATCATCATCATCATCATCATCATCATCATCAATATCAACATCATCATCATCATCATCATCATCATCATTATTATATCATTTGTCACAAGAAGATGGTTACAATAAAAGAACAGAATAGTTCTCTTGAAAAAGTTCTGAAATGGACTTACTTGACTTTGACTTATGCCTGTGAATTCCCTTGCGAACAAAGGGCCGCAACAACACTTCTCCATCAGACTTGGTTTTGTAAAAGTCCACCCACAGTTTTGGCGTGAATTCTATTTGTTACTCATTTGTTATTCTGTCTTTATTTGACCCCTGTTCCTTGGCTTGAGCTCTGAGGTTCACCAATGATAAGGTTTTGTGTATGCAACAGTTTTTACCTACCATTAAAGTAGCTGCATTCCGTCTTCAGGGAATTAGTTTCTAATTTGTTAAACTACTATGTAGACCTGGGTTCAATTCCCGTTCAAGGGGATTTTTCCCCTGGAGTTAACATCAGTGCTGACTCCACTCTCCCCAAAAGTCCTTCGGATGATAATAATAATACATGGAACTTATATAGCGCTATATCTGGTAAAAACAAATCAAAGCGGATGTGAGTATAAACCAAGGCCCTGTGTGTGAATGCACGTAGAACATCTTATGCACACGTTAAATCCTGTTCTGCTTTTTGTAAGAATAGGCCATTGTGTGCCGGTGGGAACAGATGACAAGAATTACAAAACTGCATACACAGGAGGACGGGATGTAAAAAAAATAAGCATATTGAGCGCTTATTCCATTATCCTCAATATAATAGAATATTGAATAGAAAATAAATAAATAGAAAATAAATAAATAAATAAATAAATAAATATACTGTGTGTCTTCCAGGAGTTCTCTCTGACCAAGGACGGCAACATCCAGCATCTGGACCTGTGTATCTCCATCACGGACACTTCCCCAGGGTCCCTGCTCAAACTGTTCCAGTGTCGCCCTGAAAACCACATGCAGGTACATACTGTGTGGTGCTATAGTATCATCATGTATGTTGGGCTGAGCTATGTCGTGTTAAAATTTTAAAACAAAGGTACAGTATGATTTTGTAGTGTCCTGTGTGGGGTTGGGCTGGGTTACATCATCTTGGGTGAAATATTCTGAAAACAAGATTGTGTATGGAATTCGGGAAAAGGATAGAAGCTAGAATAAACCAATGGAAACGTGTATATTTCAGTAAAGTTTGACATTATTATGATGTGTTTGATGGTGCATCTACTTATGCAGACAAATGTGGACTTATGTTTAAAACAAAAATGAAACATTTTCCCGCATCAAGAAATTTTTTGGTTACCATGACTTTTATGATTCTTTGAGTTTAGTGGGTGTGGTTGTAGAATCTGACTGCTTCACACATACATGCATGTGTGCACACACACATACATACACACATACACACACACACACACACAACACACACACTCACTCACACACACACACACACACACACACAACACACACAACACACAACACAACACACACACACACACACACACACAACACAACACAACACAACACAACACAACACAACACAACACAACACAACACAACACACAACACACAACTTCTTTGCTACAAATAACAACCAAATAAACAACAACAACAACAAACCCCCCCCAAACTGGTTGTGTTTCAGCGATGGATCCAGATCGAAGGGAAGACAATGCTGAAGCACAAGGATTTTGACCTGTGTATCGACAGCGTTGATGCCAAGGGCCACGGCTTGATTGTCTCCTCCTGCAATCCCCAGTCACTCACACAGAAGTGGAACTTTACGCTGTACAAGTCATAGCAAACTGCACTGAAAAATCATGAATTGAGTCATCGATAGTATGTTTTGCAAGTGGTTGCAAATGGCATTTTGAAAATAATAGGACATTGTCAATAACTGGCTGAACAAGTCACACTGGGAAACAGGATACTGGTTGGTGATAACAGGGTTAATGACAGGAATTGAATTGTTGATTATATGCTTAACAACAGGAATTGAATTGTTGATTATATGCTTAACAACAGGAATTGAATTGTTGATGATATTAACAAAAGGAATTGAATTGTTGATTATATGGTTAACAACAGGAATTAAATGATTGATAATATTAACAACAACAGGAATTGCATTGTTGATAATATGCTTAACAGCAGGAATTGAATTGTAGATAATATTAACAACAGGAATTGAATTGTTGATGATATGCTTACAACAGGAATTGCAATGTTGATAGCATGCTTAACAATTAGAATTGAATTGTTGATATTATGTTTAAAAAGTCATAGCCTGATGATGCTAAGAGACAGGAATGTCATTGTTGTTTAAATCATTACCAAGTTATTGCCAATCATAGTAACAATAGGAATGGAGTTATTGATAATGCGTTTAACAAGTCATAGCCAATGGCATGGAGAAAAAATATTGCAATTATCAGTAACACAGTAACAATTCATAGCCATTGCACTGAGAAATCAAATTTGAATTTTGATAGTTTTTTCTACAAACCATCGCCATTGACTCAGAGAAAGATGAAGGGTCAATAGCATGGAAAAATAAGAATTGTCAATAATGGTCTTAAAGTTTGTAGCCAACAGCACAGAGGAATCAGAATAGCATTGTGGATCAAACCCTTCACAATTCATAGCCAACAGCACAGAGAAATCAGAATGCATTGTGGATCAAACCTTCACAATTCATAGCCAACAGCACAGAGAAATCAGAATACGTTGTGGATCAAACCTTCACAATTCATAGCCAACAGCACAGAGAAATCAGAATAGCGTTGTGGATCAAACCCTTCACAATTCATAGCCAACAGCACAGAGAATCAGAATAGCGTTGTGGATCAAACCCTTCACAATTCATAGCCAAAGGCACAGACAAAAAAGAAACTGACCTATTGAAAATACGCTGAACAATTCATTGCCGATCACACTAAGAAAAAGGAATCGAATTGTTGGTAATATGATAAACACTTGATAGGTAATCGCACAGGGAAATAAGAATTTAACCATCAGTAAAATCTTCTCAATATTACCGATTTCAGCTTTGTGCTTGACAAGACATGGTCGATCACTTAGAAAAATTTAGAAGTCTGTGTTAATTAAATACTTATTGGCATTCTTCATAGGATAGAAGGGAGCTTTGCAATCAGTGTAATTTTGTCAGTGTACCTCATTTGGGCTTTACGCTCAAGATGTTGTCAGCTGTACTAAATAGTTTATTGCTGATAAAATATTTGTCAGTACATTTTTTGTGAACCTTTATATTCAGCAATATGTGTAGCCAGTGTTATTGATGGAAAAAGCTTTACAGCAGATAAAGTCTTATCAGTGTGACTCATTTTTAGCTTTACACTCAACAAGATGTTGCCAGTCATATTGATAACAAAAAGCATTACCGATTGATAAAGAGAAAATGTCAGTGTAAATGGTTTTGAGCTACTCAGACTGAAAGATTGGAGTTTAACGGTTGATAAAATCTAGACAGTTTTACTACTTTGAGCTTTACACTCAACAAGATCTACCCAACCATTTTGAAAAACAACAACAAAGATCCCCACAAGAGCTTTACAGTCATAAAAACCTTGTCCAAATAACTCATTTAATCTTTTCACTCAAAAACACAACCAACTGCAGTGAAAAAGTAGAGCTTTTGTATCTGAAAACCCCCCACTCACTTTTACTCTTGAGAGCAAAAACCCATATCACACTGCTAGATAAAGTTTTAAAATTGGAAAAAGATAAAGTCACTGTTGTTGCTGTATGTGCAGCAAGGCTAGTCATTCTGACAAAAAAATACAAACAGCTTTAGCACTGATCAGATCTAGTCACTCTTGATCACTAAATTTTAAAAGGATGATGATCTATTTTTAGTTTTTGGTGTATGTTGTTTTTTCATTGAACTTCAAGGTTTAATAATGGCGAGATTTTTGCATGTGAGACCGATTTAATTAACCCACCATTAAGGTAGCTGATATCTTTCAAAATGATCACATGCATACATAAATGTACCGATAGTCATCAGATTTGGTCCTTTCAAAATGATCACAAGTACAGGTAGTTACAGGTTTAGTCCTTTCAATGTCATCACAGGTATACATTCAGGTAGTTAGTCATCAGGTTAAGTCCTTTCAGAATGATCACAGGTATACGTATATGTACAGGTAGTCATTTATTCCTTTCAAAATGATCACAGGTATACATAGTTACAGGTACGGTATTACATTTATTCCTTTCAAAATGATCACAGGTATACATACAGTAGTAGCGCGCGTAGTCTAGTGTTAGGGGTTGACTTGTAATCTAAAGGTTGCGGGTTCGATTCAGCTTTCGCTATGGTTGTGCCTTGGAAAGGCATTTACGGTATTTCTCACCCACAGGTGTAAAGGTACAACTGGTTGGGTTACCTGCGATAGACTGGCTCCTATCCAGGGGGAGTCTTGATCTCAGTCCTTACGCCAAACGGATAGCAGGCCTGATGACCTTAGCTCGGACAGACTTTATACATACAGGTAAGGTAGTCATCAGGTTTGGTCCTTTCAAATTGATCACAGTATACATGAAATACATGTACAGGTAGGTTTTGGTCCTCTCAAAATTATCACAGGTATATATATACATGTAAAGGTAGTCAACAGGTTTGGTCCTTTCAGATGATCACAGGTATACATACATGTACAGGTAGGTCGGTCGTTTCAAAACTACCCCCCCCCCCCCCCCCCCTTTTATTCAGGGTTGACGTAGGTCATATACAGCTCGCAGTTATTAAAATAAAAATCATTCATTGGATGATGACTGACATTCTAGCTCTTATTTTGATCAGTCAGATTATTAGGTGTGTAAATGGTGGTGTTGACACTGCTTTCTTGTGGCAGTCTGCTGTGTGATTCAGGTGGGTTTTTTTTTTCTTTTCTTTTAGTGGTGCCTTCTTTCTTAGAGAAGCCCCTATATATATAAGTGCTTTGATTTGTTGGCTTTATGAGATTCAGTGCTATACAGATTCCATACATTATTATTATTATTATTGTTATCATATCATTTTCATCTAATCTGTCAGAAAACTGCTCGTCTGTAAATACCACCAGACATGATAGTTATATGATGAACACTTAAAGTGCTGTGTGTTTGTAGAACATTAAGCCTGAATCTTTTATTTTGGGGGATTCCTTTTTGCTTTATTTTTGGGTGTTTTGGGGGGTGGGTTTTTGGAGGGGGGGGGAGGGAGGGGGTGTGGAAGGGGGTGCCAGAAAAACGTACTCTTCTGTAGCAGTATTTCAAGAGGCTGCTTTTATAAGAATTTCTTTCTCAACGTTGCTGATTTTGTGTGTTCATGTACATCATATCTCACCATATTACTTTTTTTCTTTTTGGTGTGGATCTTACAAAAATGTCAAATGCTGATTTGGACATTACTGCTCTACATTTTAAAAAATTGTTTGTGCCTGTTTTTTTTCTGTTTTTTCTTGACCATTTGATATTGGGGAAAAAAAGGTCATAGTACTTTATTTTGAGACATGGAGGAATGGACAGCGCCCTCCCTAAAATGTTGGGAACAGGTAATGGTATTTGTTGTTCAGCACCATCTAGACAGTTCACATTCAATGTCACCTCTGTTTGCTCAGACAATCTGTTGAGAAATCTTCATCTGTTTTTGGTTTTTTTGCTGTTGAGCTTGCAAAAAAAAGAGAGATCGCTGTTTTAATGTTAGCTGACATTTGTTTTGTCCATGTTTGTTTTGTACATTGGTGCAATGTTATATGAAAGAATAATCATTTTCTTTCCTTTTTTTTTTTTTTTTTTAAAGATTTGTTGCTCAGTAACAGTTTTGGAATAAATTACATTTAACAAATTGATGTATCAACTAAAGCTTCTCTGGGATTTTTTGTTGGTTTTTAAAAAAAAAAAAGATATTTACTACAGTTTGTTACAGTTGTAAAATCACTTGTTCGATTAACAAGAGTAGTATGCCCATGAAAACTTGCCTGTAAATTATGCTGTTGCTTAATTTATGATTCAGTTTTGTTAAAGTGTTTTTTTCAGTAGATATTTGCCTCTCATCATGTGAATAATTTTAAAAGTACCAAACAAAAAGTTTTCCTTTTTAAAAGAAAAAAAAACAACTTGCAGGTTTGACCATAATGATAGCTGACAGCTCCAACAAGAATGTCAGGATGTTTTGTTTTGTTTTGTTCTTTGGTCATTGGGGGAGAGCATACTCAGGAGTCTGCAGCTATCAGCATAGGGGGATAACCATAACAATAATGATGGTTCACTTTTATTTCCTGAGGGCAAAAGATTAAGCACAATGACTTTTTTTTCATCCAGCCCTCAAAAATAAATACGGGATAGCCTGGTTGTCAGAGCATAGTGCATTGCTGTCATGATACTGAAGTTATGTATAAGAAAATCATAAATCATGAAGACATCAGTCTCTTACATACTTTGTCTTTAGTTTTGTTTTCCAGTCTCTTGAACAGTGCTGTGCTTTTTTCCGAGAAAAAAAAAGGGACACAGTACTGGTGGTAGTTGTGCTGTGTGTGTAATACTGCTTACAGATCATTGTTAGGCATGTGTGATAAACGTTTGTTGACTGTTAAGATTTTGAAGCTGCTGCATGCATTACATGTGATGTGTTTGCCTTGTGGTGACCATTGGTGTGATCTCAGCTTTAAGTCTAGTAGCCCAGTTCAGCCAGCTGTCAATGAGTGTCTGTCTGCCCTGTGTCGGGATAGATTAGGTAAGGCAGTGATGGAGAGGAGGTTGACACTGCCCTCATCATACTGGCCTTGTGGTGTTGTTGTTGGAACGTCAAATGTAATCTCAACAACACCACAGCGGGTATCTAGGCGGAGAGCTGCTCAGGCTCAGACCAGCAAGACTACTTAGTCTCTTCCTAGCTGTGATCAGACTCGGGGCTGAATAGTAACATACTCGTTCACTAGCGTGTCAGACAGTGATTGAGTTAAACACACTCTCAGTCTCCCTAGCTGTGGTCAGACTCAGGGCTGAATGAGTTAAACACACTCTCAGTCTTACCCTAGCAGTGGTAAGACTCGGGCTTGAATGAGTTAAACACACTCTCAGTCTTGCCCTAGCAGTGGTAAAACTCAGGGTTGAATGATTTAAACAAATTTACTTGTATATTTATTAGGGAGATCTGGAAAGATCCTCTCATAATATGAAACTGCTGCATTTTCAGTGCTAGGCACGGTTGCCCTCTCTTCCCTTCTTTTGTATGTTTTGTTTTTGTTTGTTTTTTGTGAAAGAAATAGGAGCCCCCCTACTTTTTTTCTTTTAAAATACACAGAAAAAGTAAACTTTCCAACAGTAATATGTCAACATGGTCTTGACTTTAAAAAGTCAAGTAATAGATTCACAAAGGAGTCCTGATTTTTTTAAGAGAAAGTGTGGTGTTTATATACCAACTGCTGCCGTATGCCCTTGAATTATCAAGAGTAGGGGAAGAGTTCTGTTCTGTTCTGTTTCTTTTTTTCTGTTCTTTTCATTTAAAAAAGAAAGAAATTGGAGTCCCAACTGTCTTTTATTGGAACTTGCTGGCAAACACAAGGTTTCAAATAGTATTTTATCAACATTTTCATGCATCTAAAAATCCATGTTAGGTTCACAAAGTTATCCTTACATATAAGTAGTTCTGGATGAAAATACGGTGTTTATATGATGTACCAACTGTGGCCATGTGCTTTAGAATTATGAGGGATTTTACTACTTTTAAAAATTAAAAAAAATCTTGTAAAGAGTCCCCACTGTCTTCTGCAGGTAACATATATGCAAACTCCAGTTATTGTTTTTTTGTCTTACAGTATTGTTTCCAAATGGTTATATGCATTTAACAGTCCATTTTAGATCACGCAGGAATCCTAATTCTTAACAAAGCATGGTGTATATATCTGTTGTACATACACATAAACTGCTGCCATATGTCACTGAATTATCAGTGAAATATCACAGGGTCTTTTTTTCAGATTATTTTGTTTGTCATGGTTTTTGTTTGAATGTATACAGGGAAACTTGAATTGTCTTAAAGTGATGGTCATACATTTAAAAATCCAGTTAAGATTCACAAAGGTGTTTACCATACAGAAGTATTCCTGTTGGAAGTGTTGTGTTTATTATATATATATATATATATAAATATATAAATAAATAATCAACTGCTGCAGTGTATCATTAAAAGTATCAGTTTTTGTTTTTCAGAGATTTATCTTCAGAATGTCCTGACTTCCATGTGCTTTAGATCATCTCATTACTGCTGTGTTTTCACCTTGGATTTGCCGACTGCCGTGACTGATGATGTGGCATTGTTGTCAAGTGTCAGTGACATGTCAGCTGTAGTCGTCGTTGTTATTGTCACTGTGCTGTTCATGTGTTATGGCTCGCTGCTGATGTTATGGCTTGCTACTTGCAACAATGTTTTGTCGCTGTACAAGTTGTTTCTGTCATGCTGTGTCATGAGATGTCATTGCTGTACAAGTTGTTGTTACCATGATGTGTCATTGCTGTACAAGTTATTGATATTATGATGTGTCATAGCTGTACAAGTTGTTGACATCATGCTGTGTCATGATGTGTCATTACTGTACAAGTTGTTTCTGTCATGCTGTGTCATTGCTGTACAAGTTGTTTCGGTCATGCTGTGTCGTGATGTGTCATTGCTGTACAAGTTGTTTCTGTCATGCTGTGTCATTGCTGTACAAGTTGTTTCGCTGCTGTCGTATGTCATGTGTACAAGTTTTATGTGTCATTGCTGTACAAGTTGTTGTCACATCATGCTGTGATCATGACTGTGTCGTTGATGTACAAGTTGTTGACATCATGCTGTGTCATGATGTGTCATTGCTGTACAAGTTGTTTCGGTCAATGCTGTGTCATGATGTGTCTTGCTGTACAAGTTGTTTTGTGTTGTGTGTGTCATTGATTGTTGTCGCTTGATGTACAAGTTGTTTTGGTCTGCTGTGTCGATGATGTGTCAGTGTAAATTGTACAATGGTTGTGTTGTGTTGTGCTTGTGTCACTGATGTGTCGTTGATGTACAAGTTGTTTGTGTTGTGCTGTGTCATGGCAGGGTGGATGCCTCTGCTGTTACAGTGGTCGTGTACAGGTGTTCACACATCAGTCAGGGAATGATGTGGAAATGGAGGATGCCATGAATATTTATAGAGTCTTCATGAATATGTAATTATTGAGTCATTATGAACGTGTTATTAAATCGCGAATATGTTATCGCATCATCATGAGTGTGTCCTTAATCAAGGCTTCATGAATGCATCATCAGTGACACGTCAGGGATGTGTGCGTAAGATGTTATAAGTGTGGCAGGTATGTGTGTGTGTGTGTGTCAGAGGCGTCATGAACATGCTAGTGAGGTGTTAAGATGGTGTGATGTGTCAGAAAGAATTTTAAGAATCATGTCAGAAATATTGTTAATTTTTTCAGTGAGGTGTCGAAGGACCTGTCATCTTTGCGTGACGATATGCCATGAATGTGTCATGACAGTGTCAGTGTGGCTGTCTGTGTGTGTGTGTGTGTGTGTGTGTGTGTGTGTGTGTGTGTGTGTGTGTGTGTGTGTGTGTGTGTGTGAAATGTACCGCAAGTGTCTTTTAGTTTCTGTGTCCAGGCATCATCTATGCAACTGTTGAAAAGGAGAGGGGAAGAGGGGGGGGGGGGGAGGAGAAAAGAAAAAGGGAAAGATGAGGATATTATTGATTTTGTTGTAGATAGCTGTGCTTTTGAAACTGACCCCTCTCAATCAGAGGTTTTTTGGAATCTTTTTTTTTAATGACACAGTGGATTTCTGTTACTCTTATTTTTGATAATGGATGCAGTTCTTAAAATGTTGGGTTTTTTTTTTTTAAATAATGCTGATTTTCCAGGGGGAGTGGGGGGGGGGGGGGGTTGGTTGGTTGGTTATTTTTTTTCGGGGGAGGAGGGGGAGATTTGAACTGTGGCTTTTGCTCATTGTTACAAAATGACTGTAGATAAAATAAGGGTTGTTTTAAGCTTGCTTTTTTTTCTCAAACCACTGTTGTTGTTTTTTAAAGTAAGCAGTTTTCATTGATAAAGTTTATATCAGGGTAAACAGAAGCTGGGCATTACCCATCCACCCACCTTCTTTTTTTTAAAAGAATTGATTGTTTGTTTCTTTCTTTTTTTGTTGTTGTGTAAAGTGGTTATTTCACTTCCAAATAATGTCTACTTTTCGGTGGGGAAGTTTGTGAAAAGTGTGATCGAAAAGTGTAGTTTTTGTTGTTTAAACTGAGTTTGTCAACTTAAAAAAAAAGAAAAAAAGAATTATTTCAGCTTTTGTCATTCTTGCTGGCTGATTGTTTTTTGGCATTTTGGTCTTGAATGTATGTGTGTGTTTATTTGTGCTTTGTGCTATTGCTGTTATCTTTTTCATTATGACACTTACATGCATGTGTGTGTGTGTGTGTGTGTGTGTGTGTGTGTGTGTGTGTGTGTGTGTGTGTGTGTGTGTGTGTTATTTTTCATTGATCTTCAAAAAAGGATCTCTCTCTCTTTTCTTTCTTGTCTTCTTTTGATTTTTTTTTTCTTTTGGGGGGGGGGGGGGGGAGAATTTTCCCACCCCCTTGTTTTTTTCTTTGCAACATATGTAACAGAAAGAACTATTTTCTTAACAACATATTATAATAAATGCTTTCATATATCAGGGGTTTGGGTTGCTCTTGTTTACATTCCTGTGCTATTTCATGAGTGTGTACTCCACTTCAGATTTCAATTTTAAACACAAATCTTCGTTTGTTTGTTTGTTTGTTGTTTTTTGTAAAGAGGACTTTGTATAGGGGTCTGAGGGTTTTTGTGTGTGTTTAGTTTGTTTATTTCTTTGGTTAAGGTTTTTCTTTGGGGTGCAAGGTTTATTTTAAAGGGTATGAGGGTTTGGTGGGTTTTTTTGGGGGGGTTTGTGTCAGCTTGGAATTTGTTGTAGTTCATGTAATGTATGATCTGTTGATGATATACAGTCTCATTTTTTGTTTTGTTTGTTTATTCAGTTGGTAAGGGTTGTGTGTGTGTGTGTGTGTGTGTGTGTGTGTGTGTGTGTGTGTGTGTGTGTGGTGTGTGTGTGTGTGTGTGTGTGTGTGTTGCGCTAGCGCATGCACACGTGCACACACTTTGTTGTTGTCTGTTTTTTTACTGGGGGGAGGGGGAGAAGTTCTGTCTATCGCATGATCCACTTACAGTGTACACCCTGCTTTCTCTCTGTCTTTGTCAGGTGTTGTCTGCTTTTGATTTTTTAGCACTGCTTTTTTTTTTCTTTTATAGATTGTTATAATGTTTTGTGGGGGATTTTTGTTTGTTTGGGGGTATTTTTGTATTGTTTTGTTTGTGTTGGCTTTTTTATAAAAAAAAAAAGCTCTAATGTATGATTGATTGACAGTGTGGCATCCATTGATGTGGTGTTAGGTGCTTACCATATCCTCCTAGGTGTTCTGCTTCTGCTTCTGTGCTATCGATGTCGCACAGTGGGCTTTGAATGCTAACAAGAGTGCCATTTACTGGGAGAGGAGTAAGAGGGCTGGAGAGGGGGGGGGGGGGAGGCATTGGAGGGCAAGAAAAGAGGGAAAGGAATGTTTGGATACAGGGAAGGGGTGGGGGTTGTCTGACAAAAGTAGTTAATCAGATTTCAGGCTTGCAGGATGCCTGCCTCCTGCTTTTGCATGGGGGCGAAGTAAGTGCAGTGTTTGGTGCTCTCTGGGGAGAAAAGTAATAGCTATTGATTATTGATTTTTGGCTTGGCTTGTTGTGTGTGTGTGTGTTGGGGGGGGGGGGGTCTCTGTGTGTGTGTGTGTGTGTGTGTGTGTGTGTGTGTGTGTGTGTGTGTGTGTGTGTGTGTGTGTGTGTGTCCTAGTCAAAGTCAAGTCAAAATTTTCTTTCCAGATGGTACATTGAGTATGCAATAGATTTGCTTGTGTGTGTGTGTGTGTGTGTGTGTGTGTGTGTGTGTGTGTGTGTGTGTGTGTGTGTGTGTGTGCGTGTGCATGCGCACGTGCACTTACGTGCAAGCAAAGAATCCCTAGTCTTAGTGTTGTTGCTGTCGGTAAAGCATTGTTGTAATCGTCCCTTGTTTACTTTTCAGTGATTCTATGCAGTTTCAGTTTGGGAGTGTCTGTCTCCCAGCTGACTTAGCGAGAGACTGATGACAGACACACAGACAAAGATATACAGACTGACATAGTCACATAGACAGGCAGGTACACAGACAGACAGACAGACAGGTAAGTGACCATTAACATGAAACACTGCAGATGTAGTAGCTAGCCAGCTAAAGACAGGTGTCTGACTCAGCAGAGGAATAGCAAAAGTGAGACAGGGAAAGAATGGAGGGTGCATGATGCATGCATGACACGAACATACCCGGCATGCATCTTGGAGAGGAATGGGCTCTGCCAGGTTCAACCTGCCCACAACACACTGCCTGAGAGAAGTTTCGGGGAAGTGTTTTGATGACTCCTCAAGGAGTTGTGCGAGAAGCCAGATCAATTGCTGTGGAGAGATAATTTTTTGATTTCTTGCTTCACTTAGTCTTGTCTCTAGCGGGGCTGAGGCCACATCACAGGTTGGACAGTGAGAGAATGGTTGTAGCCTCGTTGTTCCGGGGAAACCATGTTCCCTGTGACAATGCATAGACCTCAGTGCCATTGGATGAACCAAAGAAGTATGGCAGGGGGAGGGGGAGGGAGGAAGGGGGTGGTGTATGCTCAGAGGGGTGGAAGGGGTTGGGGTGGGGTGGTGGTGGGAACGTTGGGGATGTGATGCCATGTTTTCAAGATGTTTGTAGAAGTTGGGAGGGATATGGGGTGTGTGTATGTGTGTGTGTGTGTGTGTGTGTGTATGTGTGTGTGTGTGTGTGTGTGTGTGTGTGTGTGTGTGTGTGTGTGTGTGTGTGTGTGTGTGTTTGAAAGAGAGAAGGAGGGAAGCTCACAACTGAAACGGCTCTTCCATTTGATGATTGTTTAAAATTTGCCGTCATCACACTGATGGCATGACTATTCAAGGTGGTGGTGATGCTATTTGGTTCCCTTTTCTGTGTGTGTGCTTGAAATCATGTGTGTTGTTTACGCATTAGACTAGTCGTCAGATATATGGATGTTTTGACAAACTACAAGTTTTCTTATATTAAGTATTACAAACTCAAGGCTTTTGGGGTTTTTGAAATCATGTTTATGTCAGTGTTGATTCATTTTACTTTTTGAATGTGTGTGACAACTATTGATGTTTATTACATAGATTATAGTGAGTGTGTGTGTGTAAAAATGCGTTAAAACTTCTTTTTTTTTTTGAAAGGTGTGGAAATTTTCCTTTTTATATCAATCTCTCTGTATGTGTACATACAGTTCTTGGTGTGGAAATACTGATTTTGATTATATATATATTTTATGTTTGTGCATACAATTTATATGGAGTTATTTAACCGTTTTTCAAGGTAGTTTGGGTGCATAAATTGTATTTTTAAGGCCACAGTGTAAAAAATAAGTGACTTAAATAGGTGTTCTAAATGTCTGCAATTTTGAAAGCGTTAGTTATTTATAAGTAGATTTTTTGTTGAATCAAGTCGTTGCTGACCTCATAATTTTGTCAAAATACAAGAACATGATTGTTATAGAATAGACTACATGTTTTGTAGTTTTTTTAAAAACCATTGTATTTTGTGTGAGTGTGACAGTTGATGGTGTGTGATTTTTTTTTTAGTTTGCAGTTTCTGTTTTGGATGCTGTAGTATTTTTTTGTGGTGTTGTTAATTTTTTTTTTTTTGGGGGGGGGGGGGAAGGAGTGTTTGTTCATTTGTTTTTCAATATATTAACAGAGATTTATGAGAAATTGGGCCAGTGGTGGTGAAGCACTGAGAAAAAACTTTAGGATTAGTGCCATGAAACAGAGATGGAATTGCAGTGTTGGTATTGCTTTGGTCACAGTTTGAATCTTATATAATATCATAGTTTGTTTTCTCTGTGTGTGTGTGTGTGTGTGTGTGTGTGTGTGTGTGTGTGTGTGTGTGTGTGTGTGTGTGTGTGTGAGTTTGACTTGGTTTGGTTTGGTTTAGTTTTTGGTGGTGGGTTTGGGTGTTTTTTTTTTTATTATTCTTTGGGGGGGGGGGGTTGTTGGTGGTGGTGGGTTTTTGTTTTCTTTTGGGGGGAGGGGGTTGTTGCTTTTCTGTTTTCTTTTGTTTCTGTTTTAGGCTCTTAAACATTGGTATCGTTTCTCTGTTTACTGGTCAATGCATACTGAGGTGATCTCAGCATGTGGGTGTTGAGGATTGAGGGGCTCTGGTTCTGTGCAGTGTGGATGAGATAGCTGTCTCCTGACCCTGTGATGACAGTATCGCTGTGTGTATGTGACCTTTATTTCCCCAGTTTCGTCTTCTTCTTGGAGTGGTAGACTGACTCCTCAAAGAAGCAAAGGAGAAAAATTGCCTTTTTTTTCTCCGTATTCTCCTCCTTCAGGGTTAGCTACACAGACTGGTCAAGAAGTTTGATGGCAAGTAAAGTCATTAGACAAGGGATTTCATGTGAAAGTTTTGTGGGTCATGGAAATGCAATCATACCCAGCATGCATGAAGACATAGGTAGCACACCAGGGGATTCAGTTTTCTTCAGGCATCTGTGTAGATTTTTGGTCGATGTGGTGTAGAACAAATGAAATTTCCATGCTTTGGCAATGATGCCCTCTTGGAAGAATGGAATCTGGATCTTGTGCACAGTTGCCCTTTACGGGATGATTAAAGTGTTTGTTTACTTGACTTAACCACTCCCGCATCAGGTGAGGCAAGAGACTGATTGACCAGATCACATTTTGTGCAGACCTGCCAGTACTACCATATGTGATATTATATCTCTTCACACGACACTGTAGATGAAGGTCTAACTAACAGTCAAATGTCTGCACTACTGTGGGGCTGTGATTATTTGGTCATATTTCACGTGGCGGGATCAAGAACATGTGTGGCAGATGTTTTTTATCATCTGTAAACACAATACTCAAAAGCCCAGTTATAATATTCATCATCCCAGTTATCGGGATCAGAACAGGCCACAACCCCCTAAATTACCATATCTTCATGATACTCTGAATAAGCGCTACCTATAGGAGCAGTGCCCTTGCAAGACTGGCAGACTGCCAGACACCCAAACATAATCATGCTGCAGTCCTGCCATGCCATGCCGGCTAGCCTACATGAGACACTCCCAAAGAGGATCTGGCCTGACCCCACCCCTGTGGCCTAGAGGCTCAGTGGCAGCTTTGGGGAGGCTGCAGAGTGCAGCTGCCTTCACTGCAGGGACTGAGCTGTTGGTCTGACGAATGAAAAAAGCCTAGGTAACATCTGGTAAAGCCATTAGCCCAGAGCACTGGCAGAGTATCCTCCATTGCGTGAGGTTGTTGGTCTGATAATATATGCCCTCCATTCATTCAGTTACTGCCTCATGTGATGGCTTCACTGCTGAATTTCTCTGTTAGTTCTGCTGAATTTCTCTGTTAGCTCTGCTGAATTTCTCTGTTAGTTCTGCTGAATTTCTCTGTTGGTTCCACTGAATTACTGTGTTGGTTTTGAATTTCTGCAATGGTTCCACTGCATTTATCTGTTAGTTCTGCTGAATTTCTGTGTTGGTTCTGCTGAGTTTCTGCGTTGGTTCTGCCTTGGTTCCACAGAATTTCTGTGTTGATTTGTGGTGTTGGTTTTGATTTGAACATCACAGGCTTCTGGTAAACTGTGCAGTGTGAGATAGCCAATCTCTGCTGTGAATCTGAAGAAGTTTTGTGCATTTTTGTGTGTATGTTTGTGGGAGTTTATAAAATCTTATAAACTGTGAGAACACTGTAGTATCTCTTGAGTGTAAGAACTAGTCACATCTCTGGCTGAGTCTTGGTTGTGAAGAGCAAACACAGTGACTGCCTCTTTGTCTGAAAGCTAAACAGCAATTTTCCTACTTTGGTTTTGTTTAAGAATTAAGCAGTAAGTTTGCATTATGGCAAATAAATGCAACTTTTAAAATTGTTTGTTTTGTTTGAAGTTTCATTTTTAAAATCAGTTATTTTGTATGAAGACCAACAGTTTTTTTTTTCATTTTCCATCTTTGATTTATTTCTTTAAAGTGTGGCAGGGGGGTAATTTGATTACTTCCTACGCAATCAGAGACCAAGCTTAATGGTACTTTCAGACCTTTGCTTTACCATAAAGCTAATAATTTTTGTTTCTATTATGCTGACTTTTAATCTCTAGCATCTAAAAGAGGTGAGGGGCAGGATAGCTCAGTGGTCAAAACACTTGTTCTTCCCATGCTAAGGTAATGTGTGGAGTAGGGTTGCCTCACAGAGAGGTGACTGTGCATCTTAACTTCCATGCAGTCCTCCCAGTTCACCCAGCTGTTAAATGGGTACCTGCCCTCTTTGGGACAGGGAAGGTACAGCAGCAAGAGAAGCTGAGATCTCTGACACCTTGCTCCCCTATGATCACATAGATTAATTAAGGGAACACTTTGTCTTGAACTTTCTGAGGAAGCTGTGGCCATAGAGGGTTGTCCCTTCATCTGTGTTCTGGACAGATCATGGCAGCTTCAGCTAGCTCCGTGTTCCTCTCTCTGACCTGCCTCCAGATCTGTTCTTTAGTCTGCTCTGTTGCTGTGTGTGTGTGTGTGTGTGTGTGTGTGTGTGTGTGTGTGTGTGTGTGTGTGGGGTGTGTGTGTGTGTGTGTGTGTGTTGTGTGTCGTGTCTGCGTGTCTGCGTGTGTGTTGGGTATACTGTTTGACTGAACATCATGATTCATCCTTGTGATGACATTATCAAGTTTGGGGTTTGGTTTGGATTTTCTTTTTTTGTGTGTGGGTTTTTTGGGGTGGTGGTGGTGGCAGTGGTGGTGGTGGTTTGGTTAGTGGTGTTGGTTTTTTTTGTGTCTTTGTATTTGCTTTTGTTCATGTTTTTGCTTTGTCACTTGTGTATTCAAGTATGAGTTGTCTTACTTTTCAAAAAGGACCATTTTTCCTGAATTTTCTAAAAACAAGTTTATGAGGTGCTGTTGTTTAGAAATCAATTTTATCTCTAAAATACATGATAGTAGAGAGGTTTTATTTTTGTTTGTTTGTTTGTTGTTGTTTTTTTTGGGGGTGGTGTGTTTTGTTTTTGAATAGAATACTAGCTGTCATGGCAAATGGTTTGAAGTGTGTCTGTCTGACATGTGTGCAAGAATTATTCGAAATCACCACCATCTTGAGTTGCTCTTGTTCAAAACTTCTTTATCTAAAGTATTAGACAAGTATCAGATTTTCTGGTCATTTTTCACTCTGCCTATGGTGTGTGTTGGGGAGAAGGGTGTGGGGGGGGGGGGGGCAGATTTTGTTTGTGCTGATTGACGTCCCAGGGAGAAAAAGTGTTGGCGACTCATTGTTTGTCATTCCTGTCCACTCCATGTACATGGGACACACACGCTGCTGTTCCACAATCCTCAGTGTTGCCTAGTTTGTGTTTGTTTGGTGATAACAGTCAGGGGTGTGGTAGAGGTTAGTACCAAATCATACAGCATCGGTGATCACTATGTATATAGAAAAAACCATGTGATTTGATATTCTGGTGATAAGGATGAAAATAATATATGTGTGCTTGTCAGAAGCTTACAGAAAATCCATGTTTGAGTTTGATTGATGTAGAGCACAAAATACCGGCTGATGCACACGCTGAGTTGGTAGCACTGGGTTCACAAAGTGCTGAGGACTGCTTGAAATAGTGAGAAGTTAAAATCGTGGAATTCAGAAAAAGAACACATAGGGGAGGCCATATGGAAAGTACAAAATATGCATGTGTGTGTGTCAAACATTTCTGGATGTTTTTGTCTGCTTCAATGCACTTCCTCTGTTTTAAAACAAATGATAATATTGGAAGTCTTGGGGATACTTTCCAGACCCGTGTAGCTTTGCAGACACAAGATGTGTGGCTAGAATCCTGCTTCTTGCCACATTTTAAGTGGTGTACTGAAATCTGCTGATAACAAAAGCTTATGTATACCTGTGTGCAAGCACTTGTACTAGATTTGTATCTTTCTGTGTGCATAGGTGCAGAGAGTTATAACTTTTGAGAAAAAAAAAAGAGTTATAACTTTTGAACACAGATTCAGAAATACTGTAAGTTTTTGGTTAAAACCAGCATTTTTTTAAATACCATAGTGTTTATAGTGTATGTGCCACTGACAGGGTTGTTGATGCATTTACTGCTAATCTCTTTAGCAGTGTTATAACACATGATCTACTTCATTAAGTGGCTTCTATCATGTTACAAAAAAAAAAAGGTACCTAATCTTTCAAGTGGTCCTCAGTTTTTTGTGATCTCTGTACAAACAACTTGGCTGAAATGACTTTGTTGTGTGGAATGAAGAACAGACAGGAGTGGTCACTCTGCATTTGTACAGAAGAACATTGTTACATTTGGATGAGGGTGTGGAAGAGATGAAAAGAAGATATAAAATCTCTGTTTTTTGGCAAATCATGTAGAAATCCAACGTGTACATGTAGATAATTGGTATGGTTTTTATTCAATCTTTTACAAATCCAAAGATTGTATGGGTAAAGATTGATTGTTTTGATTGTGTTTTTTCAGATTGGGTTTAATTCCAAAGACTACGCCTATAGATTGTTGATCTGTTTGTACATCCAGTATGTATGAGTTATGTTCTGATGGTAGTACGTGTGTGTGTGTGTTAGAGTGTGTGCAAGTGTTAAAATAATCCTGTTGCAATGTTTATGGTGATGGCTTCAAAAGATGATTATTATCTTGGTTTTCATTTCTTTCAAATTGCGTCTGGTGATATACGATGATGATATATGACCGATGTCTCTGTCCTCTGTGATTGGTTCTCTCTGGCTTTATAGATTGTGGTAACTAGTCGTCAACAAGCCTCTAGTGCTTTGTCTGTTGGGGGATGCCTGCAGTTCTGTTCTGTGCAAAATAAAAAAAAAAATCATTACCAAATTGTTTCCTGGTGGAGTCTTCTTGTCTCCTCTGAGAGAGAGGAGAGAGAGAGAGAGAGAGAGAGAGGAGAGAGAGAGAGAGAGAGAGAGAGAGAGAGTGTGTGTGTGTGTTGTGTGTGTGTGATGTTGTGTGTGTGTGTGTGTGTTGTGTGTGTGTGTGTGTGTTGTGTGTGTGTGTAATATGCAAGTGTGTGTATGAGTGTGTACACATGTGTGTGTGTGAGTGGGGGGGGGGTATTTATCTTTCTTTTTTTCTGCCTCATCTTCCGTAACGTCCCGTCCTGCAGTGCTGTTACCACACCACTCAATCTCATTTCAATCTCCCCGCCACAGCCATATCCAGATTTGTTATGTCTCATCCTCAGGGTCAGGAGTCCACAGGGAGCCCATCAATATTACTTAGACTGCCATGGGGCCACAAGCCAGAGGGGCCCTGCACTTCTGCTGGGTCACTTTGGTGGTGTTCAGTGGTGCTGTTCTGAACTAACAAACGCAGGACACCACCTACTATGCCCCCTACTAACGACAGTATTAGCTCAGTGTGAGCCAGACTGAGTGAGTCACCCACCTGAGGTAGCAACCACCACAAAGTCTCTCCAATGACCGCCCCCTGCAAACCTCCAACCCCAAAGGCTTTGGCACAAACTCACCACAGGCACAGAGGTGTATGGGGAAACTGAATCTGAGGTCACCATAAGACCATAGCAATGGGGGTCAATGAATCAGAGGCAATTTTTTATTATTGCATGATGATTAATGGTGATGAGGATGTATGATGCTGCGTGAGGAAGTGCATCTGCTTTGAGAATATTTGACAGGGTTGTACTCTACGCTTACAATCATAATATATCCCGGTGTCAACCAAGCTTGAGAGATACAGACACCTGCAGTGTTGGTCAGGTAATTAGAGCAACACTCTCAAATTCACATCCGTGAAGTGGATGAAGCTCGACTGTGTGGTCCCAGTCTCCCCACTGATCCCACAGCACACTCACGCTGGGTAGGAGCCAGCTGGAGTCTGAAAAATCCATATGACTGACTCTTATGGGATTCAAACCCTCGACCTTCCAGTCCAAAATTCAAGGCATTAGCCACTGCGCCAAGGTGGCTGTTTTTTTGTTTTTTTTAATTCTTTTATATCAAGGATATGGATTAAGCACTCATGTGCTTTTTTACATCCAATCCCAGTGTATATGCAGTTTTGTAAATTTTGTCAACTACCCACCAGCACACAATGGCCTACTCTTTCAAAAACCCTAACAGGTTTTAATGTGTGCATTTTTTTTTTTTTTTTTTGCTGCCTCGTCTTCTATTACATCCCCATACTGGGGTTCCCACACCGCTCATTCCAATCTCCCCGCCACAGCCATACCCAGATGTGTTGTGTCTCATCCCCGGGGATCGGTAGTCCACAGGGAGCCCATCAATATTAGGCCACCTTGGGGCCACCAGCCAGAGGGGCCCTGCACTGCTGCTGGGTCACTTTGGTGGTGTTCAGTGGTGCCTATTCTGAGCTAACATATGCAGGACACCACCTACTAAGCCCCCTAATAACGACAGTATTAGCTCAGTCGCGGAGCCAGACTGAGTGAGTCACCCACCCGAGGTGGTGACCACCACAACATCCCTCCAACGACTGTCCTCTGCAAACCTCCAACCCAAAGGCTTTGCCACAAACTCACCACAGGCACAGAAGTGTATGGGTAAACCGAATCTGAGGTCACCATGAGACCAGAGCAATGGGGGCCACCGAATCAGAGGCAATTTTTTTTTTTATTGATGATGATTAATGGTGATGAGGATGATGTAATGATGCTGCTGTAGAAGTGCATCCGTTTTTGAGACTACTTGACAGGGTTGTACTCTACGCTTACTGTCATAATATATCCCAGCGTCAACTAGCCCAAGAGATACAGACACCTGCAGTGTTGGTCAGGTAATTAGAGCAACTCTCAAATTCGCATCCGTAAAGTGGATGAAGCTCGACTGTGTGGTCCCAGTCTCCCCACTGAGCCCACAGCACACTCATTCTGGGTAGGAGCCGGCTAGAGTTCGAAAAATCCCTATGACTCTTATGGGACTCGAACTCGCGACCTTCCAGTCCGAAATCCAAGGTGCTAACCACTGTGCCAAGGCAGCTGGTCTTAACGTGTACATCTTTTAATTTGTATTTTGTACCACTTTGTCAGCAGATTTCTCTGCGCGAAATTCGAGCTGCTCTCCCCGGGGAGAGCGTGTCACCACAAGTGCAGCACCTACCCATTTTTTTTCTTTTTCCTGCATGCAACTGTATTTGTTTCCCTATGAGAGTGGCTTTTTTCTACAGAATTTTGCCAGGGTCAACCCCCTTGTTGCCGTGGGTTCTTTTACGGGCTCTAAATAGTGACGTGTAACACACGGGACCTCGGTTTATCATCTCACCGAAACACTAGTGCCCAGACCACCACTCGGGGTCTAATGGATGGGGGAAAAGTTTTGGGGCCAAACGGGGTACCAACCACCGCACACTCCGACCTGGACTTTTTGCTTTCTAGGCACAGGCGCGTTATCACCTAGACCACCGATCCACGATGTTCTCTGTGACTCTGTGTGTGTGTGTGTGTGTGTGTGTGGTAGACTATGCACATGTAGGCACACACATGCAAGTATGTGCTCTCAGGCCTGAGTGGGGGGGGGAGGGTTGGTTGCTTCACTAGACCTCAAAGCTCACCAATGGTGGGAACAGATGACAATATTTACAAAACTGCATACACACGGGACCGGATGAAAAAAAGCACATGATTGCTTATTCTGTTATCCTCGATATAAAGAATAAATAAATAAATAAAATAGATAAATGGTGAGATTTATAGACCACAACCCAACATTTTTTTCATTCCTTGGCTGGAGCTCTGAGGGTTCACCAATAGTGAGACTTGGCATATATGACTATTTTTGCCCACCATGAAGGTAGCTGCATTCTGACTTAGGGATGAATGCTGGGTATGATCATATTTCCGTAACCTACCAAACACTGACATGAATTACCGTACCTTTAACGTGCATATCTGATCTTCTACATGTGTGCATGCACAAAGACAATTAAAGCACTGGCAGGTCTGTGCTTGAAGTTGACCTGGGAGATCTTAAAAATCCCCACTCCTAATTCACCAGAGGCCACCAAGATTCAAACCCATGACTTCATGGACCCGTGAGATTGCAGTCAAATGATGAACCCCTCAGCTACAGTGTTGGTCAACATAATAAATACACTACAGTGTTTTTGATTCAGATGTTCATGGATTTCAGTCACTGATATGCAGAAAAAGGGACCCACTGAATACCAATCCAAACAATACACACTCTTCCGCCCACTTTCAATGACACTAACATCCACACTCCTCTCTCTATATCTTTTTTTAAGAAAATTTATTTGCGCAACTGCAAACATGAATACATTGTAACCATAAGCTGTAAAAGTGACGTGAAGCCACACCACATTTTTGTTTTGTTGTTTCCAAAACGTTAACAAGAAATAATCAATGTTAACAGGATTAACCATACAAACAACAAACAGAATGTCATTAACAGGATTAAACAACCAACCAACAAACAGAATGTCATGAAAATTCCCTTTCTCCACGCTTTGTACATGATCACTTAAGTCGCAGGTTGCTAGTTCTTTCAGCAAAACCAGACCAGTAAAACATAGACAGACTGTATGGACAGTTCAGTCACACACCATCTCATATTTTCTAACACCCCCGACTTCCAAACTATATAATCTACCTCCCCCTCCCTAGCGGTTTATTTTTCCCTCAGCCACAAATTTACTAACTGAACATTGAAAAAGGAATCAGTAGTGCCATGCACAGCAACTTCTTCAATCATTCAGCTGGCTCTGTTGCTCTCACAGTTATGCTTGGTCTCCTGTGGAGAGTTGTTTTCTGTTAAGGTTTTGAGTTTTTACATCAGCATCCTGAAACGCTTTGAAAACTACTTTGTCATACTCAGTGCAATAGATGAACAAAATGTTTTACAAGAGTCACTTCTGTCACGGTCTTGTTTTAAAATATATGTCAGCATAAAGTGCAGGTTCTGATTGTGCTCGCTTTAAATGTTGTCGGCTGATCACACAAACTTGTACAGCAAACTGTGTTTTCTTGTTTAGATTTTCATGGGTGCTTGTGGTTTTTGAAACACACTTGCTGTAACTTAAAAAAAAAAAAAAGGATACTCTTGACAAGATCGACTGAATGAATGACAGAAAATTAACATCTTTTTAGCTCTTGAACAAACAATCAAAAAAAATAAAATAAAAATAACATGGGGAAGGAGTGAAATAAGAGTTTATCTTTCATCACTCAAAACACAAGACTATGTTTTTCAGAAACAAAAACTTTGAAAAAATATCTCTTAAAAAAAACCATTAGAAATAACAAGGCCCATCATCACTAAGTTTTCTTATATAACCCTCCTATCCCCCTTACTTATACACACACACACACACACACACACACACACACACACACACACACACACACACACACCACACACACACCCCTTTATTACCACAATAAGCATTATCATTCTGATGGTGCAAAACATTTATTTTTTATATTTTCCCCAGAACAAGAGTTCCTATGAAATGAATGTTTGACGAGCCAAAAACAAAACTACCCTCTTTCCAGCAGTTA
>CM060324.1:27764247-27784247 GCA_030674155.1 Stramonita haemastoma | reverse complement strand
ACATGTACAACTTCTGGAATAATCTTCTTACTGACAACTTTTTTTTTTCATTGAAAAGCTGAAAGCGAAATAGAAGACATAAAACATTATCACTTACAGCATGACTCAATAATTTCTGCACAACCCGCTCACATGCATATATCAGTGATCAAAAACATACATCGCTATTTTACACAAATACATGTCTATTTTCTTCATAAACCACAAAAAGTTTACAATGAAAACCTCACATTGTTCGGTATCCCAGTTCTACACAAAACCTACCCTGCTGAAAATGTTCACACACAGAAGTCACTGCAACAGCTGAGCCATGAATCCTGATGTTCTACAACAAGGGGGAGTTTGAATGATCTAGCAACTGCAGGTTCCTTTCTCCTATGCTGGTGCGGTCTTCCAGGTCAACTGTTGCGCAGACCTGCTAGTGCCTGATAATATCCTTTTATATGTCTAACCAGACAGATGGTGAAACATGCATGTTAAAGATCAGCTGATGAATTTCCGGTTGTTCATGCTGCCACTCTGCAGGTGTATGGAAATAAAGACATGCCCAGCACATACCCTTACTGAGAGAGCAAACAAATCTCTTTTTTTTCAAACTCTGACCTCTCTTCTCCTCCCCCCCCTGTTTTTTTTTTTGTTTTTTTTCAAGAAAACCACAGTTACAGACTACAAAGAATGAGCAATTCAAGGTAAGGACATTGGCTGGGTAGCTCCCTTAGAGATGCAGACTCCAAATATCAAAATGCTACATCATCTGCTGGAGATGCTCCACGTTTGTATATATATATATATATATCATGTACCAGTAGCTGCACTCATGGAATGCTGGTGCTAAGAGAGTTAAAAAAAAAAAAAGAGAAAGTGAGAGACAGTATATATCCCTTTTATTTTCAGCACTCCCTGAAGCGAGTCAGACAGGTTGATAAAACACACACACACACACACACACACACACACACACACACACACACACACACACACACACACACACACACACACATACACACAGAGGTCACCGAGAAAGAATCTGTTCATCTATTCTATACCTGTGTTGCCAAGTCAGGTCATTCACATCTCCTGTAAGATACAGACACGCAAAAAAACGAATCATGTACTGACAGTAAATTCAATAATATATATACCAAGACTGAAGCTCTCAGAGACTGAACAGCCCTTTCTGGTTGGCCACCTCTAGAAAATAAGATACAAGTTTGATTAAAAAACAAAATGTGGGGTATGGGAGGGAAATCAAAATAATTTGACACTGGTCAGGTTTCGAAGTGCATACTCCCTCATTGCAGTCTTTTTGTTGGCTTGTTTGTGTGTTACTTTGTTTTCATATGGAGGGTTTTGCTTTTTGTTGTTGGTTGTTGTTAGGGTTTTTTTTTTTTTTTTTGGGTGGGGTGTCCACTTTAGGGCCACTGCTCCAACAACCAACAACGCTCATCCTGGTCTACCCAACACACACACACACACATACTGCCATACTCAGGCTTGTGCTGTCACTCCCTACACCCAGCAATCCATAGAGAGTTATCAATGTTGAGCTGCCAACAAACAACAAACCATAGGAGACCCTGCACCCTAACAGGGTCCTGCAGTCTTTACATCCCTTCTGATCACACCTCTACATCTACCAAAGTTTGATCTCACTCTGTCTGATAGGGTCCTTTTTTTACCCAAAGTACAAAAGTCTGATATACATGTATACATATAAGGTGAAAAGGTACAATCTTAAAAAAAACAAACATTTGTTTTGATATCAAATCAGAGATCAAAACTTCAATGGGTACTCTTACAACAAAAACACACAACCTCAGTAACTGACATCAAACATGCATATACATTTCATACATATTCTTTTTTTAAAAATTATGCGATTCTGTGAATCTTTCAAATAGATTTTTGAATTTTTTTTTACTTCTTTTTTTTAAAAAGACATGCTTTATCAATGATAATCCATAGTTATTTACACAGCTGTATCTTCAAAATAAGAATACAAGTTGGATATTCAGACATAAATCATCATCTTTGGGGGCAAAACCAAATCTGATTACACATCTAAAATTAAAAAGTATACACCATGAAAGGCATCTCTCCCCCCCCCCTCCCCCCCAACACACACACAAAAGAAAAAACCCTCAGACGTATGAAAAATTAATCAGCAAGTCCAAATTGTCAGTGCATGGACTAAAAAAAAAAAAAAAAAAGGCCACCAAGTTATTACTTAGAGGGGAAAGTAGGGGATGAGGGGAGAGAGGGAATCTTAGGAATAGCACAAGAAATATCAAATTGGTAAAAACAAACAAAACCAAAAAACAAAGCGATCGTCAGGGTGGCATATACGGACACCACAATGTTTCTTATCTTTTCTCTCCCACCCAAAGATGACTAGACAATGAGTACACAGCGTTGTATACAGGCACAAAACAGCAAATATCACAGCTTGTTGCTAGCTTTCAGGGGGAGGATGGAGGGGGTATACAGGGAGAAGGAGAGACAATACCATGTTCTGACAGGGCCAACATGGACAACACTGAAAATGACTCTAGGTAGCGCTTCACAGGGAAAATCTCAAACATTGTGGGGAAGAAAAAGAAATAAATATTTTGAACAAACAAAAAAATATCGCAGCACAGTCCATGAAAATTATGTAGAAAGAACGACAACAGAGAAGAAGAAAGTCCTGAAAATAATGATTATAACATATGACAGCTAATGTGAAAAATAATGCCCAGTATGCTGAAATCATTTCCAGTTTCACTACATGGTACTCTCACTATGCAGAGGATATACATATATATATATAATAATTTATAAACTCACACACACTGAATTAGTTTGAGCTTCACTAATACAAGAACTATCACACACAGAAAGGATATTTAAATACACTCCCACTGAATTAAGCTTCAGTTTGACTATGAGGTACTATCACTATGCAGAAAATATTCAGTTCTTAAAAAAAAAAAAAATTAATTTGGATCTGCCACATCTGCTAAGTCACTGAGATAGGTAAAGCCTTACTACCTGAAGATGGTAAAATTCAGCACTGAAAAAAATACAACAAGAACACCACAAAGAGAGAGAGGACATAGCAGGCAGACGGGGTGGGAAGGGAGCATCAAGTAAGGCATGAGTAGGGAGAATTTTCAAAAATAACTGTGAAAATCAACCTGGCAAATGCTTAACCTAAGATTGAGCTTTACCTGTGCTTGTCATAGTGCGTGCATAAGTGTGCGTTTCCATGCATGTGTCTCCATGCATAAATGTGCATGCACATAGCTGTGCCTCTGTGTGTGTGTGTGTGTGTGTGTGTGTGTGTGTGTGTGTGTGTGTGTGTGTGTGTGTGTGTGTGTGTGTGTGTGTGTGTCAGTGTGTCTGTGTGATGTGCATAAGAATGTGCATACATGTGCATACCAGAGCTTGTGCGTACTTGCATGTGTAAGTGTTTTGATAGCCAGAATTAAATCATTAAACATTATGGATCAAAATTACAACTAATTAAAAAAAAAAGGTATGCAGAATAGAATACAATTTGACTCAGGTAATTTGATAAGCGTAAAAACACCAAAACCAAATTCAAAAGAACAAAAGAAGTAAACCAAAGAAAAATTCAACATTGTCAATACCAAAACACCCAAATCTAAATCAAAAGAAATAGGGAAAAACAAAACAAAACAAAAAAAAGATGAAGTGTGCAAGCAATTTATACATATTTATCTTTTTACCTTATGAAAGAAAGGTAAAAACAATCAAACTGAATAACGAAAAGTTAATTGATCTTTTTTTAATGTTATTTTACCAACAAAAAGACACCTTGGATAAGAAAATGGGTAAGAATAAATAACAGAGATTGGTAAACAAAACAAAACCCCCAAATAGTCAAATGATTAAAAGTATCACATTAGCAAGGGCTGTTTTTAAAAAATGTCATGGCATCTTTAACAGACTGAGTACACTTTAGATCAGATCTCAGCAGATACTACAGCAACCAAAAAAAACCCCAAAACAAAACAAACCAAACAAAATCATTAAACAAACACAACAGGCAAGCACAACAAATAAAAAAAACAAAAAAACCACAAAAACCCCAAGGAAAACAATCACAGGCACGCGCACACGCACACACACACATGCATGCATGCATGTATACACACGCACACAATTCACACACACACACACACACACACACACACACACACACACACACACACACACACACACACACACACCACACAAATGGCAAAACAAAAAAAAATGAAAGGATCCAAAAGGAAAAAAAATCAGACAACATGGACGGCATTTGTCAGTAAATATTCCCTCACCACCCTCACCACCCAAATTATCTTGCGCATTAGTGACAAATAATACACAACTTTCACACAATTCAACAAACTAAACTCTTTATCAGACTGTTCATTACACAATCGTCCAAAACAGCCAAAAATCATTACAATTTTAAACAACAAGAAAAAATACAGCCATACAATAATTTACAAGAGCTCAGCAATACGCTTAGCCTTATGCTTGTGACCTACTATCGAACCTGATGAATTATCATACTTTCCACACACACACACACACACACACACACACACACACACGCACACGCACACGCACACAGCTGACAATGAAGAAAATGTCAAGAAAAATCCTGTAAACACAGGCCTTGGTGAAGTGATAGAGACATAGCTAGTGTGTGTTCTCTTGCTCATGGTAAAAGTGTACAGAATATTACCTTTGGATGTAGGCACAAACACACACACAAAAATCTTCAACCTATTTGTACAGTTGGGTGATGGGAGAGGGCAAGACAGGGAGAGAGATGTGAAGATCTATACATCTGTACACAGTTGAGCTTAGCGGTGAACTGTTTTTTGTTGCTGTGATTGTTTTAGTTGCTGCTGCTGATGACGATACAATGGATGTGGTTTCTCTCTCCCTCTTGTTTCTGCAGAAGACAGATATGCATATTTTATCTTTTTTTTTTCTTTTTTTTCCACACTCCTGACCTTACAACTGACTTATTGAAATGTTGATTTTTTTTTTTCATTTGATATGTAGCATTTGATGTTAAAAAAAAAAGTTTTAAAATGAAATAAAAAATCTTAGGAGCTGCTTCTTCCAAAGAGTGCATGCCTCTTTACCACCACAAAAATACCTTAAATCCATGTTGGTACAGACCGGCCAACGCTTCTGTCAGTGTCACTCATTACTTTAGCCAACGTTCTATACTAAAAATAAGATCTTCAAACATACTGGAAAGATGTTAAGAACATTCATTTAACCAAGAGGCCTATGCGTACCTCGACTCAACTCAACTGTCTCCATCTCCGCTGTCATCTGTAGGAGCTAAAAAACAAAAATCCACCAGGGTTGGCCATCTTTCTGTGTCCCTCCAATACTTGGATAGTGGGAAAATGTTGGACAACAGCCAGTTGCAGTGTTGACCTTCAAAGTGTACTTTCTACTTTGATCATCCTTGTCTGTTTCACAGAAATTCAGTGATGCATCAAAGATGTTGCTCTTCTTAGTCTTGTCAATTAAATTCACAATGCATAAAAAAGGTGATTTAAATTCATAAAGTTTACAATAAAGCTAAAGCTTTCAAATTGACATGACAATTTTTTTTAATACAGCCCAGAAAATAACAAAGCAAAGAAAAGACAAGAAAACAAACCCCAAACAAACCAACCAAAACAGAGCAATGTGGTCTGGAACAGGAATAAATGTGAATGATCCTCTTTTCTGAATGTGAACAAAGTTCTGCACCGTTGCTGGTCAACCATACTGAACATGTTCACTGTACAGTATCAGATATGTTTAATAATTTCGATCACTACCAGTTCTCTGATGTCAATGGCAGATACAAGCGAAACAAAATTAAGTACAACTTGACAATAAAACTTTGTGTTGTAAAAGGAGGTTTACTAAAATGTAGATACATGGGTGGAAAAATTGTATAACTTGAAGAAAGCTTACATCGTCATCTGAGCGCATAACAAAGAACCACAACAAAACATGTCCAACAATATTTAGTACTGAAAATACGGAAACCATAAAAATGTTTCAAGTCATCTATTAATGATATTACATCAGAAAAAGACTTTACGGACATATGCTTATAAAAAAAAATCAAAACAAAAATAAAGATAAAAACAAGATATGTAAGCACAAAGAACGATTTGTAAAGAACAAAAACGATGAAAAAGCCACCCTCTTTCTCATCAGTTTGATATATACTTTTGCGTATTGTGTGTCCATGCTCAACTTTTTTTTTTGTCTGTCTCCTGAACGTAGAAACACAGATGGAAACATCATAACCTTTTTGCTGTTTCTTGCTTTTCTCTTTTGTTTGTTTGTTGCTGTTTACTGAGTTGTTTTAAAAAAGAACGTTTGCCTGTTTTGCGGGTGGTTGATTACATATTTCTGATATGATGCACGGTAACACAGATGAATGTGTGGATCAGATGAACTTTTGAAGGGTCATATTCTCAGAAAGAAATTAGAACAACTCAGCAAGTAACTTGATATGTACATTTGTTAGTAAACTTTTTAAAGAATTATATATTTTTTAAAACATGATTAGCTAATGGGTATTTTGAAAAAGCTGGATACTTTCGGTGTAAATCATAATAAAGTGCCAAAAAACAAAAGGAAGGAAGGACAACGAAAATGAAAAATTCTTGTAACAATTTAAGTTTTCTGTTCTTTTGCTTTTTTTGTATTCTGTTTTACCGAATTGGTATTTAATATAAAAAAAAAATATTCAAATGAACTGACATCCATAACTGTATACTAAATGTCCACAGCAAAACGGAAAACTGCTTTCCAACAGTACAGTCTCCTGGTGATCTCATTTTTTTGTCTGTCTGTCTGTCTCCTATGTAAAAACAATGACCAGTTGTCAATTCCATTGCAGACCCTTTACAGCTACTTTACTTCCTGGAGTGAAACCAATCCAAAGCAAGTTTCTCTGCAGCAAAGACTCCACAAATAAACAACAAAAACAAAAAAACCCAGCCCAGTTCCAGTTCTTCTTTTGGTTCTAATCCCTAACCAAAACTGGCCGAGAAGACTGTGATAGAGTTGGCAGGGTCAAGAATGTCCACAGCATCTGTGCTTTGTACTGTAGTAATTCAGATTGGTACAGCTAGGAGAGTTTTCAGTCAGTTTACTGTCTACGACACATAGAAAATCTTGGTCATTCTTTGTCACCACCCCCTTTCTCCCTCATATACAACTGTCTCTAATTTGCATTTCCAAGCCCACACAATTTCACTGCCTTATGCATGTTTCATCATGTCACCTCTAAAAAGAGTATATGCTATACATTTTCATTTTGAGTCATGAATGTAGTGTCGGCAATATTACTAATGTGCTCATCAGATCTCTCAAGTGTGCGCCTAAAAGCTCACATGCATCCACACATGACGCATTAGACAGCACACTCACACATGCAAACACACAAGGCACTTCCCATTGAATATGAAACAAACAAAAAGACAAAAACTCACAAAAGTTACCATGGGACAATGAATTAATGCAAAAGCAAATATAAGCACATAAAAACATTTAAGAATACAGCATACAGCAAAATATAGTCTAACAGACCGTATCAAAAAGCATTATGATACCATGTTTAAAACCCAATATTATTTGTACAGCATTCAATATCGCTGAAGCTGCAGATCGTCATGTACTATGTGATGTGACGTATATATCATTTTACCACACACACTCCCATGCAACCATTGTGAAGTGAAAGCTGTGGAGCCAATATTGAGAACAACAGTCAGATCTGGGTGCAAAACCAGTCTCTTCAGTAACTCACAATATTCATTTGAACATCGGTGTCTTATTATCTAACATACAGCACTATCATTCGGTCATTCACTTTTAACATACACTATTCTTAACTGGCCAAACCTCTACATCAAATCTGTAGACCACAGTTTCTATTTCTAAAGTCCATGATCAGTGATTTAGTTTACAGGAATCTGTGTTTTACAATGGACCACACACACACTTACTTTTTGTGTGTGTTTTTGTTATATGGACAGTTTGTCTTTGAAAGCAGCAGGTCCTTCAAGTCATAGCAAGCTCTTTTCCTATGAACTACCCAAAGTACTTGAGTAACAGTACTTGAAAAAGAACAATGGCTGGCCAGCATTATCTGGAGCATTATGTAGATGTCTGCAAAAAAGATTATGGGAGATGTTGCTTTGGTTATAAACTGTTTTAGTTACTGGTTCCCATGTAAATGTATAGATCTATAGGTTTGTCATATTTTCAGCTTGCAACATCCTTCTTACAGAGGAAAAGAAGCGGCGATGTAGATTATGATTTATCACATATATACATACCTGCATGCATGGATGCATGCACATGAGCATGCGTGCACACACACACACACACACACATACACACATTATCAAAGACAATGCCCTATCTTTTCAAAATAAAGAAATGACACACTTGTGATACTCAGGCTCAATTAAAACAAAAACAAACCAAAAAACACACACAAAATCAAAACTTACTAGACTTGTTCACTGGGGTTTGACGGAAACCAAAATTGGCTTTAACAGGGTAACCATAAATAACATGATAAATAATAACACAATAAATAACATGGCTATAACAACAGCTTAACACCCAAAATCTGTCTTGAGAATCAGCCAACATGTATACAAGATACCCAGGAACAAGGTCAACACCTAAATCTCGCCTGACAAGCCGGCATCAAAACACCACCAAATCACTGATAATTTTGATAGCCAACTCTTATAACACACGCCACACAACATGACGAATATCCAAATCCAACATTGATCGTATAGTATACTACTTGTATCCAACCATAGTGATATGAATAGAAACGTCAGATTCTGATTATTTAACAAACACGCCATGACTATTCAGAGACAGGAACATCAACCGAAACGACCGAGCAAGCATCGGATGGAAGGAATGTGTTAGTTTTGTCCGTCAGCCTGGAAAAGTCTTTCCCTCTGCCAGAGCTGTCTTCCGTGCCTGCTGACACCACCCAGAATGAGTGGGAACACACAGCTGATAATGCAGGGACAGAGCCAGACCCACACAGCCGTAGGAAGCAGCCTGGACGAAAACGCGCTATACCGCCACCACTGCTACGTGAACAAAAAACACACACACTGCCCACACCATGCAGGTAACCAAGCATGTGAGAAACATCCCACCTCTCACACCCTACACATCCCTGCAAACAAACTTGAGGAGCAGCGAACAAGGCCAACGACTCTACCTCTCACAGCCTCCGCATCCCTGACAGAAACAGGTCGACCACATTTCCCTCGGCACAACGCAGGCACAAAGAATCTCCTGGGAGAAGTTTTGATTCCGATGACGACAACGCCACCACTGACGTCCAGTCTATCACAGAAACAGGCTTGCAGCACTGAGAGCCTAACAGGCTTGCAGTATTGAGAGCCTAACAGGCTTGCAGCACTGAGAGAGAGCCTGACAGGCTTGCAGCGTTGAGAGCCTAACAGGCTTGCAGCACTGAGAGAGAGCCTGACAGGCTTGCAGCACGGAAAGAGAGCCTACAGCAAGGGCACGGAGATGGGTTCCGAGGAGAAGATGGGGTATCCCAGGGGGGGTCTGCGGCCTGCACGGTGAGGTTGCGCAGGATGGTGGGGTGGGCCTGGATGCTGTAGCGCTCCTCGTCGTCGTTGGTCATGTACAGCAGCTCCAGGCTGAGGTTGGCCCACTGGCCCCGCACCACCTCCGCATTCAGCCGCCCCACGCTGGCCATCACCTCCTGCAGCGACAGCGTGCGGCTCGTGTACGTCCCCTAAAACAAAAAGTAAAAAATAATCAAATAAAATAAAATAAATAAAATTTTAATTTAAAAAAAGGTCCCCTGAAACACACAAGGTGGGCAGTCTTTGTGAAAGTACTACACTACATTTTCCAATCAGTAGTCTTCTTCTCTACCATAGAGGCGCCATCGATGACTCGACATTCAACCGCCCCCCCCCCCCCCATCTTTCTTAGCATTCTTCACTCAGCTTCTAGGCTGTCCAGTCTGAGATGTTATCCAAGTCTTTTGTGTGTGAATACAGTTGTCTAGGTATACCTCTAGTGTGTGAATACAGTTGTCTAGGTATACCTCTTCTTCTTCCTCCTCAATTACTCAGACAGCAACTCATTCTTGTCCGTCATATGAGTGAAAATGCTTTGCACTGCTCTGCTTGGTCTTCTCTGTGCTTGTAATTGTGCAGGAGGTCCTGCCTGCTGATGCCAACCGCCACATTCCAACTTCAGAGCAGCTCATTTCATTGTACAGGCTGCTTGCTGCGTAAGTTCATGTTTCCATAACCCACCAAATGAATAATAGGATCTATTAACTTGCATATTTGATCCTCTGCATGTGTATATATATACAGACAAAGGAAATCAAGGCTCTGGCAGGCCTGTGCTTGAAGTTTACCTAGAACATTGTAAAAATCCCCACCCTTAACCCTTAAAGTACTGAATATCTGCTGACAATTACTTCCCCTTTCCTGAATTTCTGCCCTGGCGCTCTCCCCTTCAGTCCTGTCAGCCGATTTTCCGGCGATAACGGTACCAGAGGAGGGTTTGTTTATAGTGATCTGTCATGTGGCTAACTGGCATCAACGGACTCTGGAAAATTGTTCTGATACGGCAAACACTGCTCTTTTCCCACGAGAATGTTTATAAAGCTTCGTGTGTGTGTGTGTAAATTTACCTAGGTATACGTTTTGCACTCTTCTACACCTCAGAAACCCAAGAATTGACGCAAAATTCAGTTGTGATGGTTTTTCTCCTTTCAGGACTGAAGGGTAGTAGAAAGCTGAGCCGGAAAACAGGCTTACCATACTGAAAGGGTTAATTCAACATACGCAGCTCAGATTCAAGCCCGTGACACGAAACACAACACAATTTCAGCTCCCCAGTCTCAAAAATAAATAAATAAATAAAAATAAATTAAAAAAAAAAAAAAGTTAAAAAAATAATAAAATTAAAAAAAATAAATAATAAATAAATAAAATTCTAAAAAATCTCCCCTGTCTGGTGTCTGACCTGCACGGTGTTGTGTCCCAGGGAGAAGAGGTTGGAGCGGTTGTCCAGCACAGCGGCCTTCCACTGGGCGTCCCCCTCCAGGCCGATGTACCACTGGCTGTCAAACTCCCGCAGGCTCTCCTCCAGCTCCTCGTGCTCCTCGATGTCCCCCAGCAACATGGAGTCCAGCATCAGCTTGAACCCCAGCCTGTCACCAGCATGCAGGGACACCATGGTCATGTATACCGTCCACTTTTTCTTTTCTTTTTTTAAAAATTCCATGGCTAGATTTCCAAAGTTTGGGTGGGAATTTTGTTTATGTGACTGGGTGAATGATTGTTGACTCTCACATCAATACATACACCAACAGATACAAGAATGTTGAAGTCATCCCTGCAAGTGTGCATTATACAATTTTTCACATTTTATGCACTAAGTACTTGTAATGTAAAAGACTACAATGGACACGTTTACACACCCACACCCACTCAATTCAATTCAGTATTTTTTATTGTCCTCTATCAAACACACACACACACACACACACACACACACACACACACACACACACACACACACACACACACACATATAATATCCGTACTGACCTGAAGGCCTTGGTGACAAGGGAAGACAACTCTGTGTCTTCAGACAACCAGTCCATCATGGCGTTCCAGGGTACGTCCCCCATGTACGACTTGTACAGGTAACTGGGTCCCGACATCTTGTCTGCATCACGCACCATTTCTTATTACTTGTACAGCTTCATGCTGCTTTTCTGACTACTTACACTGTTCTTATGAAAGTGTGTTAAAACATCCATCCTCTTTTTTTTCTAGGCAAAACAGAATCCTTCTACACATTCTTCAAACACAAAGCAAAAAGACATGATCTCATATAAAACAATTATGCGTATATAGTTCAAACACATAAAGTAGTTGGGTATGAATTACAGATGATGTATCCACTGATAAAATGGTCTGTTTACAGCTAGACCCTACTTGCAAGCCAACACTTTTTCAAGATTTCACTACACCTGGAGTGATGGTCTGGCTTTCCAGATTACAGGAGAAACTAGTATTCCAATGTACTAAAAGAAAAATATTTTAAATAAAGATACACACATAGGTAAAAAGGTAAAGGTGTCCTATAACCTAGGCGGTCGTAGGGGAGCGAGGCATCAGAGACCTCATCTTCTCTAGGGGCCAACACATTGAGGGCAGCGCCCATCTCCTCTCCCTTGCTGCTTTACCTTCCCTGACCCTAAAGAGGGCAGGTACCCATTTACAGCTGGGGTGAACTGTACTGAAGCCAAGGCAGCGACGGTCACCCATCCAACTGGTAATCCTCCTTGATGCTGCTTAATTTGACTGGGGGAAAGCGAGTGCTCTGACCACTGAGCTATCCTGCCCCTAGATCTCTCTAAAATGCTATTTTGAGCAAAATTCTGCTGAGAAACCTCCACAGGGGAAAAACAGAGTCACTTAAATGTGGCACTTTGTCCTGACTGGTAAAGCTAACCAACTTTCAAACAGAAAAATCAACAAGGCAAGAAAACAAAAAAAATCTCAAAAATTCACAACACTAACAACACCAACACTAGCCTCAGCTTTGCGCTGAAGGCTCTCACCTGGCGTGTCGAAGGCGGAGTAACAAGCCATGATGAGCTGGGAGTAGCAGTTGGTCAGAGCGTCATCTGCCCCGACATCGATGGCCACCTTCTCCCCGGGCAGGCCAGTGGCCTTCCAGTCCAGCAGAGACAGCACGTGGCGGTACCAGTCCACAGGGAAGGAGGCCATGTGCCGCGCCAGCTGGGAGTGCTCGATGGGCAACTCCCGCCACTTGCTGGGCAGACTCATGTGGGAGGAATACTGACACTTGAAGTCTGGGGACCCTGCAAGGTTTGTCACAGGTTTGTAAATGTGGTTACCGTTCAACCGGCTGGAGGCGTGGAGGGCAGAGGAGGAGGAGAAGCCTCCCCGGGACCCTGTGTTGGGCTTGGGGCGAGTCACGTCCGCCATGGGCAGACCAAAGTCCAGGTCGTCGATGGAATCGTCCAAGTCCGTCTTCTCTCGATGCTGGAACTTGGGCATGACCGGGGTGACAGAGGGGTTGATGGGCTGGGATCCAGAGTGACCTACCTTGGCCTGCTTGAGAGACTTCTTCTTGCTTTTGGGTTTGTCCAGGTCATCGTCTGACCACAGACTGTCGGAAAAACTGTTGATGGAGGAGCTCCAGGAGGCTTTCCTCGTTTTCTCCATCGTCTGCGCAGCCTGAGCGGACGGAGGGCGGGCATCGTCCAGGGGAGGTAACCCAAAGCCGTTCTTGGATCTGCCGTCCATGGTGATGGGGGGCAGAGAGGTGAGGGCAGTGGTGCCTTTCAGCGGAGGCAGGGAAGGCGGGGGAGGGTTGGTGCTGAAGGCAGCCCCGGCGTTGAAGTTGGAGAGGTGGTTGTTGTGGTTGATCTCCATCTTGGTGCTGGTGCTCTGCACCTTGCGGCCCTTGCTCTTGCTCTCCACCTGGCTGACCACGGCCGAGGACAGCGGCTTCTTCAGCGCCATCTTCTCCTCCCGCAGCGCCTTCTCCTTCTGCAGCGCTGGGCCTCCTCCCTGACCTTCACCTTGTTGACGTGGTGCAGGATCAGCCACACCAAGCTCTTGACAAAGAACTTCAGCGTGGTCTCCACGCCGTGGGTGAGTCGATGACCCCCGTCAGGACGTTGCGGGCGTCCGAATACGTCATGACTTCGCAGACGTCCACAGGCGTCAGGGAGTGCAGAGGGTGCTTGTTGACGTCGCAACACGACACCCCGTTCTCGTTCTCGAAGGCCGTTTCGAAGATCTCGTCGAGGCGTGCGGCCTCAGTGGTGTGGCACGAGGTCTCCTGCAGCTCCAGCCCCTTGATGCTGAGGGTGCAGTAGGCATTGCCTCTCTCCAGCACCATCACCCAGATCATGCGGTCCTGGAACCGCACCAGGTAGTGGTTGCCTGGGTGGGGTTCACCTGCACACAGAGACATCGATAATAGTTCTGTATGGCAAGTCTAATACATCTATCTATCTCTCTATCCCTTAGTCTGGCGACTGTGGGGGCACCCATGAAGACTTGACAACCAGTTCCATCCATTCCTCTCTCAGTTCTGCCTTTCTCAGGGATTTGTTGAGTTCTAGGCCTGTCCATTCGCTGATGTGGTCCTCCCATCTCTTCTTTGGTCTGCCTCTTTTTCTTCCTTCTTAGACAGTACCTCTAATACATCTATGATAGAATGTATGAATTCTGTATGATCAGTACTAATGCATCTATAACTGAATGAGTGAAGTTCACATGCTCCAGTACCATAGAAATATGTATGGTTTCACATTTACAGTGTACTATCTGTACAATGCACAGAGGGGTGGGGTACCTGGACAGCCTAGAGGTGAGAGAGAGTATTGTGCATGCCTGGGATTGAGCCTGGGTTCATGCTAACACTGAGACACCCATTCAAGGGAATCTTTCCCCTGAGTTAACATAACAACTGACTCCACTCCGCTGAAAGTTCTATGAATTAACACTATAAACCAAGGCATCATGTGCGAATGTACATAGAACATCTTGTGCACATGTTACAACTGGCTCTGCCTTTTGGAAGAGTAGGCCATAAATGGATGACTATTTTTTTAAGTAAAAAAAAAAAAAAAACAAGAACAAAAATGAATGCACACTGGTGACATGTTCAGACATCATTCACAAAGTCAGAATGCTGCTACCTTAATGGTGGGCAAAAATGGCTACATATGCAAAAAATCTTGCCATTCATGAAGTTGAATCTCAGAGCTCTTGCTCTGGAACGAAACAAAACAAACAAACAAAAACCCAAACAAACTGACATGTGTCGGTGTCTGTGCATGTGTGTGTTTATGCATATGTGCAAGTCTATGTATACATGTGTGTGTGTTGTGTGTGCATTTGTCCATAAGTGTGTTGTGTGTGTGTGTGTGTGTGTGTGTGTGTGTGTGTGTGTGTGTGTGTGTGTGTGTGTGTGTGTGTGTTTGTATGTGTTTGTATGTGTGCAAGTGTGTGTGTGTGGCAGCCTGTAATTTTTCTGATATGTCCAACCTGAAAAATAAAACCCACAACACAAACAACAACAACAAAAAAAAGCATCATACACACTCTTCCACAACACATCTCCTCACCTAAACTGCCAGAAGCGAACCCCTTTCTCAAAGACTGTGCCAGCACTGGAGCCAGCTGCCGATAGTACACAGTGTCCGCACACACGTTCGCCGACGACCCCACCCCTTCCGGCCAGAATCGCTGCGGCCGAGGAAAGGCAATGAAAAAAATGGGCAGGGTGAAAATCGGCAGCAGCGGCGCAGACAAAGCCGAAGCCGCAGCCACGATGGAGATGACAACGGGGAAGAAGAGGAGGGAGAGGAAGAGGGTGGGGGCGGTGGACCCTCGGCGCTGCTTCTTGTCGGTCCAGGAGGTGATGAGCAGGGTGAGGACGCAGTACAGCTTGTTGCTCAGCTGGAAGAAGCGGTCACGCACCAGGCCCGTGATGAGCAGCAAGGTGGGCACTCCCAGCGAGGCCACTGTGGAGTTGGAGGACATGGAGACCACCACGATGTGCACCGCCGACATCTCCAGCAGACTGTGGGCCGTGCTCTGCCACACCTGCCACACAAACAGGTGTGTTCATTTATCACAACTATAGCAACTGCAATAAAAGTAGAGGTAGTGGTAAGTGGGAACATGTATGTCTATTTAATACAACTACAGCAACGACAATAACAGAAGAGGTAGTGATAAGTGGGAACGGGGTAGCTCAGCGATCTGAGCACTCCTTTCCCTAAGCTATGATTAAGCAGCATCAAGCATGGTTAACAATTGGATGGGTGACCGTTTACGCACCTTGGCTTCAGTTCAGTTCACCTACCTGTAAAAGGGTACCTGCCCTCTTTAGGATCAGAGAAGGTAAAGCAGTGAGAGAGAGGAGATGGGCGCCGCCCTCAACATGCTGGCCCCTAGAGAATCTGAGGTCTCTGATGCCTTGCTCCCATATGACCACATAGGTTACAGGACACCTTTACCTTTACCTTTTTAGTGATAATTATGGTTCAGTACAACTATCATGACTGAATCAATATCTAAATATTTCTTTTTATATCAAAAAGATTACATGAAGTTGGAATGCAGCTACCTTAATGGTGGGCAAAGGGTTGCATTTGCAAAGCCTGGGCCAAAGAGATGGGAGTTTGTAGCGAGTGACAATGACCATGATGAACTTCACGCATGACTAGATACATTCAATGCCTATAATCTGGTAACTGCAAAATTTAAGGACATTAATATTCCTGACACAATCTAAAACCAAAGGCCTTCCCCCTTTATGCTAGAGTTTTTTGCCTTATTTAAGCAAAACAAAACTATCCAGATATCCTGCAAAGCCAAGACAACATACATAATACATATACTCTGATCATGTATACATGTATTTAAGTTTCATCTAATGGGTAGGCGCAGCACTTGTGGCGGTGCGCTCTCCCCAGGGAGAGCAGCCCGAATTTCATGCAGAGAAATCTGCTGTGACATAAAGTGGTATAAAATACAATAAAATAAAATAAATCTGCATAAACCCAAACATTCAGAAAACTTGACAATAAACAATTTACACAAATCCAAAACAGTGTATAACAAATACAGTCATTACCTTTTAACCACCACCCCTCTCTTCCCCCCCCCCCCCAAACCCCTCCAAAATGCAACATCAAAACAAAAGAACCTTTTACCCCCCCCCCCCCCCCAAACATTGCAAATTTTAACACTAAAAGTCCCAAGCCTGCACAGCCAAACACAACCCCCCTGCCCCACTCACTGTACACCCCATTCTTAATAGCACGCAACAAGTTGTCAGCATTACTGACCCATCTGAAGGCACGGACAATGCCAAAGGTGTACCACACGGCCTGCACTGTGTTCAAACCCCAGGTGGCCTCTCGATCCATGACGTCAGTCTGGGTGATGCTCATGGACAGGTAGGCCACCATGGTCAGGGGGGCCACTGAAAACATTTCACATCATACCTTGTCACTATCACGTGTCTCTTCTCATTGAATAACCATAATGGATTATTCTAGAGCACTCTCCTTCCTCTTTATGGAGGTGGCACAAAGCACTTTGCCTTCAACAAATCTGGCAATACCGACATCCTTAAAATTATACATCTTGTAATTAATACTAATATTCATGAGAAACATTTTACATGAATTCATTCCTCTCTTTTCCTCATGACATTATCCAAGAACCTATATTTGCATGACAAATTTGTATTGTACACATAATCAACATGGATCAATTATTAAACAAACACACAGAGTTATTCAGATATATACATAATCTCACACACACAATATATTCATAAAATCAAAAAAATACAAAAATCTACGCATCACCTTCGTCATGCATCCTCCTCCTCATCACCATCACACACATACACACACATAACACACACACACACACCACACACAACATACACACACACACACACACAAACACACACACACAAACACACACACACAACACACACACAAACTCACCCCAGTTAAACAGAAAACGACGGATCACGGCAAGGACAGCCAGCTTCCACTTGAAACGGAGATAGTGCCGGTTTTTGTGGTGGCAGGCGTGGGGGAAGAAATAGTTGCGCAGGAGACCAAACACCACATACACGCTCTGCATATCCCGCACACACTTCTCCACCACACACAGCCCAACCACCACCCACCCCGCGTAATCCTTGTCCACTTTGTCGTGGTTGTAGTTCAGGGCAGCCGCCATCCCCGTCACCACCGCCAGCATGACCAGATGGTAGAGGAAGGTGCCCACGCCCCAGCTCCAGCCGAAGCCGGAGTTGGCCTTGAAGCGCTTGGAGTCCTGCAAGAAACTGGCTGGTGGACACCTTGTTGTTGGAGCGGCAGGTTCGCAGCATCTGGTTGAAGAGCAGGGAGAGGTCTGTGCTGAGGACATAGCCCATGGCCGAACACAGCACCACCGTGCCGAAGCAGACCGGAATGTAATAGGCGCCCAGGAACACACCGATGGAGACTACTAGGTACAGTACCAGCCTGAAAGTGAAAAGTTTGATTTATCACCAGGCACAGCAACATCCTGAAAGTGAAAAGTTCACAGTTTATCACCAAGTACAGCACCAGCCTGAAAGTGAAAAGTCCACAAGTTTATCACCAGGTACAGCACCAGCCTGAAAGTGAAAAGTTCAATTTATCACCAGGTACAGCACCAGCCTGGAAGTGAAAAGTTTGATTTATCACCAGGTACAGCACCAGCCTGAAAGTGAAAAGTTCAGTTTCAATTTCCAGGTACAGCACCAGCCTGGAAGTGAAAAGTTCAGTTTATCACCAGGTACAGTACCAGCCTGAAAGTGAAAAGTTCAATTTATCACCAGGTACAGTACCAGCCTGAAAGTGAAAAGTTCAATTTATCACCAGGTACAGTACCAGCCTGAAAGTGAAAAGTTCACTTTATCACCAGGTACAGCACCAGCCTGGAAGTGAAAAGTTCAGTTTTAATCACCAGGTACAGTACCAGCCTGAAAGTGAAAAGTCCAATTTATCACCAGGTAAAGCACTAGCCTGAGAGTGAAGAATTCACAGGTTATCACCAGGTACAGTACCAGCCTGGAAGTGAAAAGTTTGATTTATCACCAGGTACAGCACCAGCCTGGAAGTGAAGAGTCCACAGTTTATCACCAGGTGCAGCACCAGCCTGAAAGTGACAAATTCACAGGTTATCACCAGGTAAAGCACCAGCCTGGAAGTGAAAATTTCAGTTTTAATCACCAGGTAAAGCACCAGCCTTGGTGGATACTAACGTTAACTCTAGGGGGATTTAAAAAAAAAAAACCCTTACACAGACACCTCAGCGGAGACTCCAACCTGCACCCACACACATTTCACCATTGGATAAACTGTGTACATCACTATCCACTTGACTATTCCAACCCCTTTGTAATGAATAAACCTGCATAAAAAATGTGTGTCTTTGATTTTACGTCTGTACACTTAAAGTGATATTAGACGAGGGATGAGGTTGGGGGGGGGGGGCAATAAAGAGATAAGGGTTTTTTAAAAAAGTGCGTTGGTAACTGTGTACATAAGAAGACTGATTACAAAAATATATAACAAGAAAGTTGCAAAAGATGGCATAAGAAAATGCAAATAACAAAAACAATCGAACAATAGAGAACTTTAAAATCTGAAACTGTAAGATGAACAATTGCAAACTACATGTAAAGGCTGCCATGAATAAAGCAAAAAGTACATTGCCACAGAAGGGTGTTATAATTTCACAATCTTCACAGTAGTACTTTATAAAAAAGAGAATACTGGGGATCGCATCAGAGACAATGCTATCTCACACAGTAACTTTGGATTGATTAACACTTCTTGCAGTGACTTATCTTGAAATGGTGGTAGGAACTTTTTTAAACCTTGACAATGATACAAAACATGAACATTGGAAAGTTTTTCACCGCATATACATTTTACATTTTTGGCAAATTTTGCTCGAAATGCATTTAATTTCAATCTGTGGATTAGAGAAACAATATTTCTAGTACTGGATTTTTGAAAGCCGTACTGAGTACAAAGGATGTTCTCAATATCAAGAACTGAACAAGTATGCTGGGAATAGCCAGCCTCTTCATGTTTCTTTTTTACATGTTTCCAGCAAACACTTTGAAGCAAAGCATAACCCTCATGAAGAGAAAGAGGAATGTCTAAAACATTTGAACAGCTAGAATGTTTTGCTGCCTTTTTGGCTGCTTTGTCAACCTTTTCATTGAAATAAAGACCACAGTGAGATGGAACCCAGCAGAAAGTGATATTCGAACCCCTCAGAATGAGAAAATGTATCAAAAAATTAATTTCA
>CM060324.1:27749247-27759247 GCA_030674155.1 Stramonita haemastoma | reverse complement strand
GTGCATCATAGAAGTGAAAAAAAAAAAAAAAAAAAAAAAAAGACTGGGTAGTAAGTGTTATTATGAGCTAAGAATTCGAATGGCTACAGTGGATTAAAACTTTATCATTATATCATGGCTGAAATCAGTTAATTTATCAATGTTATGACTGCAGTGACTTAAATCTGATTGTGGACAATAAAGAATTTAGAGCTGCATAAAGCGCACAATAAGTTAAGAATTTGGAATTCTATAAAGCTGCAATAAGTTAAGAACTAAGCACTGTATGATTGCATACATGACTACATTGGTCATTTCTTGGGTTTTTTCTTTTACTCTAATATGACCAAGTTAAACACTTTGCACTATAATCATAACTGCAATAAATTAAACATATTGCACTATGTGACTGCAATAAGTTAAACATTTTGCACTATCATGACTTTGTGACAGAAATAAGTTGTAAAACATTTTGCACTATGTGACTGCAATAAGTTAAACATTTTGCACTATGTGACTGCAATGAATAAGTTAAACATTTTGCAATATGTGACTGCAATAACTTGAATAAGTTAAACATTTTGCACTATGTGACTGCAATAAGTTAAACATTTTGCACTGTGTAACAGCAATGAGATCTTGGCATTGTATGACTGCGGTGAGATCAGATTTGAACACCGTTTCACTGCAGTGAGTGAAGACAGGTCTACACACTGTGTATTACAGTATGATTGCTGTGTAGTCCTGGACAATATTGCTCAAAACCATGAGAGTTTCATGATCAAGTCATGAAAAAGTCATGCATCTTGGCCACTGCTTTGGCATGTCTTCAAGCATCCTCTCTATTCCAACTGCTTTTTTTTTCTTTCTTTTTTTTCTAAAGCATATATCTTTTCTCTCACCCCTCACAGTAGCACTAGCAGCCAAGGAAGCAGAGATCCTCACTCACACTATTTCTATGCCACTGCTTCAGCAGCTGAATAATTAATACACATGATGCCGGTCTGGTGAGCCAGTGAAATGAGGCAAACTACACTCACTGAGCACTAAATTTACCCACCCACACAGTCATCATAGAAGCTAAGTATCTGCCTCTGCATAGCTGGTATGAGTTGAGGATTGTATGATTGGTGTGCTGTGGAAACTTGGCATAGAATGACTGTAGATAATAGTGTAGTGTAGTCTATTGTTGATAAAATACTTGATGCTGTACATAAGTGCTTGACTCTAACAAGATTTCAATGAAAATAGAATGTGGTATACTATCTCAGTATGTACCATAACCATGTGACTGGAGCAGATTGGTTATTTCTTGGGTTTTTTCTTTTACTCTAATATGACCAACATCAATTTGCCCATGAATTTTACTGAGAATGGTGTATGCCTGGTATATCTACTTAATAGTAACTTGACAAATCAATTATATATATATATTGCATTATCCTGTTTATATTACATAGTACATGCTCAAAGCATACCCTATGCATATATACACACTGTGATTGATATAAGCCATTCACCCACCCTCCCCCACATTATGTTACTTTAGTCCATTTTACTTTAGCAGGTTAGATTGTAGCTTTCTCAACACAACCAAGTCTTATTCTGAACATGCACTGTGCTAGATAGAATATAATAAGATTTCCACTGAATGCTGTGATATGAATTGACTCAGAAATATTTTTGAATACGACTTTAATCCTAGGTATGATGCTTTTTCTTTTTTTCTTTTCTTTTTTTTTTTGGGGGGGAGGGGTGTAATCTGTTTCAACTTAATCAATTTAATGTTGTTGTTGGTTTTTGTTTGTTGTAGTTTGTTTTGTTGTTTTGTTTGTTTTTGTTTGTTTGGTTGGTTTTGATTCTTGTTGTTCTTTGGGGGGAGGAGGTTTAAAGGGGGGGTGGGGTGGGGTATATACTACCTTTTCTCTCTGCTGTGTTCCATTACCACAATATATGTTCCTAAGACTTCTAATCAAATAAAAGTCCATCTTTAGCCAAAAAATAACTGGTAATAGTATGATGAATATATGCCAGCTTGTTTATTTTGGTTTGGTTTGGCTTGATTGTTGTTTATTTGTCTGTCAGTCAGCTGAGTTTCATAGCAGAGCCTATGTGACTGTCTGAACAAAGTTGGTGAATTACTTATCATCTATCCATGTTGTTTGACCAACAGGGCTTGAATACTGAACTCTGTGTGTGTGTGTGTGTGTGTGTGTGTGTGTGTGTGTGTGTGTGTGTGTGTGTGTGTGTGTGTGTGTGTGTGTGTGTGTGTGTGCGCGCGCGCGCACACGTGCGTGCGTGCGTGCGTGCGTGCATGTTTCTCAGCTAGAGCTTCGCGGTTCGCCAATGCCGCAATGGTGAGATTTTTGCCAATGTGACTGTCTCCCCCACCCCACAATTTAGGTAGCCATATTCTGACTTTGGGGATGGTGTCTAAACATGAGGGTTTTTAAAAAATTTTGTTATCCGTTCCTACCGGCACGAAATGGCCTACTCTTCCAAAAGGTGGAATGGGTTTTTAATGTGAGCACAAGATGTTCCGCATGCATTTGCACACACTGACACAGGGCCTTGGTTTATAGCCTCGTCCAAATGAATTTGACATTCTGTTTGATTTTTTGGTAAAACTGGGAAGAAACAGCAAGGCTGGAATTGAACCCTGAACCTCATGGTTTACTTGTTAGGCAGGTGGGTGTCTTAACTGTCAGGACTGCCACCTTCCTTCCTGAACAGTGAGTTAGTGAGTATAACTGGGAACTGCCATCACTGGTATGTAACTATGTTCAAATTGGGAATCCTTGTCCTACCACAATTTTCAAAGATAACAAGATATTCCGTCCCCAGCTTCTTAATAAAATTAATTAACTTAAAGCAAGTCTGCATATAAGCTGATCTGGAAAATCAGCAAAACCACTTCTTTTTTTTATAAAAAAGGCTTCATTTAACCAGGTAATGTCAACCTGCATTCTCCTAAAACAGAGAAAAAAATTATCTGAAGTCAAGAGTATGGCTGCCTTATATAGCGATGTACTAACAACAGTCATACACGCAAACTTCTCATTCAGTGTGCAATTTCAATTTCACAGTGATTCCCAGGTGGGATGAGTGAGTCACAGTGCACATTCTGGGTGACCCCCAGAGTGTTAAGGTAGGAGGGAATGTGCAACAACAACCAAGTAAGGCCATGATTTAATTTTGAAATCCACAATCTCATGCCCATAAACAGGACTTTTTTTTCTGATTCTTGGCTAGAGCTCCAAGGTTCACCAATGGTGAGATTTTGCATTATGTGACTGATTTTATCTACCATTAAGGAGCTACATTCCAACTTCAGGAATGGCATATGAAACCTGTGTATGCAGTTTTGTTTTGGTTTTTTTGGGGGTGTTTGTTTTAACATCCATTCCTACAGGCACAAAATGGCCTACTCTCCTGAAAGGCAGAACAGGTTTTAAACATGTGTACAAGATATTCTCTGTGTGCTCGCACATTTGGCCTTGGTTTATAGTCTCATCCAAAATACCTTTGGGGGAGTGGAGTCAGAACTGATGTACTCTGAGATAAAATCCCCTAAAACGGATGCCTCCATGGTGGCTCGATCCCTGGCCATCGGATCACGAGTGCAATGGTCTAGGCCACTATGCTTTCCCCACCTCATAAACAGGACCAACTTCTCCTTTGACTTCCTGAAGGGTTAACAGGGCACCATGCACTGACACTGACACTTTGTGGTGTGTCCAGGGCAAGTTGATCCTAGAGGAGCCTATCCCTGTCCAGGACCCTACCACTTAATTCATAACTTAACCACTCTTATCTACAGCACAAAGACTCAGGCTTTGACACACAACTAACATAATCATGGACAAAACTGGTGAACAGCTCTTCAAAGCGGAAGCTCCAGTGATTTCCAACAAAAATTAAAGGAGGAGGAAGAGAAGAAGAAAAACAAAAATACAGAAAAAGAATGAGGAATACAAAACCAAGACAAAGAAGATACTTAGATAGAAGAAGAAAAGAATGAAAGAAGAGAATGAAGACGATGAAAAAGAAGAAAAAGAACAGAAGAAGAATGAGGAATACAACACCAAGACAAAGAAAATACTTAGACAGAAGAAGAAAAGAAAGAAAGAAGAGTTATGAGGACGAAGAAAAAGAAGAAGAAAAAGAACACAAAGATCTATCTATTCCGCTACTGCTCACCAGTGAACTAGGTGGAAGGCCAGGCAGACCAGGACGTAGAACGGCCGGCTCATGGGCGACATCTCGTACACATCCATGGTGCGGAAAATGGCAGGCTCTGGAGGGGCAGTGGCGGTGAGGGAATACTGAGCGATGCTGAGGGTGAACCAGCCCAAGACGAACAGCGTGGCCGTCGCCCCCACATTGTCCCCATAGAGACTGTTCAGCGTCCATGGCAACAGGTACCACAGCGTCAGGCCGCACATGGCTCCCGACACCAAGCCGTGGACCAGGATGTTGACCTTGAAGAGTTTGGGAGGGATGACAAACTCAATGGTCTCTGCCCCACAGCAGCTGTGGAAGTCCACCTCGTCCTCTTCGGCCAGGAAGTTTTTCTTGGTGATGGCTTTGGTGTTCTCCTTCTCCTTGATGTGCACCACCGTGCTGATGGTCTGCACCACCACCACAAAGATGGTGATGCAGGCGCCGTACAAACAGCAGTACAGCAGCAGGTAGTCGTTGATCTGGCTGCTGCTGTAGGCCAGCTCCAACACCAAGGTGAAGGTTCCACCCAGCAACCACGGCAACGCCCATAGCAACACCTGCAAAGGATGTTACGTGCAGTTGATTGAAGGCAATAGGGCTGAGACTTTACTAGTACTACCAATGTTAAGGTGTACATGCATTTGTGTGTGAATGTACATGCAGAGAATCATGTGTACATATTCATTCATGGAGATTTTTTCACCTGGAGTTAAAATCAGTGTTTCTGATATTTCATATGAAATCAAATTTCTTATCTCACTTTTCCAAGTCAAACCCAATCGCACTTATCAGTTATCAACTTACATGGATGACAGACAGGTGGAAGAAAAGTTCTAATCCCCCAAGGAAATTTTTAAAAAAAAGAAAAAAAAAAAAGATTTTAAATGTGAGATATTTACCATACCTGTATCGTGTGTACTCTACCAGTTATGCTTGAACCAGTAGTAGTTTAAAGAAACAGAATAGAGGATAAAAAAAACCCTTACAATGTGTACATTGCTCTAGTTAGTTAAATGAGCAAACCAGTAACTTGAAATAAGTAAACAAACTAAAAACAAACAAAACCACTGACAGAACATTAATAATAAATTAATCAAAAATTAAATCCCAACTAAACAAAGAGAATTCAGGACAAGTTACCTGTGTCAGATACACATAGGCCGGTGCGTCATATCCCAGCCTCAACTTGGGTCCTCCAAAAATTGTCTGGGGCAGGCGCTTCCAGACAAACTCCTGTTTGTATTCGTTCAACAATGGTACTCCTCCTCCCATGGTGTTAGCCTCTTAGTCTTACCCTGGCTGCCCCTTTCGGAATTGTGTTTTCTGGGCGATACTCCTCTACACGCCCCTTTCTATCCTCTGTCCTGCTGGTATTAGCTAATGCTTTGTCTTCTTTCCTCTTGACCCAAATAAATCCTGGAAAAAGACACAAAGAAACATTCATCAGTGTAAAGCTGAAAGCAAAGAATAAAGTTGTACACAATAAACTGATAATGGCCACAAAGTCAGAAGTGGTTTGGAATGATGTTAATCATACTGAAGACAAATTAACCTACTTTTTTCAGTTTCCTTAATGATCAGGTGGGACACTCACAAAGGTGTGATTTTAGCCAAAATCTTTTTCTTCCCTAAATAAAATAAAAATTGCAACAACAAAAATTGGGAAGATTTCTTTCTCTCTTAAAACAAAAACGTACCCCAAATAATACTGAGATATCAAAATTCTTTTACTTGCTGTAAAACAGTTTAATCACTTTAACATTGACAGAATGGTTCAATGTTTTGGTGAAATAATCATTTAATGCCATTATTGGACTGTTTCCATGGCACTGATTGATGGATCTACAGTAATAAGCCAGGAGGGGGAGATACGTTAATATAAATTATGAAGTGATGCATCTGTGATAGTCTGATACTATCCAATAATGTTATCAACCTCTGACAAATTCTCGTCACATAATATTAATAACCAGCAGTGAAAACCACCTTAGTAAAAGTACTTGTAACTCTCCAATCACATTAAGACTGACAAGCATAAAGCAATGAACCACTTGAAATTGAATCAATTAAAAGATGGAGAGAGAGAGAGAGAGAGAGAGAGGAGAGAGAGAGAGAGAGAGAGAGATTTTATTCATTTTATTTCTTATTTTATTCTTTTATATCCAGGATAATGGAATAAGCACTCATGTGCTTTTTTCATCCAGTCCCCATGATTGTAATCTGTTCCCACTGGCACACAATGGCCTACTCTTACGAAAAGCAGAACAGGATTTAACGTGTGCACAAGATGTTCTGTGTGTGTTCGCACATGGGGCCTTGGTTTACAGTCTCATCCGAAAGACTTTTAGGGAGAGTGGAGTCACCACTGATGTTAACTCCATGGGGAAAATCCCCTCGAACGGAAATCAAACTTGGGTAATCAAATTACAAGCACAATGTTCTTACCACTAGGCTATCCTTCCACCTTCTGACCATTAGGCTATCCCATCCCCCTGACAGAGAGAGAGAGAGAGAGAGAGAGAGAGAGAGAGAGAGAGAGAGAGAGAGAGAGAGAGAGAGAGAGAGTTCGTGCATGCCAGACCGTGCGTGTGTGTGTGTGTGTGTGTGTGTGTGTGTGTGTGTGTGTGTGTGTGTGTGTGTATGTGTGTGTGTGTGTGGCGTGTATGTGGTCAAGTCAAATTTTTATTTCCAGGTGGTACATCGAATAACTATTGATTTTGTTTTCTTTTTTTGATGTGTGGTGTGTGTGGGGGGGGGGGGGGGGGGGGGGGGGGGGTTGTGTGTGTGTCACTGTGTGTGTGATGCGTGGGTGGTGTGTCTGTGTGTGTGTCTGTGTGTGTGTGTGTGTGTGTGTTAAAGTGTTGGTGTTAGTGTTAGTGTGTGTGTGTGTGTGTTGTGTGTGTGTGTGTGTGTGTGTGTGTGTGTGTGTGTGTGTGTGTGAGAGAGAGAGAGAGAGAGAGAGAGAGAGAGAGAGAGAGAGAGAGAGAGGGTGTGTGTGTGTGTGTGTGTGTGTGTGTGTGTGTGTGTGTGTGTGTGTGTGTGTGTAAAAATTATGTGTACATGTATCATGTGTGCATATTGCTGTATGTGTACAAACATGTGTAATAACAACATGTGCATGAATGGTTGAGTGGGTGAGTGAGTGACTCAATGAGTGAGTGAGAGTTCTTTTGTTTATAAATAAATCATCTTTTCATTTAGATTTATGGTGAGATCAGACACTCTATGTGTGTGTGTGTGTGTGTGTGTGTGTGTGTGTGTGTGTGTGTGTGTGTGTGTGTGTGCGTCACTCTGTGTGTGTGTGTGTGTGTGTGTGTGTGTGTGTGTGTGTGCGTGTGCGCGCGCGCGTCGCGTGCGTGCGTGCGTGCGGTGCGCATGTACAGGTCGTCAAGTGTGATTTCATCAAGGCATTTTCACACATTTTAGTTTCTTTTAACTGCAGCTGATCAAATGCAAGATATTTAATCACGGCTGTGTTATATCTTTTAACAAACTAATGCTGATAATAGCTACAACATCAGTAACAACAATAACAATAATAATGATATATCATGATAATCATATCAACCGATTCTTGATTTTGTCTTTCAACTTTAGATAGATCTAGCTGTCCCTTCTGTGGCACTAGCAGTCACGACAAAGAAACCCGTATTTTATTTACATTGACAATGAACACTTAGCACCAAAACTAGTATCAAAAACACTCATCAAAATAAGATTCTTTTGATGAAAAGCTCCACTGTGTATACTTATATATCTGATTAACTTACTGTCATTTTAAATGAACACGCAAGACACATTTTCTGATCCTGATGTCTGTTTGTTTGTCTGGCACAGGTTCCCCAGGTTTGTGGAAGCCATTGTCACCCAAGGCATTTGTATTCCAGCTATTTAGTTCCGTAAAATATATAGTTATCTTCTTGATTAGTCTTTACAGCAGCATAATCCAAATATTATAAAACGATTTTTATTCATTATTTTTGGTTCGGATCAAAAACCAGTTTAGTTCGAAAATATGGCTTGTGGTACTACACTGATTATTCAAGAAACCAAAATGGCTGGTTCGAACGTGAAAGTGAGCGTAGAAGCGCTTCAGGAGCATCAAATTAAAGAAGTAACGCTTGATGGACAAGAAATATATGTCCCGTGAGTATAAAATAATACGGCACTATTTCTACTAGATTATTAAGATGGTATTCACCAAATCAGAGCCCATTTGCTTACGTGTTTGGGATCCCCTTCGTCTCAGTTCTCTGAACTCCTGAGCTCATCACTGGCGTCGGCGTTGTCGGCCACTAGGCTAGGCCTACTGTAAATGTGTGCTAAATTTCTTACTTTTGCTTTGCCTAGAGATATATCGGTCGTTTTCATCATGATTTAGAAGTTCCATTGTTCTAGTTTATAGCAGTAGTCGGTACGGAAATGGGTTGTACACCTTGTGTCTGCACTGCTGTTTATACCAAAGCAGGCGTTCCAAAAGTTCTCCATTCTGCAAGAGGTCATAACAGAACACAGGGTTCGCGCTAGGATTTTTAAAAAAAACGGTACTGTGAGTTGCCATTTCAGAGATATCTTGACCAACTCCCCCAAAATCGGTCCTGTAAATAAAATCCCGTACGTACTGTATTGTGAACAAAACGAAACTATTCAGTGAGGGGGGGGGGGGGGGATTGTTCGGCAGCAAAACGAAATCTAAATTGAACCAAATCTCTCAGAGACTTTGACTGCCGTGCTGCTGCCACTCGCTTCTTGGGCATGAAGCCAAGCAGGAAATAGGTAGGATTTTTTTTCTAGTGCCTGTGTCACTGTCAGGGTGGGAATTGTCCGCGGAAACGCAAATTTCCGTGTTTTTGGAATCTATTTCCGCGGGAAAAAAATTTTCGGTCCGCTGAAAAAAAATCGTGGGAGCAAAAATATTTGTGCACCGGCTGCAGCGTAGGCCTACAGTTAAAGCGCGGAAGCTAAACGGGCGGGAATCGTTTGCAAACTATGTCTGCCGCTGAAGGTCCGGTAATGTTGCCGAATGTGCAACGCAGTCATTGAAGCAGTACCAGAATTGACCTATTTAGAGTTGATTCTAGGGTGGGCTTTTGCGGGATTCCACATTTTTTAAAACTTTGCCGCAAAATAATCTGACCAGTGCGCCCTAGGCAAATGGACGCAAAACCCGTGGACAGCGATATTTGAACAGTGCGTCATTGCAACTGCCCTTTTTAGGGCTGCATAGGGTGGTCATTACGTTGTTACCCACGGGACGGCAAGATTCACAGATTAGCACCGCAATCCACAATGAAGCCAGCTGGTCTGACGTCATTTTCCTTTTCGTTTACGTCATTACGTTATTTACTAAGAAGCCTTGAACTCCTGACACAAGTGACAGATCTATTGAGTAGATCTATAGCAGAAGATGCCATGACCCAGTAGTGTTCAGAGCTGGTAGACCAAAAAGGTTTTTTTTTTAGGGGGAAAAAGAACACCAGCATGCACACAGGTGTCGTGTTTAGACACCATCCCTGAGGAAAAATCGGGGAGTTGGAGTCCCAGAGCGGTTCGGGGCTGTATATGGCAACATTCTGGTGGCTCCTGCAATGGTACTGGAACCATTCGTATTGGTCATTGCCTTTCCAATGGACCTTCCAGTGGCATGGAGAAGGGGGGTCTGCTGCATAGGTAACAGCTTGCACTGCATACTTAACTTACCCAGGCTTTGCACTCTAAAGACTAGAGCGCAACTCCATAGTCTTCCAAGACTGATCGGTGCCTACTACTACATCTATCGAAAGTAATGTTCAAACTC
>CM060324.1:27729247-27744247 GCA_030674155.1 Stramonita haemastoma | reverse complement strand
TGTTTTTAATTGCAGGACAGATTTCTCTTTCAAAACAGTTTAGAGTAGACATTTGTATTTTAGAATGTGTATTTTTATATAAAGCAGATGTGTGTTTGTCTTATCTTAAGTTTGTATTGTCATTTATATTACAGTAGACATTGGCATTATTTGTTGTTGCTTTTTTTGTTGGGCATTCCCCTTCATAATGCCCTTAGGGGCACACATAGTATGCACTCTCTCTCACTCACCACATCTAGAAATCACTGAGAAGTTAGTGTTTATGGCTAGAATTTTTTTAATTTTATTTATTGAATCTTTGATAAGTCATTTTCAAAATGATTGAGAAGTTGGTACTTGCACTTGATTTTCCTCCATTTCTTTTTCCTCAATTAATGATGCTGATTTTTATGATCATAAATCTATCTTTATTTACGTGCAGCTGTACATTCAATGATTCACTGACACACATACATTCTTCATTCCACACTTTTACAAACATACAGGCATTTTTCTCCTCCCTGCCCACCGTCTTTTTTGTGTTATATCGCTTTTTAGCAGAAAGACGTTAGAATGGAGAACACTTGTATAAAGCTAGGTATCCAAGAAAATCTAGGATTTGTAATATGTATCGTTCAGGCTGGAGAGGACTGCTGTGCACACTAAGTAAAAACCCTGTATGGCTGTTGTGGTCATTAGGAATCTGACCAGTATTAAACTCCCAGTATCACTACATTAGAGGGGTTAGTTCTAGCCTTAAAAAATTATTTTGTTGTTGTTGGGTTTTTTTGTTTTTTAGAAGAGCAGACTTCAGAAGTTCTCTATGACTTGTTTTTTCTCATTCTTAAGAAGGCTGAAGAGATAACACATACAGAAAAATGATTAAGGTGATTAAGTGGCGACTATGTGTGGCATGATGGTGACAATGTGATTTAATTTACTTAGCGTACCATTTATTCCCCAGTAAAATATATGAAGACATTGTAACCTGTTGTGTGAGTGCTCTGAAGAGTATTCAAGCACAGATTTGATGTGTGTGTGGGCATGTGCATGCAGACATGATTGACCTCTTTTTTCTTCCTTTTTTTTTCAGACATGATTGACCTGACAAGCTGTGCCCTGAAGATGCCCCCCGGGCTGACGTCTGTGCCCTGCACACGCTACTGGCAGTCCAAGCTGGAGTCAGCTCAGAACGTGCTCTTCTGCAAGGAGCTGTTTGCACAGGTGTGTTCCACTCCTGGCTTCAGACCTGAATGCTCTGGATGGGGGTGGGTGTGTGTGTGTGTGTGTGTGTGTGTGTGTGTGTGTGTGTGTGTGTGTGTGTGTGTGTGTGTGTTGTGTGTGTGTGTGTGTGTGTGTGTAAGGGGGTGGGGGGGAGGGGGGGTTGTGTTTGTGGTGTGTATTTTTGTGTGTGTGGTGTGTGTGTGTGTGTGCGTGTGTGTGTCAAAAGGTGACTGTTGAAAGTTTGTATTTTTAGATTTTTTGTTTTCATTCTGCTAAAAGGCCAAAAATATATATATATATATTTGTTTTAGGTATCAATTGATAATAAGAATAGTAAATAACAAACAAACAAAAATTATTCAATAATTTTTGTAATGATGCTCTGTTGAGATATTAATTGATGATAAGAATAATGATTAACGAAAATGAAATTTTAAAGAAAATTTGTCATTTTTGGTAATAGATGTTCAAAAATATGCAGCTGATTTTTTTTTTCAATTCATAAACGATGGCTGTTATAGAACAAAACAATCAAGAACAAAAATGATACAGTGTCAGAAATGCAGCAGTATCTTCGTCATGTCACAAACAAACTGTGGTTAATCAAATAAAAGCTAATAATGCACATTGATCAATGCAACAACATTATCAGTTGTTTTTATCAGGTTTTTTTGGAGGGGTGGTGTCAATAGTTTTTTTTTAAATTTCTTGTTTTATGTCTTGGTTACAGCTTGCCAGAGAGGCCGTGCAAGTGAAATCCATCACCCCACACATTGTCATTGGCAACCAGATTATCACTAATGTGAGTACCACCAGTCCTGTTTCTTTGCTGTTGTTGTCTTTTTCATATTGACAACAGGTTGTAACATTTTGGGGGTATAGATTCAGTGTAAAGGCTTTTCTGTACATAACAGTTTTTGTGTGTTGTCTCAGAGTGCGTTTTACTCATTCTTTTTTTTTTCTTTCATAGGAAGCTTTTTTTTTTTCTTTTTTAAAAAATCTTTTATTCCTTTTGTTGTGTGCTTGGTTTTCCTCAGTGTGTGTGTGTTGTGTGTTTCAGGTGTTTCCAGGGCATCAGTTGTCCATTGTTCTGTGTCATTACACTGGCAAGGAGAAGAAGGTAAGTGACGTTTTGTCATACAGATAAGTCACCAGCATATAACTGCATGGAAGAAGCCATTTTCCTGTTGTCTATGATTTAGTTGAAGATAATGTTATCTTGTTTTTAAAGCATTTTATCTCAACATATCTCATCTGTCTGCAGTCGTGTGCAGCAAACACACGTTAAGCATCTGGCACTCGTGTTAAAAACATACCTTATTTTTGGTAGAACAATAGAGTATTGATATTCTGAAGTGTGGTTGACATAGATATACTCAGCATACACAACAGTTTGCCATCTGGAGAAGGACAGGAAGTTTGCATGTATGATTGTTTTCAAATACCTCACCATATAGGCAACCATACTCCGACCTCAGAGGAGTTAGCGTTTTAAACCCACACACACCTGTAGCCAGCCAGCGTGGTTTGTTCCCCAGGCGCCCCTGGCCAACACGAAGCTGGAGCACAACCACGTGTTGGAACACTCCCTCCACCAGCTGCTGCACGACGTGCATCACCGCAACGTCACCATCGACCCCCCCCACCCCGTCATCGCCACCTTCGGCATGTCCAAACGCCGCCGTCTGGCTGGGCCCCAGGCCATGACGCGACAGCAGCTGGTGGAGATGTCAGAGAGGTCAGTGATGGGTGTGGTTTGGATATATGTCAGATTTTTTAAATATTTTTTAAAATTTTGTACCACTTTATGTCGCAGCAGATTTCTCTGCCACAGTTTGGTGGTGGCCTAGAGGTTTCCTACCCCTCCAGTGAGAGGTTCTTAAGGGTTTGAACCCCTTTCAAAGCCTTTTTTCCTTCTTCTGTAATTTTTTAGACCCTTTTGGAGCGTGTTCTTGTGTTAAGATTATAAGTCAAGGTTACCCATGGGGACAGGAGTTATAGTCTGTGGCAAAATTGTGAAGTATAACCTGTTCTCTTTCTCCTCCCTCTCTCTCTCTTTCTCTCTCTCTCTCTCTCTCTCTCTCTCTTCTCTGTCTCTGTCTCTGTCTCTCTCTCTCTGTCACGCACACAAAACACACACGCACTCGCATGCACGCACGCATGCTCGCTCGCTCACTCTCCCTCTCTCCCTCCCTCCCTCCCTCACTCACTCACTCACTCACTCACTCACTCACTCACTCTCACCCACTCACTCACTCACTCTTTGTCGTTTCAGCGAGTCCCTGCTGTCGCAAATCATCCAGCAGACGAAGCACGCTGTGCTGAGGATCCGCTCCATGCATGTGATTGACCAGATGGCCATCGCGGTGCAGGACCCCCAGATCACGCCCACTGGGGATGCCTCAACTCCGCCCTCGAGTCCTCGGTTCGAATCTTCATCACCTCTGCCGGTTACGAGAGTCTCAAGTAAGTTTTTGTCACTCCTGGCAAATTTTATTTTATTGGGGAGGCAGGGGGGTGAGAGTGTGTCATATTCATAATGATGGGAGTGAGGGGGGAAGTGTGTCATGTTCATAATGATGGGAGGGAGAGGGGAGTGTGTCGTACTCATAATGATGGGAGTGAGGGGGGAAGTGTGTCATGTTCATAATGATGGGAGGGAGAGGGGAGTGTGTCATATTCATAATGATGGGAGTGAGGGGGGAAGTGTGTCATGTTCATAATGATGGGAGGGAGAGGGGAGTGTGTCGTACTCATAATGATGGGAGGGAGAGGGGGAATGTGTCATGCTCATAATGATGAGAGGGAGGGGAGTGTGTCACACTCATAATGATGGGAGGGAGGGGGGGAGTGTGTCATGCTCATAATGATGGGAGTGAGGGGGGGGAGTGTGTCATGCTCATAATGATGGGAGTGAGAGGGGGGAGTGTGTCATTCTCATAATGATGGGAGGGAGAGGGAGGGGAGTGTGTCACACTCATAATGATTGGAGGGAGGGAGGAGTGTGTCATGCTCATAATGGTGGGAGGGAGAGGGGGGGAGTGTGTCATTCTCATAATGATGGGAGCGAGAGGGGGGGGGGGGGAAGTGTGTCATGCTCATAATGATGGGAGCTAAAGGGAAGTGGGGTGAGAGTGTGTCATTCTCATAATGATGGGAGGGGGGGGGGGGTTGAGTGTTGAAGTTAAAGTTGAATGAAAGAAACGAAAAGAAAAGGAGAAAGTTCAGACAAGTGCTTACATGCACTTTTGTATAAATTCATGCTTATCCTTGACGCAGATGCTCACACCTAATCGCACATGCATGTGCATTATGTTTACACTTGTGCACATATGTGCATGCACACATTCTCTGATTCATCATATACACCCACAGACATGCTCACACACACATCTCTTTTCTGTTTCTCTGACACATACATTCATTCTCTCTCTCTCTCTCTCTCTCTCTCTCTCTCTCTCTCTCTTCTCTCTCTCTCTCTCTCTCTCTCTCTCTCTTCTCTCTCTCTCTCTCTCTCTCTCACACACGCAATCACACCCACACGCAATCACACCCAACACACACACCACACACACACACACGCATGCACGGACACACTCACTCACTCACTCACTCACTCACTCACTCACTCACTCACTCACTCACTCACTCACTCACTCACTCACTCACTCACACACACACACACACACACACACACACACACACACACACACACACACACACACACACACACACACACACACACACACAACTCACACTGCACAGTATATAGTGTAGGCTAGCTGACAGTAGGGTTGACAGTAACTAACTCTATTCACAGCACGCTGTCACGGACCTCCATAGTGCTGCTGATAGGTGTGGACACTATCAAGGTAGTGATGAGGGATGGCCGCACCTGCAAACTGTCCTTTGAGGACACCGAACTGCAGGACCTCCTCTCCTGGCAGGTATGTGGAGGGGGGGGGGGGGGGATGGTGTGAGGGGGGGGTAGGAGGATGGCTGGATTAATTTTGTGGATGTATGTGACTTGATGGGGAGTGTATGCATGTGAGAGGGGGAGGGGGGGGGGGGGAGAAATAGCTGTGAATGTGGTTATGTTGAACTTCAGCATCGCTTAATTAATCTGGGAAGTATGCACAATAGTTACACATCAGATTGTAGTGCAGCAGATAGTAGTGTTATAACACTGTATGCCTTGTGACAGATCGCACAGCATCACACCTCAGTGGTGCAGCAAATTGCAGCGTTATAACACTGCCTTGTGACAGATCGCACAGCATCACACCTCAGTGGTGCAGAGATGCAGTGATTAACACTGTATGCCTATGTGACAGATCGACAGCATCACTCATGGTGCAGCAGATGGCGGTTGATAACACTGTATGCCATTGTGACGATCACGCATACACCTCATGGGCAGCAAATTCGCTTTAATTAATCTGGACAGATGCACAGATCACACTCAGTGGTGCAGCAGATGCAGTGTTATAACACTGTATGCCTTGTGACAGATCCACAGCATCACACCTCAGTGGTGCAGCAAATTGCAGCGTTATAACACTGTATGCCTTGTGACAGATCGCACAGCATCACACCTCAGTGGTGCAGCAGATCGCACGGTACCAGGGCTGGCAGATCCTGTCAGCCAACAGTTCCATCGGCAGTGGAGACACGAGTCTTTCGCCACCGCCTCTGCCATCACTGTGGCTTCACCCAAAGGAGACAAGTCAGTCCCTTCATTTGTCTGTCTGTCTGTCCGCTGATCTCTCTGGTTGTCCATCTGTTTGTCTGTCTGTGACTTTATGTTTATGTCTTTGTAGCATTTCTGTGGTAATGTGTATTTCAAATTGTCATTTTTATTTACCTGTGCAGGATAGTGCATGTTTCAAGTATATTCAAATGTGTGTGACGGTGTGTGTGCATATTTTAGGTGTTCCTACTTATATGTCTATGTGTGGTTGTGCATGTTTTTCATATATGTGTGTGTGTATGTATGTACAAAAAAATCAAGCAGGAGCAGGCATGAATGGATGAATTTTTGTAAAGTGAAATGGCTGAATATATTTGATAAAATATAGCAGTTAGAAGGTTAAGTAAGCCACTATGAACACCATGCAGTAATACTAAACATCCTCGATTGTATTTTTGATCTCTGCTATTTTAACACTTCAGTCCCAGAAGGAATAAACAGATCTGAAGTTAGAATTCTCTGAGATCCGAATAAATATATATCATTACTTTCAGTATTTTGTTTGTTTGTTTTTCAGAGTGATCTCATTCCGCAGTGGCCCCACCAGTGGTCAGCGGCTGTTGGTGAAGACCTTGAACCCAGGTGCCGAGCTGCACCCCTCGCTGGCGGTGTCCAACCCCCAGTGGTTCGAACACGGCGCCCCCTTCAAAGAGGTGAACCTGGAGAAGCTGGAAGGCCGCAACATGGCCTCCAAGATAGACATGCTGATGGCCCACCTCTCCATCCACTGACCCCAAGCGGGGCAGGATAGGAAGGATGACTCGAGTGAACTGGTTGTGTTGAAGGCTTAGATCTCTGCTGGTGGTGATTTGACAGCATGTGGATCAGGTAGACTGTCTGGGGGACACCACATCTGCTGCTGGAAGTCTTGTACTGGGCTGTACAGCTTCACACAGAGAGAGCCAGGCAAAGACTTTGTGCTGATCACTATGTGTTGGTGCTGAAGGCTTGGGTCTCCGTTTTGGGTGATGTGTCAGCATGTGGATCGGGTAGACTGTGTGGAGAATGCCATGCCTTCTACTGGGCAGTACGTACAGCTCCACACAGAGTGCCAGTGGAAAGACTTTGTGCCGAGCACTGTGTGTTTTACTGGATGGTATTGGCTCTACAGGAAGAGCTTTGGAAAGGGAAAAGATAGGGAGGAAAGGAGTGGTTGAAACACCAGGACATGAGGGTTATAATGATGGTGGCATCTGTCAGTGTTGTGACAAAAGACTGAAGTGGTGATGACAGGGTCCAGCTGAAGAACATTAGGCTGCCAATGAAAGATGGACATGTACGTGTGTGACTTCAGCTCCAGATGAAGTGAGCTGGAGGGTGGAGTGAAGAGCTGATCACATGCATACTCACGCTTTGAAGACTCTTGTCCCATCAGTGAGGGTTGATTGAGGACCAGCCTTCAAGATTGGACTCCTTGATGACTTGCCGGTGACAGCACAAGCTTGAGGAAAGCATTACCCAAACATGTCACCTCCAGTCTGACCTGTACATGCTAGTGACCATTCTGTGGTCTGGCCTGTCACTTACAAGCAGGGAAAGAAAGGTAGGAGGTTGTTGGTCAGGTGACATTTTGCCTTCCAGGGCAGTGACCTGTCTGAAGCCTTCCATCCAGAATCACAATGATTGTCACCCCCCCCCCCTCCCTCTCCCTCACTACTTTTGGGCAGCTGAACTCCTTAAATATGAACTTTAAGCACCATGTGTGAGTCTGCACATGATTTGCCTGGATTCTCAGAGATGTTGGGCTGCTTAGATCAGTGTAACAGCTCACTCATAGCAACTGTAGGAGAAGCAGTAGCTGTGACCTCTAGGAGCCCCAGAAGACTTAGTCTAGGACAATGCGTCATCACAGTGGTCAGAAGACCTGGTCAGATGACATATCTGGGAATGTTACAGCTTATATACCTACTTCAGTGACAGTGGAAAGTGCCATGACTAGCATGCATCGTTTGATATTCCACGCATTGTGGGTTTTCCTAGATACTGAGGAAACTTCAGCTGTCGTTGAAATGAACACCTGGCATATGAGGTCATTGTAACAGCCCCCCCTTTTCCCCCACTTGCACCCGCGTACACAAAAGCTGTGAGTAATAGCAGGGTCCCAAAGTGTGCCTGTAGAGTCCCTGTGTTGATGACTGCACAGTGCCTGATGTCACTTAGTGTGAAAAGACATTACACCAAAACATTTTTGGTTTTTTCCCTTTTTTTGATTGGAGAAATTGGGTCTCGTTTGAAATGAACACCTGTTTCTGTATATGTATTTTATTGTAATACCCCACCTGTCAACACAATCACCGGTAGAAATCATGGCAGAGTCGGAACTTAAAACATGTAAAAAAAATATATAAAAAAATTCTAAATGAATCAAAGATTTTTTTTTTTTTTAAAGGTAAAGGTGACCCATAACCTATGTGGTCGTAGGGGAGCAAGGCATCAGAGACCTCAGCTTCTCTAGGGGCCAGTATATTGAGGGCAGCGCCCATCTCTTCTCCCTCGTGGCTTTACCTTCCCTGACCCTAAAGAGGGCAGGTACCCATTTACAGCTAGGTGAACTGGGGGACTACTGAAGTCAAGGTGCGCAAACAGTCACCCATCCACTTGGTAACCACGCTCAATGCCGTTTAACCATAACTTGGGGAAAACAAGTGCTCTGACCTCTGAGTTATCCCCTCCCCTCAAATGATTATGAAGCACATAAAAACCTCAAAACCCAAAAGTTTGAATGCAGCACTGAAAAAGACCATGGGTGACCATTTGCGCACCTTGGCTTCAATACAGTCCCCCCAGATCACCTAGCTGTAAATGGGTACCTGCCTTCTTTAGGGTCAGGGAAGGTAAGGCAGCGAGGGAGAGGAGATGGGCGCCGCCCTCAATACGCTGGCCCCTGGAGAAGCTGAGGTCTCTGACACCTCGCTCCCCTACGACCGCCTAGGTTATGGGACACCTTTACGTTTACCTGTACTGAAAAAGAAAAAGGAAAATGCCTGCGTGAAGTGCCTCTATGCTGACAACTGCGGGTCTCTGCAGCGTTCGAGACATGGGAAAACAAGCTAAGCACTAAAAACAGTATAAGTGCTGTAATTTTCCATACCCACCACACATTACACAATTCTGTAAAAGTGGGCAAGTTAGGCAGTCAGAGGTTTGGGTAGGGGTCAGCAGAGTATTGCAACACTAGTCTGTATGTATGGTGATGTATGAAGGACTGGGGCAGTGAAAGGATGGGAACTAAAAGATCTGCTGTTAAGTGCACATACTCCTGTGTCTGTGGTGTGATAAAAGTCATTTGAAATGTTTTGAGCAACAATGCTGTGAGTGTTGCAATCTTATTTTATTTTTGTCTGTCTGTTTATGTGGGGGGTTTTTTTTCATTTGTTTGTTAAATTTTTTTTATGGATCATTTCATTGCCACAAAACTCCAGCTAGTTAGCATAGATGCTAATTTTTATTATTTCAAGAATGATGGAATAAGCATTCATGTGCTCATTTATTGTCAATATTTTTGTTGTCATGTAAACACCCAAATCAAACACTGAAGGAAAGAGTGGGGTTTTTTACATCCAGTCCCTGTGTGCATGTGGTTTTGTAAATTTTTGTCATCTGTTCCCACTTGCACACAATAGCCTACTCTTCCTAAGGGAGGAATAGGTTTTAATGTGTGTACAAGATGTTCTGCATGTGTTCATGGTTTATAGTCTCATCCAAAGGACTCTTGCACAGTGTATGTTACATACTTTTATTACTAATATGCCACATTATGAAAAGAGTTTGCTTGTCATGGATAAAGACAGTTTCGTCTTCTGGATTCCCTTATCGGGAAGAATGGAGTTAACATCAGTACTGACTCTGCTGCTATCCCCTAAAGTCCTTCGGATGAGACTATAAACCGAGGCTGCGTGTGTGAACGCATGCAGAACATCTTGTGCACACGTTAAATCATGTTCCGCTTTTCATAAGAGTACGCCATTGTGTGCCAGTGGGAACAGATGACAAGATTTACAAAACTGCATACACACGGGGACTGGATGTAAAAAAAAAACCACCACATGACGGCTTATTCCATTATCCTTGTTATAAAAGAATAAATAAATAAAAATAAATGTGTAGTACCTGGTCTTCTCCTGCGCTTATAACTGCTAGAAGTCTTTCCGCTGGCCTCAGCCGACACATTCCAACTTCAGCAATTTTCAACGTTTGGAATCGTAATGTTCTAAAGGCAGGCTTTGGCTTTTTGATGATAACAAATTTAATGAAGCTTTTGGCCTGGGCTTTTGTTGTTTTGGGTTGGGTTTTTTGGGGGGAGTGGTGGGGGGGGGGATTAATTTTTCAAGTGAACAGAAACTACAGCAAAGTATCCCTTCTTTTCCAAATCCAAAACAAAGTGTGTGCTGTGTATATACTGCATGTGTGAGTGGGCTGTGAAGACCTGATACTGTTATTGATAAAGACTTGTGAGTTTGAATGTTGAAAACTGCATGCTGTGGGCTGGAGGGCACAATATTGATGACAGTTGGTAACAGAATGGATATCATGACAGGCCTGGTGGCAGATGTTTCGGTGCTGTCAGACAGTGAAGACTGTTGATGAATTACTTAAAATGTCCAGAGCAAGAGGTGATGCATGTATGCATGCACGCGCACACACACACACACACATGCTCGCGCACGCACAAACACACACACACACACACCACCCAGCTCATACATACACTCACTCACTCAGCAGCTCTTTTTTTTCTTTTTTTTGACAGCACTCTCTCTCTCTCTCTCTCTCTCTCTCTCTCTCTCTCTCTCTCTCTCTCTCTCTCTCTCATAAACTGTAGCACACATAGATCATAACTTGCAGAACTTTGCACATGTACAGATACAATGACACAAAGACACACTGCTGATAATCATTTTGTTGTCCAGAACCACACTGAGAATGATAGGCCTGACAAATAAACTGAGAATTGCTTTGTCTATGATAAAAATGGAGAAAAAATCATACAAAAAAGCAAAACACTGTGTGTACAAGATTACAGTACTTAATGGGTTTGTTTTGTGATGACAATGCCTGTATGATGTGCTAGTCACATGACCATGTCCAGTTGTAAAGTGGCCCTACTCTTTACATTATCCATTCTTATTATCATTGTTTACTGTGCAATGTGTTAGGAAATTATACTGGAATACTGGCTTAATACTAATAGTCATGCACACCTTTAGGAAGTGTTGGATCAAGGATTTGAAGCCTGTTTGAAACTTCCCTATACCACAAGATTTTATGGGATTATTCAGGTGTTACTTTTTCAGGTTTCCTAGATTCATTATTTACATCCCTGAAGTTGGTATGCAGCTATCTTAATAGTGGAGGGGGGGGAGGACTATCACACATACAAAATCTCACCGTTTGTGAGCTTCAGAGCTCTACTGATGAACAAAAACAAAATACAGATTTTCCTGTGCTTTAATCCTATTTTGTGTGTGTGCCAATGCAGAAGACCATATGATTTATACATGACACTTTTGAGACTGAGCTGTCCATCTGGCAAACCCCATGAAGTAACATGTATGTTTAAACCATGTCACTGCTGAGTGGGGTGTGTAAAAGTGACCATGTCCAGCAGTCACTGGAGCCTATATAATATATATATATTGAACTGTAGATTGGTCAAGCTTCTGCCAACTGGACATGACACTGCCCTGTAGTATATAAAATTATATATATTATATATGAATCATTCTGAGAGCAATTCACCCCCTCTTAGGTGTTTTTTTTTGTTTTGGGGTTTTTTTTTCCTCATATTTTGAGGCATTCATCAAAGGGACAGTTCAGCCTCAGTGATAAAGGCAGCATATGATGCAGGTCCTCAAAGTCACTGTTAAGCTTCTTGACCTGCAGGGCAGGGTCAGGCCAGATTGAATCCTCCTGACTGGAAATAGAATGACCTTTGTGCGTGATCTGATAAGGAGTGAATGATCACCAATACTTCCTGAGAGCAAGTCTCACACTTGTGGCTGATACAGGCAAAGAATAAAAGACAGGTGATATTTATAGGGCCGGAAAGCCATGATATTGCGCATAGCGAAGTGAATTGCTGATATTTGTGGAGATTTATGGCAAGGTGAACTGTTACGCTGATGGTAAGTACCAGTACCATGACCTCTGTATTGTGTTCAGCTGCCAGGTCTGTCTCCCTACTACTGTTTGCAAAAGACTCCATATAAACATGTATAGTGCCTCAGTGGGAGAGTGTTCAGACCTGTACATGTAGCTGACTCGACTGAAGATGTTTGCACGTGTGTGTTTCATTTATTTATTTTACTTTTTTAATCTTTTTTATCAAGGATAAGGGAATAAGCACTCATGTGCTTTTTTACAGCCAGTCCCTGTGTGTATGCAGTTTTGTAAATGTTGTCATCTGTTCCCACCGGCACACAATGGCCTACTCTTTCAAAAAGCGGAACAGGATTTAACATGTGCTCAAGATTTTTCTGTGTGCGTTCGGTCATGAGGCCTCGGTTTATAGTCTCATCCAAAGGACTTTTGGGAAGAGTGGAGTCTGCACTGATGTAAACTCCAGGGGAAAATCCCCTCGAACGGGAATCAAACCCGGGTCATCAGCTTGCGAGCACAATGTTCCTGACCACTAGGCTATTCCTTTGTGTGTATGTGTGTGTGTGTGCCCGCATGGGCGCGTAAAAAAAACGTGTGATGAAGTCGTCAGCTGATGAGAATGATCTAATAATTGCTGAAAATGGGGTGAATGTTTTCTTTTTTCAAATCTGTTTTGTATGTTTGTGAATAATCTGTGAGTACAAGTGTATGTGTGATTACTGCAAGTGTGTGAGTTTTGCATTTTCACTTTTCGCAGTCAACATTTTCTTACAGGAGCATGTGCAAGGTGATGTGTCGTTTCTGTCAATTAAAAAAAAATGATGATGATAAAACATGGCAGCATTTTTTAACATCATTTTGGTTTCACTATAAAATGCATGAGTTCTTTTGACCTGAAATGTATTGCACCCCTCCACAGGTTTAGTAGTGTGTGTCTGTCAGGATGTGGTGCATCAAATGTTTGTTTTCAAGTTTTCTTTTCGTTTTTAGAGCAGCCAGTGACTACTTTGTTAGCGTTTTTGTCGTTTATGTTTTTTCTTTCCAGCTTCATTTCCAATGCAAGTCTTTTGGATGAGACTGTAGTATAAACTAAAATCCCCCGTATCAATGCATGCATTATTTTGGCACACAAGTTTAAAAACGTCAATCTTTGGAGGACAACTGGGCCAGTGGTATGGATATGCAAAAATACTCAGCATGTGTCTAGGGATTTACTTCTGCATTGGCTTATTCTGGGTTCTGCTACCACATGGGGTAAAGCTAGTCTTCGCATCCACATTGGATAATGCTGGGCTTCATTACAGCATTGGGTAATGCTGAAGCTCTGCTACCACATGGGGTAATGTAGGCTCCACTACCACATGGGGTAATGTAGGCTCCACTACCACATGGGGTAATGTTGAGCTTGCTCCGGAATTGCTCGCTACCACATGGGGTAATGCTGAGCTCTGCTACCACATGGGGTAATGTAGGCTCCACTACCACATGGGGTAATGTTGAGCTCTGCTACCACATGGGGTAATGCTGAGCTCCACTACCACATGGGGTAATGCTGAGCTCCACTACCACATGGGGTAATGCTGAGCTCTACTACCACATGGGGTAATGCTGAGCTCTGCTACCACATGGGGTAATGCTTGAGCTCTGCTACCACATGGGGTAATGCTGAGCTCTGCTACCACATGGGGTAATGCTGAGCTCTGCTACCACATGGGGTAATGCTGAGCTCTGCTACCACATGGGGTAATGCTGAGCTCTGTTGCCACATGGGTAATGCTGAGCTCTGCTGCCACATGGGGTAATGCTGGTCTTCACATCCACATTGGGCAATGCTGGGCTTCACAACTGCATAGGCTAATATGGACCTCTGCTACCACACAAGGTAATGTTGGGCATTACTACCCTACCACAAGAATAATGTTGGGCTTTACTACACACGCGCTGGGCCATGGGGTGTACTGTAACAAGGTGCGTTGTCCACTATCCGCATGGTTGTCCTTGAAAGGCACTTACGGCTATTTCACCCACCCATGGTAAAAGAGTACCAACTGTGTTGGGGTATCCTCATGACTGGCGTCTATCAGGGTCTATGACTCTCAGTCGCTTAACGCCTCAGAACGGATAAGCACCCTATGACCTATGCTCGGGACAGACTTTACTTTTTTAAACTTTTACTACACATGGGTAAGAGGCTTCATACAGCATTGCGTTGGGAAGAGACAGATGCGATCCTTCTGTGGATACATCACACTATGAAGCTCTGTGAGAAGACAAAACCAAAAAGACTGAAAACTGATCTGCATGTTTCACTGATTTTTATGTTTTCTATCCTTCCTAACATGGCCCATTAGGGTCAGGTGAGATGTGTCCTACACAAAGATAATGATATGTGTGTACGGTCATGAACATTGATTCAGACATTATGTTTTTTGTGTTCAGTTGACACATCATGTCATATGATTGAATCCTGTGTGTTATGTATTTTAAATTTGCATTATTATAGTAGACTGGGTTTTGTTTGTTTATATTGTTCAGCATTTTTCTGTGTATAGAGTGATAAATTATATTGATGACATTTTTATCGAGGGTTATGTGTGTCTATTACTGTGTGGAGGTGTAGTCAAATATGTGTATGCATGCATGAATGCGTATGTATGCCTGTGTGTTTTGTGTGTGTGCGTGCGTGTGTTTCGTTCTTTTCTTGTCATGCTTTTTTTCTGGTGTTGTCTTTTGCCTTTTTCATATCTTTCATTCCTTCTCTCTCTCTCTCTCTCTCTCTCTCTCTCTCTCTCTCTCTCTCTCTCTCTCTGTCTCTGTCTTGTCTCTGTCTCTCTCCTCTCTCTCTCTCTCTCTCTCTCTCTCTCTCTCCTCTCTCTCTCTCTCTCTCTCTCTCTCTCTCTCTCTCTGTCTCTCTCTCTCCTTGTATTTTCTTTTTTCTTCTCATTGTT
>CM060324.1:27719247-27724247 GCA_030674155.1 Stramonita haemastoma | reverse complement strand
ACACACAGACAGACAGCAGACAGACACACAGATAGACAGCATACACACAGACAGACTGCAGACAGACACTCAGACAGACTGCAGACAGACACACAGACTCATGCAGTTTGAAAACAAAGGGCAATAATGACAGACTCTGTGGAAGAGTGGTTAAGACCATTTGGCTTCAGTCTGTGGGTAGTCTACAGGAAATCGATTGTGTCTGCTCTACAGATTGGTGTGTAGCCTATGGGGTATCGCTGTGGAAAACCAAGTGTTCAGCTGATTACAGCGTTGTGGCTTTAAACACGAAGGGAATTCAGGCACTGGTAGGTCTGCACTTGAACTTGACCTGGGACTTCGTAAAAATCCCCACCCTTAATTCACCAGACACCACCGAGATTCAAACCTACGACTTCATGGACCCATGGGATTGAAGTCGAACGGTCTTAACCACTTGGCTATGGCGTCTGTCGAAGAAAATAATTTGGCTGCACTGTGATCAGCTAATCGTCTTTGTTTACCGTGGTAAAATACCCGTCTGTAGTGCAGACACGCAGACAGAGACAACGCATGCATATACAGCTGGCAAAACAGCAGTGATAAAGCCACTGCACAGTAATCAGCTAATCACTCCTTTTACCAGGGCACAATGCCATGCACACTTATGCAGATGTATTGATATATCTGCAAACTATGTAGACAGGTGAACAGAGACCTACCCTTGGGGCAGGAACTAATACTAGGATGTGGACAAACACAGGGGTGACAGATGAACACAGAGAGAGAGAGAGAGAGAGAGAGAGAGAGGAGAGAGAGAGAGAGAGAGAGAGAGAGAGAGAGAGAGAGAGAGAGAGAGAGAGGAGAGAGAGAGGATGGGTTTGATTGATTTATTCTTTTATTCTTTTATATCGAGGATAATGGGATAAGCACTCTTGTGCTTTTTTACATCCAGTCCCCGTGTGTATGCAGTTTTGTAAATGTCATCTGTTCCCACCGGCACACGATGGCCTACTCTTACGAAAAGCAGAACAGGATTTAACGTGTGCGCAAGATGTTCTGCGTGCGTTCGCACACGGGGCTTCGGTTTAAAGTCTCATCCGAAGGACTTGTGGGGAGAGTGGAGTCAGCACTGATGTTAACTCCAGGAGAAAAATCTCCTCGACCAGATTCGAACCCGGGTCTTCAAATTGCCAGCGCAATGTTCTGACCACTAGGCTATCCGTCCCCACGAGAGAGAGAGAGAGAGAGAGAGAGAGAGAGAGAGAGAGAGAGAGAGAGAGAGAGAGAGAGAGAGAGAGAGAGAGAGAGAGAGAGAGAGTTTGTTTTCTTTGATCTAAACAGCCGAACATTAAGAGAAGGATCTGTCGGGGTATTTTGTTTGTTTTATTCGTTCTCCTACCGCCATAAATTATTTGCCCTCCACCCCACCCCCTTCCCCACCTTTCTCGTTCTTGTCAAAAGGCTTTTGTTAGCAATGACCACACATAGTTCAATATTTACACACACACACACACACACACACACACACACACACACACACACACACACATACGAACATACAGCCCCCCACCTCACCACCAGCCCCCCCCCCTCCCCCCACAACATACACAACACACGCACGCACGCACGCACACACACACACACACACACACACACACACACACACACACACACACACACACACACACACACACACACACACTCCAGTGTTATTCCCAGGTCAGAAAGCCTTTTCATTCTGGCACTCAAGAGTCCTCCTGACTGAAGATAAACAGGGACAAAAATCGGTTCTCACCAACCCAGTAATTACTCTCTCACTCTCTGACAATCGCCGTCATTACTCCCCCCCCCCCCCCCCAAACAACCCCACCCTCTCCTCTCTTTACCCCCTCCCCCCCCCCCTACCACCACCACCACCCAGCTAAAAGGCAAGACATAGCTTGAGGAGACAGGTTGAGAAGTGATTCACAGTGAGCACACGAGGTGTTAACGTCAGAGGTAAAGAACGATTTATGGGCAGGTGAAGTGGAATGGGTTTTGGAGGGGAGGCCCCATAGTCCTCTCTAGACGCTTGCAAGTCCTGGCTCATCCCATTGCTTTCCACTCCAGTGACTATTTCACTTCGTGGAAAATGTAGCCGTGATTGTTGGGAGATATAAGGTTACCAGTACAGGCAGGAAGTATGTGTTGTCAAACTCTTGGTTTACAGTGATCAGGAAGAGGGGTGTATTGATCTGTGTGTGGCAATCCTGAAACTTTGGGTGCTCAACTCGTGGACTGTGTTCTTTTTTTTAATTTTTTATAAAGACGTGGGTATTTTTCTTCAACTTTTGTGACTACTCTCGTACTTTCTGATGTGACAGACATTTTTGTGATGAAATTCTGAATAGTCTCTGACACATATCTGTGTGTTGGTGAAGTGGTTGATTCAAGTTTTGCACATAAAATTTCATGTTGAGAAGAAATGTAGTGTGTGAGAATTTTCACCAAAAAAAATCTCTTGTGCTGCTTCACCCAGTTGACTCTTCTCTCTTTGATTGGTGTATCAATAATTGGAACTGATTGATGATATCAAACAGCAGTTCAGGAGTGAAAAAATAGACATTTCAGAGTTGAATAATAATTCAACAGTTTATCTTGTTCCCAGACAAGTCAGCTTACAGTGGCAGCTTCCAAGTACAAAGGAAATAAGACATTGATTGTTGTCAGAGGACAGAATCTGGGACAATATTTTTGCTTCAGTCAAACTTGAAGGGCTTGACAAAGAAAACGTAGCTTTAACTTGACTGAGAATCCTTGTTTCATAAAAAAAAAGATTTCTGCAACACAAGCAGTTCTGGCTGATAGGCCATGACTGATGTGACAAAGCGTATGTGGATTCATTACTGGAAGTTTTGTCTGAGCTATGTGCATCAAGAGTTAAATGCATGAGGCCATTCTGTTAGCCAGATCCTGCAAGAAGGTTCCACAGTTTTCACGGACTGCAAGAGGTTCCTGCCCTCTTCAGACATGTTTTTCTTTCCTACAGTTCTGAAGTGACCTCAACAGAAAACGTGTACTAAAGTTCCAATACCAGATGCTACAGACATACACCACTTTAACAGCAGGACCTCGTTCACCTCATCCCAAACTGCGCTTACCATCATGGATCGTTCTGACTACAGTCACCTGTACCATGACAGTCACTTCTCCAGTGTGTCAGGGATGCTGGAGGGCGCGGGAACACCTGAGGGCACGTGAGGTGAACGCCCGTGAACAGCGTCTTCTGTACCAGCAGGACAGGCTACTGCAACAGGCCAAGGTCAGCTGTCACCGCCGCCACAGCTGGGAGCTGGGCAACGTTCGGCGTGACCTCCACGCCATCCTCGAGAGGACGCCCCCCTTCCACAGAAGCCTGAAAGATGAGCAACGGAGGGCGAGCATTGGACACCCTCTGACCATCCATGGCTATGCTGCAGAGTCGGGTGTTTCGCAGTCTTGTTCTGGTAAGCAGAAACCAAAAGCTAGTGCTGGGACAATACTCAATTCAGTTCTGCCATCATATAAATCCTTTCCTATGCGGTCACGTACACAGTTATCTCCCATTTCTGCAACAAAGAGAGACATTCTGAACAGAAATGTGTATAAAACCACCAGCAGTCCCGGTGAAACAAAATCAATGCACATGATTCCAGAAAACCCTGCAGTTAACAGTTCTGGGATGACACACACCAACCACCAAGACCACCATACTCGCACAAGACAGGCAGCAAATCATCCACGAAACATAGACCCTCAGAAACCATACCAAGCCTCCCCCACGTCACCAAGTCAAAAACTCCCAAGACTAGGAGAAGACGGCAAATCAAAAACTTTGTACCCAGGTGAATTCACACCCCTCAACGGTCCCCTCCCAGGCTCCGCGCTGCCCAGCACAGACCTTCCCAGTCAGGGGCAGCGTAAAGGAGCCCTTCTCCGCCGGCGAAGTCATCACGCTATCATGGCCATAGTGCGCTCCAAAACCAGACACCAGCTTCACAGGCTGCAGGCAAGTGTAAGGCCTGAGCAGGCGTTTTCAACACGCAACATGGTGCTAAATCCCTCTACATCTCTCACAGATTTGCCCTCAGTGTGTTCACCCAGCCTTGTCCATGCTATCAAGGACGCTCCTTGGTCTCCCGAATGCCAGTCACCCCTGTCTGCCTCAGTGACGTCTAACGGTTCCTCTTCCAAGGGCAGCTGGCTGTCTGTGCCTATCTCCATGCCTGACGTCACTGAAGCTGGACAGGAGCCCCCTGACCCGGCAGATGCACGTGCACGCCCTCGTTTCTACAGTGTGGAGTGAGGCGAGCTGAAAGCTTTTTTATATTTCAAAAAATGTATTTTTGTTTCTTTGCTGAAAGCTTTGTGTGGGACTTGCAGCCTACCACCAAGGTCACGGCTAGGTCAGTAGGATTTGCTTGATCCAGGAAAAAAAAAAAAAAAGGTTGTTAAAAGTCATGTTTTTTAATTATTTAAGTTGGGCTGGTTGCGAGTTTTGACCCAGGAAAAAAAAAAGGTTGTTAAAAGTCATGTTTTTTAAATTATTTAAGTTGGGCTGGTTGCGAGTGTCGATTATGCTGGAGCCTCCAGCCTGCGACAGAGGTCCTATCAGAACCAGCAGGAACGAGCTTCATCAAGATACAAAGAGATGCTTTAGTAACGCTTGTGTTTATGTTGATTTGGAATGGTTCTGACCATAAGTTTGCAGTTATACTACTGGGAAAACAGTAAAAGATCCTATGGTAGAGTCGAGTTCTGAATAAAACTGACTTCGGCTTTGGATGCATAATCAAAGGCGAGGGGGATTTTGTTTGTTTGTTGTTTTTTGGTGACTTTATTTGGGGGTGGTTTGGAGATAAGATTTTCCAGTTTTTCTATCGAGCAACTGGGATGTGACAGTATCAAATCTGTAGGCTAAGGGGTACTGAAGATAAAGATGAGCTTAACAATCAAACACTGATGGAACAAAATTATACAGTAAAAAAAGTATATCACGT
>CM060324.1:27651747-27716747 GCA_030674155.1 Stramonita haemastoma | reverse complement strand
ATTTTAAAGGCAGTTTGGAGGCCTCTCCAGGTGCAATGTGGAGGCATATATGTGTGTGTGTGTGTGTGTGTGTGTGTGTGTGTGTGTGTGTGTGTGTGTGTGTGTGTGTGTGTGTGTGTGTGTGTGTGAGAGAGAGAGAGAGAGAGAGAGAGACTCAGACCTTCCATAAAGAACCACCAGAGTATGTCAAACTTGTTTTAAAAAGATCTCTTCTGGGTAGCGGTAATATAAGTTTGTGTGTACCACTGTGATGGTTAATGGAAAACAGGGAGGGAGAGAGAGAGAGAGAGAGAGAGAGAGAGGAGAGAGAGAGAGAGAGAGGAGAGAGAGAGAGAGAGAGAGAGAGATCAATACACTCTCTGGTGAAGATTTAAGAAGATCCTATGCCTTTCTCATTTTATTTTTAATTCTTTCATTCCCACAGCCCGGTTTACCGGTCTGCAGACTTTTCTTCCTTTCCTTCCCAGCGCCCGGTATACCGGTCTCCACTAACAAACACCCTTCCTTCCCACAGCCCGGTAAACCGGGCTCAGCAGGGAGCGCTCTGTTCTTCCCGTTAGTTGCTTATTGAATTTTCATGCAAGCCAATGGCTCAATTTTCAAGAGTTATAAAACATTTGTTTTGATTTTTTTTCCACCCTGTTCGATTTTTTTTTTTTTTTTGCATAACATTTGACAATTTCTTCCTTGTACGTGTGTAGTGTACTTATTTTCTTTCGTATCATGTATCAAAACTTTGTGTAACTATCAAGATAACTGTGATATACCATTACATTTTTGTGAACCTTTTTTTTTTTTTTTTTAAATAGATCTCCTAGTATCATGTTCTGTGAACTTTTTCAGGCAGTTTACTACAAATATTACTATATTTGCAGGTTTTTAGTGTTTTATGAATAGAATGGCTACAGCCTATTTGTAAGTGTATGCATGAAATTTCTAAAGTTACAACACATCCAAAATGGTATATTTAACTGCATAATATTATCAGCTCTGATTTTTTTGGTCTAGTATTATTTTCATTAACAATTAAATCTTTAGCTTGACTGTCTTTGCATTGTGTGTATACATCAATTGATGACAAATGACAAATGTAAATGAAGCAGTTAACAAACATTTTTTGTGACTGCAGAGTTTTGGCCAAGGAACACCCCCCCCCCCCCCTAAAAAAAACAAACAAACAAAAGTAAGGCATACTTATTCAGAACAAAAACACACCCAGTAATGGAGATAGATAAAATTTTGAGTGTAAAGCTTTTTCTCTCATCGTATCATGATTTTACTGACAGTGGGCTGAAAAAAAAAAGTCAGTTCAGTTTCTTGTCGAGTCCACAAGAACCACCCTCCCAGCAACTGTTTGGTACTTCTTGCCAGTCTTGTGTGTGTATGTGTATTTGGGATAGGGGCAGGGTCATCTAAAATGGCACAACACGTGTAAAAAGACATTATTTAAAAGATTCATACATTAAATCACAGCCTGTATGAATCAGATTCTTATCATGTTACTTTTTTGTCTGCCATGTTAACTTGTGATGGCAAATTAAAGCAATCACACAACAGAAAAATTACACTTTTCTCAGTTAATTGGTGTGTTTTGATTTTATGACTTGATTCAATCTGATTGACATCGACACGACAGCTGGGGGCATGCAGAGTGTCTCCCTAGAAGGGTTTATTTAGCTCAGTTAGCCAACTTCAGTCCTATGTCGATATGACCCCTTTATGTACATCACTATTTTAAGTGAAAGTAGAAATGAGAGAAGTGAACTTCCAGTTTTGTTTTTTTGTTTGTTTTAAACTTCCACCTACATATGTGCACTTCAAGCATGATGTATGTTGTTTGAATTTCATTAAAGCATGTTTATGCAATGCTATTCAACCTGCATGTTGTATTTCTTTTGAAAGTGCACATTGTATAATACAGACTAGAGTAGAGATATATAGTCTATTGCTCAGCCTGTAGATTAGGAAGGATGGTGGAAGGACTGTTAAGGCGTTGACTTGCAAACAGATAAACCTTGAGGTTCTGGGTTCGATTCCCAGCGTTGCCCTTGCTTCCCAGTTTGACAAAAAAATCAAACTGAATGTCAAAGCCATTCGGTTGAGACTATAAACCAAGGCCCTGTGTGCAAACGCATACAGAATATCTTAGGCACATGGCAAAAACCCATTCCACCTTTTGGAAGAGCAGGCCATTGTGTGCTGGTAGGAGCAGATGACAACAAAATAAAAAACCCAGCAGGCATTCAGATATTGGGTATTTGGAGTCTCCAGGGTGATTTAGCGCTGTATATATGGCAACGTTCTGGTGGCTCCTGCGACGGCATTGGAACCATGCATATTGGTGATTGCCTTTCCTATGGACCATTCCAGTGATGTGGAGATGGGGAGGGGAGCTGCTGCATGGGTAAGAGCTTGCCCTCCATACTTACCCAGGTTTTGCACTCTAAAGCCTAGAGCTTAACTCCATAGTCTTCCAAGACTGACGGATGCCATGTGTCATAAAGTCTACTGCATAATTTCTTGTCTTTTGTAAACTCAAGTGGTTGGAGCACAGAACTGAATTTTTCAAGCAATGTCTCTTGTAAAGCTTGAACCTGGCCGCGAGCCCACCCTGCTGAAAAAATATATTATCCGGCAAGATGCTACACCTGAGTGCATGTACCCTTTGTTTTCATTTATTTATTCTTTTATATCAAGGATAACAGAATAAGCAATCATGTGCTTTTTTTCATCCGGTCCCCGTGTGTATGCAGTTTTGTAAATATTATCTGTTCCCACCGGCACACGATGTCCTACTCTTACGAAAAGCGGAACAGGATTTAATGTGTGTGCAAGATGTTCTGCGTGCGTTCGCACACGGGGCCTCGGCCCCTGCATACAACATGCCACATCCACACCGGACAGTAAAAAGGAAAGAGAGAAAACACACACTCCGCATCGAGCAAGACACACCCATACCATTACCAAGCTCCAGACAGTACTGAACATGACAACTGATGTTTATTGTTCCACTGTTCTCTTTTGTCAAACATGTGTGTGCTGAATGAAGCAGTACCAACTTGTATCGCAACAAAGCACACTGCCCTCCCTCCTCCCCCCACGCAGCAAGTTTTTAACCAATTGAACAACAATCATAATGTCTTGTGGTCATGGTATTTCCTGGGACACAACTCCTTGTTCCAATACATATTGATCAGTCACGCAGTCTGGCAGCATACTGTATCAGGCAGACAATGTCACGTGCATACTTTCACCATCCATACATGCCACAGAACTGCTGCCACGCAGGCAGCTGAGCCCACGTTTAGATATCCAGTCATTTTAACAGGGCACAACCTGTCACTTAAAAACTCAAGCACAATTTATAACACAGAACTATACATACTTACCTTGGGATGATTTCCATTTCACGAAGCTTAAGCCATTCATAGTTGTGGCGCTCCACCACGAAATGAGTCGCTTTGCGCTAGGAGCCATTAAAGGCAGGTGGGGGTCAAGTTGTCAATTTTGAGATTTTGATTGATTATTAAACTATATCAGTTTATCTACCTTATAATGAAATATTAAGGTATAATTTTTATTCCTTTTGCTTTGAAACGTGTTTTAAAAATACCCAAGCCCTCATTCTAACATCCTGTTACAAAAATAAACTTGCCCGTTTCTCATTTTGTCACATCCTGCAGTCTATCATTTCAATTTGTAATAACTTTGCACAGAATTGTCCGATTTGCAATCTGTTTTTTGTATTTGATAGCCACTTTATTGCACATTGATAATTTGTCATTAACTAAAAATTGACCGCTGGTGCACTCCGACTTATTATGTGGTGGAGCGTCACATTTTGCAGTCCTTGGAAAAAAAATCCATAAAAAAAACCCCTCCTCCCCACATAACACATAAACAACAATGAATATCTGAAACCTATTTCTCATTAAAATGCATGTCAATTCTCAAAATGAAAAAAGGAGGGGAAAAAAAAGGAAACCCCCCCAAAAAAAAGAACCCCCCCCCCTACACAAAATGAACAGGTCAGACACAGAATTCTGACCAAGAATGTCTGGTACAGGAATTACAATGTCGGAGCATTTTCCAGTTAACTTTGAAGACCCTGTACCATGAGAACAGAGGTAGCTCAGAAGGACCATGATGCAGCCATACACTTATTTCTTCTAACCGATAAATCCCTCCCAAGTTTTCACAGCCAGGAACACAGGAAAAAAACTTTAAAATAATTCCATCTGTATAGTCAACCGGGTGTAACCATCTTTTAGGATAATCTTGGTGTTAAAAAAAAACCCAACATAAACACACACACAAAAAACTTTTAATTACTACCTTGTTGTACTTGCATATTTTCATGGAAAGTCAATGACTAGAACTGCAAGGAGACAAAAGAGAATCTGGGAATATACTGTACGATACATGGAGCGGGGACATTTGACTGCACAAAACCAGACCTGAAGGAATAAGATCAGGAATGCAAGAAAAAGAAGTGAGGACTCCTTACAAGAAATAGAAAGCACACTGGCATGCCAGCATTATTACATGATCTTGCTTGATTGCTGATCTGGAAATCTGTCAACTGTAACTGAGCAAGATCTAAAGAGTGACAGCAGTCCCTTTTCCTTTTAAAACCCAATATATTATCTAGCGACTTCTCTTGAAATAAGTGTTATAATCTAGAGCATAAACACAGCTTGTGACGAGTGTGCACATAGATTTGTTCTAAATGGAATGACTGTGCAATGTGGACAGATAGTGCAGATTGGTTTGATTTTAAACGAAGTGACCATTTACAAAGCAGAGGGCAGTACAGGTGGGCTGTGGTCACTAATGATCAACAGTTGTTTTAACCACTGATCCCGACTTTGGCTTTGGTACATTCACAGGACTTTACTTAGACTAGGATCAGTTATTGTGTGGTGTCACTTTTAAAAAAAACAACTAGTGATGCTTGTTTTTATACAAACTCCTCCAATTTTTCTCTCTTAATAAAAAAGTTTACCTATCCCCTCCCCCCATGCTACTAACAACACCAATAACAAACGCCAATCATGCATTCACTCTCCCTCAAAACACACAGACTCTTTCAAAATGAATTAAGTTGACATAGTTTACCACAAAGTGCAGGAAGCAGTTTCCACGGTCAATTCTTTAAAATACAAAAGTATATGACATGAATCTAACAGATCTGTATGGAGTTAAAATCAAAATTCTGAGAGCATGACCAAAATTTTTGTATCAGGCTCCAAGTCAGCAACCTCCTGACAAAAATGAAGATACAGAAAGAAAGTTCTATAAACTTGTACAGATTATCAAATGATTACCCCCCTTTCCCCATAATCTAAGACATTTTTCTTAATGGACAGCCCTAAAGGGTTATCATTCATACATAATACACATATTTTTCCCGCAGTGAAAAGTGCTACCCTGCATTTTGTGGAGAACTTGTTTGACAATGTAATGAAAATACAAAATGCAATTTGTCAATTTTTTATTAAATCTTTTTTTAACACATTGCTAAACACATTCAAAACTAAAGCTTTCTCTTATGCTGCATGCATGTCCACATTTCTTCGGCCCCATTGTACATTCACACACCTAGAATAATTCTCACAGCTTTCAATCTCAGAATTAACTCAGCATCACACTTCAGCACCGACAGCATCCTATCGTTCATAACCCATGGCACACACCCTTCTCTCTCAACTCAAACACATGCACACACACACAGATTACAGAGACCCATCTCTGGCAACTCTCACAAGCCATGGCAGTAAATTCCAGATCAGGGATACCGCTTCACAGAAGTGGCAAGAGTGGAGGGAAAGCAAAGAGAAGTGTGTCTAAGTTCATCAGCACTGTTGCCCAAACTGCCACATGACGCTGCTGCTCACCTTACACAGTGACACAGCAGTTGACTGAACACTGTCACACACCGCAGTGGAGAATCTCACTGTCACTATACACAGCCATGTTCTTTATGTAACAGAACACAATGCTGGTGCTACTGTCAACACTCTGCTACCACGGTCCAGAGGCTGAAAACACCCCCAGTGATCTCCGTGAGACACGCACACACACACACACACTGAAAGGTCAACTCAGTCTGCGGCACTTCTGTGATGTGGCTCAATGAGAAGGATGCTGCCGATTGTTGTCAGGGTGCTGGTGGTGTCCCTCCTGTGCTGTGCTCTTGACAGACACAGAAGGCACCCCAGGTCAGGTTGGTATGTTAGCACGCGGCCGTTCTTCCCCTACCACCTTTGCAGTTGTCGTCTTGCTGGCTCTCACTACTCCACAGCACACAATACACCGCTCTACCTAGCATTAAAAGGGAAAAAAAACAAACCCCAAAAGGATCACAAGAGAAATCTATCTTCAGTGAATGTGGAAAATGTGCAGCACAGTACTGGTTTCCGGCAGTGGTCCAGATGTCTGCTAGGCTGTCAATCACGTCATCATGGCAACACTCCTCCTAAATACACTGGTCCTATGCTCTGCACCTCTGACTCTCAGTCCTGCATCTCTTCAGGGATTTCGTGAGGTCCAAGAATGCCGGGTACTGCCATCTGCACTTTGCGTTTCTCATCCTGAGCCTGCCGAATGGCTGATTCCCGCTCCTCAAGGAAAAGATCACTCATGTCTTCACCTGCAAATTCCTGAATAACAAAAAGCAATTATCTCTTGTTTTAACATTTGCCTGAAAAAAGATAATTCAGATCTAGGATAATCTATTCATAATACAGTAGTATCAAAAAATCTCAACGCATGAGGGTTTACCATGTCCAATCAAACATCCTAAATGTTCTAGTTTTTTGACTCCTTCAAAACAAACCAAAACATACAATGAAATGAACAACAATCATGCTCATACATGACATCAGTTATGTTGATAAAGAAGTGGTAAACAGTCACAGGAGGGAGGGTGGGTGGAGTCTTGATCTCACTCACTAGCTTTTGCAGGGTGAAACTCTCAGATGGATTAGCCAGCTGGTGACAGTGATCATGCCATAAAACTGGTAATAAGGATCATGCAATTGATTTGATTGTACAGCGCGGTCAGCCATGTTTTTTTTTTAATTCGCCCTATATAAGCCTCCGTTTTATTATTATTATAAATACAGGTGAAAACAGGAGAACAGGCCATGAAGGCAGAAAACAGGCAAAAAGGTGACAGGAAGAAAAGGAACAAGGCAGAAAAAAAGAAGTACAGAAAAGAGGAACCTCCTGGCAAAGCATTTCCAGAAGGTGGGGATGCTGTTTATACTGATAGGCCCCTGGTATCCCCCAAGGGGGATGATAATGTGATGATACTGGTGATAATGATAATGCAATGACAGCATGACTTTGTAATGATAAGTGACAATGATCATGCAATAATACCTGGTTGCAAAGATAGGCGGTTACGATGGTCAAGTAATAACAGATGGTGAGACTGATCATGCAATGGTAACAGATGACAATGATGGTAAGCAAAAATGAAAACATCTGTCTACATTCATGAAATAATTTACCAACAGTTTGCCAAGTACATTTTCTAAGGCGATCAGTTTCTACGGGAGAAGAGGAAGGAGACTCACTCTGATCTGCACCAGGAAATCCCGCAAGTGTTCCTTGAAGGCATTGAAGTCTTGGTCGAAGCTGAACAATCCTTCAATAAAGATTTTGATCTGGGGCCTGCAACACGTACACAACACACCTTGTCAGATGTTTTTACATGATACATTTATTGTTTCTTACACTCTCCTTTCTACTGCTAAATCTGAAATTTATAACATTATTTCATGGTTAAAATACAATTTCTTACAAGTTTATTGCAACTAAAATCACAATCTAGAATGATTTTGTAGAATTTCTACATAATCTATGTCAAACACCAGATGAAAAATGCTTGCAATTCACAACCAGAAAGATATCCTCAATACAAATTTGCCAGGTGAAAAATGGAGAGGTATCAAAATATATAACAAATATTTAGAGGCCTTTTCCCTTTATTTTTGATTAAAAAACAAAAGAGAGGGGGAACACGGGATGGATCCGGGGATGGACAAGAACTAACAGAAAGGTAAAGGTATCAATGTGATCTAAAATGTAGGGGACGGGGAGAGATTAACAAAAAAACCCAATTCTCTCTCGAAGAAATAGTATGCCCATACAGTGTGCTCATTGGCGGGGGTGGGTTTTTGTTTATTTGGTTTTTTGTTTCGTTTTAAAGTACACCTCTATACCACCTTTGGTGGCTGTCATGTTGCAGAATTAAAAAGCTGTTCACACTTATAAAAAATTTTTTTTAGGACTACACCTTTAGCTCTTCAAATCTAAACTAAAAAAAGAAAATCAAGTATTACTCATTGAGGTGAGGGAAAGCAGTCTTGAGGAGATTGAGGAGGAAGTCTTGGATGTAGGCCACATTCTGTGCTGCAGGATGGTTGGGGGACAGAGGGGCTGTGATCTTGTTGGACTCCAGGGCCACAAACATTGTGGCCAAGATGGTGGCCTGCATCGTCAGACCTGCACACACATGCCATCATGTCACATTATCAGAACTGCCTGACTTGAACATATATTTATATCACATCAACAAAAACTTAAACATTTCGTAATTACCAGCCAACACCGTAAGGCCTGAAAACTGGGCCTACCACACAGAAATAATACCCATAATCCAATAAAGACAACAGGGCTCCAGAAGACCAGGCCAGGAAACTCCATGACATGACAAGTAGCCTTAGCCTGTTGACTGCCTGATTACTGTCAATGCAACAGTAAGAGGATGATTTTTCATTTCATGGTGTCTGTAGCCCCTCTGACCAAAACAAAACAAAAAAAGCCCAACTAACCATGAAGGCAGTCATCCTATTCAATAAAGATGCTGTCTTTGTAGTCAGAATATGGCTGCCTATATTGCAATATACTTGAAAATAGCTGTGCAGACTTCTCATCCACAGTGTACTTATAGTCTTATAATAATGGTTATGAGGGATAGGTCAGACAGAGTGCACATTCTGGGTAACCCCAAGGGTGTCGAGCTAGGGTACACTCAAGTACAGAGAGTAGTAGCAGCTAATGCAGCTGACTTCTTCAACTCTGTTGACAGAAGTTCAAAGTCACAAAGCTGACTGCTAGAATACTGCTCAAAGAATTGGGTGGAAAAAAAAATGATGGTTAGAACACTGCTGATATTGAGTATTGTACATGACATTCAGAAATCAGAGAGAGAGAGAGAGAGAGAGGGGGGGAGGGGGAGAGAGAGAAGGGAGAGAGAGAGAGAGAGAGAGAGAGAGAGAGAGAGAGAGAGAGAGAGAGAGAGAGAGAGAGAGAGAGAGATGACAATGAAAGAAGGAACAGTCTGTAAGAAGAAGAAAGCAAGTTTACCAGCAGTGTGTGAACTGTCAGTGATGACGGAGAAGAGATGCTGCAGGATGTCTGTGAAATACGTCTGGTAGAAACTCTGGGCTGCCACTTCCTCCCCAGCAATATTCTGCAGCAGAGTGTAGAGGATGTCCAGCCCTGTGTCTGCCACATTACGCATCGTGTGCTTGAAGGCCCAGATGATGGAGTCCAGCACCAACTTGAACTGGGCTGGGGGGATGTTCAACAGAGCTGCACGCATACATACACACACTCCATCATCATATTTCACAATCATCTATCAAAGTTGACAAGAATCTCTAAAACTGATCTTTTTCCCCCCCCCTGCTTAATTTCCAGATCCCTTGCTTGAAGTTATCAAATTCCATGACCAGGATTTTATCGCTCAATTCTGAGGCAATCTGCATTTCCTTTTGAAAGACTGGAATGTTACAGTTCGCGCATGTGTGATGTCTTACATAGTTCTCAACCTCTAAACACAGAAAATTCCATAAAAAAACCCCAAACCCCACAGCATTCAGACTGATATAGGCAGTTTCACTCTACATAATTCATACAATGCTGATCTGTTTTGATATTAGGCTTTTATCATAATGGAAGATATATCTATAGTCCCTTCAAAATATCTAAGTACTTTATGTTTTCAGCTATGTGATTTGGTCCTAAAATCATGCCAACTTCTATTCAGACAGGTGTCTCTACTACCAAAGCAAAAAAAAATCTTCTACTTTGATGAATTTACCAAAAACAAAGAAATAGCCCATTGCATCAAAAAGCCCAAAGCTGTATAGCTTTAATGTTCAAATGGAAAAACAAAACAAAAAAAAAACCTAATAAAGATTTTCAAAATATATTTTATGCACCTTCTTTCTTTCTTTTTTCTTATGAGTAATTTCATTAGCAAAATATGGCCGCAAAATCCCCAAATGAACGAAAATTCAATTGTTTCTGTTCTCATGCACTTTCACACAAATGTGTTCACACAGAAGCATTAGGAGGGACAGTGCAAGACAGAGGGGTAACACAAACTCACCCTGGAAACAGTGAGAGTTGACAGCTTGCAAGAGCAAGAAGAAATTGGTCCTGTGCTCTGGGTATTCCTCAAAGTCCTGCAACACAACACACTCCACCTCACAGTATATCTGACAGGACACATACACTGATAGCAATTCAATATTTAACATGCTTATTTTCTTGTTCATCTAACAACCTGTTTGTTGTTTATAAAAAAAAAAAAAAAAAAAAAAATCTTTTAGATGAGCAGTTTGTTGGGAGAATATTCTTCTAGGTAAAAAAAAATTCCAATCTGTCTCCTCATCTTCACACAAACTTGGAACAGATAATTTCAAACTCAGTCAATCTTTAGTCTACAGTCATCTGAAATCTGCAAACTGGCCACAGACATGCTTTAGTCGGAACAAAATCTGCCCACAGCCATCCTTGTTTTGGTTTTAGTTTCTCACCCTAACACTCGATTACAGTGATCTACTCTTTTCTTATTCCAGTGCTGATATGTGTACAATATACAGCAGAGAGAATAATTTAAAAAAAAGAAGAGAATAAGCATTCTTTACCTTGTTGATCATGGCTAGTGTGCACTCAAACACTGCATCAAAGATCTGTGGTATGCTCTGTGTAATGTGGTTCTGAAACAAGACAAAAGCATACATGATCATTCCACAGCATATAAACAATTTTTTTAATGAAAAAAAGGACAGCATACATCAATCAGTCATTTCACTACTCTTATCTAAAAAGTAGTTATAAAAAGAAACATTTTTCAATACATAAGTACCCTTAAATTATCTGCTCAAACCAACATTTCTTTTTTGATTTTGTGTCAAATTTTATATATGAAAGAGATCATTACTGAACAAAATAATTTCCTCCAATAAAACCCAGTAAAGGCAAGAACACAGCATCCACATGACCACCTACAAATAAAAAGCTGTTGCTCTCCATGTTTGTGAACTCTACACAGACAAAAAACAGCAGGAAAAAGACAACTAAGAAACCAGCCACCTACCTCTAGTCTGTTGACAATTGTGGCCATGGTGCTCAACACTTCAGGTTCGCGGGCAGCAGGCACATTCCTCTGGTAGTCCAACAACACGGCATCCAGCAGGGGCAGGATGAAGTTTTCTGCCACCATCTGCGGGTCGTTGGAGCGGCTGACCCAGCCTGAGATCAGCTTCAGGGTCTCCTTCTTCACTGTGCGCATGCTGCGGATCAGGGGCTGCTTGGTCACGCTCTCCCCGTTGGTGGCAATGGCGCTGGAGATGTTCTCACTCATCACTTTGTACACGTTCAGCATGTCCAGATAGATGCGACCCAGCTGTAACACACACAACACTTGCACTGTTAACTTAACTTACCGCAAAGACTGAAGAGAACAAGATTTCCGAGGGTAGCAGACTAAGCATTACAAGATTAAAATTTTTAAAAATTTTTTATACAAAATATCCAGCCCCGAAAAATGTAAAAAGAAATGGAAATAGTCATTATACATGGGAAAACATGTATAGATAAGATTTGAAAACAATTATGTAAGCAGGAGTAGGCATACTCATATATTTTTGTGTCGTATGTATGTGCGTGTTAAATTCGAATCTGCATCTGAGTATGCATTTGTATGTGTGTGATAGGGAAAGAGTGTATGCATGCATGGTATGGTGTATGCTTGAACACATGCACACAAAGACAGCAGGCAGTACCTGGACAACATAGGGATGACCCAGGGCCTTGCAGGCCCTGACGTTGGTCTTCAGAATGTTGCCTAGCTGTTTCACAGCATCTGGGTCTTTCAGCACCTCCACGTTCTGGGTGGCCTGGTTGATGATGCCATCCCACACCTGGTTGGGAAGCAGCATGTAGCGCTCTATCAGGTGTTCCTGGGCCACCTGGTCTGTCTGGGCACTGATCATCAGACCCACGGCTTCGTAGAACGTGTGGACCTGAACAGACAGGAACACCCATGTCAATACTCAACATCAAGTTCATGTGTCACTCCCTAAGTACTCAATCTTAAACACTTTTATTGGTATTTTTATGTGGTATCAAAAAGAATTGAAAAGAATCTAATAATACCAAAGCTGAACAGAAATAGCTAGGGTAAAGAATACAATTCAGCTTCAAGTGTGCACTAGACAATATTAACATGATATCAAAACATAACAAAACAAACAGAAATATGTTTTATTATTGCCTAACAAAAAAGCTAAAACAAAGGCCTGCCCGTATTTACACAAATGCAAATGCATAATGCGCACAAATGCATAATGCCCAAGACTTCTTGGACCGGGTGCTGGTTTATTCTCCACTGCGCTCGACATTTTCATTCTAGCATTTCACAGAGGGTGAAGAAAGTAGGGCAACACCACCCACCTGCTGAGGCTGGAGGTCACAGATGATGGTGTTGATGCCGTTGAGGATTTCCTCGATGAAAGGCATGACCTCCCCCACCTGCACCTGTACAAAGTGACGGCGACACTTCTGGGCGATCTTGATGAAAGTGTCACAGGCCATGTCCTGCACACCATCGTGGGTTTCTGCACACAGCCAGAAACACTGTCAATGTCCAGCTCTTAACTGCCAAGTCATTTTCTCTGTATCTTTTTCCATACACAAAAGTTTGGGACAGCTGTGCATTTCTACAGCAAACTGTACTTTGAAACTGCAAACTTGTACTTTGAAACTGCAAAATAATTACTGCTTCTGGGGTGTTTAAAAATGTACCCATGCACATTTCTGTCATATTCTGTTTTAAATACAACTATTCCGCTTTGTTGCTTTCTTTTTTTTCTTCTGTTCAACAACACAAACAGTAACTGCCTCAGCAAAAACTAAGGCAGCATATGAAACATGATGGGCAGCTGTGCCCATTGTCAGGAAGCACCTTACACCCCTAGAGAAGACAATGCCTCTTGTACACACATCACTACAAATAAATATAACACAATATAAAAAAAAGTAAAACTGACCATGCATGAACTCGAAGAGCTTATTGACCACAGTCTTGAGAAACCTCCAGTGGGCGCGCAAGAAACGTGGGTACTGGCCCACCACATACATAATGTTGGAGGCGATGATGGCCTTGTTGTCCTTGCCACGCTTTTGCTCACATAGCCCTAGAAGATCCTGTGGACAGAACAATCCAACAAAGCCCTGGTTACATAGAGTAACAGTACACGTTGGTATATATACCTGCAGCCAGGAAAAACAAAAAGAAGACAGCTTGTACTATCCCAGAGAGAATTGCAAACAAAACAAAATGAAAAAAAAAAGAAGAAAATAATTGTTAACCCTCTTAGTCCCGAACCGGGATTTGCTGGGATTGAATACCCCCCCCCCCCCCCCAAAAATCATGAACGGTGTTTTTCTGGGATTTACACACAGTAGTTTTCCATCAGGCAGTGGCGTTCACTGATTGCTACCATATGTCAAAGCTCTATCAGGCCACATGCACGAAGCCTGTGGTGAGTCTGAAGTAATTGCTGGTATGTCCTTAGGAGGAAAAGGCGAGCGAGCATGTGTACCTGACCTGATTTCGTGATGGAATGCGATATCAAGGGGCAATTTGTGTTCAGAGAATCTGAATGCAAGAGGGTCCATATATTTTTGAACATCTTTAGATAATGAAGTATATAACCATTCAGTTTTCCAAAATCCCAGTAAAAATTTGTTGCAAAAATGCCATTCCAAAAATTCCACTCCAACATAAATTTAGTGAGGAAGAGAGAGAGAGAGAGAGAGAGAGAGAGAGAGAGAGAGAGAGAGAGAGAGAGAGAGAGAGAGAGAGAGAGAGAAGAGAAAGGCTCACTACCATCCACAAATACATGATGTGGCGACACATGACATGCAGCTCTTTGCAGCTCTGTGTGTGTGTGTGTGTGTGTGTGTGTGTGTGTGTGTGTGTGTGTGTGTGTGTGTGTGTGTGTGTATTGTATAGTATATCTAGAGATGCACACACAAAAATACTGACCTTAATAACGGTGACCAGGAATCTCTTTTCATCATCTTCATGCATTGCTCCACTGATAGAACCAATGGCCCAGCACAACTGTAAACACACACATCATTCAGCTTATCATCACAGTAGGCTATGCCATGCGTATAAACACCTGGTAGCTACAGCACTTCTATTGGGCAAATTTATACCTCCATCCGACTTAAAATTTTTTTTTTTTTTTAAACCTCCATTTGACTCATATTTGTCCCCACTGCTTCTCTTGTTAAGAATGATACATAGTTTACTTTTTTTGTACAAGATGATTAAAGATGTCCCTTTGCCTATTTCTATAAGATAAACATCTTCAGAATGGTACCCATCTCCTCCCCCTCACTGCTTTACCCTCTTTAGGTAGGATAAGAGGGTATTCATAGCCAGGGGAAACATTGTGCCGTCTTTTGATTAGCCCAAGACAAGCCATGCTAGAAGTAGTAGTAAAAGGTAAAATGCACCAACAACCTGCACAGTCATTGGAAAGCAAGGTATGACAGATCTCAGCTTCTCTTGGGACCAGCATCTTGGAGGTGGTGCCCAACTCCTCTCCCTTCACTGCTTTACCTTCCCTGTCCCTATTCCATTGAAGAGGCAACCACCCTAAATGCTGCTATAACTTGAGCTATCCTATTCTGTCCCCAGATACAGTAACAACAGCAATGACTTACAGTGTTGAGGTTTTTCCAGGACCATTCTGTGCCGTTGACCTGATTGTGCAGTTTCTCTGTCATGATGTTTTCTGTGTCTGTGTAGTCAGATGGTCAGTACACTGCAACAGTTCAGGGACATACAGTGTCAGCATCTTCCTTGTGCATGTGTAATGTGTCTATTTTCAATCTTGTTTACATTGAACATGTCTATCTTTTTACACACACTGACCTTTATATTTGTGACGCTCCACACGAAATGAGTCGCTAGCACATTACCCAATTTCGCGCTAGGAGCCTTAAAGGCAGGTGGGGTCAAGTTGTCAATTTTGTGATTTTGATTGATTATTAAACTAGATCTGTTTATTTATCTATAATGAAATATGAAAGTTTTTTTTTATTCCTTTGCTTTTAATGTGTTTTGAAAATACCAACCCTCATTCTGACAACCTGTTATTAAAATAAACTTGCCCGTTTCTCATTTTGTCACATCCTGCAGTCTATCATTTCAATTCGTAATAATGTTGCACAGAATGTCCTATTTTCAATCTGTTTTTTGTATTTGATAGCCACTTTATTGCACATTAATAACATGTCAATAACTAAAAATTGACCTCATGTGCACTCCGTCTCATTATGTGATGGAGCGTCACATTGTTTACACTGTCATTTCACTTGCTAGAACTTCTTGTCTAGTGCTATTTTTTTTTTTTTGCATGACCTCTCTATATATTTCTTTCTACCTCTTGAAGTCCTCAGATGTGTAAAATTCCTGCTACAAACACTGAGGTAGTCTGAATACAGCACTCATTAACACTATGCACCTTTATGACAATAAATATATGCCCCAGTTAACACAGACATGTACACAAAGACTCCTCATCTGTACTAGGCCAGATTTGCTCAAGTAGAAAGACCATGCAGTGGGTTTGTATTTACTCTACTTTTGCAGGAACAACAGCACTTTGATTAGACAAAGACAGCTAAGTCAAAAGCTTATTGTCCAGCTGAAAATTACAGCGGGGTGTGGGTGGGGGGCTGTGTAACAAAAGCCAAAACCTACAAACTGCAAGGTGAAAAGCGAAACGGTGTCTTTAACACACTGACCCAGGGTCTCCCTCATGTTCTTGTAAAGGTTAATGGAGTCAGTGTCCTTCATGAACTCTCGCACCACCTCCCCCTGCTCGTTCTCCACCACCAGCACCTCCTCAGGCTTGGCCATGCGGGATATCATTACCTGTCGCACCTGTAACACACAACCTCAATGATTACAATTCCTGTCTTCTCAGTAGGCCACAAGCACTACACAAGATTGGAAGGATAATGCAGCAGAGTTATGTGCAGAACATTTGAACTAAACAGGAGAAATGAGCTCATCTTAGGACAGACTTCAGAGTTACTACCTTCATCAACAACTCTGCAAAAGGCAAAGCAGAGTCTTGTGAATCAACTTTCAAAAACTTATGAGTAGAGACTGAGGAGAAAGGGCAGGCTGAAAGGCAGACATATTTATTTCTGTACCAATCGACTGACAGGTCAATTTCAAAAGAGAGAAAGGCAGACTGGGAGGTAGGAAGGAAGGGAACCCAATTTTGAAAAGAAAGCACAGAGCAGGACAAAGTCAAAATTTGAACTAAGTGAAAACAAAAAATAAAGAATTCACCCTGCTGACATAAAGACAGGGCATTTCTCATGGGAAGAATGTAACATCAACGAACTCTGGAAATACAAAACAGGAACCGCAGAAAAAGAAATGAGAGAAGAATTACAAGGGACTGGTCAAGGATGGGGTAAAATGGGTTAAATTTTCAGCATGATCCTCAGCATTCCATGGGTCTTGAACAGGATGAAATAGGGAGCATAGCTGGCAGAGGCAATCCATTATGAAAAACCCATAGAGCTAAGATCCAACTCAGCAACTTCCTTGGATGAAGTCAGTAGGGCCAGCAAAGACCAGAATAAACAGGAAAAGAGGATCATGTTAGGAAACCATTTGTGTTACATTATAACCAAACCCAACTAGAAACCCATACTGGACAGAATGGTTACATAACCTAAATCTATCTAGGAACCCACAATGGACAGAACGGCAAAAAAACCACCCCCCTCAGAGGCTAAAACACTGGGACAAACAAAGCACAGGCGCTGGTAGACTGACCTTGGAGAGGACGGGGTTGTAGAGCAGTCGGCGTGCAGGCATTTCCTGCAGGGGCTTGGTGCCCAGGATGAGGGGGGAGGAGCTGCTGGAGAAAGGGGACTCCCGGTACAACTCCGCGGCCAGGGCGCTCCAGTACTCCAGGCAGATCTTGAAAATCTCCACCTCCTCCACCTCAGAGATCAGGATCAGGTAGTGCAGGGCCTGCTCACAGACAACAAACCATAGCAGTTAATAAAAAAAATTACTATCCCAGAAAACAACTAACCCCCCCTTCCTGATCAGACAAAAAAAAGAGAAAGGAGTTACCCAGAATGATCACTACAGGCAAACTGCATGTGATGTTACCAGTTTCCCCATTACCTTTCACAGTTTTGCATTCAAATCAGGTTTTACTACTGAAATAATTCACACTGTGATCAAAAGAAATGGCAGACAAAGCCTTGTAAAAACAAAGTTTTGAGTCATCAGAGTATCAGTCCAGACCAAGTATTGAAGAATGACTACACTGAGGACTGACCGTCATGAGCAGGGGGTGTAGGTCCAGCTTCTTCTCTACCAGCTGGGCATGCTCCTTCAGGTAGCTGCACAGGAACAGGCTGAGGTTCTGAATGAAGTTCTGCTCATCATCTGACCCTCTGGCATATGCTTCGCGAATATTGGTGTCCACTGACAACATCTGCAACATAACCACAGTCACTCTGCACTTATCCATTAGGCAAAATCGTATGATCAAAGGCAAAAATCACTTTCTTCTCAACCACAAGAATATGTTGCTATTTGCATTTGTCAAGGCTCCTTGCAGCCCATCTAACCAAAAAGTCTATTCTTCACCTGATAAACGTATGTTTCTTTGATAATGAAATATAAGAAGTGGCAAGACAATTCAAACGGTCACCTGCCTTACAAGAAAACCTTGAGAATATAGGTTCAATTCCCAGCCTTGCCCTTTCTTCCCAGTTGGGCAGGAAAATCAAACTGAATGTCAAGTCTTTCGGAGGAGACTCTACACCAGTCGGACTTGTGCATGTCAAAAGAACCACAATTGAAAATCAGGAACAGCAGGAAGGTACCTCCCGACTGTCCTAACAAAACTGGTAGCTTCAATTCCCAACGGTATCCCTAAAGTTGGAATGCTGCTACCTTCAAGGTGGGAAAAAAAGATGGTTAATATGCAAAAATCTCACCATTAGTGAACCTTGGAGCCCTAGCCAAAGAACAATAAAAGAAAGGAAAGAGATATGGTTGTACTCAAGCTGATTACTTTAGATAACTGAAAACCCACAAACAAACCTCAACATTTCAAAGGTGTCACCCAGTACTGAATATCATGGTTGTCAAACATCTGACAGAAAGTCGAAGGAAAAATTTACTTTTTATGTTCTGCTTTCATTTACAGTCATCTTATTTGATTTTTGACCTGGCAATAAAGAACATGCCACTACATATCCCTATCATCTGCAGCACTTGATGACACAACTTGAAAGACGAGTATCACAGAGCTGAAAAAGTAAGGCATTGAGGACTCACAGTTTTCAGCTGGTTCATGGTGAGGGTGAAGAGTTGCAAGAACTGTTCATCATAAATCGTGGAGGCCTGCACACCAGCTGCAACACCACATAAGACAGTTTTGTACAGATTACTTCTCATAATATGCCACTTTCTTTCAAGTCTATGGCACAATTCTCATTATATATTGCCCAAATGTATTCTACAATTTTATATTAACTCAACAGGTCAGTGTCTACAAATGCTCAGCATTTAAACAACTTTCAATATTTAGCTGTTAATATACAGATCTACAAACACATACACATATGCAACAGTCTTATAACTGTGCCCATTCTTTTGTCAAACAACTCTCATATTCAGCCAACTACATTCCTTTACAATTAGAAAATCATAAGACAACACTATCATCAAGTTGCATATCTTTGGTCAACATTTATTAATTACAAAAATTTTGTCAACAAAAGAGAAGAAGAGAGAGAGTACATAGAGAGAGAGAGAGAGAGAGAGAGACCAGAGATATATACTATTATAGTCATATAACTATATATTATATTAAATATATAGGAGAGACAGAGAGAGAGAGAGAGAGAGACAGACGAGAGAGTAGAGAGAGAGATATTATTACATTACACACAATGTGTATCATGTCAAACCATGCAGACTTCCTATTTCAGTCAAACACTATGGTGACGTCGAACATGGCCTTCAGAACTGCATGTCACAACCAACATACCATACAATCACTTCTGCTAACTTCAAACATGTTCATACAACTGTACGTTAAAAAATTTGTTTTTCTGTAATATAAAGTGGTCACACAAGCCCTTATTAGCTGTAACTTAGCAATATCGATTTTGCACAAACTGAATACCTGATGTTACAATACACTAAGCATACTGTCCAGCTAAGGAACAAAATTCACTCTGATAGAGACATAACAATTAAAAAAAAATACAAAAACGCATATAAATTGTAAAATAACTATTTCAATGTTTATGAATAAATTTTATATGACACCACTAAAAGTCATGGAATGATGAAAACAAAACCCCATCTTGTGAACAAATCCGTCTGAACATATGTTATACATGACAAAAACACAACACTTTGATGATATTTTAATTAATTTCAATGTGAAGTAAATTGGTGGCCTAGAGGTAACATACCTGTCTATTTGTACCCCATTCATGTCCCCCATCCACTAAACCTGAGTGGTAGTCTGGGTGCTAGTCTTTTGGATGAGACAATAAACCCAGGTCTTGTATGTAACACGCATTTAGTACACATATAAGAACCCACAGCAACATGAGAGTTGTCCCTGGCAAAATTCTGTGGGAAAACCCCCACTCTAATAGGTAAACAAAAACACATGCATAAATTTTGGGGAGGGGGAGGGGTTCAAGTTGCTCTTGTGGCAACATGCTCTACTTGAGAGCAGCCTGAATTTCACACAGAGAACTCTGCTGATATACAATACACTAGATGACAAGATACCAGCACACATTTCTGGATAAGATTTTGAGGAAAACCAAGCTGATCAATCATCAACCTACCTTGTAGATGAGGGTGGTGATCAGCTTGGTTTCAAAGATGTACCCCAGAGGAATCCAGTTGAGGAAACGCAGGAGAGTTTCCAGCGTCGCTCCAACTAACGGGGCATTCTGAGAATTGTCCTGCAAAGATAATCCACAGTTACAACAGTTCCATACAGGTACCAATACTAAACTGCTGTTACTACAGTTTCCATATAAAATTGTTGTTTAAAGTTATTTTCAATGAAAAAGTTTTGAAACTTGAATTCTGGCAGTTTTTCATGACCCGTGATCAAACTAACCTCAGTACATAAAAAACCCAATGTAGATAGATAGTATGGATTTAAAAAAAATAGAAATAGTTAAGGGGTGAATTTCGACAAACTTAACACTGGCCAGGTTATAAAATGAAAAACAATAATGCCCTGCAGATAGCCGAATGCATCACAATCCAAACTAAGTCCAGTGACAACATCACGACATACTTCTATAAAATAGTCTTTTTAAAAAGGCAGTCACTAAATACAGTGTTGATTCTAGGATTTCAAAAAAGGGGGCCCAAGGGCCCCCTGAAATGAAAAAAAGGGGGCATTTGCCCCCCTCCCCCCTTTTCTCTTCATAAAAAAGGGGACAAGTAGTAAGTAGTATTTGCTCATAATACCATTAGTACTCTGATTTCTGCTATTTTTCAAGAACGAGAAACAAAACAAACAGGATGGTATGTCGGCAGACAGGATTTAATATACACCTTATGTATTGCAGCTGGTCTGTAAAATGATTTTCTTACACAGGAAAGAGAGAGAGAGAGAGAGAGAGAGAGAGAGAGAGAGAGAGAGAGAGAGAGAGAGAGAGAGAGACAGACAGACAGACAGACAGACAGACAGACAGACACAGAGACAGAGACAGAGGGGGGGGGAGGAGAAAGAGAGAGGGGGGAGGGAGGGAGGGAAGGAGAGAGACAGTCAAAGTCAAATTTGTATTTCCACATTTTGAGTTGGAGAGAGAGCTAGATCTAGATGAAAAAAGAGACAAGAGCCAAAATCAGTCTTCTCTCCCCCCCCCCCCCCCCCCCCTCTACCATATGAGAGAGAGAGAGAGAGAGAGAGAGAGAGAGAGAGAGAGAGAGAGAGAGAGAGAGAGAGAGAGAGAGAGAGAGAGAGAGAGAGAGAGAAAAAAAAAGGTTGGGGAGGGAGGAATGGATGTCAAAAGTCCATTTTGTATTTCCAATCAGTTGGAGGGAGAACTAGATTTAGATCTAGATGAGAAAAGGGGGTAAAGCCAATATCAAAGTATGATCTTTTCCTCCAGTCCCATAAAGCAGAGAGAGAGAGAGAGAGAGAGAGAGAGAGAGAGAGAGAGAGAGAGAGAGAGAGAGAGAGAGAGAGAGAGAGAAAGAGAGAGAGAGAGGGGGGGGGGGGGGTGTCAGTCAATTTTGTATTTCCACTTTCAGAGTTAGAGAGATCTAGATGAGAAGAGAGGTGAAAGCCTCCCCAGGAGGGGGGGGAGAGAGAGAGAGAGAGAGAGAGAGAGAGAGAGAGAGAGAGAGAGAGAGAGAGAGAGAGAGAGAGAGAGAGAGAGAGAGAGAGAGGAGGTGGGTGGGTCAAAATCAGTTTTGATATCTCCAGCCGATAGTCTACCCTATGCCATCATTGTTGCTATGCACAGGCTACTTGTCTAGCCAGATTTGAAAAACCGCCCTCAAAACTCTTGGGTTTGCCAGCTTTGAAGCCTGCCAGGACGTGGCTTCTTCCACTAACAATCTCTGTCACAATGACGTCACTTGTTTCAGGAGTTCACGGCTCCTTTGAAAAATGACGTAATGACGTAAATGAGTCGGAAAATGACGTCAGACCAGCCGCTTTGTGACGATTTTGATGACTGTGGGTGCTAATCAGTGCATCCTGCTGTCCCTGGGGTATCAACGTAATGACCCACGCATGTAGCGCTATTTTGAAACTATACAAACAGCAGTTGTGGGGGCGCACTGTTTGTTCAAATATGCGCTAGCCACAATTTTTTGGCGTCCGTCAGGGCGCACTGGTCACATTATTTTGCGGCAAAGTTGAAAAAAATGCGGGAATCCCGCAAGGGCGCACCCTAGAATCAACACTGTAAATATACACTGACAGATTATATGGACAGAATATCAACTACCCCCCCTCTCCCAAGCATTGAGCCCATATTATGGTGACATCATAGAACTTTGTTAAAAAAGAAAAGAAAAAAAAGGTGTGTGTGTGTGTGTGTTCATCACTCACCATCACAAACTGACAGAGCTGGAAGATCTGAGAGAACTCGCTGCACATCGTATCCTTGAGATGCTTGGCTTTGGCCTGGGTCATCTGACCACTGGAGAAGTCAAACACCTCCTCACTGCACACCACACACAAATTGTTCGATCAAAAACTCTCTCTACCACTCTAAATTATGACAGTAAAACTTAGACAAGCTACCAGAACCTTTTTATCCCCCCCCCCCCTCCCCCCCGGTGTTGCACTGTAGTCATTTCAGTACTGATAACATAAATTACACACAAGTGGAAAGGCATGCGAACCAAATCAACCAGCTTTAGATTTCCTCCAATATTTGAATCTTAAATGTTGTCTGTTTTTTTATACACTGAAGACCAGTTTTGTAGATATCTTCTTTGCCTGTTTCAGTCATGGAATGGTGGTCCTAATCTGTGTATTATCACTGTTAGTCTGAGAAATTTTTCTTCTTGGTTAAAAAACAAAAAAAACAACAACCCCAAGACAACCACATACACACACAAAAAAAAGGAGGGAAAAAGTGCCGTTTTTATCCATGCCATCACAAACACCAATTATCTCAACACCAGAGAAATCAATGTCTAATAGCAATAAAAAAATAATTGGGGGAAAAAATGAAACAGAAATGAAAAGAAGGTTGGTTTTCTGTACCTGAGCAATTTGAGGATTATCATGTTGTTCTGGCAAAGGGATTCGTTGGTCTTACTGGCCCCAACAATGTCACTGATAAATGTTGGCCAGTTCCTGGGCCATTCATACTTCAGGATCTGAAAGAATACCATAAAAAAAATACAGTCACTTCTAATTCGTTCTCCACATAGACATTGACTCTATATATTCTGGTTGAGAATGATGAGAGCATGATTAACTGAATATTAGCATCACTAATTTTTTTTTGTTCCTCAGCTAGATCACCGAGGTTCACCAATGCTGGTTTTTTTTTGTTTGTATTTTTTAGTATGCAACAATTTTTGCCCAGCATTCAAACAGACCTTTTTCCTTTATTAGCTCCCTTCAAAGAAAGTGAATGTTTGGTGTACTGCGCCTTCTGGAACTAATTCTATCAAAGAAGCAAGATAATTACACCTACTGTCTTTAAATACTTATTGTTTCTAGGTGTGCTGACAAGCCGCGAAATTCGAACACCCCATGTTATGCAAGGCACCCTGCCTGTAGATGCAAGGGAAATAATCCATTCAGTGACATGATGTGCCTTGCGCTAAAGGACAAACCCCCAATTGAAGTTAACAAAGATGACTTTGTGCAAGAGTAGATTGGGTCACACTGTTTTTTGTAATGTAACCTACAATTTTCTTTTTATATGTATTTCAATCCTTTGATCAGCTTCTGATTGCAATGCAGCCTTTTTCCTTAATGTTACCATGCGGTATTAACACACTGAGGGCAGGCATAAACATGCAACACTGAATGTGCTAATGCGGACAGTACATCCTGAAGAATGGGAAAACATAAAATAGTGAAGAACAAAAATCAGAGGGGAGGAGACCATACCTGTACAAGGATCATGTTCAGCTTGCCCACGTAGACTTTCTCTTTCTCTAACAATGCTGCATCTGATGACGTTTTGATGATGAGACCCACAATGTATTTCTTTATACCTGCAATAATACATAAATTTATACTTTAGACTGGACTAAAAATTTAGCACGGCAAAGGAATGCAGAAGATGCATTTATCATGCTTACTTCCACACACTTCTTTACTTCTATATACAGCTACAATCATATAATTACTGAACTTGCAAATCACATCAAGACTGCAACTACCGATCTACATTAAGCATTCTTGATAACTGTCATAACTCACATGCATCTTGATCACATTCATGCTAATTCTTTTATCATGCAACAACAAACACATCTTTATCATCTTGCTCACTACTTTTCATAGCAGTTATGGCCGTTACTATAAAAGCTAACACTTGTTGCTTACTCTTGCATGTAGCATCATCATCATCATTGTCACTTGTGACAAAACTTGCTATACAATCCTCCAAAAATTAAAAAAACAAAACACATGCTTTATCATTTATAGCCAGAGGGGCAAGATTGGACCCCCCCCCCCAATTCATAAAGGTCTTTTCTTTTCTGGTCTGGAGGACTTACCTTCACACTGTGTGCGAGGCAGCACTTTCCACCGTGTTTTGATGACATTTTCTAAGATCTGCAGTGCGTAGTATTTGGTCTGTTGGTTGGTGGAAAACTCTAAGATGGTGTCCACTCTTGTCCATGCATCAGGATGCTCTTTCAAACGTGTCAATACTTCTTGGGCTACTCTCTGCTGCACAAAAAGGGGGACGAGATAGCCTAATGCCTGACACATATAATTATTTCTGAATAAACCAGTATGCACAAAAGTATTTCAGAAAAAAAACCAACAAATAACCAAACCCTCCCTTTTATTTTATTGTCTTTTGAGTGTATCATGTCAATTTTATTTGTGTGAGTTTTACTTCAGTAGCTGTTCCTAAAGGTACAGATAACACACACACACAATTTTCAATTCGCAATTTGACAACCTGTGTTTGATTCCCGGTGGAGGGGATTTTCGCCCTCTACTCTCCCCAAAAGTCTTTCGGATGAGACTGTAAACAGAGGCCTCATGTGCGAACGCACGCAGAACATCTTGTGCACACATTAAATCCTGTTCCACTTTTCATAAGAGTGGGCCATTGTGTGCAGGTGGGAATAGATGGACAAAATTTACAAAACTGCATACACACGGGGACTGGACAAAAAAAAGCACAGGAGTGCTTATTCCATTTTCCTTGATTTAAAACAATTAAAAAAACAAAAACAAAACAAAAAACAAAGACACTTCATAACATGACAATACCTGTGGACTACTTTGTCTTATCACATATTAAATTTTTTATATAGAATAAAAAAAAAAAATTATATCAACAAAAGAACAAAAAAGAGTATTAGAGAGAGAGAGAGAGAGAGAGAGAGAGAGAGAGAGAGAGAGAGAGAGAGAGAGAGAGAGAGAGAGAGAGAGAGAGAGAGAGAGAGAGAGAGAGACAGAGACAGAGACACAGAGAGAGAGAGAGAGAACCAATATATAAAAAAAATCATAACCAGGATACCAGTAAAACAACATTATAGTATATTTTGCAAGGCCAAGTCTAATTACCTGTTCTCCCTCAGATGTGTACATGGAAGTTACAACGCTGTCTAACAGCTGAATGTCCAACTTCTGGTTAAAGTCCAAAAGTTTTGCTGCTTGTTCCGCCATACTCGCCATCTTCACGCACACATGCACCACTCGCACACCTGTTTCCACTTCTGATGGGCTCACTCTCTGATCTGAAAACACACACAGCATCTTATGGTCAGCAGATGTGCCCAGCATCATCTAAAAAACATAGCCAATTTTACTGTGAAATGTTGTCAGTAACATGGGCCATACACTGCCATAGACTGATAAAGTGATAGAGTCAGGAGTTAAGTTATTCAGAATGGTGTTTAGCTGAAAAGAACACAGGTTTCATGCAAATTTACACAATTTCATTGTCAGATACATGAAACATTTAAAAGACAGATAAGACATTACTGTCAGAATGGGCTGCTAACACCATGGCACAGTCCCGTAAATAGATACAAATTTGAACCTTTATTATATATACTGCCAGTACAACATATGTAAGCAGTTGAAAACTTTTTTTTTTGGGGGGGGGGGGGGGGGGGGGGGGGGGTAGTTTTTAGAAGTTATATTCTGAATAAATAATAACCTTTTGTGAATGAACATTGCCAGATTATTTTTTGTTCCTAAGCCAGAGCTCCGAGGTTTACCAATGGTAAGATTTTTTAATATGAAACCATGTTTTCCCCACCATGTAAGTAACCACATTCTGACCTTCAGGATACAGGGCCTAGGAACTGAACCGACCAATTTTGCAAGGACCATTAATAGCCTGTACCTCCCTGCTCTTTCCTAGTTTCAACTAGTTCAGAATCTCCTCCGACAGGCTTGACATTCAGTTTGATTTTCCTGTCAAACTTACATGAAGAAAGGGCAGAGCTGGGAATTACTTATTACATTGGTAAACATATAAAACATCCTGTCAGTATCACCTTCCTTCAAGATTTGGTAGAAAACAGATGGGTAATCCAATCCAATAATGTTTGTAGCCCTGCCAACCTGAAGCTTAGATCAAAACTAAGTAATCGTACAAATTAAACACCAAAGGAAAGCTGAACTGTTATAGAAATGTAAAAGTGTCAGGTCTGCTGTGCAATGCATGATCCTGGCTGGTACTTTTCCAGACAGTCATCACATTCATGTTTTCTGCAAAGGTCTAACTCCTTCAGCTTATCCAAGTTTGTTTTATATAATTCATGTCCTGTCATGCATCAAGATTATTTTTTTTTATTTAAAAAAAAAATCCCCCCCCCAAAATACAACTACAACATATTTAAAATTGCCATGAAGGAGGTAGGTGGCAGGATGGTTAAGATGTTCATCTGCCTAACAAATAAACCTAGGATAGATCATGCCTAGACCTACCGTCAGTGCCATCAAGGCCAAGCTATGATCTATCGGCTACTGACTATGGAACTTAGTATCTGGATGCAGTGGATTGTGCTGGACTAGGAAATGCCAAGACAATTTGCACTGGCCTCTACACTCCCCTAAAAAAGAACAGCATTCCGGAAATTGAGATTGCCAATCCGGAAGACCCTTTCCACTCAAGTTCGTCAATCCAGAAGAATCCAAAACTGCTTTCACCCATGTTTATGTATCCATACATCCAGTGCTTTTAACTTTAAGTGTCAACTCTCACCATTCCAAGAATCTTTACATTCTATGTCTGCTCAGTAACAACACAGAGAATTCCTACCAGTCCATACATGACAGAAATACCCAATTGGCCTGGGTCAAACTAATGCCAGTAATGGGCAGGATGCAGCTGGTCTGAACACACAGAATCAATTTCCAGCTGGCTGGAAATGGCTGGGGTATTTATTATGCAAGAAACAGTTGGTTATGGTGTGATTTTCTTGAAGTACTTATAATTCTCGAGACTTTGTCGTTATGACTAAACAAAAAAAAAAAAAAAAAAAGGCAGCTCAAAACACTGGAGAGAGACCAAAAGTAGCACCCCTTTCATGAGAAAGAAAACAATGTCTCCATTATCAGTCCCTAAACAAAAAATCTTTGCTGGGATGTTAATTATTTAAATTTATAAAACAACAAAATGTGTCGTTTATACTTAAAAAACACAACAAAAAAACACAAACCAACAAAAAGCCCCCCCCCCCATAAAACAACAGAGAGAGAGAGAGAGAGAGAGAGAGAGAGAGAGAGAGAGAGAGAGAGAGAGAGAGAGAGAGAGAGAGAGAGAGAGAGAGAGAGAGAGAGAGAGGGAGGGGGAGAGAGAGAGAGAGAGAGAGAGAGAGAGAGAGAGAGAGAGAGAGAGAGAGAGACAGAGACAGAGACAGAGACAGAGAGACAGACAGACAGAGACAGACAGACAGAGACAGACAGACAGACAGAGACTCAAATTCTTATATTTTGAGGAAAATGAATAAGCACTCATGTGCTCTTTTACATCCAGTCCCCATTACATGCAGTCCCAGAGAGAGAGAGAGAATGAATGAATGAACATTTTTATTGAGGGAAAAGATTAAGCACAATGGTGGCTTGTTTTCATCCAGCCCTCTTTTAAAAAAAAAAAAAAGAAAAAAAGTGAATCAATCAACCAATCAATCCAAATGCGTAATTCAAGTATAAAGCTATGAAAATCAAAATTTGGTAAATAAATCAACCAATCGTATGATTTGAGCATAAAGCAATAACATTTGAAAAGAGAGAGAGGGAGTGAGTGAGAGGAATAAGGTGCGGGCTGTTATTATCTTTTCCAGCTCCTGAAGAGGGTAAGAAGAAATGGACAAAGAAAAGAGAAAAATAGAATAGAGGGAAAGAGGGAGAGGAGGAGCAAGAGGAGGGGGAAGAGGAGAGAAAGGAAAAAAGGATCAGGGAAACAATAAGAACTACAATTATGCAAGTTAGTACCTACTTATGTCAAGTGAGCAAAATCATTACATACACAAGATTATACAAAGGTTTCATCATAAATCTGAAATATAATGTGCACCTAGACAGTTCAGTGAAATAGAAGCGCTTTACATAAGAGACAGACATAATGGTGGGGGGAAGAGAGAAAAGGTGGGGAAGGGGGAAAAGAAGAATAGGAGAGAGAGGGGGGATAGGAAGAGTGAGGTAGAGAGGGGGGAGAGAGAGAGAGAGAGAGAGAGAGAGAGAGAGAGAGAGAGAGAGAGGAGAGGAGAGAGAGGAGAGAGGAGAGGAGAGAGAGAGACCAGAAGGAAAAATAGAACAGACAGGGAGACAGTAGAACAGGCAGAGAGATAGGCAGGAAGACAGAGAGAGACAAAAGACAACCCTGGAGCAAGAGGGGTGTAGAGAGGGGAGGGTGGGGGGAGAGAAAGAGAAGGAGGCAAGAATAAAGAGGGGACAAAAGTATTGGGGGGTGGTGGTTAAGAGTTGACATAATACTTACACATGATTGAAATTACATGATACTAGTTATTAATGGTGTTGCAAAATAAAATCCATTTCATCAAAATAGTGATATATTGTCCATAAGATGTACGTGATAGACTTTTTTAAAAACAGAAACACTGCAAGATTTGAAGGTTGAGGGTTGATATCTCATTCCACAGTGTACCACCAGAATATGTGAGAGTGGATTTAAATAAGTCAATTCTTGGAAGTGGTACCATTATCTTATTGGCATGACGATTGACATTGATTGTGAATCTGTTTTGAAGCAAGGGGGGAGCTAAACCGGACATGATTTTATACATGTATAAACACTGCCTTATTATGCTTAAGCTTGGATCTTAATGGAAGAATGTCAAGTGTTTTATAGTCAGAAATGGTTAATGATGAAGATTTTAAAAGAACAAGTTTTAGAGCTCATCTATGCACACTGAACAATGGCTTGAGAACATTTGCGCTAGCGAATCCCAAATCGTTGAAGCATAACTCATATGGGATATATATATATATAATATGCATTGAAAAACATTTTCCTAGCGTTTAGGTCTAAGAAATGCTTTATTTTAGATAACTGGTGTACACATTTTGATACTTTTTTGCATAATGCAGAGATGTGGTACATCCAAGAAAGGTTATTGTCAATTGTAATTCCAAGAATTTTATGATGGTCTACTTCATCAATTTTGTTGTTATTAATATAGATAGCCGTAGAATCGTTTGAAAGATTTTGTCGCTTTTGTCGAGTTGTTATAATTAAGTACTTAGTTTTTTTGGGATGAAGACTCATATGATTTAACTCTGACCATCGAAGCAGGCAGTGAATACTTTCTTGCAGAGCAGATGTAACTTCATTCAATTGAGAATGATTGGTATGGATAGTTGTATCATCTACAAATAACTCGCACTGTGTGTTTAGAGATAAGGGTAAGTCATTTATGTATATAGAAAAAAGAATAGGTCCTAAGACAGATCCTTGGGGGACGCCATAGTTATTGGATAGTACTGCCGATGTCTTACCTTTATCAGAAACGACTTGTTTTCTTTCAGAAAGAAATGATAACATGAGTTTGACAGTACTATCCGACAGACCATAGATTTTAAGTTTTTTTAGTAACAGAGTGTGGTCAATCACATCGAACGCCTTAGCAAAGTCTACTATAATAACTCCGGTGATTTTGTTATTATTGATATTAGTAAGCCATTGATCAATTAAGCTTGTCAAAGCAGTTTGACAGGAATGGTTAGCTCTGAAACCAGACTGATTAGGATGTAACAAATTATATCGGTTTTAGTGATGGAGAATATGTTTATTGATGTGATTCTCTAAAGGTTTTGATAATATGGATAGAATAGAGATTGGTCTATAATTGTAGGGATCTGAACGGTCACCAGATTTAAAGATAGGTATAACTTTGGCAGTTTTAAAAGCTTTAGGAATGGTGTTAGCAGAAATGCATAAATTATAAATGTATACATGTAAGAGATTCTGCGGTAACGGGGGCAGCTATTTTTAGAATTTTACCATCAATGCCATCAAGACCTTTCGTATTTGTCTGTTTCAAATGAGTAAGGGAATTGCAAACATCATTAATACACATAAGAGGGATATCAAATTTGATAATGTTTTTAGATCTACAGTAATGTTTAATGTTCTAGCTTGTTAAGATGTGATCTGTCTATTGTACTGTAGAAGAGGAAATATTGCAGAAATGGCATTAATTTCGTCAACGGAAATATCTTTGAGCGATGAACTTTGAGATGTTACATTTATTTGTCAAATAGTTAATTGCTTTCCTAACAGATTATTGCCTGACTTAGAGTATACGAGCTGTTGGAAGTACCTTTTTTTTTTTTTTACTTAAGCGTTCATATTGTTTACTATATTTCGCTGTTCTTTATATTCTCCATTGGTTCCTGTAACTGATAGTTGATTTCTTAATTTTATGGCATTTTCTAACTCCTCAGTTATCCATGGTACTTTTGGATTGCTCTTGACACGCTTACTTTTAATGGGTGCATGCACATTGTAAATATTGAGAAACTGTGGTACCATACTCCAAACGCTTCATCAGGCTCGTAAACTGATAGACCAAAGATAAAGAAGAATTGAGTAAATCTAATAAAATGCATTTTTGTCAAAAGAGATAAGCATCTATAATTAATGATCTTATGGACTGTTCTTAGAATCTTTATACCTTTTTTTGACCATTGTTAAGCACATGGAAGGTGGTCACTGCATCCAAAGGCAGGGCGACATATTCTATTATATGATTTGGTGAAGTTGAATAAATGTGGTCAATCAGCGTTTTGGATGTGTCAGTGATTCTTGTAGGTTTATCAATTAACTGTGTCAGATGAAAAGAGTCATAAGTTTGTATCCAATTGTGGTTAGTTTTTAACAAATCTATATTGAAGTCACCTAATAGGATAATTTCCTCTGAGAGTAGTGAAGCTTCCTCCATCATTAAAGTGAATTTGTCATGCCAGTCTATAAGTTCTTTTGGATTTCTATAAATAAAACCGACAAGGATTGGTTTCGTTTTTTTCAAGGATATATGAATCCAAACTGATTCTAAACAATAATTTTCAAGTGATTCAACTCGTTTGTAGCGGATGTTTTCGTGTAAATAAATAAGAAAGCCCGTTTCCTTTTGTTGGAGAGGATCTTTGCGGATTATCTGATAACCAGAAATAACAAGTTCATTATTAGAAATGTGTTTAGATAGTCGGGATTCAGCAAAACCAACTATATGAAAATTTGTGTGTGAATTTGATAGAATATGATAAACATCGGACATTTTGTTAATAATATGATTGATATAAATCCTATTCTGAGACCATCTGCTGACGGCCAACTATCACGAGTCCATGGCATATCAATAACTATATTCAATAATTCCACTATACAACATACACAAATCGCAGTTATATTTCAATACAAAAACTCTTGCCAAAACTAAATTGGAGCAAGGGCTTAGTCAAGGAGTTAGGGATGGGGAAATAACACAATAAAGGTGAACAAGAATGTAAACAAATGCAAAAAGATATTAAAGCTAAATTGAAACTTCAAATGTTAATAATGTAACGGAGTTGAATAAGGTAATACTAATAGTAATAAGCCAATTCAACAAGATAATGAAAACTATCAAAAGCGCCAAACCAGAACCACCGGTCATACAAAGGCAAGTTGCTAATGTGCAATATCCCGTCGCGAATAGACAAAAAAGCAAAATGTCACAACGCAACACGTCTTTATCAACAGTAAGTAATAATTCACCCCGGCCAATACGTGACCATCATGTGAGAGCTACATAGCGACATGAAAGCACACACACACACACACACACACACACATACGCGCGCGCTCACATTCCACATATACTCATCGCACCCCCGTCAACACACACACACACGCACAGAGAGAGAGAGAGAGAGAGAGAGAGAGAGAGAGAGAGAGAGAGAGAGAGAGAGAGAGAGAGAGAGAGAGAGAGAGAGAGGAGAGAGAGGGAGAGACAGACAGACAGACAGAGACAGACAGAGAGAGACAGAACTCAAAGACTCAAATTCTTTTATTTTGAGGAAAATGAATAAGCACTCATGTGCTCTTTTACATGCAGTCCCCATTACATGCAGTCCCAGAAGAGAGAGAGAGAGAGAGAGAGAGAGAGAGAGAGAGAGAGAGAGAGAGAGAGAGAGAGAGAGAGAGAGAGAGACACTGAGACAGAGAGAGAGAGAGAGAGAGAGAGACACTGAGACAGAGAGAGATGGGAACTAAAGCATCTGGACTTGGGTGCTACTTGTTGTAGCTATTGCCTTTCACTAATTTTAGTTTAACACGTTTAAAGGTACTCAGAATATTATATCAGTATGTATTTCTGTCTCACTCATCACACCTGGGAATCATTGTGAGCCTGACCCACTGGATGAAAAGTTTACATAAATTTATAATGTAACACTAACACTACAGTATTCATGGTGACAATTTTTAAGTACTTCCTATGATATGCACATAATGCAGCCATACTGACTTCAGAGGATTTTTTCCTCCCTAAAATAAAAGCCTAGAATGTAGATCTTCTTAGAGCTTGTCAAAGATGAAGACCAGAATGTTTTAGAGTAAAACACTTTATTGTAGCTTGTAGCATTTTGCTTACAAGTTACACAACAAAGCTTTTGGCCTGGGCCAGAAAAAGAGAAAGAAATTTGAACACTTTTCCTATTAATCATACGTCATTTTAGACTGACAAACTGATCAGTGATACAAACAAGTACCTCATTTTTTAACCAGGAACCAAACTCAATAAGTTTAAAGATTAAATTTTTAAAAGTTCTGCTATAAAGTTTCCTTTGTACAGAACCTAGCTAAAGACTGGATATAATCACACCCTTTCCTACAAACATATTGTTCTAACTTATAGCTGCTGAAACCAGCACTGAGAGTGCCCCTAAGATACCACTTGCCAGTTGCTAAAAGTACTGGCCAAACAATATGACCAGCGCTGTGAGTGCGACTATCACACACATATAATGCAGCATTATGGTTAGTCTAATATGTAATAAGTAATATGCACCTTTCATATAGAACCATACTGAAAAATACAATCATACAGGATTATGCACTGTGCCAGTTATCATAGGATAGTTCCTGCTGTGGACTTTGAAACTCAGCTGACTTCCCAGGTTCCCCCAGCCAATTAATGAATTATTATTTTTTCCAGCATAATGAAAGGAGTTTTGGTGTGCAGTTTTTTGTTTTATTTTTTCCATCCAGTCTTTGTGTTCAGGTGTACAGTACACTTACAGTACTGAGTGTTAACTGTTGGTTGTTCTACAACCTTTTCCTTTGATAGTCTAGTTGTTTCTGTGTGATAAAACCCCCAATACAGTACTGAACTCTTCAGATTGACCAAGGTGAGGGCTGTCCAGTAAAAGAAAAACTGAACATGCATATTATATCTTTTAACTAATAAGCACTGGGTTTGTTTTCCTACTTCCAGGTCAGGTAGGCCTACTTCATCTCACAAATAAACAAGTCAAAGTTCAAATGCGCATAAAACACTTAATCAGTACACTTCATTGTGATACAACAAAAATAAACGCCTACCCTGCATACCTGTTCTTGCTATCCAAGTTTCCAAGCACAAAATATGCAGCAACAACAGGCATAAAGCTACACGTTTTCGAGGAATCTGAAGTTTGTCAGTTTGCTATCCTGTGTGAAGAAAGTTAATTCCATTTTTATTTAAAACAGGTATTTTTTTGCATCACACACAATTGTATACTTGATTTCGTTTCTTATCTCACAAAAATGCCCGTGAGTTAACTGTAAACTATGTACAGATATGAAATCGAACACGATGAGCAACCGGAGTCATGTACCATTCAAATCCAGGGGCAGCTCGATCTGGCTGATACTGCCCAATCACGAACATGTGGCTCATTCTTCAAGTCGCGGACTTCCGTTGTTTATATTCGCTTCAACATGGCGGCGCCCTACAGGACGTGCTAAAAAGGTAAACAATGTTTTTTTCTTACACTGTATAGCTTATTATAAAACAACTTTTGAGGCTATAGTATAGACAGGTTCGTTTTCTTACCGACAAGTCTTCCTTCGCCGCTGACTGACGTATTTGTGAAGAAAACACCCAAACTTTAAACCGGTTGAAACTGGTAAGCGTTCGCCATGTCCGCATGTTTTCGGTAATGTTCGGAAACTTAAAATTTTTCCTTTTTTTGCAAAAGTAATTTATCTCCTGCTTACCACAGCAATAATTCACATGACTATGACATAAAATTATTGTTTAATAAAAAATAATTATCAAATAGAGTAAAAGTTACAAATATTAAAGTCCGCGTGCAGTCGGCTTTTTCCATAGCTTAGAGAGACTTGTTTTCATTGGTCAATACATTTTTAACACTGTTGAACGCTTTAGTCAATTTATTTATTCAATTTTGAATGACAAATTGCAGTTTAATTTGTTTTAGACTTAGACGTGTACGTTTCATGCGTCAACTGAAAATCAGCCTGAGTTTTTGGACATGTAGATGACTTCGAGACAGTATAACCACTGGAAAATTTTTAGACTCCATCCAATGAAAAGTCTTGATGCTTTGATTCATTCTTGACTTCAGTGGAAGCCCGTTGCCAAAAATAGTATAATCACATTCACCTTTCAGGGTTGAAAATATCAACAGAAAGACGTGCTCATGCAATGGTTTGTTGATTTATAGACACGCGTCTGCGTTTTGTTTTCGTAACTTCACATATAACATGCACGATGACGTGAGAAAACAAGTGTAACAATGTTGAGCGAGGTTCTGTTTGGTGCATTGAGACGAAGAAGAAAGTGACTGAAGACACAACTTACAAGGTAATCATTGATTTTTGGAGGGTATTTGAGGAACTACCTTGTTGGTGCCGCTACAACTACCAGTCTACTCGTTGTTAGGCTCTAAGACAGCTGCAAAGACTGGATAACTGCCGTTAAGATTTGTTCAGGTCATAGCTTGGCATCTTTTAACAGGAGAAATCAGCAATATTGCGTTTTTACCATGGTGATGGGCCTTTCCTGCAAATCATTCATTTTCCTGTTAAACCAACTGACCACGAGGGTCATATAAACCAAAGAGCAGCATTGATGAGAAAGTCGAAATGCATTAACTGACCAACAAAAGTATCACACTCATACGTACTTCAAACAAAGCTGGATCCTCTTTTGAATAGATCCATTGTATTGTTTTTCACCAGAAAGTGCACTTATCACTTGTGGCATCACAAGGTACATCATATCACTCACAAACCCTTTTTTTTTTTTTTTAAGAATGAAAGTATATTTAAAGTAATAGTACCAAAGACTGGCCTTCAGATATTATGTTGTTCAGACTGCATGTGAGGTATCACACCAGCAGGATACCACCAGTCATAATTGGCCTGCTTTCATGAAAGACAAAACAAATCGAAGATGAATGTTTTGCAATGTGTGCAATGTGCTAATACTTTCGTGTTAAGCATTAGCATGTGTTCACACACACTCCTGACACAGACCTTCACACACGCATGCACGCACGCACGCTCACACGCGCGCACGCGCGTACACACACACACACACACACACACACACACACACACACACACACACACACACATCTCTCTCTCTCTATCTCTGTCTGCCCCCCCCCCCCCCCCCCCCCAAAGCAGTTGTTCACTCCCTGACTGTGGATTTGCTTTGTATTTGTTCATTACAGCTGTGCTTTTTAAAAATTATTGTGTGCTTTTGTTATTATTAATCTTCGTTTGTTGAAAACCCTCTCGAACAGCTTCAAATAAATAAATTTTTGCAGAGAACCGCACACACACACACATATATACACACACGTGCGTGCACACACACACACACACACACACACACACACACACACACACACACACACACACACACACACACACACTCTCTCTCTCTCTCTCTCTCTCTCTCTCTCTCTCCTCTCTCTCTCTCTCTCTCTCTCTCTGTCTCTGTCTTTCTCTCCCTCTTTCTCTCTCTCTCTCACCCCCTCTCTCCCACCCTCTCTCTCTCTCCCCCCCCCCTCTCTCTCTCTCTCTCCCTCCCCCCTATCTCCCTCCCCCCTTCTCTCTCCCCCCCTCTCTCTCTCTCTCCACCCCTCTCTCTCTCCCCCTCTGTTCTCTCCCTCCTATGTATGACAACTACCTGTACTAATTGTTTATGAACCAAATGCCATGAAGCAGAATGAGGTGAATGAAGAGCAGACCTTTTCACTTTAATTAAGAGTAGAACAGTGTGCACTGCAACAACAAAGCAAGAACAAAAGAAAGAAGAGCAGCGAGTAAGCCAGTATTGATGAGGGTGGGTTTTTTTTTTGTCTTTTGATTGATCAGTACTCAGTGGTGTGGTAGTACAAACTTACTGTGTGTGAAGCGACTGTGGTAGGTTGCATCAAGCCAAACATTTCATTTCATCCTTATGTGGTTCTGCCATTGATCACAGAGGGGAGGTCTGTCAGTGTTGGTGTTGATTATTTTCGTCTTTCTCAGTTTCTGTCAAAGTCTCATGACATTTACATTCTGTTTATAAATTTAAGTGTGGGATCTGATTTTGGAGACTACAGAACAGACCTAGCTGGCATATTGTGACTTGTATTAATGTAAGTTCATACTCTGCACTTTTTGAAGACTTTTACCTGGAAATTTTATGGAAGTTGCATGCTTCTGATTTTGTATTCTTTACTGCTAGTATTTTGAGAATATTGTAATGTGTCGTTACTGTAGTGTTGTCACTCTTGTAGCCCTGTAGCATTTATAAAATTTCCAAGATGTTTGGGAAAATAGAATGCTTGTTTGTATGCCTTTGATCTTGTAATGGGTTTTTGTTGGCTTATTTTTAAAACAGAAGAAAATGTGAAAAAAATGTGTTGAAAACTGGTGCTGTTGTATTGATAACTGGAATGTCATAATGTTAATTTTGATTTTTACATTCAGAGTTACACTGCAAAATTACGCATTTTAAAGTTTGTAACTGTGTGCTTGATCAGTCACAAATTAGATATTGCAGATGTGGCTTTTTTGTGGAATGCAGGGCTGATAATAGTGATATTCACTGTTGGTGTTGTACACAGCAGGAATTCAACCATTGTTTTTGCAACAGCTTACCTTGTGAGTGCGATTCATCTTCAATTGATCTTCTTATCTAGCAGACCTGTGTTGACTTTGCACATATTACCCAGTATGTCAGTAGTTTTTTTTAGGTTAAAATTTTTTGTTTGTTTGGTAGCCTGTTTGGACTGTTGTGAAAAAGACTGTGTTCAAGCAAGGAAGGGTGTGTTTGAGTGAGGAAGGCTCTGTGTTTGAGTGAGGAAGGCTCTGTGTTCGAGGGAGAAGGCTCTGTGTTTGAGTGAGGAAGGCTCTGTGTTTGAGTGAGGAAGGCTCTGTGTTTGAGTGAGGGAGGAGGCTCTGTGTTTGAGTGAGGAGGCTCTGTGTTTAGTGAGGGAGGGAGGCTCTGTGTTTGAGTGAGGAGGGAGGCTCTGTGTTTGAGTGAGGGAGGAGCTCTGTGTTTGAGTGAGGGAGGCTCTGTGTTTGAGTGAGTGAGGGAGGCTCTGTGTTTGAGTGAGGGTGGCTCTGTGTTTGAGTGAGGAAGGCTCTGTGTTTAAGTGAGGAATGCTCTGTGTTCGAGGGGAAGAAGGCTCGGTGTTTGAGTGAGGGAGGCTCTGTGTTTGAGTAAGGAATGCTCAGTGTTTGAGTGAGGGAGGCTCTGTGTTTGAGTAAGGAATGCTCAGTGTTTGAGAGAGGAAGGCTCTGTGTTTCACTGTTTGACTTAGTCAGGAAGGCTCAGTGTTTGAGCAAGGGAGGGTGTGTTTTAGTGAAGAGGCTCTTTGGGAAATGCTCATCAACAACACTGTCAACAATAATGTTCTGACAAAAATCTTAGATCAGATCAGCATGTGATTGCCCAGTCTTTGACAGGACTGTCTGAACATCGTTTCCACTAGAATTAGAACACAAGGCTTACAAAGCCGGTCTCCAGGGTGTTTGCTCTTGGCATGCTGGTTTTTGCCTTTCCTCATGACATTTATTTGCATCATTGTCAACCCATTTCCCTGTACTGAGTTGTTGCTTGCTGTCGTTTTTGTTTTCCTTGAATTACCATGATGATGTTGTCAATAACTTGTATACTATAAAGTATAAGAACTGATAAAAAGAGAGGGAAAATGACGTATTAAAAATGTTGTCATGTCATTTATTGTCAAGCGCTTTGATTTGTTTTTACAAGATATAGCGCTATACAAATTCCATGTATTATTATTATTATTATTGTTGTTGCAGATTTTTTACATCATCAACAGCTGAAGAGTCACTGGACTAACCAACTGTGCAGCCATCATTACCGCTGACAGAATGAACGACCTGCTGTCTTTGGAGCCGAAGAGAACGGGCACGAGAACGCTTTCCATCTGCCTGACGCCCTGAAAAATGACCCCAAGAGCCAAGGGGAGAGCATGCTGGATGTTGGCGTGACCCCGATGACGGGGGAGGTCAGTTCTGGGCCTGGCGTGTCGTCGGTTGGAGCCACAGGGCTGAGTGGTGGGGGGGCTGCCTCCAGCCACCTGATGCAGGTAGGCAGGGTTTTTTTTGCGGTTATTAAGGTGATTTTTTTCTCCACAATCTTGTCAGTTATAAAGTGCATGTGGCTTGATTAGTGTGGCGGTAGGTATAGAAGTAAAGTTTACTTACTTGTACCAAATTTGTTGTTTGTTTTTTTTTGTTGTTGTAACAAATGTTACATGATAGCATAAAGCTCTGTATGTAATGGAGGTTTAGGGAAGCTTACAAAATCTTGTTATTACTCGTATTGATTTCTATTTGGTGTTAATAAGAAAAAATACCTGATCAGACTTAATGATTTGTGTAGGCATAAAACACATTCAGGTTTTCAATATTCTTTTGGGGGTTCAGTTTGTAATGATAAAACAAACTGAAAAAAAAGAGGAATCATGTAAACTCCCCCCCCCCCTCCCCCCCTGTTATTGGGTATTCCATAATATGTGGAAACTTGAAACTGCAATAGCATGAATATCTCAATGATATAACACTGAGCATCGACGCTCTACAGACGTTTGTTACGGTCTACCTAAATGCACATTGACCTGCGATTTTCCAAACTGAATCGTATCTTGACCACAGTTTTTATACTGTTGTTGTGACTTGTCCTCCTCACTGTGTCTTCACTGTTATGGTCTGTGCCGACAGACCAGCATGACCACCCCCCTCATCGTCCTCACCACCAAGCCAGCGGTGACGTGGAGGCCAGCGTGCTGGTGGACCCCTCGGCCAGCGTGTCTGGTGCTGCCCCCTGGTCTTCGCTGCAGTTGTCTAACCTGCATTCCCTCGCCCAAGCCAACCTCATCTCGGACACCCGGCAGGAGATCGCCAAACAGCTGTCTGCAGAAGGGGAGCGGGAGGGAAAGAGCCCCAAGAAACAGAGGAAGGAGGAGGGGGAGGTGGAGGTGGAGACAAACCTGCCCACAAAGTGCAGTTTGCCAATGGTGAGGTGTTGTGGTGTCCTTCTTCTAGGTCGATTAATCAACCCCCCCCCCTCCCCCCCCCTTTCTCCCTTTCCATCAGGATGTTGGGGGGGGGGGGGGCTGTCAGTGTAAATAACGTCCCCATCTTCTGGAAATTCTGAGAGAGGAATTCCCACTTTTCTATCCCTCTCTTTGTTTCTGCCTTGTTCCTTTTCTTCGTGTCGCCTTCTTCTTGTCTATTTTCTGCCTGCGTGGTTCTTTCTCCTGTCTTTTTTTGTTAGAAAGACTTAAGAGATAACAGTTCTCTCCCATACTGAAGCTAGATGCACTGGGTCTGACTTACCAAGCACTTGATGGAAGCACAAGTAGGTTTTGTTCCTATGACAGAAAACAATAGTTGCTGTGTGAATGTTGGAAGAGCAAGAGGAAGATTAGTCAGGCAGGTAGACACTGGAGCATGTATAGCAAAAACAATGTGGAAAACTGCTGTGTCCATTTAGATAATTTATAAAACATGTCTGTCAAAACTGAAGTGGTGTTATCACCTGAAATTTGTAGAAGATTGAAAGTTACAGTTTTGGTGGCTGTATTAGGCTGTATGGAAACAGTACATGAAATTAACTAATTTATGGACTTTGTAAGACTTATAAGTGATCCCCATTTGTGGTGTACTTAAAAATATTGATGTAAAATGATTTTTGACAAGGGTTTTGCTTCATGGCCCACTATCTTTAAACAACAAAAAAAAACAAAAAACAGAAAAGATTAATACAAACATTTACTGCTAATATACTTTCCAGGAGAGACAGAGAGAATGTGCAAAAAAAAAAAAGACATGTAGTAACAGCAACAACAACAAAAAACCAAACATGAATCAGTCAAACATATTCACTGACATAAAGTCAGATTACTTAGCTGCACAAACAAAAATCTGTTCTCGATTTGTGCATCGCAAAATTTTCTTTTATCCTGGATGTGAATCGTGTTGTCAGATTTACGGAAAGATCTGGATCAGGAGGGGAAGACGGAAGGACGGACAAGCGCGAAAAAACAGATTGCCATTTTTGAGGCCCAGCCCAGCGAACCCAAGACGTTTGTGTGCAAGGTGAAAGGTTGCGGCCGACAGTTTGCCTGGCAGGCCCACTTCACCTACCACCAGAGGTCGCACACGTACGTTGTCTCTTTGTGTTATTTGGGGGGAAGGGGGAGGGGAACATATTGTCCTGGTAGTTACATAGAGTGGCTCAAAATCTGCATTTTAAAAACTCATTTTTTGTCTCAGCTGTCTGAGTGATTGGAATCCAGTAATTATGTGGCCATTTAAAGTTGGGTTTTTTGTGTGTTTTTTTTAAAGGGGGGGGGGAGGGGTAACTGAAATATGCCATTGGTATAACCAGTACTGCGGTGACACTTGCTCTATTTTTTTTTCATAGAATAATCAAGCTCATGTTGTTTTTATTCAAAACGGCAACTCTGTTTTTATTCAAAACGGCAACTTTGACCCATCTCTCTTTTTGTGTGGTGCCAAAGAGATGTGGAAGCCCTTTGTAGTGTCGTTTTTCCCTTTTCAGACGCCATTTTCGTGTGATTCCTTTTCCACCATTCCTTTACAGAGAACTGTCTGTCACCACCTGAGTATGCAAGAATGCATTCTGGGCAATAAATCATCGATTGCTTTCAGAAGCTGAAAGTGAGACTTAACTACTTCCTCATCAAGGATGTCAGCCTCTGTTCAGCTTGGTGATTCAGTCTTCATTACGCTAAAATCGAATGTGCATTCCTAACCCTTACATCCATACCACATTATGTTGTGGTGTTCTCTTGATGGGGCAGGGTGGGTACACCATTACTTTTTTTCTGTCCGGTGCTCTCCACAGGAATGACCGGCGTTTTGTCTGTGACGTGCTGGATTGTGGGAAGAAGTTCCTGACAGCGCAGCGACTGCAGGTGCACAAGAGAACCCACACCGGGGAGCGCCCCTACCTGTGCAGCGTGCAGGGCTGTGGCAAGTCCTTCACCACTGCTGGCAACCTGAAAAACCACAGCCGGGTGCACACAGGTAAGCACAGTCAGAAGGATTTTTGGGAGAGTGGAGTCAGCACTGACCTTAACTCCAGGGTAAATTCTCATAAAAGGGGCACCTTAGTGGAGGCTCAATCCCAGGCCCTCAGATCCTGGGCACACAACCACTAGGCAACCCCCCCCCCAACCCACTCCTTGTTTTGAGTGGCCATAGTTCTGATGGTTGGTGTAAGCATTGAGCATTGCCCACTCAAACACACAGCAGTGGCAGTGAAAATGACAATTTTCTTTTTTCAGGGGAGCGACCTTTTGCCTGCGAGGTGGATGGGTGTGGACGCCGATTTGCTGAATATTCCAGTCTCCACAAACACTCCCTCACCCACACAGGTAAGTGGGGTGCAGTGCAATCAGGGCATTTGAAGCTCTACATACACTCATGAAAGTATGCACTTAATGTTTGATACTGATAATGACAATAAGGATCATGATGATGACAACAATGATGATGATGATGAAAAGATAATAATATGATATTTGCAATCAGTAATGAAATGTGTAACTTTTATAGCCTGGAATTTAGTTTGAAAGAAAACAGAATGCTTTTGTAGGCTCATGTGCTGATTTCCTACAAATACATGGATGCAGATACAAGCACCAAAACACACACACAACACACACACACACACACACACACACACACACACACACACACCACACACACATTATCTGTAAGACTTTATGAAAGGTGGTGAATGCCAAATCGCTTTGAAAACGCACAGGCCATTTTCAGATACAACTTACAATGAGTATGAAGCAGGCATAAACGGTATGCTCATATATATGAAGTTCCAAGAAGCAGATATGAAGATGCAGATATGACAGTGTGCTCACATATATATAGAAAGTGGGGGGTTTGTGGTTGTTTTTTTTTACATAGAAAGTGTTATAATTATTGAAAATCTTATTGCCTGTTGAAAGTTTTCCGTATGTATGAATGCACAAAATGAATAGTTTGTGGCATCTTCTCTGTTTCGTAGGAGACAAGCCATTTTCTTGTGAGATTTGTGGTAAAAAGTTCTCCCAGAGCGGCAGTCGGCGTGTACACGTCAATCGTCACAAACTGGACTCCGCCAAGGCAGCTGCCGCACAGGAAGTGGCCGGAACTGACCTTGACGACAATGGCAATATCGACGACGCCGATTTCAAGACAGGAATGTCAGTGAAGGTTGACCCTGACTCTGTTCTCTGTCATCCCCATGACGACCATCTGCATTATCAGGGTAAGTGGATTGGTGGTTTAGAGGGAACGCTTCGGCTTAGAAAGCAAGAAGTTTGGGTTCGATGCCCACTTATGTCCCAAACTTTTCCCCTATCCGCTAGACCTCGAGTGGTGGTCTAGGTGTTTTTTTGTGTGTGTGTGTGGTTTAGGTGCTAATCTTTTGTGTAGGACTATAATCCAAGGTCCTGTCTGCAATAGGTGCATGTTAAAGAACCCACAGTATCAAGAGAGATGTCCCCGCCAAATTTTTGTAGAAAAAAGCTGCTCTCATTGGGAAACAAGCATACATACAGACATAATTAAAAAAATAAAAAAGTGCCGACAGGTTGTCCCAAGAGAGAGTACTCTGAATTTGAAACCGAGAAATCTGCCTCTGATTGAAAGTAGCAGACAATACAGTACTAAACAGCACAGTACAAGAAAACATTACTTTGCAAGTTGTGAGACATAGATCAAAGGATTTCTCGTAAGCTTTGAAGTGTCTGTATACCTGTGTGTCTGTGCTCTTCTCTCTCTCGCTCTCTCTCCCTCTCTCTCTGTCTCTCTCTCTCTCTCTCTCTCTGTCTCTGTCTCTGTCCTCTCTCTGTCTCTGTCTCTCTCCCTCTCTCCTCTCTCTCTCTCTCTCCTCTCTCTCTCTCTCTCTCTCTGTTTCTGACTTGTTTTCCATCCTTTTAAAAAAAAAATCTTAATTCTTACATAACCCATTTACCTGTATTTGTTGACAAATTCTGCCCACAGATCTGGTAAATATGTTTTTTTTTTATCGTAATACAGTTGTGTGTGTGTTTTGTGTGTGTGTGTGTGTGTGTGTGTGTTTCCCATTCTTTATAGTTTTTAGATTTGTTTGTAAAAATTTCAGAATCCACCACCCCCCCCTTTTTTTTTTCTTAAAAAAATTCATATTGTTTTTGTGTTATCATGGTTTGCTCTTTCAGTTTTTCATCATGTTTTCACTCATTGGTGATTAATTTTTTGTTTTGACTGCCTTATTCTTGATTCTGTCAGTCAAGTCTTTGTTTGTTATCGTGTTGTTTTTTCTCTGAGTGTATACCTGTGAACAATAATGTGCCGTGAGCCGTCCTGGCAGTCAACAAGGTATTACTCAGTGAAAGGGAGGTGGACTTGAGATAAATGAAAGAAAAAATGATAGTGGGTTAATGTCTGAAGGTTTGGTTTGCTTATTGTTGTGTATCATGTTTTTGTCTAGTGTACAATTTCTGCTACCTAGAAAAAAAAAAGATGGGCTTCACCAGGTTCAGCTTAACCCTCTTGCATTTGGATTCTCTGAACACAAATTGCCTCTAGATTTTACATTCCATCACGAAATCAAGTCAGGTACACATGCTCGTTGGCCTTTTCCTCCTCCTAAGTACATACCAGCAGCTATAATTACTTCCAGACTCTCACCACAGGCTTTGTGCATGTAGCCTGACGGAGCTTTGACATGTGGTAGCAATTAGTGATGGTCACAGCGTGATTGAAAACTACTTTCAAGTCAAGTCATACCAAAAACACTTTAATCATCCCTGAAGGGCAATTACTGTGTGTAAATCCTGGCAAATCCCGGTTCGGGATTCAGGGGGGGGGGACAATTATTCAATCCCGGCAAAACCTGGTTCAGGACTAAGAGGGTTTAACCCAAGACACGCTTGCTTGAAAAAACTCGGGGCAGAGCCCCCATCGACTCCTCAAGGGAAAAAAAGAAAGAAAAGACTCCTCATGGAGTTAAGAAGGAAGTTCTAAGTGAAGTCAGAATGTGTTTCTAGCGACATAACCCACAAGCACTCTCACATGTTGTGTACCTTCCTTGCAGTATTGCTGATATGGGTATTGATGGGGAAATGTGTGGTGGGTGGATAGCCGTTTATGTGACAGATCTCCAGAATGCTGAGTCGGTGGTGTTCCCCCAAGGCCTGACTGACCACATCGTCACGGTAACCACCCAGCCCCCTGACCCCGACACCCAGACGCTGGAGATGACCCAGGATATACTGGGGGCTGAAGGTCAGAACAGAAGCTGGAGTGTGTGTGTAGTGTTGTTGTGTGTATGTGTGTTGTGTGTGTGTGTGTGTTGTGTGGTGTGGTGTATGTGTAGTGTGTGTGTTGTAGTTGTGTGAGTGTGTGTGTGTGTTTGTGTGTGTTGTGTGGTTTGTGTTGTGTGTGTGTGTGTGTGTGTGTGTGTGTGTGTGTGTGTGTGTGTGTGTGTGTGTTTGGTGTGTGTGTGTGTGTGTGGTTGTGTGTGGTTGTGTGTGTGTGTAAGTGTGTAAGTGTGTGTGTGTGTGTGTGTGTGTATTTTGTATTGGATCAGTTAGTCATTCATACAACTTACTCATTCGTCCATTCATTCATTCATTTACTCATTCGTACATTTACTCATTTATTTTTCCACTCACTCATTCATTCATTTTTGTTCATTCATAGATTTACACATTCATTTACATATTCATTCACTTATTCATTGATCCACTCATTCATTCACTCATTCATGCACACATTGATCATTCTTTCATTCATTCACTCGCTCATAGATTCACTCATTCAGTCGTACAGTAATTTGTTCATTCATACATTCTTATTCATACATTTACTCATTCGTACACTCTTTTTATTCATTTACTCATTTGTTCATTCATTCACTCCCTCATTTTCACTCGCCCATTCATTCACTCCCTCATTTTCACTTCGCTCATTCATTCACTCCCTCATTTTCACTCGCCCATTCATTCAATTACTCATTTTCACTCGCTCAATCATTCAATCACTCATTTTCACTGGCTCATTCATTCATTCATTCATTCATTCACTTGCCGTTGTTTTTTTCCCCCCCTGTGCAGAAGTTCTGGTGGGGGACCACATGTCCGAACCCCAGGTGGAGAGCAGCGTGGTGGTGCTGTCCCAACCCTCCTCCATGGACCACCTCCACTCCCCCCTCACCCACCACCACCACCACCCCTACCCCCTGCACCACCACCACCACCACCCAAAAGTCCTGACCCAGTCGGTCGACTACAACCTCCACCCCCACATCCACCACGAAGAGATGTCCAACCCCCACACCCACCCTCACCACCACCACCACCACGTCTTGAGCTATCCTTCCTTGGACCCCTCGGCGCAGTCGAGCCACGACGCGCAGACAGTGGCGGAGGAGATCGAGGTGAGCGTTTCGTCGTCGTCGTCGTCCAGTCATCCCCAGTCGGGTCACAACATTCGCATGGACCCCATGATGGAGTCTGATGAAGAGTTTGAAACTGTGGGCAAGGACATTTCTTGATGGAGAACTCGGGTTTAGAGCTGTGGTTGTGTGTGGATTGGTGGTGGTGGTTGTGGTTGTGAGTGTGTGTTGTGTGTGTGTTTGTGTGTGTGTTGTGTTTTGTGTGTGTGTGTGTGTGTTGTTGTTTGGTGTTAAATCCTTCCGTTAATTTTATGATATCAGATGGGAAAGTGTGTGTTTTGCGTGTGTGTGAGAGAGAAAGAGGAGTGTGTGTGTGTGTTGTGTGTGTGTGTGTTGTGAGTGTGTGTGTGTGTGTGTGTGTGTGTGTGTGTGTGTGTGTGTGTGTGTGTGTGTGTGTGTGTGTGTGAGAGAGAGAGAGAGAGAGAGAGAGAGAGAGTGTGTGTGAGTGTGTGTGTTTGTGTGTGTGTGTGTGAGAGAGAGAGTGAGAGAGAGAGAGAGAATGTGGAGAATGTGTGTGTGTGCGTGCGTGCGTGGTGTGCACTAGGTGAAGGGTGGTGTGTGCAATATGTATGTGATGGGGAATGAACTGTGGGGATTGATATTTCCTTGATAGGAAGCATCCCTTGTGTAGTCTCTTTTGTGAATTTGACAGATTTTTGTGACTGTGTAAGGTTACAGATTTCCATGGTGGCAAAAATGTGAGAGCATTATGTGAAAAAGGTTTTTTCTACTTGAAATAAGTGGAGCAAATGTGATTGGACCAAATGAATTCATATATATATCACTTTCATCAATAACAGCCACTGTTGTGTGTGTATGTGTGTGTGCGTGTGTGCGTGTGTGTGTGTGTGTGTGTGTGTGTGTGTGTGTGTGTGAGCACTTTCAATCAAAACTGTTTAGCACAACATGTGAAACCATTCAAAGAACTTCATTGTTTGCACATAGTAGTCATGAATGCATAATGTGTTTGACGTTGTTAAGAAAAACCAAGCTTGTTCTGGAAATGATTTGACATTATTTGGGCCAACAGAAGCATGTTCAGTAGGATTGGTTGCTGTGAGTGCCTTCTTCTAATTTAGATGGCATCTTCATTTTTGTCAAATGTTAGAGGCATTTTGGACAGGCTTTTTTTTTTTTATCAATGGAAGGAGTCTGTGTAGTGATCTCAGTGCATTATCCATCTTTGTGAGAGTATTCACGTGCCTGTGGAAGTTTTAACAGTGCAGTTTACCTGGAAACCGTTTGCACCATGGAAATAATTTTTGGAGTATGTGATATGAATGTCATGCTTTTTTCTTACGTTCCCATTATAACCAAACCATGTGAGACAGTGAAGAGTGACAGAAGCTATGAATCATCATCAGAAAGGAAGGAATGGAATTCCTTCATCAGAAAATTGGGAAAGAAGTGTTCTAACAGAGACTGTTGTCATTTGTTATATCAAGACAGTACTTCTTGATTGGTAACCTCTGCATTTTTTTTTTTTTTTTTTTTTTTTTTTTAAAGCTGCTGTTACAAGTTCATGTGTTATTAAAAAATGAATGATTTCCAGCCAAGCAGAGAGAGTCCACCAGACATAGGGATCACTAAACAGATGTAAAGATGAAATCCCCAGAGGGAATGAATTTCTGGTTTTCCAAGTAAATGGTTTTCTATCTACTCTCACTCTACAGAAAGAGGGCTGTCATTTGTGGCAATCTTCCCAAGTTGGAAACAAAAAAACATTGACCTAGACTTGCAGTATGAGGAACTCGTGTGTCACAGTGGGTACTGACACATACACTGAGTGACTTGTAAAACCTTTGCTGTGGTGGCTGGATATTCATAAAAATAAAATAATTATTTTTGTAAGCATCTATTTTTTTTTCAGCTTTAATATTGCTGCAATATAGTTAAAAGCATAATTTTTTCAGAAAATCCAAACAGTCACAGATTTCAAGTTAAGTAAACAAAAAGTGTTTTCAAATTCAATGAATTTTTTTTTCAAATAGACATATTTGTCAAAAAAAATGTACTGTGTGTTTGTGTGTGTGTGTGTGTGTGTGTGTGTGTGTGCATGCATGCATGCATGCATGCATGTGCATATGCATGCATGCATGTGTGTGTGTTCTATAGATAAGAAATTGCATTTTTATATCTGATTTAAATACTTAAACTATTGTAAAAGGTCTGTGGATGTGGTTCATTATTATTTTGTTGAGATTGTGAAACCAAAAAAAATCATATCAGCTGAATTTTGAGCATGGCTTTATGTGGTATACATTACAATACAATACAGTACAGTACAAAACAATACAATGCGGTACAATACAATACAGTACAAAACAATACAATACGGTACAATACAATACAGTACAAAACAATACAATACGGTACAATACAATACAGTACATGGGCTTCTGCAGTTCCATAAGTTTCAGTTGAAAAAGTCAGATTGGCTTACAAGTTACAGTCTTGGTGACTCATTCACGATCCTGCTAGAATTTGCAAGGAAGATTTCTGTTTGCCTTAGAACGCAGAAAGACGAGCTCTAAAGTGCAGGGGTTAGTGTATCAGACTGTGGGTTGGGAAGTTGTGGGTTCAATCCACATTGGTTTGTGGCGCTTTTGAAAGGTCTGACTGACTCTACCCCTAATTCAGATGCTGTGGGCGGAGCTGGAAGACTGGGAGTCATTCAGTAGTTAGTGCTCAGTTGTTGTTGTTGTTGTTTGTTCCCCAGCTTAACACTCTGGGGGGTCACCCAGAATGTGCACTCTGACTCACTAATCCCACCTGGGAATCACTGTGAGATTAAAATTGCACACTGAATGAGAAGTTTGCGTGTATGGACTATTTTCAAGTACCTTGCCATATAGGCAGCCATACTCCGACTTCAGAGGATAGTGCTCAGTGGGATACAGAAACATACATCCAGCAAACATCCACGAGGTCAGAATGTGGCTGCCTTCATGGTGGGTGAAACTAGTCGTATACATGAAACTACCATTGGTGAACCTTCAAGGTCTAGCCAAGTATAAAAAAAAAAAGGGAAAAAAAATTGTTGATAAACTTCACTAGGCTGATGTTTGCCACTTCTTGGCCTAAACTTCAGCTAACCATCAGCTTCCAACCTGCCACTAACAAAATGGATGGTAGAATTCCATGCTTCAGTACTGTTTCTGGCTCCCCCAGGTTGCCTGGACTTTTTTCAGCTGTACACTTTTATCTTATTCTTTGCAATGCTTTACTGGCTGAATGCTCTGTGTGCTGAGAGTTGAGGAAGATATATTAAGGACAGAGGTTTTTGTTCCCATCTTGGGTTTGTCACTTTCAATGAGTGCACTTACCAGATTCTTCATGCTTGAGCAAATTTTCAGATGTAATCTGAAAATACATCTGCATTGAAATCTGGTTCATTGAATGTCCTGATGTCTGTGATATATATAGTAATATGTATATAATATATATAAAATTATGAATGTGTACAGGTGGTTATGTGTGCAAGTGTGTATTGTGTTTAGCCAAGACATTTCAGTCGTATCCATTTTGTTTTCATATTAAACAAATGGTGGTTTATAGCAGTTTTCGTCCAAGTTGTTTGCATGTTGGGATCCCGACAGGGTTGAAAGCAGTACACTTCATCATTATTGATAGTATTGTATTCAATATATATAATGCAGTTTTTCTTCTTCTAAAATGCAATATCATAAATGGATATTCTAAAAATAGTATTGACTGTATGTGACATACAACTGGAATAATGATATCAATCTGTTGTAGGTGTTGCCTCCATAGTTTTTGAAATAAAACATTGCATAATGCTGTTTTCTTCTACAGAAAAAAGCCCTGTGCGTGTTGATGCTGTGCGTTTTGAACTGTGGTACGAGAAGTAAGGTGGCAGGATGGTTAAGACTTTTACCTGCCCAACAAGTAAACCATGAGAGGTTCTGGGTTCAATTGTCTGCCTTACCCTTTCCTCCCAGTTTGGCAGGAAAATCAAACTGAATGTCAAGCCTTTCAGACGAGACTCTAAAACAGTTTGACCCATGTGCTCACAGACTTGTGCACATGAAAAGAACCCATGGCAGTCGAAACAGGAAAAGTAGCTGGACAGCACCTCCAAACTGTCCTGGCCGAATCTGTAGGTTCAGTTCCCAACTGTATTCCTGAAGTCTGAATGCAGCTACCTTAATGATGGGGGGAAAAACAGTCACATGTGCAAAAGTCCCACCATTTGTAAACCTCAGAACTCTAGCTGAGGAACAAAAAAACCCCTAAAGCCACCCCCCCAAAACCATTGCTCTTGGAGCATTGCATGGAGGGTATTGTAGAATACACCAAACTTACTGTGATTCAGTTTTAACTTAACGGTCTACATTTAAAAATATTTGTACATGTAGAACTAGCACACTTGTGAAGGTTTTTGTACTTGAGGCCTGAAGTACTCAGAGCTTTGATTTACCAAGGCGTCACTTATATGGTACACTTGGAGATTTACCAGTTACCAAGGACTCGCTCACTGAGAGGTTTCTTTGGTACACTTCAAGATTCAAGGAATCACTTGGCTCCATGGTACACTTGAGATTTTCATGCAAATGACAGGTCAGAAAAGCTCCAGATGTTAAGAATAGCTCATCCAAGAGTTTCCTAAGTTTTCATAGTCATTGTTAGTAACAAAAAGCCTACAATTATTTCTGTGTAAATTCCCTCTGTGTCCAATTCAATTAAACATCTGTCTGTACTGTCACTTAGAACTAAAATTCACCTAATATATAAATAGAGAAACATGCTATACCGGAATATATATCTTATGCAAACACTCAGTTTCCTTTCTTATATACTTTAAAACACACACACACACACACACACACACACACACGAATGTACAAACACTTTTTTATGTATTTAAATTTTATTTTTAGTTGGTCCATAGTTATAGATGATTATTGAGCATTATGCTTACAAAAATTGTTGAAAAGTTTTGTTTTTTTTTCCAGAAATGTTCATATCAAAATTGTTGGAAAAAATTGTTTAAAAAGCAACAAAAAATGAAACCAACCTAATCACTACATTCATCAATGCACACTTGCCATAGCCCCTATGTAACTTGCTTATAATGAGAAATCATTCCTAGTAACTTGCACTATAAAACGGTATATAGTATGCTAAGATTACTTCTTATCACTTACAATATAAAACAGCATATAGTTTGTAAAAATCACTTCACGTCACCTGCAATATAAAATGGTATATAGCATGTCAAGATCACTTCATATCAATTGCAATATAAAAAGGTTTATAGCATGTAAGGGATCATATATCAGTAGAACTGCTTGGGACTAACAGGTCACTTCATGATGATTTTTAGGGGGTCTTATGCTCATCTCTGTGAAGTCTATTCTCTGAAGGACTGCTGGCATCAGCATGAAACAGACCGCTCCTTTTCAGCAAAGTAAGGACACCTAACCATGCTTTTTCTGGTTAAGCAGTCAGACAATCTCTTTACCGCACTTCTGTTAAAAGCATAATGTTTTTCATATGTTTAAAATCATTAGCCTTAAAATCCTGAATTAAAAAAAAAAAGTTTTTTTTTAGGATAATGAAACAAGCACTTATGCACATACATTTTACATCCAGTCCCCGTGTGTATGCAGTATTGTAAATGTTGTCATTCATTCTCACCGGCACACAATGGCCAACTCTTCGGAAAGGCAGAACATGTGTGTCTATGCGAAACATCACTTGTACTTATTTCAAGGCTACAGGACATAGACCACTTCAGATCTAAAAGAAATACCCTGCGCATTAAAAAAAATGTGTGCAGAATGGATTTTGCATTATGCAGCCCAAATCTTGCAGAGTTATTTGTGAACTGAGCTGCGGATAGTGAATTAAAATGATCATGACAAAAAATGTTTTGAGTCTGCTTTTGAAACGGGGCACAGCCTACACGTCTGAATAACAGGATCATGTCTGGTGGTTAGAGTGAAGCGCTTGTGATCTGCTGACCCAGGCTCAAATCTCCTTCAAGAGGATTTTCCCCCTGGAGTTTACATCAGTGCCAACTCCACTTCCCCTAAAAGTCCTTCGGATGAGACTATTAACTGAGGTCCCCTGGGTGAACACATGCAGAACATCTTACACACGTGTTATGTAGGCCATTGTGTGCCAGTGGCTAACAAAACTGCATACACATGGGGACTAGATGTAAAAACACACAAGTGCTTATTCCATTATCCTTGAAATAAAAGATTTTTTAAAAAAAACATTGTGACTGTGTGAATGATTAATATAGGACATATAAATCTATATGCAAAGGTATGACTGCAGTTCTGGGAGAAAAGGAAAATTGAAGAGAGGGGGATAGGCATGGGATGACTAGGTATAGAGCGATAAACCTGAACTACTAACCAACAGACAACTTACTATAACCTGCTATCTGTCATTCGAAATTCTAAATAGAAGTAGTGAGGTACACACACACACACACACGAAACACAACTACATACTACTTATAACCTATCACTTATTAAAAAAAAAAAATTTTAAGAAAAAAGTAGGCTTTGTAGTGTTTCCTTTCAGCAGCAATTCCATATCATTCTCCTTTTTTTATGGCTGTTTATATGAAAGAGACTGTAGTGATGAAAGATAAATATTCATACTTTCTACACAGCCAGTTTTTTTTTCTCAGTATTGAGGAAAAAAGTTGGGGGGGTTTCCCATCTGGCTGCAGTTCTAAGGGGATATGATGATAAAAGTTTCACTCCCTCACTCACTCAGTCCCATGTCCCAAAGGATGTAGGGGGGACATGAGAGAAGACGCAACGGAGATCTTTTTCCATGCTTCACGATCCTGTGTGGCTAGTAGGAGGCGTTGCAGGGGTTGGGCAGTCCAGTCTTTGATGTTGTCAACCCATGATTTCTTTTGGCGGCCTCTTCTTCTCTTGCCCTCGACTGTTCCTTGCAAGATGGTTTTTGCTAGGGTGTTGTGTCTTGTGGTGTGACCAAACCACATCAGCTTTCTCCTCTTTATGGTGGAGAGCAAAGGCTCTTGGGGCCCACACGCTTTTTGATTTCTTCTTTCACATAGTTATTGGTCTTGTGTTCTTTGTATGATATTTTGAGGAGTCTTCTGTGGCACTTGTTCTCGAATGCTTGGATTCTTCTCTCTAACTCTGCTGTCAGAGTCCATGATTCACAGATAAAAGTTTACAGAAGTAGAAATCTTTTTGTGTATGTAGGCTACTAAAGCAAGTCATTTTTAAACTGCCACATCAACCAAAATGCTACAACTAAACTAGAAGCCTCCTCCCCCCTCAAACTACAGAGAGAAAAAATGCTTAAGGTAAACATTGTAAATTACACTACCGCAAAAGGGAAGATAACATCTTCACAAAAACAGTACACTATGCTTTTATAAACTAGTAACACCAATGGTCGCTTCTTTAAAAATAATATGCTAGAATTCCTGTGGTCACTATGAAATAATGAAACTAAAAATGTGTGTTCTACATAGAATGATAAGGCCTAAGTCCTGTAATTACTATAAACCAATGTATTTAATGCATTATTTTCCTGTTCCCTTTCATTAAAAAAAAATTACATGGATTTTGAACGAGTTTCAAGCCACCTGTTAGCATTTTTATGTCATCTGATGGCATCTTGCCCATTTTATCATGGTCATTAAAACTTTTATCTGAATTCTGTTAAAAATTTTGTTTATAATCTTAGCTCAATATCTTCTTTCAAAAGCACATAGCAAATGTCAAGACATTTTATCATTATCATAAAAAAAATGCTCTGTGTATGAATTAACTCCTCAGAGCTACCAACATTTCAAAGTTGGCCACATACCTACTTTAAGATTTTTCATACATAATCCATCCCCCAAGGTTCTTCATCAGTCCTGGTTGTTCTTTTCTAATTTTAAAAAAAAAAAAAATAATAATAATAGACTAGAATAAAGACATGATTTTTCATGTTCCAAAGTGAGGACATACATGTTTCTTGCTAAATAGGTATGTCCGTTTAAAAATATAGTTAAAATAATTTTATAGTTGCATTTTGGACATTAAAAAGTCCCTTTCCCGTTCTTTGTACTTCAGTGGTCAGATGGATTGCTGTGCAGCCATTCTATCACAAACACTAGATGTGCTCCAGGATTGTTTAAAAAGAGTTACTTTGCATTCTGGGTGCTAAAGAGCAAACTACCGACCATCCAGCTACAAGATGAAATATCACACCAAGAGGTCAGAAACAGAAGAGGACTAAAAGATGTCCAAGTTCTTGCTGAGCAGTGCTAAACAAGAGGACAGTAGATGGACAAAAAGGTGCAGCATAGAATGGCAGAGCCGCCGCTGTAGTCTAGTGGTTAGGACGTTGGACTCGTAATCTGAAGGTTGCGGGTTCGATCCCAGCTCTCAGCTATGGCGTTGTGCCCTTGGAAAAGGCACTTTACGGCTATTTTCTCACCCCACCCAGGTGTAAAAGGGGTACCAACCTTGTGTTGGGGTTAACCCTGCGATAGACTGGCGTCCTATCCAGGGGGGAGTCTATGACTCTCAGTCGCTTAACGCCACAGAAACCGGGATAAGCACCGGCCTGATGAGCCTTAGGCTCGGGACATAGAATGGCAGCCGAGACAGAGCGACAGAACCCTGATAGACCAGCAACCAGATGGTTTTAAAGGTTAAAAAAAAAAACCAACTCTGGCAACTTTTTCTGACATTAATTAGTTTTTGTTTTAAAAATAACTTTCTCTCAGACACTATGGAAATGGGAACAACACTCAGCAAGCATACCGTTTGCTAGCAGTACTTTACGTGGGCAGGAACGACAGCTCCTGACATATCACCAAACCCCAGAATTCCTTTCACATAAGCACGTTTTTGATCAGCTTCAGCCTCTGCGCCCCATCGGGTTAAGGTTTCCCTGGGAGTGGGGAGGCTTGGCCACTCCGCATCGGGCCGGCCCTGAAACTTCAGATACATGTAGACCAGCGAAGTGGCCAGCCTTTTCTTGATGTTGGTGTGGCTGTACTTTTTCCCGGCTGGGCCCCTGTGGCGTGCGGTTTTGGCAGCGGCCATGGCTGGCCTGGTTTCGAGGAGGACGGGTGTGGCGGTGCCGGGTGGCCGCACACCAGCCCCAGTCCCAGCAGAGTCTGGTCGTGCAGGTCCCTGGCCATCAGCATGACGCGGGGCAGGACTCTCAGGCGCCGTCTGAAGCAGGCGGTCAGCAGCTTCCTCATCACCATGAGGTTGCTGGCCAAAGCGTACTTCACCAGCGAGTCTAGGACAGCTGCCATCCATCTCAAGTCATTTAGGCTTATGGAGAATCGTTAAAGGTGGTTGAGTAGTAGCCTACTGGTTAGACTATGTGAGCAGTGTGTGTGTGTGTGTGTGTGTGTGTGTGTGTGTGTGTGTGTGTGTGTGTGTGTGTGTGTGTTTTGTTTAATGTCCTTCACTACTTGGTGATATAGACACACCCGCATTTTCTCTCTCTCTCTCTCTCTCTCTCTCCTCTCTCTCTCTCTCTCTCTCTCTCTCTCCTCTCTCTCTCTCTCTCTCTCTCTCTCCTCTCTCTCTCTCTCTCTCTCTCTCTCATGTGTGTGTGTGTGTGTGTGTGTGTGTGTGTGTGTGTGTGTGTGTGTGTGTGTGTGTGTGTGTGTGTGTGTGTGGTGAGTGAGAGAGAGAGAGAGAGAGAGAGAGAGAGAGAGAGAGAGAGAGAGAGAGAGAGAGAGAAAAATAGTTCTTGCAATGAGAAACCTATAGTCTATTTTTCTATCATAATATAGGCCTATATCGACGCCAACCAAACCTGGACACCTCTAGTGTTGATCAGGTAAATTGACTCAAAAAAACCTAAAACCAGAGACAACGTGAAAAATAGATCGATAAGTGACATAATCACAGTTGGTATCTATCAAGCAGATATCATTAGAAATGTGAATGAACGATTTGAGAAAAGAGAATAAGAAAAGTAGAATGCACCATGTTTTCAGTGGACATCATTTTGGGCAGAAAGATAATTAAACTGATGTTTGTTTTGTTGTGTGAAATAAGTCTACATGACTTAAATGGCAATAAAATATTTTGAATCTTGAATCACACACTTTCCTCTAGCCGATTATTTTTTCTCTACAAAGACTGAGATGTTAAGTCATCATGGTTCTACAGGAAACTAATTATGTTTAAAATTGGAAGCAGCAGTAGAGTCTGGAAGAAGTAGGGGGCACTGGAAGAAGTAGGGGGCACTGGAAGAAGCAGTAGAGTCTGGAAGAAGTAGGGGACACTGGAAGAAGTAGGGGGCACTGGAAGAAGTAGGGGGGACTGGAAGAAGCAGTAGAGTCTGGAAGAAGTAGGGGACACTGGAAGAAGTAGGGGGCACTGGAAGAAGCAGCAGAGTCTGGAAGAAGTAGGGGACACAGGAAGAAGTAAGGGACACAGGAAGAAGTAGGGGCCACTGGAAGAAGTAGGGGCCACAGAAAGAAGTAGGGGACTATGGAAAAAGTAAGGGACACAGGAAGAAGTGGGGAGGAAACACTGGAAGTAGGGAGGGCCACTGGAAGAAGTAGAGAGAGGACTCTGGAAGAAGTAGGCAGAGGACACTGGAAGAAGTAGAGAGAGGACACTGGAAGAAGTAGAGAGGGGACACTGGAAGAGGTAGGGAGGGGACACTGGAAGAGGTAGGGAGGGGACAGGGACACTGAAAGAGGTAGGGAGGGACACTGCAAGGGGTAGGGAGGGACAATGGAAGTAGGGAAGGGACGCTGGAAGAAGTAGGGAAGGGACACTGGAAGAAGTAGGTAGAGGACACTGGAAGAAGTAGGAGGGGGCACTGGAAGAAGTAGAGAGGGACACCGGAAGAGGTAGGGAGGGGACACTGGAAGAGGTAGGGAGGGACACTGGAAGAGGCAGGGAGGGGACACTGGAAGAAGTAGGGAAGGGACACTGGAAGAAGTAGGGACGGACACTGGAAGAAGTAGGGACGGACACTGGAAGAAGTAGGGAAGGGACACTGGAAGAAGTAGGGACGGACACTGGAAGAAGTGGGGAGGGGACACTGGACGAAGTAGGGAGAGGACACTGGAAGAAGTAAGAGAGGACACTGGAAGTAGGGAAGGGACACTGGAAGAAGTAGGGAAGGGACACTGGACGAAGTAAGGAGGGGACACTCGAAGTAGGGAGGGGACACTGGAAGAGGTAGGGAGGGGACACTGGAAGAAGTAGGTAGAGGACACTGGAAGAAGTAGGGAGAGGACACTGGAAGTAGGGAAGGGACACTGGAAGAAGTAGAGAGAGGACACTGGAAGTAGGGAAGGGACACTGGAAGAAGTAGAGAGAGGACACTGGAAGTAGGGAAGGGACACTGGAAGAAGTAGAGAGAGGACTCTGGAAGAAGTAGGCAGAGGACACTGGAAGAAGTAGGGAGGGGACACTGGAAGAAGTAGAGAGGGGACACTGGAAGAAGTAGGAAGAGGACACTGGAAGAAGTAGAGAGGGGACACTGGAAGAAGTAGGTAGAGGACACTGGAAGTAGGTAGAGGACACTGGAAGTAGGGAGAGGACACTGGAAGTAGGGAGAGGACACTGGAAGAAGTAGGTAGAGGACACTGAAGTAGGGAGGGACACTGGAAGAAGTAGGTAGAGGACACTGGAAGTAGGGAGGGGACACTGGAAGAAGTAGAGAGAGGACACTGGAAGAAGTAGGTAGAGGACACTGGAAGAAGTAGGGAGAGGACACTGGAAGAGGTAGGGAGGGGACACTGGAAGAGTGGGGGCATTGGGTAGGGAGGGGGGTGGGGTGGTCGCATATGCAAGAATCTCACCACTGGTGAGCATCGGAGTTCTAGCGGAGGAACCAAAAAAAAAAGAAAATATCAACCATCATCTATGTGAAAAAAAAAAAAAAAAGCAACCCACAAAACATGAAATAACATATCATCCAAACGTTCTGATCCTTAAGTTACATAAAACAGACCATGGGGAAGACGTAAGCTGTTCTTTTTTTCTTCTTTTTTTTTTTTCGTTCCTCGGCAAGAGCTCCAAGGTTCACAAAATAATGGTGAGGTTTTTGCGCATGGAAGATAGTGTCTAAACACATCCGTGTGCATGCGCTTTTGAAATTTTGCCATCCGTACAATGGCCTACTCTTGTGAAAGGCAACACACCATGTCGGGTCAAATGGTGAGCGAGTGAAGACAATAACAACAACAGGAATTGGCTTAGGGGAAGAAGAAACAAATATTGAGAAAAATGACCAGGGTAAAAAGGAGAGAAAGGAAAAAAAGCAATGACGGAAGAAATATGGGACACCCTCCTCCCCCCCCCCCCCCCCCAAAAAAAAAAGTGTAATATATAAAATAATAGAATTTTTTTTTTTAAATATAAAGGACAGCACACTGACCTGGTGGCGTGTTCTCCACCCCACTGTCCTGACCAGACACTGTTTGCTCCACAAGGCATCCAGACTGTTCGTCAGGACTGTCCTCCTCCTCCGCCTGCTTATTCTGCTGCGTGTTCATCCCAGAGACCTGTTCCGCAGTGTCCTCCTCGTCAGTAGCAGTGTGCTTATTCCGCGGAGCTTGCATCTCCAGGATGTTTGTATTGAGGTCCTCCTCAGTGTGCTCAGTGTCCAGGAACGGCGTCATGCCATCCTTCTCTGCAGCCTGCTCATGTGGCAGCGTCGTCGTCTCAGAGAGCATTTCTGCTATGGCCTTTTCCTTTGTCGTCTGCTCCCTGTGTTGGGTGTCCGTCTGCTGGATCTCTCCTGTAATCTGCACAAACTGCTCGGCGCAGGTCTCCGGGACCATCAGTGTCATGACGACGTTCTCTTCTGAGGTCTGCTCATTCTGCTGTGTCCTCTCCTCGGGAAGCTGTTCTACACTCTCTTCTTCTTCTTCTCCCTCCGCAATAGTTGCTAACGGCTGCCGAAGAATGTGCCTTATGCTTTGGATACACTGTTCTGAATCAGAGCCCCCAGGCTGCCTCACAGGGGGTTCCCTATCAGCTGCTTTCCCCCCTGTTTGTTACAAGGTAGTGCCCCCTTCTCTGTGTCGGCAGCTGAGAGAAGGTCCTTCACCTGGCCTGGCATCCCAGTTTCAACATTCAGACCCCCCCTGTTTTCTTTTTCAGATTCTTCTTGTGCTACACTATCCCAGTACGCATTCGAAAAGTCATCTAGAAGCCCGTCAATATCTCCTGATATCTCCTCAGGGTCTTCAGCTAACTTGACCATGGCGATTCTTTCCTGTATTTGCAGGCCTAAGAGTCTATCTTTCAGATTCAAGACCAGCTTTGGGAATGAAGGGTCGTTAGCGTGCCCAAGCAAGCACTTCAAGCTGCCCAGTGAGCGATAGTGAGAGTAGGTATCCATGGAAATGAGAATGCGGTAGAGGTCTGTGTCCTGAACTGTCTTGGCATTGTGGAGGGCCACTGACCAGACCCTCCTACACAAGGTCATAGCTTTGTAGGTGAACAGCAACATGATTTTTAGCTTGCGTCCCCGTCATAGTATGCCAATTTAGCTATCTGGTCCACATACAGCCTAGGCTGTTGGACGAAGTCCTGTTCATCCAGCATCGCCAACTGGATGGCCAGAGGGTCGTTCTGCGTACGTGCTGCATGCTCCTCCAGGACACTGGTCATTTTCTGCAGGAACAGTCTGCATTCAGAGAGCAAAAAGGCACCGAGAGAATCTTGCACGCAGGTGCTGAAGGCATCCACCAAGTCTGGGTCGCTCGCTGAAGGCTGAAGGCGATGCATGCCTTCAGTGTCCCGGGCTGGCGCAAGGGGTTCCTGGAGAAGGGGTTCTGGGGCAAGGGCTTCATGGTAAAGGGGCTTGGTGGCAAGGGGCTCTGGGGCAAGGGGCTCTGGGTCGGCAAGGGCTTCTTGGGGAAAGGGTTCTTGAGCAAGGGGTTCCCAGAGAAGAGGCCCTGGGACAAGTTCTGGGGTGAGGGGTTCTGGGGTGAGGGGTTCTGGGGTAAGGGGTTCTGGGACAGGGGGTTCTGGACAAGGGGTTCTGGGACAAGGGGTTCTGAGAGAAAAGTCTCTGGGACAAGGGGTTCTTGGGCAACAGGTTCTCGGGCAAGGGGTTCTTGTGCGAAGGGTCCAGAGGCAAGGGGTTCTTGGGCAGGGGGTTCTTGGGAGAAGGGTTCTGGGGAAGGGCTTCGTGGTTAAGGGGTTCTGGGGCAAGGGGTTCTTGGTTAAGGGGTTCTGGGGCAAGGGGTTCTTGGGCAAGAGGTTCTTGGGTAAAGGCTTCCTGGGGGTGGTCCGCTGGGTGGGTGTCGTCAGTACCACCAGGGTTGAGCTGTCCAAGGGACACGTCTGTGGGCAACAGGGTGCTTTGGATTAGACTTCCATGGTTTCTCAAAAGGCTTGATAAAGCAACATTTCGTGCATAGTGCTGACATGGGTTTCTCACAAGGGGTTCTGGGAGAAGAGGCTCTGGAACAAAGGGTTCTTGGGTGAGGGGTTCTGGGACAAGGGGTTCTGGGGCAAGCGGTTCTTGTTCGCAGGGTACTGGGGCAAGGGGTTCTTGGGAAGGGGATTTTTTGGCAAGGGATTTTTGGGCAAGGGGTTCTGGGAGAAGGGTTCTGGGGCAAAAGATTCTGGGGCAAAGGCTTCTTGGTTAAGGGCTTGTGCAAGGGTCTGGCAAGGGTTTCTTGGGCAGGGGTTCTTGGGCAGGGGTTCTGGGCAAGGGTTCTGGCAAGGGGTTCTGGGGCAAGGGTTCTGGGGCAAGAGGTTCTGGGCAAGAGGTTCTGGGCAGATCGGGCAAGGGGTTCTGGGGCAAATTCTGGGACAAAGGGTTCTGGGGCAAAATTCTGGGACAAAGGGTTCTGGGGCAAAATATTCTGGGACAAGGGGTTCTGGGGCAAAATATTCTGGGACAAGGGGTTCTGGGGCAAAATAATCTGGGACAAGGGGTTCTGGGGCAAAATTGGCAAGGTTCTGGGCAAGGGGTTCTGGGGCAAGAGGTTCTTGGGTAAAGGCTTCCTGGGGGTGGTCCGCTGGGTGGGTGTCGTCAGTACCACCAGGGTTGAGCTGTCCAAGGGACACGTCTGTGGGCAACAGGGTGCTTTGGATTAGACTTCCTTGGTTTCTCAAAAGGCTTGATAAAGCAACATTTCGTGCATAGTGCTGACATGGGTTTCTCACAAGGGTTCTAGGAGAAGAGGCTCTGGAACAAGGGGTTCTTGGGCGAGGGGTTCTTGGGCAAGGGGTTCTTGTTCGAAGTGTACTGGGGCAAGGGTTCTTGGGCAGGGGATTTTTGGGCAAGGGGTTCTGGGAGAAGGGTTTCTGGGGCACGGGGTTCTTGGTGAAGGGGTTCTGGGGCAAGGGCTTTTCATTGGGCAAGCGGGAATTTCTGGGACAAGGGGTTCTGGGGCAAAGATTCTGAAGGTTCTGGGACAAGGGGTTCTGGGGCAAGAGGTTCTGGGTAAAGGCTTCCTGGGGTGGTCCGCTGGGTGGGTGTCGTCAGTTACCACCAGGGTTGAGCTGTCCAAGGGACACGTCTGTGGCAACAGGGTGCTTTGATTAGACTTCCATGGTTTCTCAAAAGGCTTGATAAAGCAACATTTCGTGCATAGTGCTGACATGGGTTTCTCACAAGGGGTTCTGGGGCAGGGGCTTCTTGATTAAGGGGCTTTGTGGCAAGAGGTTCTGGGGCAAGGGGTTGGCTGAGAGAAAAGGCTTTGGGACAAGGGGTTCTTGGGCAAAGGGTTCTCGGGCAAGGGGTTCTGGAACAAAGGGTTCTGAGGCAAAGGCTTCCTGGGGTGGTCCGCTGGGTGGGTGTCGTCAGTACCACCAGGGTTGAGCTGTCCAAGGGACACGTCTGTGGGCAACAGGGTGCTTTGAATTAGACTTCCATGGTTTCTCAAAAGGCTTGATAAAGCAACATTTCGTGCATAGTGCTGACATGGGTTTTTTTGTGTGTTTTTTTCTTTTCATTCCTCGTATATCACCTAGGTTCACCAATGGTAATATTTTTGCGTGTGCAACCGTTCACCCCCCCCCCCCCCCAATCCCCCCCCAAAAAAAAAACAACACTATTTAGGTAGCCGTAATCCCACTTCAGGGAAGGTGTCTAAACTGTAACACGACGCCTGCGTGCATGCCGTTTTTTCTGCCTTTGGTCATCCTTACTATCGGCACACAACGATCTTCTCTTACAAAAGGCAGAACGGGTTCTTAACGTGCGCGCAAGCTGTTTTGTGTGCGTTCACACACAGGGCCTCCGTTTATAGTCTCACCCAAAGGACTTTTGTTGACATTCAGTTCGATTTTTTTTCGTCAAACTAGGAAGATAGGGCGAGGTTGGGACAAACGTCTTCATCCTGCCACCCTCTTTCTTTGACAAGTATAATCATGTGGATGAGTGTAAGAGCCTATATCAGCTTGTTGGCATGGTGGCACGTGTGTGTGTGTGTGGTGGGGGGGGGGTATGCATATGTGCGCGCGCACGCACGCGCGCACAACACACACACACACACACACGCACGCGCACCCCCCCTCCCCCACATACACACACACGCGTGCTCGCACGCACACACACCCATACACAGACACCCATACCCAGACACCCACACAGACATACACACATACACACATCACACATACACACACAGACACAGACACAGACACACACACACACACACACACACACACACACACACACACACACACACACACACACACACACACACACACACTGCCATGCACGTAAGTATGAAACCACACAAGAAAACTGACTGCACTGGGAGCATTGTCAGCCCTCCGGATAACTTTAAAAACTCCAGATTGACCACCCAAAAAAAAACATACAAAAAAAACAAAGCAACCCCCCCCCTCCCCCCACTGAATTGATAGTTTTTTTTTTAACCTTCACTCAACACCACTGTACAGAGAAAAAAAGTCCTCAGGACTGAGTGAAAACTGTCATGTCTACACAGGCCTGTTAGTGTGTTTTCCCTTAGAATTATTACTTACCTCTCTGGCGTCGGTAGGTTCTCTGAGGTGCCCGGTAGGTTCTCTGCCGCTCGACGGCCCCTTCTGCAGTGTCCGTATGCCTCCCTTCATCTTAACACAACAGCAGAAGGAGCAGATGAATAAAAAAAAAAAAAATATGTATATATAATATATATATTTTTATTATTATTATTATTATATATATTATCTATATCTATTATCTATTATCTATATATATATTATATATATATAACTATATATATATATCTCATTTTTATACTTATATTATATTTATCACTGATTCTATTAAAAATATAACACAGTCCCCAATACTCACTCTACGAGCATCAGCATTGTACGCCACGACCTTAACACAACACACACACGCACCGCACACACACACACACACACACACACACACACACACACAGACACACACACACACAAGTTCCCTGTCTTAAAGTGTTTTTCTTCCCGGGTCAAAAGGTGCGTCAGTTACTGAATGTATATAAGTCATAGGCTAAGAGTGCCAAGGCATATATATATATATATATATATATAATATATATATATATATATATATATATATATATATATATATTATATATATATATCTATATATATATATCTATATATATCTATATATATCTATATATATCTATTATATATTATATATTATATATATAAATATATATATATATATATATAATATATTATATATAATATATATATTATATATATATATATATATTATATCTTTAGGGTCAGGGAAGGTAAAGCAGCGAGCGAGGGAGAGGAGATGGGCACCGCCCTCAACATGCTGGCCCCTAGAGAAGCTGGGGTCTCTGATGCCTCGCTCCTCTACGACTTCCCCCTCATCTTGCGCACAGTTAAATCCTGTTCCGCTCTTCGTAAGAGTAGGCTCTTGTGTGCCAGTGGGAACAGATGACAATATTTACACAACTGCATACACACGGGGGCTGGATGAAAAAAAAGCACATGAGTGCTTATCCCATTATCCTCGATATAAAAGAATAAAAGAATATACAAAAATAAAATTAAAAAATAAAAAAACCACGGTTTAGGTTATGGGACACCTTTACCTTTACCTAACTTCTTTGTGTCGTGTGGTCAGCAGCCAACACCGAAGCCCTGACACTGACCAGTAAGACACACAGGATGACTACCCCCTCACATATCAATAGCCCTACCAATCACGACAGCCATATCAGGGCTGTCACCTCAGTCAGTTTCAGTGGCTCCAGTAACTCTGACTTAAAGTTCAAACCCAACACCCCTTAGATTAATACCTTTAAATATCTACCACCGTCCATCTGAAAAAACAAAACAAAAACAACAACAACATTCATGTGTTTTTTTGTGTGTGCATGGTATCGAGATTTGTTAGAGGGCGCCTATGGCCTGATACCGCTGACTTCAGCCCTCTAGGTTTCTGTCAGGGTTACCCCACCCTTATCTCCTGTTACCCTGGGAGCCCAGGGGGCAGAGCT
>CM060324.1:27581747-27646747 GCA_030674155.1 Stramonita haemastoma | reverse complement strand
GTTGTCGTTTTACCATGCCATCTTTTCAGACCCTGTGAAGGTTAATGTTGTTGTCGTTTTACCATGCCATCTTTTCAGACCCTGTGATGTTGTTGTCGTTTTACCATGCCATCTTTTCAGACCCCGTTGAGGTTAATGTTGTTGTCGTTTTACCATGCCATCTTTTCTGACCCTGTTGAGGTTAATGTTGTCGTTTTACCATGCCATCTTTTCTGACCCTGTTGAGGTTAATGTTGTTGTCGTTTTACCATGCCATCTTTTCATACCCTGTTGAGGTTAATGCTATTGTCGTTTTACCATGCCATCTTTTTCTGTTTTAAATCCCTGTCCTTAAAAAACAAGAGAACTAAGTAGTGCTTCTTGATGTTGGCTGTATTAAGCAGTAGATCTGTTTATGAAGTCAGTTGCAAAACAAATGTCAAAAACAACGGTGACCCCCCCCCCCCCCCCCAATATATATATGTGACGCTCCGCCACGAAATGAGTCGCTTAGCACATTACCCAATTTTGCTCTAGGAGCCATTAAAGGCAGGTAGGGGTCAAGTTGTCAATTTTGAGATTTTGATTAATTATTAAACTATATCCGTTTATCTACCTTATAATAAAATATCAAGGAATAATTTGCATCCCTTTTGCTTCTAAATATGTTTTGAAAATACCCAAGCCCTCATTCTGACAACGTGTTACGAAAATAAACTTGTCCGTTTCTCATTTTGCCACTTCCTGTAGTCTATCATTTCAAATTGTAATAACTTTGCACAGAATTGTCCGATTTTCAATCTGTTTTTTGTATTTGATAGCCACTTTATTGCACATTAATAACATGTCAATAACTAAAAATTGACCTCATGTGCACTCCGTCTCATTATGTGGTGGAGCGTCACACACATATATATATATATATATATATATATATATATATATATATATATATATATATATATATATTATATATATATATATGGCCTCTGGCAAGTACTCAGGCGCTTCAACATTGACAACTGCCTAATTGAAGTCATCAAGGCTCTGTACGAGAATGCAAGAAGTGCAGTTTTCATGAACAATCACGTGGGCGAGTTCTTCAAGACCACGGTTGGGGTCCGCCAGGGCTGCCTTCTCTCACCTGTACTCTTCAACCTCTTCCTCGAAAACATCATGACAGAGACACTGCAAAACCACCACACTTCCATCTCCATTGGTGGAAGACCCCTTTGCAACCTCAGATTTGCAGATGACATTGACCTCATGGGCAGCAGCAAACAAGAACTGCAAATCCTCACAGTCTAACAGATCGAGCGAGCGCATACGGCATGGAGGTCAGTACAGAGAAATCGAAGATCATGGTCAACAGCGCGAGTCATGACAGCACGGAAATAAAGATGAATGGAGAAATATTGGAAGAGGTGAGCCAATTCAAATACTTAGGCTCCATCCTAACAAAAGATGGCACATCAAACAATGAAGTGAAAGCTCGCATTGCAACAGCAACATCTGCTCTAGTCAGACTCGAGAGGATCATCAGAAGCAACAACATCAGCTTCTGCACCAAATACCACCTCTACAAATCCCTCGTGATACCTATCCTCCTATATGGCTGTGAATCATGGACTCTGACAGCAGAGTTAGAGAGGAGAATCCAAGCATTCGAGAACAAGTGCCACAGAAGACTCCTCAAAATATCATACAAAGAACACAAGACCAATAACTATGTGAAAGAAGAAATCAAAAAGCGTGTGGGTCCCCAAGAGCCTTTGCTCTCCACCATAAAGAGGAGAAAGCTGATGTGGTTTGGTCACACCACAAGACACAACACCCTAGCAAAAACCATCTTGCAAGGAACAGTCGAGGGCAAGAGAAGAAGAGGCCGCCAAAAGAAATCATGGGTTGACAACATCAAAGACTGGACCGCCCAACCCCTGCAACACCTCCTACTAGCCACACAGGATCGTGAAGCATGGAAAAAGATCTCCGTTGCGTCTTCTCTCATGTCCCCTCTACGTCCTTTGGGACATGGGACTGAGTGATGATGAGTGATATATATATATATATATATATATATATATATATATATATATATATATATATATATATATATATATATATATATATATATATTATATATATATATATATATATATATATATATATATATATAAGCCGCTGTAGTCTAGTGGTTAGGGCGTTGGACTCGTAATCTAAAGGTTGCGGGTTCGATCCCGGCTATTCGGCTATGGCGTTGTGCCCTTGGAAAAGGCACTTTACGGCTATTTTCTCACCCCACCCAGGTGTAAAAGGGGTACCAACCTTGTGTTGGGGGTTAACCCTGCGATAGACTGGCGTCCTATCCATGGGGGAGTCTATGACTCTCAGTCGCTTAACGCCACATATACCGGGATAAGCACCGGCCTGATGAGCCTTTGGCTCGGGACAGACTTTAACTTATATATATATATATATATATATATATATATATATATATATATATATATATATATATATATATATACCGGTATATACACACGTGCTCGTGCACGAGCACGCGTATACACACCACACACATACACGCACGCAGGCATGCAGGAACTCGAGTACACGCACGCACAAGCGAACACGCGTGTACTCCAGTCCCTGCCTATCGGTAGGCCTACCTAAGCCCAGGTCATCTCAGTGAAGAATTTTCAGGGCGCATAGACTTCCCGAGCGCGAGCTACTGGCACTGATTTAACCAGCAAAGATTCCTTGCACTGTTATGTAGGCCTACCCGGTTCCAGTCAGTGCCAGGCCATGTGCCAGTGCCAGCGCACGTAAAAGAACCCACGGCAACAAGGGGGTTGACCCTGGCAAAATTCTGTAGAAAAAAGCCACTCTGATAGGGAAACAAATACAGTTGCAGACAGGAAAACGAAAAAAAAAAAAATGGGTAGGCGCTGCACTTGCAGCGATGCGCTCTCCCCGGGGAGAGCAGCCCGAATTTCACGCAGAGAAATCTGCTGTGACATAAAGTGGTACAAAATACAAAAATGTTGCCTGCCCCACACGTCGCGCTAACATCGAACTATCAACAGACATTTTTTGTTTTGTTATGTTAAAACACTTCAGGAAGGAATGACATGGTCCGAGTTTCACAAAAAGCTTGGGGTGTACTGAGCCTTTTTCAAATTTCCATCTTCTTCTACAATGCAAGTTCCCTTGTCTCCATATAGTCATTGCTGTTGGGCGTGCCCCAGCTTAACACCCTGGGAGTCACCCAGGCATCGTCTCTCTCATTTTACTTGGGAATCTCTAGGAGACCGCAAGTACGCACTCAATGAGAACTTTCCTTTTCGCGTATAACTCTTTTGCGTACCTTACTTGCACAATAACGGGCAGCCACACTCCCGACTTAAGAAGCTTTCCCCCCCCCTTTTCTCTTTTACATGGAAATGGCACGTAGGTTGTTACGCTTTGTCATGGATGAAGACAACCTCATCATGATATCTGAAAGCAAAACGCCATCTTAATGTAAACTCCGCACTTGACTTACGTCAGTAAGTGAGGAAGCTTTGGGTCTGGGGCAGGGTTATTTACTTACTGACTTACTGACTGACTGACCTACTTACTTACTGACTGACCTACTTACTTACTGACCTACTTACTGACTGACTGACCTACTGACTGACTGACTTACCGCCACGTGTCTGCAAAGCGTCTTTGGGGGTCCCTGAAGTCATCTGCAGTTGATTCAGGATGTCGTGGAGGGACTGGTCGTTGTTTCTGCGGGCCAAGTTCCTGGCAAGGATCTGGAAGTCTTCGCTGAAGATATCGTGCATGAACACGAGCGCTGCCAGGTCAATATTGGCCGTTTCCGAAGCGTGCAAGTTCAGCCTTGCTTCGAAATCGTCTGCGGCGTCTTCGCTGCAATCCATGTCCGGGCTGGTTCCTCAGTATCGGGAGGACTGCGGTGAAGTTTTGTCTGTGGGGGAGTATTGGTATAGTAGAGTATTGGTATAGTATAGTATTGGTAGAGTGGAGTATCGCCTTGATAAAGCTGGTGCTCTTCCTGCAAGCATACATACAGGTCAGCGATAGTGAGCATTTTGTCATTGTGCTGCCTCACCTCCTGTGAGCCACAGAATCGGAGACAATTTTCTTTCAATTGCATAATAATCATGACAATGAAGATGATGTTAGCGTCCGGTGGTTGCAGAAACACGAACATACCAAGCATGCATCCTGCACAAATAAATGAGCTGCTCTGAAGTCGGAACGTGTCAGCTGTGGCTAGTGGGCAGACCTCCTGCAGAGTCGCAACCACAAGAGAAGACCAAGCACCACGTCTCCCCTTCTCTCCCTAGTAAGGGAACGCAGAGGGGGGAGAGAGGGAGGGAGAGAGAGAGGAGAGAGAGAGAGAGAGAGAGAGAGAGAGAGAGGAGAGAGAGAGAGAGAGAGAGAGAGAGAGAGAGAGAGACACCTTGCCAATCTCACACTCACACACACACACACACACACAGAGGAGAAGCAGACGGTTTCAGAGTAGCAACCTCACACACACACACACACACACACACACACACACACACACACACACACACACACACACACACACACACATGCATCAAGATAGGGGAGAGGTGGTGATGGTCGGAACTGTTAAAGAAGTCCCCCATCCCACCCCACCATCACTACATAGGGTACGAGCCATCAAGGATATAATCATGTGGCTTGTACATTACTCTGGTCACAAACCCATTCGAAGGCTCCTTTTTAATTTGCCCCCCCCCCCCCCCCTTTTTTTTTAAAGGTTAAAATCTTGAGATGAAAAAACAACTCCACTTGGATCATTCACCAAAAACCACCACCATCACCACTACCACCTCATCCACCCCCACATTTAATTTTGTATCCACACTTCACCTTACCGTGAATTGGTGAAGTTAAAACGGTGCAGGCTTGTTAAAACGCGGTAGACTGTTGGTTGGCGTGTGTTAAAACGTTGCAGAGTGTGTTGGTTCGTTTCAAGCTTAGAATGGCATTAAACAACAAAGGCAAGTTCACTGTGTAAAATTGAGCTTCTTAATAAGTGATGTGGCCCGAAAGCTTCCCGTGCTTGCTGCACGTGCTGTTTACGTTGGCATGTACTGGTATTACTGACATCTATCCTTATCATTACTTTCGGTGATCCCTCTTTTAAAGTGTGTGTGTGTGTGTGTGTGTGTGTGTGTGTTTTGCACTCACTGTTCCTAAGCTAAGGTTAAGCAGCAGACCCCAGTTCACCCAGCTGTAAATGGGTACCTGCCCTCTTCAGGGACAGGGAAGGTAAAGCAGCGAGGGAGAACAGATGGGTGCCGCCCTCAATATGCTGGCTCCTTGAGAAGCTGATGTCTTTGATGCCACGCTCCCCTACGGTCACATAGGTTATGGGGCACCTTTACCGATAATTTTTCAATTATTCAGGCCTACTTAGAACTTCTTTCCATTTTCAGTGACTTTTGCTTCTGTTTGTTTTTTTTAAAATCCTATATTGTATGGTTTTTTTTGTTTTGTTTTTTTGTTTTTTTTTGTTTTAGCTTTTTGTTCAGATTACACAACACACACACACACACACGCGCGCGCGCTGCATATATACAAGCATGTGTGAGAGTATACTCCGGGTTGTTACCTTGTGTACATGGTTATTGCACATCCACCTCTTGCTTTGTTCCTTAATGAAACTGGACAAAAGCCAATCATTGTTTGTAGTGCACTGCAAAACATTTCGTAAGAGCATTCTATTTTCTCCCATTTCTGTTCTTTAGATTTGGCAAGTACATAAGCGACGTCAATGTATAGTTTTATCGTAAGATGCAACTTACTTCAAGATATTAAAAAAAAGAAGTTTAAAATGAGCTTGTCTGCCGCATATTTGCTTACCTTATGTTTAATGTAAGAAGATATTTTTGATATTTTTTCTAACATTTTTAATCCATTTTTTATCTGACAAATTGATTACACATAATACAACAATAATATCTATACTGGCACAGACAACATCAACAAGGGAGATAAGGGGGAAAGGAAGAAAAAAGTAGCAGACGTAAAAGCAGCAACCATTATTTCACTACAACAGTTTCATGATAAAGAGTTTTGCTATTAATGAATACTTTACAAGGTACGAATCTAAGTACATGATATGGAATAATGAACGGTACAACTAAAAGAAGGTAAGATATAAGGTTTAGGTTGAAGCTGTCGATATTTGTTTTTGAAAATTTTTTTTATCTATAAAACTAAGATTTTAATGTTTGGTTGGGTTATGTAAATATTTGACAAAAGCTGCTTCTCATCATTTGCACTTTGCATTTTGATATTTTGGGAGAGGGACGTGACTGACAATTAGGTGTATCGTATGTCTATTGGGCCTATAAGTTGGCTTTAAGTGTGTGGGACATTGTTTTAGGGGGTATATTTTATCCTGAGGTCTTTGTGGACTTTGTGTAACTTAAAGATATTAAAAAAAAGAAGTTTAAAATCAGCTTGCCTGCCGCATATTTGCTTACCTTATATTTAAGGTGGCCAGAACACTGGCTTTCCCCAAGTTAAGCAGCGTCGAGCGTGGTTACTAGTTGGATGGGTGACCGTTTGCGTGCCTTGGCTTCAGTACAGTTCTCCCGACTGTAAATGGGTACCTACCCTCTTTAGGGTCAGGGGAGGTAAAGCAGCGATGGAGAGGAGATGGGCGCCGCCCTCAATATGCTGGCCCTAGAGAAGCTGAGGTCTCTGATGCCTCGCTCCCCTATGACCGCCTAGGTTAGGGACACCTTTACCTATACCTTTTTATATAAGACTTTGTGACGGTTGTCCAGTTCAGCCCAGTCCCATAATCACGTAGCCACAAGGAAAACATAATGAACATGTTATTTAGATATTTAAAAGAAAAAAAGGCAATATGATTTTGTATGGACAAGGTGAGGTGGCAATCACGGTTAATTGGTAAGCACAATGTAGGAAAGAATGCCTACATTCTTGATGTAGTTTGTAATTAATCTCTAACATTTTGGACAAGAGTCAGTGCTCAGTAGTGTAACACAATGATTTATTATTTTATGCTATGACAGGTGTGCCATGAAAAAAACACCCCACGAGGAGCCGTAGCAAATCAACTTTAGATGACATTAATTTTATTTATTTATTTATTTTTATTTATTTATTCTTTTATATCGAGGATAAAAGAATAAGCAATCATGTGCTTTTTTTCATCCGGTCCCCGTGTGTATGCAGTTTTGTAAATATTGTCATCTGTTCCCACCGGCACACGATGGCCTATTCTTACGAAAAGCGGAACAGGATTTAACGTGTGCAAAAGATGTTCTGCGTGCGTTCGCACACGGGGCCTCGGTTTAAAGTCTCATCCGAAGGACTTTTGGGGAGAGTGGAGTCAGCACTGATGTTAACTCCAGGAGAAAAATTTCCTCGACCGGACTCGAACCCGGGTCGTCAAATTGCCAGCGCAATGTCTGACCACTAGGCTATCCGTCACCATCAGCATTGTTGTCATCATCCCAGGTCTTCTCTTAACATTGGCGCCACTACATAATTATCGTTATCATTGCCCAAGAATATGAATCAAAAGTTGGATTGTTTGTTCACGTCTGTTGTGAATGTAAGTGCTTGAGATTTTATTTGCGTGACTTCATTTCAGTTGTCGGAAAATCCATTATCAGTGAATTGGGACATTCTGCACTACTTATGCCTGGGTAAGTTTTGTTAGACCAAACAGAACGATGTTGTGTCGCTTTGTTGTGATTTTATTTTCGTCCCAGCGGAGATTTCCGATTTAGGGACTGGTATTGTGTTGCCAGAAGCTTGATGTTTATAGAACTTTATACTGTGAACAGACGTAGGTCAGTAGGACGGCTATGTGTAGCCTATAAGTGATGTAAACATTGTTTTTGCTTTATTTGTTACTTGGTTATTTGTTTTGACAAGACAAGGAGTTGTTGTGTGACCGTGTTTGTGTATATTCGAGTGTTATTTTGTGAAGGCGTTGAGCCTTAGTGGATGTGAGATAAGCTGGGGGAGATTTTAGTCTGGCACAGTTGTGTCATGAAAATGGAAGCATAAAATATCTGTGGTCGTGAAAAGTCCTAATATCGCTTGAAGTTTAGCTTTGTATTATGCAAAACCTTTGACACAAAGGTTATCATGAAAGAAAAAAAGTTTTGTGATAGTTGTTTGTTGACGGTTGTGGGTTTGGTTCATATTCGTTCGTTAAGATATATATTTATTATCCTTTATTAGCATCAATGAATAATTTAAGAGAATCCGTCATATGTGGGCGTAAAGGCCTCGATAAATAAGCAATTCCAGAATTCAGTTGTTTGAGGATTGTGACGAAAGATTAATTTCTGGTTTAATTAAGTACTGCATTGAATTGTGTGATGTTTGAACAGTATAATCAGCTTACTAAGACTTGGTTGCTGAAGAGATGGCAACCAGCTTTCTGGACCTTCCTCCATTTGTGAGGGAAGTCTAGCAATGAGCAGAGTAATTCGAAAATTTTCATTTTTCATGATCGCTGTCTTTTCTTCCAAAGTGGCTTGTGCATGTATGCTAACCTGTTGTATTGCTTGTAGAGATTCCTAACAGCAGTTGGAATCACAACCCTTTCTGATATGTCCCAGAATTCTACAGGAAAGAGACAAGTCTATTAAATGTTCAGCTTTTTCATGAACAGGAGCTGTCTGCTGATGGTACACCTTGTGAGCTCTTCTCCTTTCTTTTTGTCTTCCGAGGTTTACCATTGATGAGATTTTTGTGAATGTGAATGACCATTTTCTCACCATTATGACTGCCAGTGGATGGCTAGATATGACTTCAGTGTTCATCTTTTTTGTCACCCATTTCCATTGGCACACGGGAGTCCATTTTTTCTTTCAAGGGTGGAATGGGATTTAATATGAGTGCTTTAGCTGAGTAGATAGGGGCATTGGACTTCCTTCCTGTGGGTCAACGAAGTCATGGGTTTGGATCTCAACAGCAGCGTCTGGTGAATTAAGAGTGGGGATTTTTGAATTTTTTCTATCTCTTGGGTCAACTTTATCAAAGTGGAGACCTGTCAGTGCTGTAGTTCCCCGTATGATAGATGCTTGCGAAGATCAAATAATGTATGTTCAACATTCCATAACTCATGTCAGTGTCGTGGAGTACAGGCACACACAATCATGCCTAGTATGCGCCTAATAATTGGAGAGGGTTGGGCTCCACCAGGTTCAGCTGCCCAAGAGACACAGCCTGAAAAATTCACTGTGTGCCCCAATGACTCCCCAAGGAGTTAAAGGAGAGAGGAGAAGACTGAAAAGTGTAGTGAGCAAAACTGTGCCTGCATTCAGGTAAAAGACACAGGTTCCATGTCACATCTGAAGATTTAGAAAGAGGACCGAGTCTTCACAGCATTAATACAGGTTCTGAAAAGGAAGCCTCTTCAAACCTGGCAGCCAGTATGTCCGAAACTATGGCCTTTACTTTTACACCCGTCAGCTGGCCAAGTCCCTTAATTAAACAGTGGGGCCCCAAGAGCCCAGGAGGGATAGAGAAATCAGAGGAAGACTGTATCAACAACTATTAGATGTTTGTGGATGTGAGTGCCCAGTGCAGTGGTGAACACGTAAGTGCATGTAATTATACATCAGCGAGTTTATAACTAGGTTAGGTATTGCTGATGTTTAGGCGCTTTTTTTTTCTTTTTTAATCTTGTGATATGTGCATGCCGATTTATGGATATTGTGTAGTGGCGTTTTTCTTAATTTGTTTTCCTGTTTGGTTTTTTGTTATGTATGGCTTGTAGCCCACGCGAGTTTCTCTATTTGAGGGATGATCAAGTATTTGGATTGTTAATTGAGAATTGTACACATTTTCTGTCGGTGTGTGATCTTTCAGGAGGTGCAATAGCAGTGAAGAGCACTGGGTTTGGGGGCAAGACATCACTGAGCTTCCCATTGGTCAGCAATTGCTCCAGAAGCAACACTGCCTGCAGTTCCAACCATCAGCAAGTCCTAAGGATGGGGCTGTAAACCAAAGTCCTATGAGTGAGTGCATGCACAATATTTTGTGTTCACGATGAACCACCATCCGTATTTTTGTGCACATGGTATTACTGATCAATATTATGTGCACCCATTTAAAAAACCCATCCATATATTTTAAGCACATGATAAAAAACCATCCACATTTTTGTGCACATGTATGTTAAAAACTCACCATTGTGGACAAGTAGGCCCCATATAGCCACCTAAGCCAGAAGTAGGGAAGACACCAACACACCCAGCCAATACCCACTGTGGGCTCAACTGGGTTCAGCTTGCCCAAGACAAACTGAATGAAAATCGGTGAGCAGTGCCCACATGGTCCCTTAAGGAGTTTCTGGGGAAGTTGTGTAGTTTTATCACACTGGAGCAACTTCACACACAAAGTCCATTCTCAATCACAATTTTCCACACATGCACTCTCTTACAGTTATTTCATTCTATTCTAAAAAAAAAAAGAGTTGTTCAAAGTTTCAAACACACACACACACACACTCACAAATGTTCCTGCTCAAAATCTTCACACAGCCCAATTTCAATTTCTTGACATTTTTATTTTCTTTATCATCTTTTTTCCGTTGCATACTGAATAGGACGATATGAAAAGGTCACAAAACAAAGTGATAGTATGAAAAAGACGGATCAGTAGAATTGCCAGAAAGAGGACATTGGAGTCTGAAGACAGCATCAGACTCCTTGTCCTTAGAGAAAAACAGTGATGACTCGTTATACTGATAGCCAAGTGAATTCACACCCAGCTCTCAGCATTCTGCAAGTCCTTCTATAAAATCCACACCTCAAAGTTTAAATAAAAAAGGAAAAATCCCCCCCCCCCTCCCCCCAAAAAACCCACATGTCCAAGATGTAATCAAATCCAGGAAAATGAGGTATTTGTGAATTAATATCCCTTCCCTGATAAACATGCACCAAACTGAGATTGCTAGCAATACTCCTTACAATATCTTTTAAACAGTTCATTAGCACTCACTAAAATGTCTGTTAATCAGCATTGCAACATTAATGGACTGCTTGCAATACTTCTTAAGTATCTTTTCAAAGAGTTAACCTTTTCCCTTCGGGTCATCTGCTATAGGGCAACCCACCATTTCCTAACCCTACCCTATGTAGCACCCACTAACTGGGTTACAGAAGCATACAAATGTGCACAGTGCACAAGGAAAGAGGGGTTCTCTCCCTTAATGTAGGGATAGTGTTAATAAGTAATGGTAATCCCCCTTTCGGCAGAGAGTGCTAAATGCCACACCCAATTTGAATTTTTAAAAAGAATCTTAAAAAAAAGAATTCTGCATATAAAACCCTGCAAATTCCTTTTTCTCATTAAATGTAGATTCTGATGTGTTGACCTTTCGATGAGGAGTAACAGCTGCACTGATGTGTGTGTGTGTGTGTGTGTGTGTGTGTGTGTGTGTGTGGGTGGTGTGCGTGCGTGCGTGCGTGAGAGAGAGAGAGAGAGAGAGAGAGAGAGAGAGAGAGAGAGAGAGAGAGAGAGAGAGTAGTAACAAAAACTTGACAAAACCTCAGTCCCATCTGAAGCTGAAAAATGCCGTGCCACTACTACTCATACATGATTAGAATGAAAAAAAGGTGATATGCATATACAGGTTTGCAAGTTGTTAAAAAGGAGATATGCCAATGGGTGAGAGATATTTACATGAATCATTATACTCCTTTCCTGAAGAATTAATCCACTATCAGGATGATCAAAAACAAAACACTGGTTCCTATGATAACATGGTTGGATCTCTGAAAGCAGAACAATAAATGGTTAGCCAACTTGGTTTATGGCCCTGTTAGTATTGCTGCCCTGATTTCATTAACACACCTTACAGGCCTATTTTTCATATTTGACCGACCAGATCATAGTTATAATGAAAGTTCAACAGGTTGGTTGTTAAGGCCACTCTGGCATTTGTCCAATACAAAAAATATGGCTATTTCGCTAACATTTTTAGTTTTGCTTGCTATAGCTGCTACAGTTTTTGAAACTGTTTGAAAAAATATTTACTGGCACATAGGCTCAGCTCAAAGTTTACAAGGTGCTGCAATTCCTGACAAAAATGAAGAAAATGGATGAGTATCGGAGAGAGAGAGAAGAGAGAGAGAGAGAGAGAGAGAGAGAGAGAGAGAACAACAAAGAGTATGATGACTTGAAATCTATACAAGATTTCATTCAACTGTGTATAATATATATATTTATGTAAATTATAAACCAATAATTGCAAATCTGTGTAAGTTTAAAACCAATATCAAGCTATCCCCAACTAATGCTGGGCAAAACTGGAGAGAAAATCGAGAATAAAAAAATAAATGGATAAAAAAAAAGAAGCCCCAAAAATCAGTAAGCAGAGAGAATGTACAAAAAATCACAACACTAACCATAGCATGGAAAGAATGACTCCAGTATAAATTAAGACACCGCCACAGTATGTGCACGACCAAAATGATGGACATGATTCTACACGAGAAGATGGGACAGGGCCATTCCCTGACTACCAGACATGATTCCACCCTGCGTATGCGGCAGAGGTGCGATGAAAACCAACACCGTTTGTTTTAAGCCAGGAAAACCACTGTCCACAACACAGCCTTCCACTCATGTCTACGTAGCGAAGGAACCAACCCAAATTCAACACACTGTGTAAAATGATACATGCTGCTAAATCAAATGAAGATCTGCAGCAAGTCACATGAATTATATGAAGGCAACAACCAAGGCAGATGAACCACAAATAAAATTTAACGGGAGATCAATGCAAAGAAGTGACCTTCTTTCTTTTTTCGTGTGTGGAAGAACTGCAATTTACTGTGACGATATCGCCATACGTGCCCACAGAGGGCTGGTTGGTTAGTGTGTTAGCCTGTGAAAGGCACGCAGCCTAACAAGCTGGATCAGAAGCACCTGAGAGTGTACAAGATTTGCGTAGAGACCTCAAGTTCTTGCCGTGGTTATGGTCGCTTCAGGTTTCAACAACTTCAGAGTGAGTTTAAATGTAAGCCATGCTGCCTATGAAAATGAAGCTGATGAGAACCAACAACACATAATGTAATGTACTGCTAGAGGACACCAATGTGCCATTCCGAAACTAATGCATCGCCTGGATACGCTCATCCAGTTCTCAGAGTATTTCCTTTTCTGTTGCCTTTTTTGTTTTTATTTTGTCTTTAACATAAACACTTTAATTTTTTCTTTGTTTCTTTTTTGTCTTTTTTTTACCTCAAAATTTCACAACAGTCAAAAGTATAAATCAAGGACTCACTGAGATAGTATGCATTAGTTTGGGAACAAAATACACGATATTCAGGGTATGAACAACACCACCATCTATATTCATACAAATGTACAAGATTTTGTGGGTGCTGAGGATAAATTCACCTTGCTTTATGACTATTTTCATTTTTGGAGGCTTTCTTTTTTCCTTCACTAGGCCTATATGGATGCCAGTGGAAATGGCAAGACGGCTGGCAGTTGTTTATTATGGAGAATGCCAGCAGGCACAATGCAGCCACTGCACACAAACTTCAATTTTAAACTAAACCAGTGATCACGGAATGTTTTACTTCCAAATTTTACCCATCTGTCAAGACACATTTTCAGTCAGAACACTGATTAGTGTGAAAAGTTCTCTCTTAGGTAAGTTACTTATTAGTTGCCCCTGAACATTTTTTTTTTGGTTTTTTTGAACTATTGAATAAAAAATGATAACCTGAAACAAAATGCTAATGATTTATTTTTCATTGATTTTTTTTCTTTTAAAAGATTATTCTTACTTCTATCCTCAGCACTCACATCAAGGAAAAGCGAGTGACAGTCATATTCAAGGGCAGAGAAGTCTGCATCACACAGACCAGGTTGTCTCCCAGTTCTGCCTGTAGAGGGAGCAGACTTGTGCCCGGTTATGGCCTCACCGTTGTCTCTCTGACAACACTATGGCCTGACCTCTGAACCGAGGTCATGTCTACCAAGGTCACTCAGCCCAGGGCAGGGAGGGACCGGCAGAGAAAAGCTGAGAATGTTGATGTTGAGCAAGACATATCCAATCTGCTCAGGAAGAAGGAATATATACATTTCCACTTGGGAAAGAAGTGTTGACACTTCCACTTTTTCCTTGGGAAAGGAGTGCTGACACTTCCACTTTCTCCTTGGGAAAGGAGTGTTGACACTTCCACTTTTTCCTTGGAAAGGAGTGCTGACACTTCCACTTTCTCCTTGGGAAAGGAGTGCTGACACTTCCACTTCCTCCTAAGGACACCTCCCTGGTACTAGCCTCTGACCGACAACAGGTTTCAACACCCGTGACATCAGACACTGTGGTTTCAAATAGACACAATCAGGAGCTGGAGATCTTCAGGAGACCTCAACAGCTGGCCCACATTAGCTCTTACACGAAGAGAACTGAGTGGGCAGAAGACAGGAGGCCTGCAAGAGACCCATCCACAACCAGAACAAACTGGCTGTTTCCACAACAAACAAACAAACAAACAAGTAAACGAACAAATCTGAGGCCTGCGAGAGACCCAGGCAGCCAATACAGGAGGGCTGCATCAATATTTTGTGAGCGGGCGGTACAGCAGGAGGTGCAGAGAGGACCTCAACTGCGGTGACTGGAGTAAATAACTGCTCCAGCAGAAAAATGTCAAATTCTGGGTTATTCTTTTTCTTCATCAGCGCTGGTATCAGGTTTGGCAGACTTCCTTTCACACACAGGACATGTATAGGTAAGTTGAACCTGTACCCCAGCATACCACAGAGTGTAGGTGAACTGCAGGCAGCAGTAGTGACCAGTCATGGTCACTCATTTCTCTTCAAACAACAGTCTCCTGTGATACCTTACAACACTTGTGGAGTTGTCGCCGTTTGTCAGAGCTAACATGTCCCATATCTGTCAAGGTCCCATTAGAGCAATGTGTGGTTGGCAAATCCCTCACCACAAATCTCTTTTCATCAGATCTGAATACAAGGGGTAGGAGTGTGTCAGCAGTCAACAGCAGATCTTGCTGACAAGGACAACCAAATGGAGTCCTCACACCCTTTTTCCTTTGCGCTTGTTCTTCACATACAACATTTATTATGTACACAACCTCTTCTTCTTTTTCTATTTTATACAAAGTGGTGCTATATACAGGGCTTCTTGTTTTGTTTTCCCCCTGAGCAGCTGCTTGTGTACACACAGCAGCAGGCATATGTTCCTCACTGAAGAACGTTTCTCCTGCTTTGAGGCAGCATTGTTACAAGACATGGATCATGTGAGGGAAGCAAGTGTCGCCTCCCTGTGAGGGAGGGAAGCGTGTGCTGATGCCTCATAGCGCTTTAGCAGCTGAACACAGCTCAGCCCACAGTCCACACAGCTGATTGTGTGGCCTCAGTACACTATCATGGTGCAGCAGCACTCACCATATGACATCCCTGAAGCAAAGCCCATCTATATTATACATGGACATTATGCACAGGGTGCTATGAGCCAACAGAGGACTGTACAAGGACATGGTGCATCTCTCACACACACAGGCACTGTCCTGTGCTGTGGGCTATGTACAACATCCAACTGTTCATCACAACACCATGACAATCCTACCCACCCCCCTCAACTCCTTCAGGCCACAGATAATGGCCTAATCATGGTCAAGGCCTGGTACCAACCATAGCAACCATCAGCTCTTGTGAGAACTGCACACAACCACATCACAACCATGACAACCTCCTTCCTGACCTTGAACCTGGTCCATCCTGTCTGACCTTCACCTCTCCCAGACCCCAACCCATGGCGATGACTGACAAAAGCCATGAGGCCACAACAGCCACCTCTCAGGATTGTCTCAGGGGGACAACATCCCAGACCTCTCTCCCCTCCATCCCCTTTTACACCCTGTACCATAGCCACAGTAGTTACCATACACCTGTACACACAAGTTTGGACATTCCCTCCTCCCCTTCAGCGACAGTTTGGGATCTCTGATCCTCTCTGCCCTGTTCCCCCTTTCCCATGAATTATGCCATGCTTTCACCCGTACCTATCACATTCTCCGGCTGAACCAGCCCCAGCCCTGACATCAAACCTTGCAACAGCCAGACTAGGCCCTCAAGACCATTGCTCACATTGTATCACCCTCCCTCCCTCTCCTCTCCATTCAGCAGCACCATCACCATCATCATCACAGACATCATCAATATCATCCACTGACAGCCATTGCACATAACACCACAGACACTCCGATCTGTCGCTCCATTCTGGGCCAGCCCCTCACACCATATTCGGCCCAACTCTCAAGAGTGGCGGGGCCAGGAGGGTGGGGTGGGGTGGGGCGTCTGCTGTACATTAGATACAAAACACCAGTGCCTTTGACTGTCTCTTCACTGTCCACTAGGTCCATTTTCATGCCTGAACTCGGGGTCCACGTTCAGCGAGAAACTGGCCAGTTGGGACAGGAGGTCAGGGTCAAGGACGTAGATCAGGCCGGCCACCATGATGAGGGCCACCACCTGGACTGGCACGGACCTCAGCCATCGCCACGCCCCGCCATGCTTCTCCACTGACAGGTACCTGCCCCCTTCCTCCATGGCTGCCGGGCTGCTGTACAGGCTTGGTTTGGGCCTGAAACAAGACAATGGTCAGTTGTTCATCATCAGTGGACTCTCTCCATCCATCAACTGTCTTTAGTTAGGTTGTGATGCTTCTTCTGTTTGGAAATGACTAGTTTGTAAAAGTCGTTATCAAAATTACGGATTTAGCTACAAAAAATGTATATACATCTATAATATATTTTTGTTCTTCAGCTAAAGATCTGAGATTCACCAATAGTGAAATTTTGCATATGCTACAGTTTTTTGCCCACCATGAAGGTAGCTGCTTTTAGACTGTAGGGATAATTATAAAAAAAACAACTGGTCTCATTGTGTTATTTTCTAATTACATGACATAAACATACACAGCTCTTCTTATATATCCGATGAAATGGTTTGCTAAGACCTCACAAAAGATTTTTCCAAAAAAAAGTAAAGAAAAGAGCTAAAACAAATATGCATGGTTTTCCGTCCATTTTATTAAAAAATTTTAAACGAGCAACCATTCTACTATTCACACTGAATTTCAGGTTTTTCATTCATTTATATAATTTTCCTTCAGCCCTTTTGTCTACACTCCCTGTCCATTTTCTTCTAACTTGCTAATAATCATGAATTTTCTGTACGAGTAATTGTAGTAGGGTGATATGTATGTCTAGTTGCGTGTGTGTGTGTGAGTCGTTTGTTTGTTTTTTTTTGGGGGGGGGGATTTTTCATCTGCAAAGCAGCAATTACAAGCATCTTGTCAGTACTCTGATATATTTTTTTTCTTTACTTAAAGTCAAGGGCTTTTGTAACATAGGGTCAGGCATAATGGGCGTTCAGTATCATCAAAATCATACTACTACAACTACCATGCAAAGCCAAGCCAAGACCCCTCCCCCTGCCTCTCAAATGCTCTCCCCACAGCCAGGACCCTCCCACCCACCTGCTTTGCTGCTCGTCCAGCAGAGAGGCTGGTGCTATGGCCAGCTGACCCAGGGGGATAGCTGTGTCCACCTGCATGCCTGCTCCCTCCTCCTCCCCCTCCACGTCGCGGTACATCTCCCGACACCGCTGTGACACCACGTGCAGCTGGTTGCGCAGGTCGCCAAGGAGGCCAGGAAGCAGCGCTGCGTCTCGTCATCAGACACACGGGTCAGGCGCTGTCGCAGGGCTTGCAGTACAGATAGCTTGGACTCGTACAGCGACAGGTTGTTCTGCAGCGTCTGGAAAACGACAGCAGCAGGAAGCGGGGGATCACCATACTGTCAATACCCACATGTGGCACGAGTACTGTGAACAATCTCTTGTTCTTGTAGCTTAAAAGCTTCAGCTGACTACTTGAGAACATTTCAGAGCTAAAAAAGTCACCATAATTATAGAGAGGTATCTGGAAAGAGTCATAGACACATGCTTCTCATATACTTACAGTCTTATACTGACTCCCAGCTGTGATGAGACAGCATATTTCAGGCAACCTCTAGGGAATGCCCAACACAAAATAGTAACAGACACTCTTGGTGCTTGAAGTTAGTGTTTTTTTTGTTTTTGTTTTTAATAGAAAAAATGAAGGATTTACAAAATGCACAAAAATCTCCACACCATACTACCCTGTTTTATTTACAGGACTCTTAGCAGAGAAAGTGGCACCAGATCAAAACGTCAAGACACCAGGAAGAGAGCCCCCAGGCTGTGAAGGACTCAGAACCCCAGACCTGTGCTGCCTGCTGAGGTGGCAGTGCACACCCACCTCCAGTTCTTTGAGGACGTCCATCCTGGTCAGGCGCTGTCCGGCCTCTCTGAGAGCCAGCAGGGTGTAGAGGCGTTCCCGGTCAGCAGCCATGAGGTTGTCCAGCTCTTGCTGACCCTCCAGGTATTCACACCACACGGCAAAGTTCGTCTCCAGGTTCTGCAGCTGATCCTTCACTCTGTCAAACACACGCAAGGCAACATCTCTCAACCTGCATCACTTTCAAACATTATTTATTTAAGGGTGATGCAAACAAACAGAAAGGCAGCAAATAGCAATGGCACAAAATATGCCAACTTCACATATGAAACCAAGACCAAGAAAAACAAACAAAAAAACATAAAATACATATATAAACAAGCAGAAAATATATGTTGATTAATTTACTCACAATCATACCTTTCCTCCAAACCAACAGTTATGACACAGACCTTACAAACACAAGGAAGGACAGTCTTCACTATGCACTAACTAAAAGACAAAAGTATTTGGAAGATATGTGAGCAAGTCTTCTTCAAAAATGGGAGTTGAAGATGTAAGCAAATTATTAAGGGGGCTAGGGGAGGGGGGCTTCATTAAAACACAGTCCATACCAGATTGACTGTGAGACTCCTGGTTTCTGACAACCGTACTGACCAAGACTGACTGCCTTAGTAAGTCAACACCTTTTATCCTATTTCACAAAGCATCTGTGACAGGAGATTCTTCCTGTAGGGCACACCTCTGGATGCTATTTTGAATTTGGTAGCAACAAATCTGGTTGAGTAGATTTGCTGCTGTGAATTTTCAAAGTTGCTTTTTTCACAAATCCCTTATAAAGGGCGTCTCTGTAGTGGCTCATTACTGGGCTGTCAGATCATAAGTGGAACACTCTAGCCACTAGGCTATCCTGCCCCTTGTTTGAGGGATAAATGCATGCAAAAAATTTGGAAGAGACAAGTCTGAAGTCAATAGCAATCTAGTAATGAGCAATGACTGAATTTTGAACAGTGAATCCTCTGCTTGCTGATTTTTTTTTTCTTCTCATGTAACAGTTACTTCATATGGAAAACAAATGACTGTTTAGGATGCAATAACGTCTTTGGAATTTTTTCATGATTTTTATGCAGTTCATGATTTAAAAAATTCTTCTTTTTTTTTTTTGGTAGTGAGTGCAGTGAGTGCACAGGACTTGCGGAGTTACTTCTCTTGGTATAGTAGTCTCACAGTCTTATAAGCACAAAGTCCTATGGTGTCTGGAGGTTAATTAATTAAGCCTGACTGAAAACCTGAAGTTTTCATGTTTCCTCTGTGCTTTTCTACAAATGTGTCAGCACTGCACTTTACAACATGCCAGATGAAAATACACTGAAAATAAGAGGAAGGAAAATGTAGTTATGTCAAGAGGGAAAGATCTGTATAGATACTGGTATTTATTTTTCTTCATGACAGAAGTATCTGGCATGAAAAATACACCACGTGAATGTATCTTGTCATTTTCTTACAGATTGTTATTAGACCTTTATGGCTGGATTTGATTTTTCAAGCCAGAGGGGGTGTGTGTGTGTAGTGTGTGTTGTGTGTGTGTGTGTGTGTGTGTGTGTGTGTGTGTGTGTGTGTGTGTGCGTGCTGACCTCTGCTGGGTGTTGATGGTGGTGGTGTCCAAGGCCTGTAACTCCTGCTGATACTTGCTGACGTTGACCGAGGGGTGATGTTGGAGGAAGGTGCTGATCACCTGACGGTGTTCCTCTATCACCTGCCTCTGCTTGGCTAGCTCCTCCTCTTTTGCCTGAACAGTCACAATACGATCATCATGATAATAATGATAAAATATTTTAGTCCTTCAGATGAGACTATAAACTGAGGCCCTGTGAGCCAATGCACGCAGAACATCTTGTGTACACGTTAAGAACCCATTCTACCTCTTGGAAGAACAGGCCATTTTGTGCAAGTAGGAATGGATGACAAAATGTTAAAAAAAGCATGCACAATTTGTCATGTTGAGACACCATCTTTGAAGTTGGAATGTGGCCACATTAATGGAGGGTATAAACAGTAACTTTTGCAATATCTTACCACTGGTACAGCTGAGAATTTTAGCTGAGGAATGAAAAAAAAATCAACAGAAAAGAAAAAAAAAAGTGGAGAGAAAAAAGAAAAGAAGAGAGGATATTTTGGCCTATGAAGAGAGGCATGTGAAGCATACACAAAGGAAAAAAAAGAAGTAACTATTCAAGATTGCAATATTACCTTCATGTAAACTGATGCACTTTGCTTGTCAAAGTTATGGAGGGCAAAAAAAGATTAAACACTTGAAATTGCTTATTCCATGTGCAGCTTAAAAATGATATTTCCAAATTGCTATCAGAATGCAGGGTGTGTGGCTTCTATAATAAGGGGATTTGAAGCAAGGGGTGTGGTTTATATAATCTCCACTCAGGGGATGACAGGGGCCTGTCAGTATAAATAACATCCCACCTTCTGGAAATTCTATGCTAAGAGTCCCCTCTTTTCTATCCCTCTCTTTGTTTCTTTTTTTCCTGTAACCTCTTTCTTGTCTATTTTCTGCCTTCTTGGTCCGTTCTTCTGCCTGTTTTTTCACAAAGACTTAAAAAGAGAATTCTCTTCCCTGCTGAAGTCAGATGTGCTGGGCCTGACTTGCTAGGTGCTTAACAGCAGCGCAATGCATTTTTGCTCATGACAGACAACAACAGCTGCTGTCTGAGCATTAATGAAGAAGTTTATATATCCAAGCAGTCTCTCTCTCTCTCTCTCTCTCTCTCTCACACAATAATTCCCCACAATTGCTACTGACCCGGAGTGTGTCAATGGTGGAGCGGAGGTGTTCCTTAGAGGTGAAGACCTCATCGGCCAGACAGCGTGTGACGGAGGCCAGTGAGTTTTTCATGGCCGTCAGGGCCTCGCCCACCACCGTCAGTTGCTGGGACTGCTGCAGCCGGTCACTGGCCACCGCGTACAGCCCCTCCCACTGGTACAGCAGGGCTAAACACACACACACACACAACACCCATAGTACAGTCAACAGTCATCTTGGTTCTTCTTGTTACCTAGGAATCAGGAAAAAAAATCTCCTTAAATATCTGAGCTCTAATGTTGACTTAAAATATCATTTCTTATCAAAAAAAAAAATCTTAAGTGATATATATAATGGAGGTTTTTCAGTTGTAAGGTTCAAGTGTTGTTTGCAAGATATGGATAGTTTATATTTTGTACACATCTGTTTATCAATAACTAGTATAGAATTGTACATATGCAAAAGAATATGATCTAGTTCAGATTTTTTCCTACTACTGTTTACAGGTTATGATTTACACTCAGCAGACACCAACCATACATCACATTATGTACAGCAGGTAACCACCTGTAGCTTCTCTTCAGCACCAGTAAAACTGCTTCAAAGAACACTTTGGGATCACTTTTGCTTGTTGTTAACTCTTTTATTTATTTATTTATTTATTTATTCTTTTATATCGAGGATAACAGAATAAACAATCATGTGCTTTTTTTCATCCGGTCCCCGTGTGTATGCAGTTTTGTAAATATTGTCATTTGTTCCCACGGGCACACGATGGCCTACTCTTACGAAAAGCGGAACAGGATTTAACGTGTGCGCAAGATGTTCTGCGTGCGTTCGCACACGGGGCCTCGGTTTAAAGTCTCATCCGAAGGACTTTTGGGGAGAGTGGAGTCAGCACTTCTTTCACCACCATAGGCGACTTTAGTCGACATTTATGGTTCACTGCTATGGGTAACTTTTGTCAATGGCACAGTTCATATATAAGGACAGTTTTGTCTTACAGTAACAAGGCTTCCCACCTCAGTTGACTTGTGTGCATGATAGCTGGGTGGAAAAAATGACTATTATTCTGATGCAGACTGAATGTAGAGAAATCAGAAACAGTGCAGAAAAAAAACTGGCGCTGAAGAGAATTCTTCAGTCAGAAGCTTGGCAGCAAAAGAGTAAACACTACCTGAGCATGTATTGTTTGACAACAGCTTCTGCTTGCTAAATAAACAAATGGATTTTTCAATGTGTACAAATCACAAAGACGCACACATATGCTGTTGTAAATATATGAAACGCAGAGCAACATACATCAAAGAATATACATGTGAGATGTGTGAACTTGCATGTGCAAGTGTATGATGATCTTTTCCTTTCTTTTCTACCCATTTTTCATGACCATTTCTCAACTGGGGAGGAAGAAAACAGAAGAACAGACAGAGAACATGAATGACAAGAGATGCGTAATGAGGGAACTCACCCTGCACTCTCTGCAGATCGCCAATGCCGATGTCCTCCTGGGTCAGATGCTGACAGACATCTTTCACACAGTCCATGTGTGTTTCACATGTTGCCAACATCTCCGCCTGCCCACACACACACTACACTCTCACCTTCATCATCTACTGAGGCCTACATTCATAATGACCACAAAACTAATTATGAAATCAAGGAAAAATATCTCACTTTAAAAAAAAAAAAAAAAACAACCCAGAAGACTTGAGTCTCCTTCAAGTCTAATGTAGTAATTTTTTTTCATCAACTGCCAACTTTGTTACAATTTTCTGCTTGAACCAGGGAGAAAAATCTGTAAAAGTACTATAAGGAGTTTTGCTTTTGGAAGGAATAAATGAGACATGGTACAATCTTGGGGTAACCCCAAGAGTTTTAGCTGGGGAATACTTAACAAACAACTTGGACTTTGTACTAAGACTTTACATTCTCTACAATAAATGCATACAGATTTGATTATGAACTCACCTCATGAGCCGAGTAAAAAGTAAATGAAAAAGAGTCTTTTCCTAACCCACCAAACTCCCAAAGGAACTGCTAGATTTAAAACATAAACACTGACTGCATCATAATGCACAAAATAAGCATTGGCAACTTACATAATAATGGAGAGAAAGGAAAACCTTCTTACTCCAAATCCATCTGATCTGAGCAAACAACTTCACCTACCATTACAACCCAAAATGCAACACTTAACAAGGCAGCATACCTTCATTGCCAAGACATATATGATCTACAACCCAACAAGACAAAACACACATAATAAGGCCTAACATGGACCTACAATGATTTGATCTGATTTCTCCCATAACACCCACTGAAGTCATGAGGACACTGATCAGACTATTTCAGGTAGACACCTACAATACTCGGACAAATGAGCACACCACCAGAGCTAAACAAGGCAGCTCTAAGACAGAGCATCAGGCACGACGTATTTGCCGGGGCAGCCAGGCCGGACCCCATGGGGTTGTTGCGCTTCTTCTTCAGGGAGTGGTCCACCACCTTCAGACAGGCCTCTGAGTCCTCCAGCACCGAGCGGAAGTCCTCCATGTCACTGTCGCTGTCCTCACCACTGCGCATCTGTTGGCACCACAACACACATACAGGGGGTGGACAAGTGGTTCATGTTGATTTGCTGTCAAGCGCACATCACACCCTCTTCTTGATTGTTTGTTTGCTGCAATTATCAAACTGGAAGCAGGAAAATCCCACTGCTCCCCCCTTCCCCAGTGTACCCAAGCCAAAAAATCCCATTAACAACTAGCCAAACCTAACAAAAAATTTTAAAAGGGTAAAAATGAACACATACACCCATCTCCAACAAAAAACCAACAACAAAATACACCCCCCCCCTACACCCCCTCCAACAAGCAAACAAACCATACAAACTCCTCCTCCTTAGCTCTATGAAAAATTATGTGAGCATGGAGACTCAAATGACACCCCCCCTCCCCCACCCACATACAGTTTATCTGAGCTTCCATAAGCCTCACACACAGAGAACATGACTGACCCCCCCCCCCCCCTCTCTCTCTTTCCCTGTGTGTGTGTGTGTGTGTGTTGATGACTGCTCACCCCCTTCAGGCGCATCTTGTTGGCCCTCTTGCTGATGGCCTCGCTGAGCAGCGAGACTTTTGGGGGAAGGTCAGGTTGAAGTCGTCATCAAACTCCATGTCATCCACTGGCTCCCAGTGCAACACTTCTTCTGTGGCATCCTCACTGGCTGTGGGGTACATCATCTGCAAAAGCAAGGTTGCAATGACATGTAGTACAATGCAACATATTTTACATACATTTAATGATAGCATGTGGCAACATAGAATGATAACTCACAACCAGACAAGTACTTTGGGTTTTGAAGTGCAGGCTGCTGCAAGATCCTTTCATGAAACTGCTATCTTCTATTTGGATTGACTGGAAGAGAATAAACACCCCCTTCTCCAACTTATTCTAGGAAACGAACCAACAAACAAATAAATACCCCCCAAAAAAACAACAACAACCACCCCCTAACAAAAGAAAACCCAACCCTAACATCTACCCCCCCCAAAACCCCCAAAATCTAGAACACACCCATGCACTAAATCCTGAGACCAGGAACTAAATTATAAAAGATGTGAAAAAACAAAAGGGGGTGAACTGGAAAGTCGTGTACCTGGTAGTTGTCCCAAGCATTTTCAGAGAAGGAGCCAGTGCTGTTGTGGGGGTCTTCATCAGCTGATGTGATCGCCTCATCCATGGACGCCGTCACATAGTCATCTGCCCAACACAATACCACAACATGACATGTGCAATCATCACACTCTCACTACTTGTAGTTCCAACCCCACATCTTATAACTGCACTTTTTAAAAGCTGAGTGGAGAAAGAGGTTGGCAGCCCTTACTGCTGACTCTCGATATCAAATTTTGTCAGTTAGTACTACTGTTAGGCACATGCCTGCACTTTTTCCAATCCAACCCTCTTGCATTTCACATCTTTGAGGCAAACTATCACTGGATTTTAGTTTCTGTAACTCAGTGTGCTGGCAAAGACACAACAGGCATAGCAGAAAAGATGAAACCCAAACCGAGGTTACCATGTGACTACTTAGAAAGAACAAAATCTGAGATATTCTCTGAATCACTACACACATTTACTGTCTCTAATGGGAACTAGAGCCCACAGCCCCCTGGCCAGGCATCCATCCCCTGTCCATCTTTTCACTGACCCATCAGGTTGGCTGGTTAGATGGGTTTCACCTAAAGAGCTCATCACTCACTAATATCTCAACTGTCAGAAGCCATTCCAACTTCATTTTCTTTCCAGCATTTCTGCACATAAGTAATGAATAACAAGCATTCCTACCATGAAAATCTTCTGCATTTTCATCTCTATGATATCAGTTCTGTTAACTATCTGTGTCTGATTTTCCTTCCCCCATAAATACCATTGTCCAGAATGGAGGGTACTTCCATACTCCATATGCAGTTCCTACTGATTTCAATCTTTTCTGCACAATGACAAAGAAACAAACTCATAGGCGACACATTGAAATGAATGTGTTAAAACCTCAACTAACCTGTGGTCTCACTCTCAGACTCCAGGAGACTGGACGGTATGCACTGGGCAGAGCGCATCTGCTCAGCAGAGTCGTAGAGGAAAGTCTTGTCATCCTCGTCTTCAGTGGAGGCCGCCACCTGTGTGGCTGAGGACCGGGACGCCTGACTGTCGGTGGCACTGGATGACGATGAATACTTCAGCTTCCGCTTCGTGGCTCGCGGGGAGCTCTGTTCGCAGGCTGAGAATGCCCGCTGGTACCCACGGTGACGATCATGGCGTGGGAATGTGGATGCGTGAGCACGAGAGATGAACTGGCAAGAAGAGGAGTCTGTGTCCGTGTGTGCGCGCATGCGGTCGATGGCACTTTCTGAGGTAGACAGAGGCTGAAAATCCATTTTCTTGATGCCCTGGATGCCGGCGACGCTCCAAGGTCGGTCTTTCTTGGCCCCCCGCGGTCCTGTCTGCTTCCGGAGCCGTGCGGAGTCGATGGCGTTGGACACCAGCAAGGACACGTCCTCACGACTGGCCAGGGACTCCAAGGTGGAGTTGAGGTTGATGACGCTGTCAAACAGGGTATCATCCGCATCATCAGTGGCTGTGGAGAACTCCTCATTGCCACTCTCCTCACTGTTCTCGCTGCTGGCATCACAGGAGCTCTCCACGCTGCTGGTCTCCATTCAGCACGGTCTGCGTCTGCTTGGAGGGTGACATCTTCCTCTGAGGGGAGCCCGGCACGGTGGAGCGGGGACTGGTCTTCACCAGGTCCTCAGCATGGTCGATCAGGTAACGGATCTTCTCCTGGCTGTCTCCCGCGCTGTCCGATTCAGACAAGCTGCATCGCGGCAGGCGATCCTCTGCCAACAGAGCCTCTGCCCCTTCCACTTCATCGCTGCTCTCGAGGTAGGACTTCACAGTGATGTCCTCATGACTGCCCCTGGGAGACATGTTGCTGCCCGAGGCTTGCAGGGGGCTGGGCGAGGCTGCCTTGGTCACCCCTGCTCCCTGACGGTGTGATTCACCCCACCCTGCCCTTCCAACCTGCTGCCCTTCACACTCCCATCCTGGCTCTGGCTCTGGTTCTCTTTGTCGTCGGTGGTGTTGCCATCATCGGTGGTGGTCTTGTCTGTGGAGTCCAGGTCCACATGGGTCATGCAGTAGTAGTCCTGCCGCACGGACCCGGGGGCGGGCAGGGCCATCTTCTCCCCCAGGAGGCTGTCGCTGGACACCTCGATGATGCCCGCATAGCGACACTCCAGGGCAATTTGCTGCTGCATGCTCTCCGTCTCGTCGTTGGACTGACTTTCGCTGCTGTAGCCAATGTCCTTGGATTCCTGAGGCACTTTCAGCGCCCCTCTGGCCCCTGCTGCTGGCTGGTCACCACTCATGCTGGGCACAGCATCGGCCAGGCCCTCTTGTGGCGGCGCTCCCCGCGGGGAGTCCCCCATCTTGGACTCACACTCACTGATGTTGGCGCTGTCCCCACTGCTGCGGTCCAGAAAGTTGGTCAGCTTGGGGGAGGCCAAGGAGGTGGGGGAGTTCAAGCACTGCGGGGGACTGGCGGGCCCTGAACTGGGGCTGTCCCCTACGTCATGCTCCGTGCGGGTCCCGATGAAGAGCAAGCTGTCATCGCTGAGCTCGATCAGGCTGCCATTGCTGCTGGTGGTCACGTTGCCATTGGACTTGAGGTCAAGGTCACTGCCAGCACCGCCACCAGACTCGTCCAACGTGGGCAGAGTGAAGCCGCTGAAGTTGATCCCTGAGCCATAGAGGCCCTGCAACACACGAGACAATGCATCAAAGTTTAATTTTTTAAAGTCACAATGCTTAGTGTAGGTGTTTATAGCATGCGTAGTATGCGTATGTGTTTTACAATTTTTTTTTGTCCACTGAGATTCAGAAATGCTGCCTGTAGCTTTCAATATGTCTCTTTCCTCGTGTCACCAGCCTAAAACCACTTGCACCCACTCCATTCTACCTCGTCTTCAATCCACAGTTTGCTTTGTCATTTAGCTCTCAAACTTCCACCACACACACACACACACACACACACACACAACACCACACACACACACACACACACACTTGGAAGACCAACAGCACAGGATGCTCTGTGCATACAACCCAGTCATCCTCCATCCCTGTGTCTCTATTTTTTCACCTCCAACATGTTTTTTTTTTCTTAAACACAACTATCAACCCACCTGCATTATAATGGGTCTAGGTCAAAGGGCCAACTGTTCTCTTGGGTACTCCCTACCAGTTGCTGAGTAGTCCCCAAATGACATTTCTTTAAATATGTACCATAGTCAAAATGTTGCCGTTTTGATTTTTGCTCCACTTCCTACAGGCTGTTATAGGGGACTGAAGCATAAACCATGAATGCTGCTGTTCTAAAGGGATGTCACATTTATTTATTTGGCTTGGGGAGGAGTGTTTGCACACTACACATAAAGCTCGTTTCCAAATCTGAACATGAAAAAAGGACAATCATTTTTGGTGGATTTGCTTGCAAGGTTATAAAGCACTAGTATCAAAAAAGAAGTGTTTGGCTTGCTGATCTCTTGAACACACATCAGCCAACACCACAGCCAGACAATCAAACACCAGGGGATTAAGTTTGGGCAGAATCAGAAGGATTAGCTGCTGACAGAAAAAATGGAAACAAAGAGGGTACCAACTGTGACCATCACTCACACTCTGCATTTTAATGACAATCACTCAGTATTTCTGTGTGAGCCAGGCTTAGATTAACATGAAAACAGCCCCTACTCTAAATCTATTCTGGAGATGGTTTTTGTTGTTGTTGTTGTTTATTTGCATGTGAAAACGGTGGCATGTGATGGGGTCCTTAGAAAGCTGAGGGTGTAGCTGAGCAAACAGACAGGGGGGGGAGGGGTGGTGGTGGTCCTGACAAACACAGGCGGGTGTTGGCCCAGCAAACATGGTGTCGCAGCAACAAGTTTGTTAAATCACTGCACACCTCCCTCTCTCACCCTCTGTGGATTCTTTGCATTCTTCATGTGATGACTGATGATTCAGGTTTACCATGACTGGAATCTAGTTTCTTCTACCTCTGCTCATATGGAAATATTATCTGGGATCTTATTTACGATGACAATCTGATTTATTTACCATGTCAGGTGAAAACGAACATCTTAAACCCTACTGACAACAACTGATTGGAAAAACCTTATTCAAACTACCAGTCAGAACACTACTTTCTTTGTTTCTTTTTATAAAATTGGACAATTACCCCCAACCCCCGCAGAAACCCCTCAACAAACCTAAAGCAACCCTAAAGAAACAAAGATATCCCCTCTCCCCCAACACATACGCATTCTTAATACGCAACAATAGCCATCCAATATCAAAAGGTGGTAAGAGATTTTTGTATCCCAAAATACTGAGATGAAAAAAAAGATAAAGAAAAAGCTAAAACAACAGTTGTTCAACCAGTAACAATCCACACGCTAAAGATGAAATAGGAGGCAAAAGCTAAAAACAATGTAGTTCTAAAAACCTGAAACTCCCCAACGGAGAAGCTAGCTTCTTAAACCATATAAAACATGGCAAGTTGAAAGGACCTTGCTGCTGAAAGGATTTTAAAATTGAAAAGTTTTTAATGATGTTCTAAAAAAAATCGAAAACACACAATAAAAATGCATTTCAAAGATGTGTTCCCCCCCCCCCCCCTTTTCTTTCAATTATGAGATTTCCCTGCAAGAAGAGTGTTCAGTACATGCTTGACATCCTTCAAGAATTCCACAAGCTGACAAACACATTTTCTAATATACTGGTGAACCCACTGGATGCTGACATGAACTATAGAATGTCTGAATATACACCAATCCAGGAGATAATCAAAATCCCCATCCTTAGTCAGAAAAGTACTGTCAGCCAAGACACAAACCATAGTCTTCATGACACAAAAGACGGACACTTTATCCATCTGACCATTTTAAGAACAATCCTCTCAGCTGTGAACGCATGAAGATCATATTTCAAAGGAGCACGATACACATTTGAAGGGACACGCTATGAAGCTAAATGGAGCGAAATGTTGTAATACTACAATGAAGAACAAGCAAAGAACTGTAGGGTGAATAAATGAAATACGAACCAGCAGATAGCCAACTACACAGCTTTCAGTTCCAATCAACACAGCCAGTCTTTTCTGTCCAACTCTAGCTCTTTCTCATGTCAAAACCTATGTCAATCTCTCCTTTCACTGCCAATACCAGAGTTTTGTGGACATTATTTCCAATGGCCGTGGACGTTATTTCAATGGCAGCCCACTTCAGTTGACACTAATTACAATCAATGGTCCATCTGAACTGGTGCGGCCTGTTTTTATTATCATTATTATTTTTTTTTTTTAAAAACAGAACCCATCCTCTCCCTCCTGATCCAACAAATCACGTCTGCCAGTCCCCCTCCCCACATCCCCCCCCCCTGAAAGGAAGAGGATCAATACCAAGTTCGCAACCACCTTGTTTCTCTCTGTGTTTCTGTTGGCAATGAGGGTTTACTGGTTACCAAGGATTACATTTGTGTGTGTGTGTGTGTGTGTGTGTGTGTGTGTGTGTGTGTGTGTGTGTGTGTGTGTGTGTGTGTGTGTGTGTGTGTGTGTATGTGTGTGTGCGTGCATGCATGTATGCATATGTGCGTGCGTGCATGCACAGATCATATGAATTCCTTCACACAAGTCTTGATATTTTGTATTAAGCACTGCACTGATCAATACCAAACAACCATTTTGGCACTGGCCACCCATAATTTATCTACATCCTACCATTTGAAATTCAATAGGATTTAATGATGGGGTTTTGCAAGAACACAGATCTCTCTTTAACTGCCTCAACAGCAGATTAATCTCAGTAAAGTTCCCCCTCTCCCCATTGCTATTGTAAAACAGACCGGTAAAAGCATTTTAATGGAATTTCTTTGTCCATTGGTCTACTGGTTGGAAGTATCATTTATTGACACAATGGAAGACACTTCCACACACTCATTTCTTCCATCATCTCTGCTCTGAATGAATACTGTATGTGTACTGACTGAACTAACAATTCCTATGACTGGGACTTAGTCTACAACCTCGTGCAGTGCTTTGACTGCCTCATGCAATGACACATGTGGAATCAACAGTCTTATATCATATGTACTCTGATACAACTATGATATTTGTGGGAGGGGGGGGGGGGGAGTAGATTTGCGTGCGTGTGTGTGTGTGTGAGCGAGTGGACACGCTGGACAGAAAAGAAAATGGGGCTCGAAAGGTGTTGCTGGTGGGTAAGAAAAGAGGTGATTCTGTAAAAGGCTGCGGTAATACATGTGGCTCTACACTCACACACAGAAGCACCAGAGCAGCTAAGCTGAAATGATCCTCCCTCCCTCTGTCCCTGTAATCTCTCTGATCCCCTCCCAACTCCCCTGCTGACCTCAATTTCAGGATCACCTCTCCCCTCCCCTACTACTTCAGCACTTGAAGGACTGGACGGGGGAAGGAGGGAAAAAGAAAAAAGGAAAAGGGGGGTAAGGGTGGAATAGGCTGTGAGAACCTAAGGCTGTCTGTGAGATGCCAGACAGAGCAGATACCTGTGGCCTCAGTAACTACTGATGACAAATTCCAGACAGGGCATATTACAGAGTTCCATTATGGGTCAGCTTGATGGGACTGGTTACACAAGGTTCAAATATGGGCACGTTACACATGGCTCTACTTATAAAGATTATATATATATATGTAACAGGGTGTTCTCAAATAGACAAGTCACTGAGGGTTCGCCCCCAAAAAGTAAGACACAGACTGACAGAGGAATAATAATAATAACCCCCCCCCCCCCCCACACCCAAACAAAACTAAAAAAACAGCCAGCTCGAACATCAAGAGCCCTTTAAATACAAGAAATCCTAAAACTGACTGTAATGCATAAATTCCAAATGTGTGTATAGAGGATTAAAAATAACAGTTAACAAGGCAAAACGAGAATAACCAAAAAAAAAAAACGTACAAGGCTCAACCATGTATCAAATCCAAGAAGGGTAAGAGGGTAAAACAGGCAGTTAACAGAGGGCTCCAAAACAGGCAGTATAAAGGGCTCCAAAAAGGCAGTTTACAGAGGGCTCCAAACAGGCAGTAAACAGAGGGCTCCAAAGACAGGCAGTATACAGAGGGCTCCAAACAGGCAGTATATAAAGGGCTCCAAAAGCAGTTTACAGAGGGCTCCAAAACAGGCAGTAAACAGAGGGCTCCAAAACAGGCAGTATACAGAGGGCTCCAAGACAGGCAGTTTACAAAGGGCTCCAAAACAGGCAGTATACAGAGGGCTCCAAAACAGGCAGTATACAGAGGGCTCCAACAGCAGTTACAGAGGGCTCAACAGAGTAAACAGAGGGCTCCAAAACAGGCAGTAACAGAGGGCTCCAAAACAGGCAGTATACAGAGGGCTCCAAACAGGCAGTTTACAGAGGGCTCCAAACAGGCAGTTAACAGAGGGCTCCAAAACAGGCAGCTAACAGAGGGCTCCAAACAGGCAGTCTTACAAAGGGCTCCAAGACAGGCAGTCTACAAAGGGCTCCAAGACAGGCAGTATATAAAGGGCTCCAAGACAGGCAGTCTACAAAGGGCTCCAAGACAGGCAGTATATAAAGGGCTCCAAGACAGGCAGTCTACAAAGGGCTCCAAGACAGGCAGTATACAAAGAGCTCCAAGACAGGCAGTATACAAAGGGCTCCAAGACAGGCAGTATACAGAGGGCTCCAAGACAGGCAGTATACAAAGGGCTCCAAGACAGGCAGTATACAAAGGGCTCCAAGACAGGCAGTATACAAAGGGCTCCAAGACAGGCAGTATACAAAGGGCTCCAAACAGGAAGTATACAAAGGGCTCCAAGACAGGCAGTATACAAAGGGCTCCAAGACAGGCAGTATATAAAGGGCTCCAAAACAGGCAGTATACAAAGGGCTCCAAGACAGGCAGTATACAAAGGGCTCCAAGACAGGCAGTATACAAAGGGCTCCAAAACACGCAGTCTACAAAGAGCGCAAAATGCTGGGGAAGAAACTAGAGCAACATGCACATCACTGTGACTGGCAGGAGAGATTACCACATAATGAACCACTCCACTCTTTCCTGTTCCCTCTCTGTGTGGTTTGCACCACAGCCACTTACAGTTAACACTCCTCCTCCTCCTTCAGGGATGTTCCTGCCTTTTACTGTATTACCCCAGGGGGTAGACAGATCAATACTGAGGGAGGGAGGGAAGAGTGACAGAGGGCGGAGAGAGAGAGAGAGAGAGAGAGAGGAGAGAGAGAGAGAGAGAGAGAGAGAGAGAGAGAAGAGAGAGAGAGAGAGGAGAGAGGTGTTTGATAAATCTTTCAGAAGTTTTCCATCTTGTATCAATACAAAAACTTTTCAAAATGCAACCCCCCCCCCCTTCCCCAATAGGATCCCATGCACATACATTTTTGCACATAAATATGTAAAAAAACCAACCCCAAAACAAAACATCTAGAGACAGAAACAGCCAGACATACAGAGAGAGAGAGAGAGAGAGAGAGAGAGAGAGAGAGAGAGAGAGAGAGAGAGAGAGAGAGAGAGAGAGAGAGAGAGAGAGAGAGAGAGAGAGAGAGAAAGAGAGAGAGAGAGAGAGAGAGGGAGGGAGGGAGGAAGGGAGGAAAAGAGACACAGACAGATAGACAGACAGAGAACTTAAACAGATGAGCTCTGGGGTGATGAGTCAGTCACAGATCAGTTATAAATGTGAGGACCAAACTCAGACATGTTGGGTTTTTTGCAGGGAGTGGTGGATGGATGGATGGACCTGAAGAGTAATGATGTTTGAACTAGAGCCCATCACTGAACTGCCTCTCTCACTCCAGCCACATTTCATCAACTTCATTTGACACTTGACTGCTTTCACGGTTTAATGGTGAATGCACTTGGAAGTAAAACGCTACAGTTTGTGATTCCAATCTGAGGACACATTTCCCTCTACTGCTTTATTGGAGCTTGAGTAGTGGTCTGGGTGCAAGTATTCAAGAAGAACTGATAGGCTAGAAGTAATAAAGCGAGTGCAACATGCATTTTTGGTATAAAAGAAAAATATTCAACTGGAACAGGAGAGCAGCCTTTGGCATTATTTTTGGCATTAATACCACTGCACACATTCTGTCACAGTTCAGTGGCTAGGACTACCACAGCTCACTACCACCCCAAAAATTATGTAACAAAATTTAACCATATCAAAAATATCAACTGTACCCACAAGGCTTCAATGTCGTAGTTACCACACGACCTTTTCAGCCCCAATCAACCCTATCAGACATACTAATATTATTCACAAGGCTTCAATCTAATACTTTTATTCCACAGCAGTCGACCTGACTACAGTATAGGGGACAGTGAAGGTGATTCCATAACCCTTTCAGCTCACTCCTATACAGATCAACACTAAAACATACAAGAGAATAAAGCAGAACAAAACAAAAAAAAAAAGGAAAAGAAAAAAAGACCCCCCCCACCCCCTTTTGTTCATTATTTATGAACGTCCTTTATTTGACAGGGACACAAAAGTCACAAAGGCAGACAAGGTGTCCCAGGCAAAGAGGTCGGCAGTGGACAAACATCCATCGACCTGACACAGTGACAGGGTAAGGTGACGGCAGTCTGCTGCATCCCTTACAAGCCCTGCAGCGAGTTCGCGGCCCCCGTCACATGGGTGATGTAAAATGAAGAACTGACATAAGGGTTGTTCCCCCAGGGATTGTGGATTGTGAAAGTGATGATGAACCTGATAAACTCCTCTCCTTACATCTCTTCCGCTCTGGATGCTTTTGGGACCTCTCTCTCTCTCATATCTCATCTCATCTGTCCCTCCCCTTCTTGCTACATAATGTGTGTGTGTAATGATGTGACAAGTTCAGGCAGCCAATGATTCATCATCTTTAAAAAAAAAAAAAAAAAAAAAAAAGGAAGAGGGGGGGAGGGGGGGGGGATGGATATTTTAAGCTTTCCCAAAGTATATGCTTTGATCTAACAAAGATCATAAAACAACTTGCATGATTCTGGTTTAAATCTGACTCTGTATCGCCAAAATTATCAACTCAACACACAATAAAGAAAAACAAACCATCCCTTCCAAAAAAACCAAACAACCCCCCCCCCCAAAAAAAACCCAAACAAACCCAAAACCCCCCAAACAACCAACCAAAAATGACAAAAAGCTTTCCTCAAAACAAAACAAAACAAAAAACCCAAACAAAATCCATAAAACTAAATACTCATACTGACGACAAAAACAAGCAAGCAAAAATGACCCCCCCCCCCCCTCCTTCACCCCCTAAAAAAAAGAGCCTATCAATTATTATCACTCATCTCGCCAAGTTTTGTTGAATGCCCTAAACCAAAATACACCGTTTTGGCTTTACTTGGTAGTAGATGACACACGGCAATTTCCTGGTAAGGTCACCTTTTCTCTCTCACTTCTATAAATCGACACCCTCGCCCCCCTTTCCCTATATTTGGCATTCTCTTTGTTCTCATCTTTGAAACATCTCATCTTTGTTCTTTTTTTCCCCTATTAACCTGCTGCACTTGCAGAAGCCAAGCAAGTTAATTGCGCCTCTATTCTGTTATTTTACAGCAAGCGTTGTGAGAGAGGGAGAGAGAGGAGAGAGAGAGAGAGAGAGGAGAGGAGAGAGAGAGAGGAGAAGAGAGAGAGGAGAGAGAGAGAGAGGAGAGAGGAGGGAGAGAGGAGGGGGGGAGAGAGAGAGAGAGAGAGAGAGAGGAGAGAGAGAGAGAGAGGAGAGAGAGAGAGAGAGAGAGAGAGAGAGAGAGAGAGAGAAGAGAGAGAATAAATGAGTGAATGAATATGTGAAGAAAAAATGTAGAAAAAAGACCAAGGAAAAGAGATAAAAAAAAAAATCAAAAGAGAAAGAGACAACAACAATTTTTAAAAAGACAGAAAAGAAAAGAATTGGATTTGGCAGAACATGTATCAAGAGAACCAGCACTTCATATCTATCTATCTATACCTGTGTGCGTGCGTGCGTGTGTGTGTGCGTGCGCGCGAGCATGCAGATGACAACAGAATTAGCATGACAAAAGATGACTACATTCCATTTCTCTATCCATTCTTGCTAAAAATGCTTAAAGCCTTTGCTAGTCTGTTAAAAGGAAAAAAGAAATGTTAGGACAGACACAAATAAACCAGCACGCTAAAGGGCAACCACTTACTATGTTGGTCTCCACCTATATCCAGACACAAAGAACTGTGCCAAGGTTTCTTTTTTATCCATCTTTTATCGTTCAGCTCTAGCCCTGAGGTTCACCAATGGTCAGATTATGCAACTCTGTCCCCCCCCCCCCCACCACCATTTAGGTAGCTGCATTCTGACCTTGGGGATATGCTAAGGATTCATCTGTTGTCCAGTTGCAGCAGCACTTACTGTGGCTATGCAGTTGTTTGTACCTTGGACTTGCATTATACAAAGCTGTTGTCTTTTCCTGCCCTGTTTATCATCTGTCTGCCCTCACCACTACAGATGTCTTGCCGCTCTCTTTCTGAGGTGTAATAAAAGTTAGTCACTCATTTTTGACTGAGCTAATGTTTGTGAAAAAAGTATCTTTCATTGTTTGAATAAATGTTAACACATGGGCAATGTGTTCCTATCATAATATATTCACTGTCAGCAAGTTTTCCCCTCAGCTACACAGTAAAAAAAACTAACAAAAATCCAGAAAAATATGTTTTTTTTTCTATAATCATCATAATGGTGATGATAATGATAATATTAATCATTATGATAATAAACTTGTTGTCTGATGTTCAGCTTTTTATAGATTAACGGGAAAAGTGAAAAGTGTTAACAAATACACTGATGATGGTTTCTGCTTTGAACTGTTCCTTCCACATGGTAATCAACTTAATTGTCTTTGATAGTTCTGCTACCTTCTGTCACTCATGCTGATTTGCAGCTTATGCTTAGCATGAGTGAAAACTCCTAAAAAAACCTAAAACCAATCCCACAAGAGCTTTATTTGATCAATGTCACCTGTGCATTCAAACATTACTTCACATGCAAAAACTTATGCCAAGGGGGCCCTGCAAGGGGAGTGAAAATTAGAACTTTTTCAAACTTGAACTTTCCCACCCACATGCAGACATGGGAAAAAAAGGGCCTGAGGACATTAGAGAATGTATAACCATACACATGCATTCAGTCCAAAGGCTACAGTCTCACACATGTATTGAATCAAATACAATGACACACACACTGAGACTCTCTCTCAGTTCATCAAAGCATTCTGAGACCTATTTCAGGGTGGATTTGATGTCTCATAGAAACACGAACCCCAGTACACAGCAGAGTGCAAGGCCTAACAGGAGGCCAACAGCAGTTTGATCCCTGCTCCCCTGTCACACCTCAAAGGGATTGAGACACAGGCGTGGGCAGAATACAGCAACAACCATCATGCAGATCGCCTGATCCTCCCTCTTAATAGCCGCTAATTAGTGCGTGTACACACACAAACACACACACACAGAGTTCTCTAGACACACCCACAGGACAAACTGACAGGCTGATCCTCCCCATTAATAGCTCTTAATTAGCATGTGCACACGTCACACACAATCCATGGACAGTCACACACATACACATACACACACACACACATCACAAAACACATGTATTTCTCATACACACATGCTCACACAACCACACCGTTTACTACATACACACACACCACTTACCACACACACACTTCTCCCTCCCTCCCTCTCCCTCTCTCAAACACACACGCCACCACATACACACACACATACCACTTACCACACACACAGCTGCATACTAATTGCATACTGACAAGGTGAGGGGCTCTTCGTCATGACCCCAATACAACACAACAATATGGTTCAACTGATGATGTCATTCCTTCCCAAGCAGGTGTTTCCACGGTTATGATCATGTCAATACATAGCCATGACATTAAAATATTTTGACTTATTTGTTCGAAATATTAAATTTTGTTCTTTAAAATCCTGAACAGAATTATTTATATATATATAAAAAAAAGAATCATTTCTGTCTCTCAGGAAATACTGTAATGCTCGAACAGAATGGTGTTTTTTTTTATGTACACATGCACCTACACACTCAAAGTCACACACAAGCATGCACACACACACACACACACACACACACACACACACACACACATTCTTTCCACTCTTGATCACGTTGATGACTACAATATGCAAAGCATTGTCAGTATAGTACTCAAGTGCCTGCGGCAAATCAAACTGGCGAGAGATACTTGCAATGAACTCTCTTTAACACAGTAAGGAAAGCTATAATAAACAGTACAGTAGTCCACCTATCCATTGCTGTTAATGGACCCAAATCTGAACAACACACACACACACACACACACACACACACACACACACACACACACACACACACAAACACACACACATCCACCCAAACCCACTTAAAAGGTCTCATTTTGGAGTGATTAGCTATAAAATTGATGAGAAGACTACTACCCTTCCCCTGAAAACAAAACAAAAACAACAAAAAACCCACATCATATATGGGGCATAAAAACAACTAGAAATGTAGCCAATTTTGTTGAATAACAACAATCGAAGAAAAGGGACAGTTTTTTTAAGATGTTGAAAAAAAAACCCACACTGGATAAAAGCTTTCCACCTCACTGATTCACAACAGTCTAAATCATTCTGAACTTTTACAGATCACTCTTCAAACTTTAAGAGACAAAAACACACACTATGGGTGTAAACCAGCAACCTATCTCAGTATTTGGTAAGAGAAACTGTTTTAGCCACACACAAAAAGTATCCTGCAGTACAGATTAAAAAAAAAAAAGACTTATGCGCTTGAGGTGGTCACAATTTGCCAACTTAAAATTAAAAAAAAGAAGAAAATCATAGATCCCAACGAGTCGATAACATCTACACAACTCTACCGTCCCAAACCACCACATACGCAACCCAAATTTCAAAAAATCAAAATTTAAATGCAATTTACCTTGCAGGCAGATAAGCCCCATTATATGCGCTTTTAAACTCCGCAGCTCATTTCTTCCTGAATCCAGTACAAAGCACGACAATTTCAAATCAGCCAATGACGCACGACGCGTGACGTTCTTACTCAGAATAAACTTTACGATATCAAAATTAATCACCTGATAGATAATCGTTTCTTCACAAATCCACACGATACAAACACACACACACACACGCACTGAATGTCAGGAAGTGGAAGTGGTGTTAATTCCACGAATTTTCGACACATACCTTTTTTTCCCTCTCCCTGCTCTGCTGTGTACTGTTTACCACTTCAAAACACACCTGACACCAGCAGGTGCAAACACCAAGTTTTTCATGTAATAACGGTTAAAACCAGGACAGGAGACCTGCATGTATCCCAGAGCAGGTATCGCCCACCGGTACTGGATACTGTCCCAGTCTCCTCACCTTGACGGTAAGGGACACACACACACACACACACACAGTGCTGAACTCTACCCGCTCGTGTCCACAAAACGATCTATGCAAATGGTGGGCCACTGCGAGCGGCCTGGCTCCACAGGCAGGTGTGATTGGCCCCAAGACACAGGCCACGCCTCGCTGATCACTCATGCACAACCGACTGATAAGGCTGAACGCTTTTCGCCCGCTGAACACTGGGGAACGGATGGAGATGGGTTTGCTTTTGATGTGTGTGTGTGTGTGTGTGTGTGTGTGTGTGTGTGTGTGTGTGTGTGTGTGTGTGTGTGTGTGTGTGTGTGTGAGTGAGTGTGTGTGAGTGTGTGTGTGTGTGTGTGTGTGTGTGTAGTGAGTGAGTGTGAGTGAGTGTGTGAGTGCGTGTGTGAGTACGAGTGTATGTGTGTGTTTGAGTGTGAGTAATATATTTATGGATGAAAGAGGATCTTGTTTATATTACAAACCAGTTCGTCTTTCTGTTATATAACTTATTTTTCTTTAAAATAGGATTTTTTCTCAGTCTCAGGAGGGCTATGATTACGAATTATGTTCTTCTAAGTTTATTTTGTTTATGCAATGCATAACTATTACACACATCTCTTCCAACACATTCAAATTTTTTTAATATACTGATTGATGTTTCACCATAACATACACCTTTTGATGTATCAAACATCAAAATAGAACATGTGCTCTCACTCTTGACAGTAATATAAGTTTGTGTTGACATGACTCACCTATCAATCTACTCTCAGTGGCACCAATACATCACTTCACAAAACACTTTTTGCTGCGGATACATCTGCCATCAGTGTACCAACACTTGGGCCCCGACACTTGAACATACTCAAACATCCACAAGATCTGCAGTCAAAACACTGGCATGCCCAACTCTGGCCAATATTAGCCACATGGCCACAGGGCGTTTCTCATAGATCTTTCCTGTCCCTTGGTCCAACTCCCTCTCCACACATTTTCTGTTTGCATGCACCCAGTCTTCCCCTTCAGCTATCGCAACTTCTGTCAATAGTATGTGCAGAGTCGTCCCAACATATTTGTTCAGGTTTTTACCTATATCCAATCTTCTATATTGGAGGATCCAGGCGATAGGCTCTTTTGACCTACTACCCTATTAAATCATCCATTAGCAGCTGTTTACTTCTCTTTGTTGTGGGTGAACTGGTTCAGTGAAGCACGGAAAGTGCTACAGAGCAGTTAGTCTTTTCTGGTATCAGGGTCATCTTATTTGGACACACCCTGCCACTTGTGCCCTTCCATTTGATTAATACTTTAAGGGAAAGAAGAAAAAAATGTGAATGCTTTGTAAAAGAGGTGTATTAATGAAAATCGACCCATCTGTCTGTTGGTATCTTACTGTTCAACAAAAGAAGATGCATGAATATTTTTTGTTTATTTTATTTTTTAAAAATTTGTTTTCATTGTTATGAAACAAAAATGAGTTAAAAAAATAACAAAGAAGAAAAACAAAATCTGTTTCCTGACTGAGAAGGCTATCAGTATTTATTGTAATTGTATGTGTGTGTGTGTGTGTGTGTGTGTGTGTGTGTGTGTGTGTGTGTGTGTGTGTGTGTGTGTGTGTGTATGATGTGTGTGTGTGTTGCATGTGACAGAAAACAAACAAGTTCAATAAAATTGGGTAATAACATTTGAAGTGCATAGTTCATGACCAGTACACTTGGAAAAAAAAAAAATGTTTTTATAAATCACCGAAACTACTTAGTACATTTTCAATCAAATGTTTGTAATGTTGGTTTCAAAACTATGTTAATCAAGATTTTATCTGTCACTCATGAAGACGGCAAAACGCTCATTGGCATAAGTGAAAGTGCAACAATGAGCTTTTCAAATGATCTTTTTTAAAATGAAAAAAGGGGTTTCACCAGTTCAGTTCATGTGTGCAACATTACTACCTATGTTGTGCTTTTTTTTTATTATTGAAAAATCTTCTTCTTTATCTAACACTGGAACTGGAAGAACCCTGCCATGTCATGAAAACAAGTGGGAACTCTTTGTTTCATCCCACTGATGAGCTGTCCACCTAATTCCTCCTTATGTAATTTGGTTGTGTGCCATGCTAATACAATGTACAAACCCTTATCCATCCACCCACAGTAACAAGAACATTTCTGTTAAAACGTTTTTCAGTCATACAGCAATGCAGTCATCCCCCCCCCCCCCCTAATTTTATCAGTTGAAATAGTATCAAAAGATTTATGATGAATAAATATCAACTAGACTTTTTTTTTTTTTTTTTTAACCCCAGTCAGGTCAGTTCACATCAATAAGCTTTCCAAGGTTTTCTGAGAAGACTCATTCTCTCTCAGCCAAGTCAAGGCACTGTAGCGTGAAAAGATTGGTTCACAGGTCATTGTCAAACACTCCAACTTCCCATACCCTTCCACTAAAGGGTCCATTAAGATCTGTGTCAGTCAGGTGAGGGCAGCAATAAAGTTTTACTTCCATGTCTTTGTGAGATCTGGGGTTTGAACCTTAGCACTGTTGATAGGGTTAGGGTTTTCATGGTATGGGACTGTGTGGATATATATTATATATGTTTGTCTGTCGTGTTCAATGATGACCTCAAAAAGTTTTGGAGGCCATTGAATACATATTACTAGTGCTGTAATTCCACAGGCACATGCATGTGTAAGGTGAAGGGCAAGTGATATATATTCATAACAACATGTCTGTGTTGGGAGGGTACAAAAAACACACAAAAAACTTACCATCAAATCTACTTCCCTCAACACATAAGGGTTTTTATTCCTTACAGACAAAAATGTATGGGGTTTTCATACCATCAACTTCTGGGCATTTTAAATTTCTCCCTAAATAAAAATCTAATATACTCCAAGAACCAGCATTTTGCTTACAAAGAACAATTTAGCCATGAGTAAAGTATATCAGTATCTCATGATCTGTGAAACTTTAGTGAACGTTGAGAAACCCCCTCAACCAACCAAATTAATGACCACTTCATAATTCGTACATGCTAATATTAACACCAAAACAACTGTCATCAAATTGTCCATTGTTGCTTTAAAAGGTTTACTGTTCCCACTCACACATCATTAAGAGTCTACCCTTTTTGCTTGCTTTCCTGTACATGATTTCCCATGTCATCACCTCATCAGAGGGCTATTGTAACAGCGTAAGAGGGTTACATGTGGTCCTAGTACACGACTGTCCATCCACAGCAACAAGTAATTTACAGCCAAATGAAAAAAAAAGGTCAATTATGAGGCTGGGGAAGAAGAGATGGTGGAAGATGAAGAGAAGGAAAGGAGGAAAAAACTGTGGAAGAAGACCATGAATGCTAATGGCACAGTTCTATACAAAGACAAGTGGACTCCAGTGAGCATGCATACTAACTATAGACACAGACACAGTCCCTCCTTACCCATCTCCACTAACTGTGTGGTATTGATCCAACCAACACACAGGCGCCTGTCATCACTTTGTCTCCTCCCTTCCTTCTCTACTGGCAGCTATAGCCTGCCATTTCCCTCTTACTTGTAAAAAAGTACCAGAAATATTCCAGAACCAAACTCAAAACACAGTTAATGATCCATACAAAAAATAACCAGAACTTTCCTGCAGAATCTGCAATTATCACTGTACCTCATTTCTTTTTTCTGCGTCTTTTTCAGTACTTTATATCTTATTTTTGCTTGCACAATCTTGTTTAAATTTCATTTCATTTTTTCTTGCTGCCTCATCTTCTGTGATGTCCCTGTCCTGCTGTTTCCATGCTGCTCATCTCAATCTCCTGCCACAGCCATACCCAGATTCATTATGTATCATCTCCTGGGTTGGAAGTCCACAGGGAGCCCATCAATATCAGTCCACCATGGGACCACCAACCAGAAGGCCCTGCACTGCTGCTGGGTCACTTTGGTGGTGTTCAGTGGTGCCTGTTCTGAGCTAACATAAGCAGGACAACACCTACTAAGCACTAAGCACCTCCTAACAACAGTATTAGCTCACATAGAGCCAGCCTGAGTAAGTTGCCCACCTGAGGTGGCTACCACCAAAACGTCCCTCAAACAACTGTCCTCCCTGATCCCAACCCAAAGGCTTGACACAAACTCACCACAGCACAGAGTGTAGGGCAAACCGAATTGAGGTACCATGAGACACCTAATAGAGCTTTATTTATTATTTTTTTATTGCATGATGATCATGACAATAAAGATGATGCATGATGCGCTTTTGAAGTGCATATGCTTTGAGACTACTTGACAGGGTCGTACTCTACGTCTACTACATCATAATATACCCAGCATCAACTGGGCCCCGAGAGATACAGACACCTGCAGTGTTGGTCAGGTAATTTGAGCAACACTCTCAAACTTGCAACCATTAAGTGGATGAAGCTTGACTGTGTGGTCCCAGTCTTCCCACTGAGCCCACAGCACACTCATTCTGGGTAGGATCCACCGGAAGTAAAAAAAAAAAAACTATGACTCTTATGGGATTCAAACCTGCGACCTTCCAATCTGAATTCAAAGGCGCTAATCACTGTGCCTGGTTACCAGATCTTTATTCTAGTTCTTCACGACTCAGCTTCTCATCTGAAAACTGAACTTAGTCCTTCCATGTATGTCTTTTCTTGTCATATTTCCTTTCAGCCTTCTGTCTCCTCTCCATGCCAAACAGTTGAGCATGATCTGGAAAGGACAGGGAAGGAGAAGGTGGAGGAGGTACTATCAAAAGACAACAGGAAAGTAATGAACACTGCATCAAACAAGCAAGGAAACAATTCATTTTCTGCCCAAATGGTGCCAGTAAATGGAGCCAATACCAGTTCTCTATGAAGATAATTTACCTGCAAGTATACAAAAAAAGAAAGAAAAAAAGACAGCTGAAACTATGGGGAAGGGGAGGAAAACCCCCATAAAAAGCCAACTGACAGGCCCTATCGCATGTAAAGGATGGGCCTGCTATGTTTGAACTGTGTGACCAAATGTGTGCTGCCTTTCATCTACACTGCCCTACACTGCTATGATGGCCTTACTTTGTCCCCCTATGAAATGAACTCCCCTCTGAAATCACCTCTTCTGAAATGACCTCTCATTTCCACACATCATCAACTGCCCATCCACTCCCACTGTTGAAGCACCCCCTTTCCTGACCTGAAGCAGATGGTGCACTTGTGGACCCATTCTCATATACGCATACGCGCGCGTGCGCACACACACAACACACTCTAAATCAATCGAACAATACACACACTCAAAACAATACACACTTGCACACACACAGTTTACCTGGCTGGCTGGCTGTTATCCATCTAATTATCTTTGCTACATGTATCCTCTAGAGAATGATGGTACAATTAATTGACAGCACTCATATTGCTGAGGCAGGTCTATAGGACATACTGTGACACTCCACCATGAAATGAGTCACATTGCACCTGACTCTCATTTTCGCTAAGTGCCATTTTTGGCATGTGGGGGACATGATGTCCATTTTGAGATTTTGATCGATTATAAAACTATAGCCATTCTTCTACTTTGTGCTGAATATTTAGGCATACTTTTGTTTCCTTTTGCTTTAAAAACATGTTTAAAAAATCCCCACCCAAGCCCTCATTCTGACAACCTCTTCTGATGAAAAACTTGTCAATTTCTCACTTTGTCACACTTGGTCTGGGTGCTAGTCTTTCAGATGAGACGATAAACCGAGGTCCTGTGTGTTACACATCATTATTTACTGCACGTAAAAGAACCCACAGCAATAAGAGGGTTGTCCCTGGAAAAATTCTGTAGAAAAAAGTAAAATACAGTTGCTGACAGGGAAAAAAAAAAAAGATGGGTGGCGCTGTATTGTGGCGATGTGCTCTCCCTGTGGAGAGCAGCCTGAATTTCATGTAGAGAACTCTACTGTGACATAAAGTGGTATACAATACAATACACACACATATATATACACACACATACATATATATTTATACATATATTGATGACATATATATGGGGGGAGATAGAAGAGAAGAGGGGAGGGAGGGGGGAAAGAGAGAGAGAGAGAGGAGAGAGAGAGAGAGAGAGAGAGAGAGAGAGAGAGAGAGAGAGATTAAAAAAAAAAGGAAGATATTTGATAGTTGGGGGAGGGGGATGGGAGAAAGATGATGTTTTATTGTGTCTTATATGTCAAGCACACCGCCGATACATGGAGGGACCACCTAACAACCATGAACAACTCTTTCACGCTTCCCGCCCCAAACGCCTGTCCTCCACCCTGACCCTCCCTCACCTTTCTGCGGTTAATGGCCTCCTCCAGACGGCACTGCCACTCCAGAGACTGCAGCCAGATGCCGTGCCAGCGCCGCTCCAAGGTCAAGGCCACCAGCTGTGGGGACTGACAGTCGTGGTGGGGGCTGGTGGCGGGGCATGGTGCCTCGCGCTCCAGACGCTCGCTCACCTTCAGCACGGCCGACACGATGCGCGAGTGGGACTCTATGTCCTGCTGCAGCACCTGGAACAGGGCCATCAGACACAGATGTCAGCATGGGGAGGAGGGCTGCAAGGGGGGTGCTAGAGATGGTGGGTTTTAGGGGTATGTGTGTGTGTGTGTGTGTGTGTGTGTGTGTGTGTGTGTGTGTGTGTGTGGTGTGTGTGTGTGTGTGTGTGTGTGTGTGTGTGTGGTTGTGTGTGTGTGTGGTGGTGGGTGTGTGTGTTGTGTGTGTGTGTGGTGTGTGTGTGTGTGTGTGTGTGTGTGTGTGTGTGTGTGTGTGTGTGTGTGTGTGTGTGTGTGTGTGTTGTGCCTGTTGTTTTTGAGAGAACTTGGTATGATAGTTTTTGACCTTGTGAGTCTCAGGGAATGACACACACACACACACTACATAGACTTTCATACTAAAATGCATCACTGAAGACTGAAGTCAGAATGTGGCTACCTTAATTTTTTTTTTTTTTGGTGGTGGTGGTGGGGGGGGGGGGGGGGGCATTTTCTGTGACATGCATGATATAAATACTTAAAATCACGCACAATCTTCTCCCCCCAAACTGTCGTTTTTGTGAGAAGGAAGGTGCTCAAACTGTTGTGCTACCTCCCATTGCCCTGCTATACAATATACTTCATTACTTGCTTCCAAAGATCTGCCGAAGGAGGAAAAAGAAGACTATTCAAAAAAGACACTTTCAGTCTGAAGGTTATGCACTTGAAACCTGAGAGTGTTAAGGGGTGAGAGATTAAATTAAAAAAAAAAAATTATGAATATTGAAAAGTTGAATGGGAGGAAGAAAAAGAGAGAGAAGGGGGTGGAGGAAGAGGAGTTACGAGAGAGACAGAGAGAGAGAGACAGAGAGAGAGAGAGAGAGAGAGAGAGAGAGAGAGAGAGAGAGAGAGAGAGAGAGAGAGAGAGAGAGAGAGAGAGAAGAGAGAGAGAGAGAGAGGAGAGAGAGGAGAGAGAGAGAGAGAGAGAGAGAGAGAGAGAGAGAGAGAGAGAGAGAGAGAGAGAGAGAGAGAGAGACACACACACACACAAACACACACACACAGAGAAAGCACCTAAACCATCAACCATGTCCCTTCATTCAGACCATTTCATTACCCCCCAAAAAGATTACTGCTTTGCCTCCAAACAGAATAATAGCCCCAAGTGGCCTGCTGTATTCTCCCTGGCCTGGCTGTGGATGGGAGTGGACAGGAGAACAAAACAGGGCCAAGTCAACACACTGGGTGATCCCCTACTATACTGGGGGAGGTTCTCTGTGACCCTCACACTCTTCACAACAACACCACAAGACTGGCCAGGCAGGGCGGCCTCTGAAGGTGGACAACATACAATTTAAACCATGTGAATACATGTATACCCCACACTAACTAAGAAGACCTACACACAAAGGACTGGGAGGGATAAAAAGTGGTGGTGATAGGCCTCAGAGGTTTGATTGACAAGGGTGGGGCACAGCCGCACTGGCATGGGTGGTAGTCTTTTCTGTAGGTTTCAAACACAGATGTGTAGGTAAGTTGGGAAGAGACACTCAGACAGAAGGAAAAGAATTCCAAGAAAATTAAACACTTGAGAGACAGGTTACAAAAGGAGATGAGAAGGCACAAAGTAAAAAAAAAAAAAAAAAAAAAAGGGGGGGGAGAGAGAGAGAGAGAGAGAGAGAGAGAGAGAGAGAGAGAGAGAGAGAGAGAGAGAGAGAGAGAGAGAGAGAGGTGTGTGTGGAGGGATATAAATGATACAAGCAAAATGAGAATTTGAGTAGGGGAAGAGGGCCAGAGGATCCACAAGCATCTTCATGCTAAATCTCAAATAGTAACTGATCCCACACACAGTGCCATCTTAATTATACTACAGCATGACAACCTGCTCTTGATCTGCTCCTCTGACTTCTCTTTACTGTGTGGATATCACCCTATATTTTGTGCTTTCATGAAAGAAAGACGGACAAAAAAAACAGAAGTCATAACATTTAATCTTAAACTACAGGACAGAAAAACTCCAATTCCTTGCCCCCCTCCCCCCAAATCCAATTCATCAGCATTTACTTACCAGCGGGGAAGAAGAAAAAAAGAACCTAAAAAAAGTGGAGACAGATGCACGGTAAACAGAAGAAAAACTAGTTCAGAAGAAATTTGAAAATCTTGAGGCTATTTTTGAAAATGTCAAAGCTCCAACCTTTTAACACATAAGCACACAAAACACTGTACCCAGTGTAGGCGGATTGGAGCAACTGAGACAGGAAAAATAGGAGACACCCGCATAGATAAAAATGCCAAGGTCACTTTTAGGGTCGCCTGGTCACAATGATCTCTCTCTCTCTCCCTCTTCCCCACTAGGTAGCTCCTCTGTCTTTTCATCACACATACATACACACGTGTGCGTGCACACACACACACACACACACACAAACAATCACATCTTGCGCACAGCGTTAAATCCTGTTCCGCTTTTTATAAGAGTAGGCCATTGTGTGCCGGTGGGAACAGATGATGAGATTTACAAAACTGCATACACAAAGGAACTGGATGTAAAAAAGCACATGAGCGCTTATTCCATTATCCTAAAAGAATAAATAAAAAATAAAATAAATAAAAATCACACCCACACACACCCACCCACGAGGTGTTAGTTCAGCATTAAAAGAAAACTTCAGTCAAGGAAGACACAAGCTTCAACCCCACATGACAAGATTCCTTCTTTCCATTGCTTGCTTGCTCAGTTATGCCGAGATGTCAGTGCATCAGCAGTTGTGCTACACATCACAACGAACTAAATTTAAACTGCATAACAGCCATTTAAATGAGTTGGATCTCTTACCCTAAATCACCACCACAAAAATATTCTGATCCAGTGCAACCAACACCCCAATAATTAATCACAGTTAATATATATATTACCCCAATCCCCTTGCAGACATGTACTGTGAATAATGTTGATCCCTCCAAACAAATAACACTGCACTAAACACAAACCTGCAACATTTCAGTGGTGTTTACTCACACTGCCGAAAGCAAACATCCTCTGCACAATAAAACAGCAGTCTGATAGATCCAAAAAGCATGCTGTCGCCATGGAAATGCATCCTACAGGTGTGCGATAAAATGCGGTCAGAATGTCAACAAAAACAATCCTCTTCAGGTGCAACAATCGATAGTTATGTCTGCAGACTGCCAATCATCCCCAACACAGGTAAAAGGTGAAGAACACTCATCAATACAGTCTGTTTTAGGTGTCTTAACAACTGAGCTTTATCTATCTTCCATAAAGGAGTGACATTTTTTTTTTTTTTTTTTTGGGGGGGGGGGGGGGGGGGGTGGCAGAGTGTACAAGTTCTGTTAATACTGCTTCAAAGATTAGGAATGGAATCTGTACTTAAGCATTTCTTTTTTGAAGTGTCGTTCGTACTGAGTGTGTGATATGTGGATGTGGATGTGATGTGTGTGTGTGTGTTGTGTGTGTGCATGTGCCTGCCTGCCTGCATGTGTGCGTGCATGTGTATATGAAATATACAACTGGTGCCTAATTTAACAACTGTACTTTCTTTTCTATTTTCAAAAAATGCAATTTGAATTCCTTGATGAATTTGAAATTTTCAATTAATGACTGTTAATTTGCCAACTTTGCTGATGAACTAACAATCATTATCTGTGTACTTCTTCTGTTCCACAAGAACTCTGAAACAAAACTGCTGAAAATGTCATGACACTCTTCACAAAAACAACTCAACTACCATGGCTTTTTAGAGTGTCTAAAATGAATAAACCCTCTCACGGGCCGACCATCGCAACACTTCATACACCCTTGTGCAGAAAAGATATCCCCACACAACTACACAATCCTTATCACTGTTCCTTGCCCAATTTCTGTTTATGAGTTAAAAGCGTATTCACATTTGTAAGGATGCAACAATCAGTGCCCCCTTCTACCACACACATTGAAAAACAGTGCACCATTTCTCAGTTTGCCAGATGATACAGTATTCAGGATTGGTAATGGTAATGGACACAATAAACCACCACCTCTGCCCTGTACCACAGCTCTGACCAAACTGTGGATCCCCTTGTGGGGCAGGTCCAGATGTGTTCCCATGACCTATGGTACCTTTTCAACAACATCCAGCAGCTTATCGAGGCTGAATCCACTCCAGGCTATTGTACTTCTCCTCTTTAGGCCTCTGGCCTCCTAATCTGCCCTTACATCACCGGCTGAAGGGGGTAGGGCTGTGTGTACAGCTACAGATTCCAGGTCCTAATCTGAAGTGAAGCCTTCACTGTTTTGTTTGCTGCTTACCTACCAATGCTGATAACACACACACACACACACACACACACACGCATGCACACACACATGCATGCACACGCATGCATGCACATACACACATGCATGCACACGCATGCACACACACACACGCATGCCCTTTCCCCTAGTCACACTGTTTCTGCGGTTAAGCCAATACCAGTCAACTTATTATCATTTCTGTGATTTGTCCACTGGTGTGAAAATAATGTATAAGACAAATGTACAAGACTGCAATGAGGTCATCTGGTGGTGTGGAGTTGATGTAGATGCCTTCACCTGTTCGGTGAATCACATACTTTAGTTGTGTCTGTCATTTGTCATTGCAGACATTCTGTGAAGTTATTGCACAAGTCTTAATCCTACTGGATGTATGGCATACCTAGTTGAGAGATCTGATATCGTATATATATATAATATATATAATAGCCTTTTTTGTTTTACTCAAGTATTCTGATCAGATAAGTAGTATGATACAATCTGCACACACACAGAATCTAGCTGTTCTTAATATAAAATTCCAAATGTCAGTTTCCTCTGTGAATAGACTCTCAGTGCATAGTACTATTCATCTGCCATTTTTTCTATTGTTTCTCTGTCATATTTCAGAAACCTGAACAAACTGCCTACTGTACATTTGTGGTCATTCTTTCATTCTTTCAGTGTGTAGTTCTCAGACAAGAAAACAATTGTCTTTTTTTGATGCCTGTTTTCAACTTTTGAAACAAAAGTCTTTTAACAAACAAGCAAATACTCAAATGATGGCTGATTTTCTTTTCTTCTCTCTTACAAACTGCTGACTATATAAGGTTGGCAATGTCACCTATTCTAAACAAAACACACACACATACACACACAAGAAAAAAGCACAGCATATTTTCTATCAAGCTAATGTAGCAGTCTGACCACGCACACAGTCCATCATCATAAAAGACCTGAAAGTAAACATCAACAATCAAAGCCCCCTATGGAACCTACTACCCCACCCCCCCCCCCCCCCCCCTTCCCAATCTCCAAGCACAACAAGGCAAGATGCAAGGGCAAGGCAGGGAAATAAAGTGACAGGCCCTTAAAAAGACTCCCCCAATTCACAACTCCACCCCCAAGTGCCAGGCCCCCATCAATAATCTAACTCCCTCCCACCACCTATCCACCAACACAATGGCCTGCTTTCTCCAGGCCAAGAGATGAGGATGCAGGGGGAAAAAAGTGAGGGTGGGGGTGAAGGGAGGAGAGGGTGGTGGTCATGAAGGTGAAAGAATTATGTGGTGGCGTTAGGTGGTGAAGGGGCTATAATTAATTTCAAGGTCAAAGGTTCACCATTCGATATGGAGTCAAAGCAAACGAAAAAGAAACAAGAGGTAGAGGGAGGGATGGGAAGGATACAGAGAGAGAGAGAGAGAGAGAGAGAGAGAGAGAGAGAGAGAGAGAGAGAGAGAGAGAGAGAGAGAGGAGAGAGAGAGAGAGAGAGAGAGAGTAGAAGGAGACAGAGAGGAGAGAGAGAGAGGAGAGAAGGAAGAGAGAAGAAGAGTAGTAAAGGAAGAAACAGCGAGTGGAGGATGGAAGAAACGGAATCTTGGAGAAAACCCCCAAGTAAAGGAACAAAGTATTCCTGCTCCTCGCTCTCATGGTCTAGGCACTTTTAAAGCAAACCGTTCTTACAGAATACGCCCAAGTAAAAGTAACACACAAATGTAGCCTCTCTCTCTTCTGCCCCATCTCTCTCTCTCTCTCTCTCTCCTCCCCCCCCCCCCCTCCCTCCACTAACAGTGCTGGTTGTTTATTATGGAAGAGCAATGATCATAAATAACGTCAACCTTGGAGTTGGCCCCAAACCTTTTCCTTAGTAGATAAAAGAAAATTTCCCCTCTCAGTAGGCATGCCAGATATTTTATGATCCTTTTTTTAACATATTATTTTTAAAGTAGTCTCCGTGTTGGCGGCTGAGTCTGGACTAAATATCTCTGACTACTGTACCCTGTTGATATCGAATTTCCATTCCACACCCCCACCACTGAGGCGGAGTTCGACGCGGGATCAAGAGGATCAGGAAAGAGCAAGAAAGAAGGGGAAAATCGTTGAGAAAAGCCTACCTCCCGGCTTCGATCCGTTCACTACTACCGTTGGATCAGCTCTACACAGTACAAGTCTCTCTCTCTCTCTCTCTCTGTCTCTCTCTGTGTCTCTCCTCTCTGTGTGTCTCTCTCCTCTGTTCTCTCTCTGTGTCTCTCTCTCATCATGTATGCCTTGTAGTTTTCTCCATGAAAGGATTAAGTTTTATGTAGAGACCGACCCCCCCCCACCACCATTCCCAACAAACCAAAAACATAGAGAGAGAGAGAAAGAGAAAACGAGAGGAGAGAGGAGAGAGAGGGGAGAGAGAGAGAGAAGAGAGAGAGAGAGAGAGAGAGAGAGAGAGAGAGAGAGAGAGAGAGAGAAGAGCCCTGTTTTCCCAAATCATTATTTACTTTGATCTGTTCACGCAGTAATTTGTCAATAGATGGAGAAATACTGAACATGAAATGAATAACAGAATGTGAAAATTATTTACGAGTCAAAGTAACAATTTTTGAAAGAAAAAAAAATCTTGATCATGGTTATTTTTCCAGAATGAAAAAAAACAACCCAACCTGCAAACAAATAACAAGGGCTATTTACAATGGCAACATGCCCCCTGTTTTCATGGCAAAATAACATTTCTGAGGGATACACTTACCATACAATTACGAACAATAACGTTAAAAAAAAAAGATTAAAAAAATCTGAGAACAAAATTAATGGTTCTGATCTTTATATAAAAAAATGGAAGAAAAAAGGCTAATGCAGATACTGTGATAGGCCATGATTTTTGCTTGTGATGAAAATCTTTTCAGCCAACAAATTTACTGTGTGTGTGTGTGTGTGTGTGTGTGTGTGTGTGTGTGTGTGTGTGCTCTCTCTTTTGTCTCTTTCCCTGCTGTGCACACAGGGGCTGGCTGATGCAAACGAGCTGTAGCTCTAACGGTGATGGCAGGCAGGCAGGCAGGACAGATCGGATTGATTAGCCCTGTCCTGCCCCGGCTCTGCTGACAACTGTTACCTGCAAGCTGCACTGGGTAATGGGCCACAGCCCGCAGTTTGGATCGAAGAAAAAAAAAAAAGGACGCGGTTTTGATTATAAAAAAAAAAAGAATAAGCGTCTTTCCCGACGTCCACAGCGGTTACCGCCAGCGTGGCAATCACGTCATTTCTAGGTGACGTGGAAGGAGATGTCTCACGTGCAACATGTTCTCCTCCTCTCTCTCTCTCCACACACCACACACACATCAGTTGCCAAGGTGGAGCGGGGTAGAGGGAGCAAGTAAATGGGCTTAAGGTGGGTGAGAAGAAGACGGCAGGTATACACGCATCAACTGTATACCGATCCATGCAATACAAGGTCGTTCAGTTCACAGTGAATCGATACATACATGCATCAATAGTATACTTCTCCCCTTTCGTGCAAAGATGAAGTCTATTAGTTGACATTTTGGCGTACTCCTGAATGATTATGCCAGTATAGATTGCACTGAATATAATGCAGTCTTCTGTTTCGGTTAAGTCACTGCGGATTGAATGACACCTTCAGCTTTAGAGCCAAACTGGGAGTTATGTATTCTCTACAGGACACCAGGAATTTGCTATTCCAAACATAGCAAAAGCTGAACGTCCCTCCACCCCCCCCCCCCTTTCAGCTCCTATCAGCTAATAATCCATCCCAGATGGGGCCAGCTAGTGTGAATTATAGCAGGAACTGACCACACTTGGTCTAGGTAAAAGGAAAGGGCGCGCTAAATATAGCGCTCTTGACAGTAATGTTGGATTTGTGTGCTGTGCTCCCCCCCCCCCCCCTTTTTTTTTTTCAATACTGGATTCTGGCTGGGTGCAAGTCTTTTGAGGTGAAGACTGAACTAAAAAAAAAAAAATGAAACATCAATAAAAATCAAAACAAAATAATAGACATGTGGCAATAGAATAACTGCAAACTTTCTGTGCGCGCCCCCCCCCCCCCCTCCATGAAGTGTAAAAGATTTGCAAGGACACCCCCCAAAAAATTCAACAACAACCCCCCTCCCCCAAACAAACCTATCCAACCATAAAAAACCCAAACACACCACACACACACCACCAACAACGGTTGGTGTAGTTAGTACTCTCCAGGAGAGGTACCCTGAATTTCACAAAGAAAATACACGTGACAATCGTAATCTCTCACTGAAATCTCAGAAAAAAGATATGATGTGAAAGTAAACATTTTATAAGTTTTTGTGCATGCACAATACAAAAAAACAAACTAAACACAAACATCACACGACACAATACAACACACCAAAAAAACCACCACCACAGAGTACAATACAGAACAAAGCCATGTAGCACAATGCCGCTAGCACACTGTGGCCCTATCCCGATGAGCTGACCTGGAGGCAGTCACACTGTAAAACAGTGCAAGTCAAGGTGACGTTACACAAGTACTCTCCGGACCCCCCCCCCCCTGCCAATCAATCAATCCCTGCAACCCCCCCCCCCCCACACACACACACACAAACACCAACCTCTTCCCCATTACTCTTCACACACACACTGGTTTGCACTTGCAACCATTAGAAAAAAAATCTTTTTTAATATGCAGACTTTTGTTAATTGCTTCTTTTTTTCCACCTGCGGGTAGGGCGGGTGAATGAGAAGGTGGATGGACCCACGGAATAAAGGGGGGGGGGGAGGAAGGGTAACAGGAAGGGGGAGGGTCTATGAAGGCCTTAGGCAGGCAGGCTGTGACACCAGTTACCGGATAGAGGGAGAAAAAAAAATCGATTGTTTGTTACCACGACCTGTATGACTATGCAAACACTGAAGCGAAAAACATCTATACAACTAAGCCGGAGTTAAACCTACACACACTTGATTCACACCATTGGTACCCTATTTTCTTTTCAGAAACCATTGTCCAATCCATAAAATTAATCGCTGGTAGACTATCAAGCCGTTTTCAAACCTCTGAGTATGACTTCATAAAGAAAAGCTGAAATAAAGTATGACAATGCATACACTTTTGAACGTTCTTCAGACAGCTAATATTGCCTCAATAACATTAGCTATAATCTCACGTTTCATTGGCTCGTGGACTGTAATAATAATTAAAGTTCCAAATTTCAAACTGACTCAAAGTCAGCAGCTGAATTGTTCTGGTCTAATTTGGTGTCAAGTAAAATGACCTTAGTCTATTGCTTATGTCTGCTCTTGTTCACGAATATACTAAAAACTCTCTCCAAACACCAAACCGCTTCTCGACTGTGCCAAAGTAGATATATCCAAATCATTGCCTACTGCAGGATCTGTTTACCACATTTTTCACAATGGGCTATCTTCGGGTCTTCTTAGAAAGACGTATTCTGAAATGAAACCGAAACCCGACTTTCTCGTAAGTGTGAAGATTAAGGTCACTGACAAAAACAGAGGAACAAGACTAACCGCAAGGCATTACTCAGCTTCTGTCCAAGTTCCTAAGAGAATGGTATTCAGATTCCGATCACTGTTGTCTGTGCTTTTTCGACCCCACCCCCCCTCTCCACATAACATAACAAACATAGATGACAGAGTTGTCCTTAAAAAGAGCTTATTAGTGCAGCTCCATCCCTTTTCCCCCCTCTAATTGTCTTGTTTAAAAACATGAAATAAGAAACCTGGGCTTGAATTTGTAACACTCAAAATGTTCTATGAGGAGGAGAAGAAGAAGGGAGAGGGTGGGGGCTTTTTATTATCCAAAAGATATCAACCTTATTTTACATTTCACCAAACAGCAAAAGCCTTACAGCTATTATCTTTTTACAACAAATGGTTACGTTGGCCACCTTCTCTCTCCCTATCCCCCTCATTGTATGTAATGACTTGATTATTTACTTATTTATCAATCTATCTGTTTATTCATACGGGCTGGATGAAAAAGTCTTTGTACTTTTATTACCCTAAAAAAACCAAAAGCCGTTATCTTCGTTCTCCTCCCCCCCCCCCCCCCCCCCCCTGTTATCGCCCTAGGCAGACTGGTAGGGCAGCGGTGGGACTAATACACTGTATCTTCAAAGCTGCGGTGACTCACCCACTCATCCTAATCTAGTCAAAACTGTTGGACACCTCAACCTCCCCACTCCACACACGGTTCATGTTTTGCTGTGAGCCCCACGCCGCTAGTAAAGGGAGAGAATTGTCTGTCAATGCTTTTCATTCACTCTGAAGTTTTCTTTTCTCCATGCACACCGTACCCGCCCTGCAATTGTTAATAGCACTCTGTTTGCCTTCAATTCATTAGCCAACACCTGCGCTTTTTCTATATCGGGTGATTTCTATAATTCACTCTCTCACAGACACGAATCTACTAAGGGTCAAAGAAGCGTGAGAACATGCGTGTGTGCATGTGTCCGTGTACATACAAACACACATCTATGTGCATATTTACACACAAACACACATACAGACATTCAACAGCTTACCATCCACCCACTCACAAAAGGTATGTGTTCAAACAATCATGCACACATACACACATCCTTAGGGTAACGTTCTTTAATTTCACCACACACACACACGATTAGTCTACACGTCCATTGTACATTCATTGCGGAAAATCTAAATAAGAACCCTCCCCGATAAAAAAAAAAGAAAAAGCACAAAGCCCTACACTGCCAGCATAAACAACATTTTAACAAAGACCATCTTTTGTACTGGCCGCCGCTGTGGCCTAGTGGTTAGGGCGTTGTACTCGTAATCTAAAGGTTGCGGGTTCGATCCCAGCTATTCCGCTATGGCGTTGTGCCCTTGGAAAAGGCACTTTACGGCTATTTTCTCACCCCACCCATGTGTAAAAGGGGTACCAACCTTGTGTTGGGGGTTAACCCTGCGATAGACTGGCGTCCTATCCAGGGGGAGTCTATGACTCTCAGTCGCTTAACGCCACAGAAACCGGGATAAGCACCGGCCTGATGAGCCTTATGGCTCGGGACAGACTTTAACTTAACTTAACTATCTTTTGTACTGATAAATTATGTATGCCAACAACACATAACGATAGGTTCTTTGTCACAATGTCAACAGACGTGACATGCTTTTAAAACTGTGCTTTTAAAACAGTCTCAGATAAAGCCTCAGGGCACATACATTATATCCTAACAAGGCTTATACTTACTGCAAATGTATCGTAGGCATTCTTGTTTATACCGTGCTTGCCAGTTGTGTGTGATACTCGAGCCTGCAGCACAACTATAATATATATGGAGGCGTTTCTTTAAATCTGTCAATGCATAAAATGTACGCATGTCATATATGGCTGCATTTATTTACCTACTGGATGAACTCTGTGTGTGTGTGTGTGTGTGTGTGTGTGTGTGTGTGTGTGTGTGTGTGTGTGTGTGTGTGTGTGTGTGTGTGTGTGTGTGTGTGTTAGTCTTCAATGCATTAGGCCTTTCCACTTCAAGTGACAAGACAACCACGGACATGGAACATTTAAAGGGGATGTATTGAGAGAGAGAGAGAGAGAGAGAGAGAGAGAGAGAGAGAGAGAGAGAGAGAGAGAGAGAGAGAGAGAGAGAGAGAGAGAGAGAGAGAGAGAGAATTAACAAGAGAAAACAATAAAGTATTGACGTTATATGTCATGCTGGTATCTGTACTCTGGAGTCAATACTGAATTGTCTGAATGGCTGTCTTTGCCAGCGTTAGTCATGATGAACCAGTTGGCCAGACTGTTTCTCCTATCCTGAAGACCAGTGGTTATGGTCTGGGTGCTAGTCTTTCAACTTATATGTTGAACCATCATACCGTATGCAGTATTCAAATATTCAGTATGAATGTATTCAGATTATGTATTATAAGGTGGTACACAAGGTATAAAAAACCTATGTAGCTATACCACTGGTTGCAGTTCAAAATGATACGAAAAACAAAAAAACAGCCATAGGAAGTATGCCACCCCTACCCATCCAAAACGGTGTGTGTGTGTGTGTGTGGTGTGTGTGTGTGTGTGTGTGTGTGTGTGTGTGTGTGTGAGTGTGTGTGTGTGTGTGTGTGGTGAGAGAGAGAGAGAGAGAGAGAGAGAGAGAGAGAGAGAGAGAGAGAGAGAGAGAGAGAGAGAGAGAGAGAGAGAGAGAGAGAGAACACACGTGTCTATACATATACGACTGCGCGCGCGCGCACACACACACACACACACACACACACTCTTTTCCCCTTTCCCTCAATACACTTACGCTTCTCCATGCATGTGGCCACGCACATAGGCATGTGAGTGTATACATGTATGTATGTACAAATGAATGCATAAGTAAGTGCAAATGGCTGTCTTGCATGTCTCGCCCTCTGTCCCTGCCAGTCTCTCCATAGATGTCTGTGATGAAAAAGATCGATTTTGCCATTAGAAAGCAGACCCCTGGAGCACTTCACCATTCCACTGCTCTTTCTCAGGCCTGGCGTCAACCCTGCTACTTACTCATGCGGCTAGCAAGTCCATACATCACATGAACAAAGAGCTGTGTGTGTGTGTGTGTGTGTGTGTGTGTGTGTGTGTGTGTGTGTGTGTGTGTGTGTGTGTGTGTGTGTGTGTTGTGTATGGATGTGTATGGATGTGTATGGATGTGTGTGTGTGTGTGTGTGTGTGTGTGTGTGTAAGAGAGAGAGAGAGGGGGGGGGGGGGGGATGGGGGGAAGTAGTGTAGGTGGCGGCAGCAGCAGCAGCAGCAGCAGCAGTCAGTAGTAGTAGTAGTAGTAGTAGTAGTAGTAGTAGTAGTAGTAGTAGTAGTAGTAGTAGTAGTAGTAGTAGCAGCAGCAGCAGCAGCAGCAGCAGCAGCAGCAGCAGCAGCAGCAGTAGTATTACTAGTCGTCTTTAATTTTACGTCTTTCCACATGAAATGATACCAGAAAAGTGTGTGTGTGTGTGTGTGTGTGTGTGTGTGTGTGTGTGTGTGTGTGTGTGTGTGTGTGTGTGTGAGAGAGAGAGAGAGAGAGAGAGAGAGAGAGAGAGAGAGAGAGAGAGAGAGAGAGAGAGAGAGAGAGAGAGAGAGAGAGAGAGCATTCTATAATATGTATGCACGTGAAACAAAATAAAACAATCAGTATACGAGGTCAATGACAATGCAAAAACACAGACAACATGAATACAGCACACAAAGCAGCATTCACAGAAAGAGAATATCTCTCCATGAAAAAGGCCAGGAAAAAAATCACTGCATAGTTAATTAAGAGAGAGAGAGAGAGAGAAGAGAGAGAGAGAGAGAGAGAGAGAGAGAGGAGAGAGAGAGAGAGAGGAGAGAGAGAGAGAGAGAGAGAGAGAGAGAGAGAGAGAGAGAGAGAGAGAGAGAGAGAGAGAGAGAGAGCCCACAGACAGAACGACAAAGAACACACAGAAAGAAACAGAAGAGTATTGATCAGTAGAGTCAGCAGCAGCACACAAGTTGCCGGCTGAAAATAGCGTAGACACACAACACGAATGATGCAACAACTCTTCATGGCAGTCTCTCCCATTCTTTCCTAACATGTATAGCCCCCCCGTTTTTTTTCTTTTCCATTTAAAAAACCCCCCCAGACATCAGTGTTACTATCATCAGATGTATTAGAACCAGCAGCAGCATATCTATGCAGTGCTTCCTGCAAAAGTAGAAGAAAAAATGAATGGAAGTAATAGAGGTAGTGATAAAGTGTGTTTAGGCAACAGTTGTAAAAATGAGAGAGAGAGAGAGAGAGAGAGAGAGAGAGAGAGAGAGAGAGAGAGAGAGAGAGAGAGAGAGAGAGAGAAGACAGACAGATAGAGAGAGACAGAGAGGGAGAGAGAGAGAGAAGAAAAAGAAGAAGAAAATCCCCCTTACCTGAATATTTCAACAAGCAGTAGACTGATGCAGCAAGCAACACCAACAGCCCTACTGATTAACTGTCCACACAGAATTCACCCATCAACACAACACCACAACACTCCCATAGTGATAAGATACTGTTCCCGTCAAGAGCATGGAGCATATCACGTCCACATCACACCCATGCACTGAATGCATCGTTGTCACTGTTTCAACATGTATGTATATATTCTAATCTGTCGAGAACACTCTGATAATCATGTCACGCGACAACAAAAACAACAAGAGGATGTGTACCTGTCCTTGTAATCGTTATCAACAAAAGGTAAAATTCCAAACGACCTTTGTGAAGTCACTGCTTTCAACTCACATCCAGTCTAGTCATTTCTTTCTCCAGGGAAGAACTGCTGACATCATCTCTGAATTCTAAACATGGATTTCATTATACCTTCCCCCCCCCCCCCCCCCCCAGAAATAGTCTCTTACTGGGAGCTGTTGTTATCACCACAAGTGTCATTTATTTTATTTAATTTTTTTTTTATCAATGTTTCACCAAAAAAAAAAAGGGGGGGGGGGGGGAAGCAACAACAAAACAAGCTGTACCAAAGGCGTTTTTCAATACTGTATAATCAAACCTGAGAATAAGAAAAAAGAAACTAAAAAGCCAGTAGTAATGACTTCATGAGGTGATGAAAACAGCTGAACTGTCCAGGCTTTTTGAGGCAAGACACGTAGATAACAGCTGCAGTCATACTTCGCACAAACGTCTGTCTCTCTAACCAAGGCACTTCACTATCAATTTCTCTACAAGTGAACTGGTCTTGAAAGTTTGGGTTTTTTTTTTAAAAGAAAGAAAATGAATAAAGCTTCTCCTCATTATTCGTATATCTATAAAAATCCAACCAAGCATGGAGCAACCAAGGCAGGTGCAAGGGCGATGAACACTGCTTCTCTGTTGAAAAGAAAAGAGAGGAAAATCAGAACTTTCAAATGAAAACTGCAACCTGACAGATGTTCCTGGATAATTTTCAAATGATAATTGCAAGCCGACAGATGATTCTGAATCAAGCACATTTACCAAGCCTACCTATTATCCTCGATATAAAAATTAAAACAACAACAACAAAAAACCAACCCTACCATGACAAAGTAGGTGGTCACGGTCACAACAGGAGAGAACAGAGGAATGACCCCTCATCATCAGCTCTGGGGGGATACACTGCTAAGGGACAACTGCTTCAGGAAGCAACTCGGTAACCAGTGTTTTGCATACAAAAAGCACACTGGGAAAGACACACACACACACACACCACACACACACACACACACACACACACACACACACACACACACACACACACACCACTTAAACCCCAAAACTCCCGAAGAGAGTGCGGCAGTTAGTCAGTAATGGGGTTCACCCAGGTCCTTCCTTCACCAGCCGGGAAGCAGAGAGGTGATACCTGTCTGCACACGTAACAGGTCTCCTCCCTGACAATCACCCAGGAGGAAGGAGTTCAAACCCCTAGCTACCTCAGACAGGGGGGGATAGATCATAGCCCCGCCCTACTCCACTCTTGCGTGTGATGCACAGTGGCATCATTACTCCTGTGTAATGGGCCACTGCCTTGCCTCTCTAACAGGGGATTAGGCAGGGTGTCATTACTCCTGTAATGGGCCAATGCCACACTCACTGGTGGCGCTAGGTAATGCTGGTGGTGGTGGTAATCAACTCAGCCACCAGGCACCTATAACTCTGCTTGCTGCTTAAGTTCTGCCGTTTGTCTTGTTTACAGTTCTGCCCACCACAAGGTCCAAATCAGGGATATTTTTCTCTCTATTTTCATCATGGTGGCAGCTACTTCTTAATTCTAGCTCTGCTGCTTTTCTCCCCCCCCCCCCCCTCCATTTTTTCCCCTTCAAAATCTGAATTAGAGAAAAAGTTATCTTGAGGGGGAAAATAATTTCTGGGTGTAACCAGAATAAATTGAAAAAAAGAGAGTTGAAAACGCTGTAAACACAGAATGCCATCTAAAAGCATTTCAACTTCTTCAAGGCTTTGTTACAAACATGCTTAAAGTTTTACACACACACACACACACACACACACACACACACACACACACACACACACACACACACACACACTGTCAAACATTTAACGACTGCAGTTGCCTATTCACCATACCAAAAACCCCCAACCAAAAACAATATAAATGTCACAACCTTCTACAACCCACAATAAAAATTCACAAGCAGCGACCACATTAAAACTATGGCAGTTACACCAAGAAACACAGCAACCACTGACAGCAAAAATCGTTTGATATACTGGCCAAAAATGGTTCAAAATCTAGCTTTTAAAAAATTCGCTGAAAATTTTGCAAAATATCTGTTCACAAACTGGCACCATTCACTAAACATCAAACTAAAACGCCCACTCTCCACTTTCACAGATTAGGCCACAAAGCACAGAACTATGAGCGAAGTAGGATGATAAAGAAATGAAATAAAAAAGCAAACACAATGTCCAACCTACACATGATGAAAGCACGATTCCTGGATCTCTCAGAGAATCCACGAAGCTACACACACGAGTCTGTTACAGTGCCATGGGACATACTATTGAGAACTGGGAATGTAGTATAGTAGTAGTAGTACTGAGGGTAGACAGAGACATGGTATCATTAGATCGTGAAAGAAGAGGCAGAAGAAGAAACAGGGGCGGGGGAGGGCTGGCTAACCTCAGGGCCTTGTGCTTTTCCTGACAGACAACACCCCCCGCCTCTCTGGCCTGCCGCACGTGCTGGCAAACCACGTGATCTGCAGAAAAGGGGAGGGGGGGGAGAAAAGACAGAACTGGAGAGAGAGAGAGAGAGAGAGAGAGGGAAGGGGGGGGGGGGGGGGGGCACGGCTGGCACACAAGAGATGTGGACACAAGGCGAGCGACTGACTGTCACCTCACACAACTACTGCTGCACGCCACCACACCATAGCACACCACACCACACCACAACACCACACATTTCACTGCAGGAGCGGCGTCGTTCAAACCGGTGTTGTCTGCATTTCTATAGGGGGCCGCAGACTTACAGCTATGTGACCATGCGGGTCAATCTATACGTACACACACACACACACACACACACACACACACACACACACAGCGCGTTATCACACCATGCACTATCACCGTGTGTCGACGACGACAGCTGCTTTCATCTATCTCTCAACAGTTGATGGCAACTCTACCTGTTTTCAAAACACTGGTGAGATGTATCACAGACGGTAAGGTCACTGAAGACTGTATACTGCCAAATGTACAGGTAGCTTTCTGTCTTCATTCCACAGATGATCACATACCAGTTTACGATTCCATTCTGACTCTATTATCTCCCAACACGCAAATGTCCAATTGAAGTTGCCGTAGTAACATCGCAGTTGAAACGGAAACCAACTGGCCTACCAAGTTTCCCTTTAGCCTAGGCCTAGTCAAGCTGTTACTGATACCTCGAATCCTGTATGATAGGGTTAGACTGGCTCTGCGCACGGTGTGTAGGATGGTGTTCAAGCCAGATGATTGTTATGTCACAGATGCAGTAACCATCCAAGTGATGTGGCTTGTGGTGATGAAATAATTTTAACGGGAAATCTGCCTTTTCTAAGTTGCTCCGTCCATTAAAGAAAAAACAAATCAGAGCACGTGATGTACATTGAGTTCAATACTGCTGTTGCATCGGTGTGTGTGTGTGTGTGGTGTGTGTGTGTGTGTGTGTGTGTGTGTGTGTGTGTGCGTGTGCGCGCACGCACACGAAGAGAAGAGAGAGAGAGAGAGAGAGAGAGAGAGAGAGAGGTGTTGTGTGTGTGTTTGTGCGTGTGTGTGTGTGCGCACGCGCGCGCACGAGAGAGAGAGAGAGAGAGGGGGGGGGGAGGGGGTAAGCCTTACACAAACCACAGTTAAAAACAATTCAATCACCTCTCAGGAGACAGAACAAATCGCAAACCCACCAAACACCACTTACCTACACTAAACACCCACAGTATGATCAAGCATGCACACATGCATACTGAAGGCGAGATTTTAAAGCACCCAAGTCATGACTGTCGCTTCTCTACAAAAGCGACAATGCTGTTTGGACTGTTGTAGGTAGCAAACTTTCATCTCTCATACAAACAGAATAGATCCTACGACAACACCGAATATAAAGTGTGCTCCCCACATCACACACACAGACACAGTCAAGAGTCAAGAGTCGAGGCACTCATGATCTGGATGTGGCTTGGCATTCAACGTGCTCTGCTGCAGATGTCAACTTTAACCACAGCAGACGATTTTAACTTTTCCTCCTGCTTCAGTCTTCCGACATCTGGAGCATCTACCTTGAAGCTAACAAACACGGGCACTGCACCACACTTCATACTGTTCACGCATTCCTTACTTCCACCTTCAGCAGACCGATCCCCAACGCTATTTTTAAACGGGGAAAACCCAAATGGGGCCCCCCCCAATTTTTTCCCCCCTTTTCCAGGCCTTCAAGCGTTACGGGTTACCCCGAATCCCCGTTGAAGGGTTTTGCTGGCTCTGGCACCGGGGTGTAGGAAAAATTTCAAGCCAATGAAATTTTTATGTCACAATGCATAACCATCCAAGGATGTGGGTTTTGGGGGTAAAAATTTTAAGGGAAAATTTTTCCTTTTCTAAGTTCTCCGTCCATTAAAGAAAAAAAAAAAAAGCACGTGAGTAATTTTTTTTCAATACTGCTGTTGCATCGGTGTGTGGGTGTGGGGTGGTGGGGTGTTGGGGTGTGTGTTGGGGGTGGGGGGTGCGTGTGCGCGCACGCCCCAAAAAAAAAAGGGGGAAAAGAGGGGGAAGGGGGAAGGGGGAGAGAAAAGGGAGGTTTGGGGTGTGTGTTTGGGGGGGTGTGCGCCGCGCCGGGACAAAAAGAGAAAGGAAGGGGGGGGGGGGGGGGGGGGGAAAAACCTTACACAAACCCATTTTTAAAAACCCCAAATTTAATCACCCTTAGGAGACAAAAAAAATCGCAAACCCCCCCAAAAAACCACTTACCCCACACTTAAAAAACCACCCGTAATCAACCCCCCACACATCATACGAAGGGGGAATTTTTTTAAAAAACACCCCCCAAATCATTTATGTCGCT
>CM060324.1:27557196-27581647 GCA_030674155.1 Stramonita haemastoma | reverse complement strand
CTTCCCCTTCAGTCTCTCAGAAAAAAGGGGGGAGACAGAGAAAAAGGGGAGAAGGAGGGGCAGGGGAAGATGGAGGAGGACAAAAGGCAGGGGGGCTCGTGAATCGAAAATCCCCTGTTTTTTGGGCCACCCCACATCTCTCTCTTCTTTTCCCCTTTCTTCCCTTTTTCCCAGTTCATGGGCAGAGAGAAGAGAGAGAGAGAGAAGAGAGAGAGAGAGAGAGAGAAGAGAGAGAGAGAAGGAGAGAGAGAGAGAGAGAGAAGACAGACAGAAGACAGACAGACAACAGCTATTTTTTCATGACAGAGGCCAGAACAAGCTAGAGTCACCTTACACGAACGTCTTACTTTATTTACATTACAAATTGTAGAAAAAAACCAAACAAAGCAAAGGTCATCTTTCCCGATTGACCTAAACAAAAGGCCCCAAATTTCCCCTTTTATTCCCCCTCGGTTTTTGTTTGGTTTTTAGATGGGGGGTCGGTCCCTTCTTGCGTCCCCCCCCCGGGGTTGTTTAGTCCTTCAGCAGTTTATGGTTTTCTACGTTTCCCAGGGGAAATTTTTTTGCCTGATGGCTGTTTGTTCCCCCCCCTTCCCGGGGTATAAAGTCGGAGTTTCAACCCTACCCCCCCCCTGTTCCTCTCTCTACTTTAGTTAGATCTTGGTATATGTAAATCTGCTGGCGTGGGGCGTGGGGGGGGGGGGGGGCTCGGGGGGGGGGGGGGGGGGGGGGGGGGGAGGGGGGGGGCACATACACAGCTGTTGCGAGCATGCTAGCAGGCATGCATACACAAACACATAAACTCGCACACACAAGCATACACTCAAAACTGAGAGAGAGAGAGAGAGAGAGAGAGAGAGAGAGAGAGAGAGAGAGAGAGAGAGAGAGAGAGAGAGAGAGAGAGAGAGAGAGAGAATGAATACCGATCTTATTCCCTGTTCTCTCTCAATTTCGCGCACGCGTGCGTGCGTGCGTGTGTGTGTGTAGTGTGGTGTGTAGTGTGTGTGGTGTGGTGGGGTGTGTGTGTGGGTGTGTGTGTGTGGTGTGTGTGTGTGTGTGTGGTGTGTGTGTGTGTGTGTAAGTGTGTGTGTGTGTGTGTGTGTAGAGTGTGTGTGTGTGTGTGAGAGTGTGTGTGTGTGTGAGAGTGTGTGTGTGGTGAGTGTGTTGTGTGTGTGAGTGTGTGTGTGGTGTGTGTGTGTGTGTGTGTGTGTGTGTGTGTGTGTGTGTGTGTGTGTGTGTGTGTGTGTGTGTGAGAGAGAGAGAGAGAGAGAGAGAGAGAGAGAGAGAGAGAGAGAGAGAGAGAGAGAGAGAGAGAGAGAGAGAGTGTGTGTGAGTGAGTGAGTGAGATGGATTATATCGACCCAGCCACATACAGACCCAGGAGGTAATACAACCAGGAAAGAAACAAAAAGGTCAACATGAAATTATGTGGAATCATTCTATTTCTAGAAATACCCCCCCCCCCCCCTCCTCTAAATTTTAACTCAACAACTTTCAAAGTTTTTTTTCTTCTTCTCCTCCTCTTTCTTTCCCCTCCAGGTAGGTATCAATGAAACATTCATTCTCATTCCATACGGAGCATGTTTAGCAGATTCTGAGTGAGAGGATGGACCCATTTCTCACAACAAAATGATACTCAACCTCCGTAAGGATATTTCCCTCATAGCTGCTGCCCCTAGTATAAAACATTAAGCCATGTAGCAAAATCTGCAGCCCCATAACTACACCGAAGAAGGTGAACTGATTTCTTTTTTTTTTTAGGGGTGGGGGGGGTGGGGGGTGGGGGGTGGAAGGTATCCTTAAAACATGGCTGTTACAGAACTAGTGTATCATCTATGATGTATATCTGTAATAGTGTATCATCTATTATGAACAAACAATATAGCCTACAATTCACGGATAAAAACACAACTGACTATACAAATATGTGTATGCCAGTTAGCTATGGGATAGAGAGATGAACCTTAGATCACTTTACCAATAACTGCCACATGCGAATGCAAATAGTTGCCAATGGTTATTACCACTCTACAATCCAATTATCAGATTAAACAGTCAGACGACAATTCTACAGTTCACACATCTGCGATTTTTTTCTATCAACTAGTCCAATTTGCCTCTGCCTGCTTGGGCCTGTCCTCTCCAATTATTTCTAGCTGTGGTGTTTTCTGGTGGTGCGATCTTCATCTTGTCAATGATTAGACCAATTTCTGCTCGCTGGTTATATCCTGCCAACTGTTCAAGGCTGCAACATGAGGTGGGATTATAAACAGAAACATCAGGCCAACTGTTCAAGCCTGAAACATGAGGTGGCTTTATAAACAAAAACATCAGGCCAACTGTTCAAGCCTGAAACATGAGGTGGCTTTATAAACAGTGGAGTTTTCGTCATTGGCCAGGATCTAATAAACCATAGGCTACTGAGATAGGGAACAGTGATGCCAGACATGGCTAAAGCAGGTGATGATTGTTCAAGGTGTAAGCGCAGGATCATTATCACACTATCAAACAAAGACATACTACTTCATTGCCATTTATTGATCATTCTCAGTTCTTAGTGGTCGGCTGTTCAATATATTAAAAAAAATTCTGCATGAGCGAATTTGTTACAATGTAATATGAGGAATACACCTTCATGAACATCTTCCGATACTCTGATTACTTGATGACACTGGTCAGTTTGCAGTTTCAACGTAAATGTGAACCAATATTTCAGCCTAGTTTTCCATCCAAAAAGAAAAAAAAAGAAAAAAAAAAGAAGAAGAAAAAAAGATTTCATATAAGTATTCAGTGTTGATTCTAGGATTTCAAAAAAGGGGGCCCAAGGGCCCCCTGAAATGAAAAAAAGGGGGCATTTGCCCCCTCCCCCCTTTTCTCTTCATAAAAAAGGGAACAAGTAATAAGTAGTATATTTTGCTCATAATACCGTTAGTACTCTGATTTCTGCTATTTTTCAAGAATGAGAAACAAAACAAACAAGATGGTATATAGGCAGACAGGATTTAATATACACCTTATGTATTGCAGCTGGTCTGTAAAATGATTTTCTTACACAGGAAAGAGAGAGAGAATTTGGGGGAGATGGGGGGGAGAAGGGGGGGGGGGGAGATTGTGGTACATTCAGATGTGGAGGGATACAAACTACATAGATACAGGAGGAGATGCATTGTTTGTATATGAGAGAGAGAGAGAGACAGAGACAGAGACAGAGACAGAGAGACAGAGACAGAGAGAGAGAGGAGGGGGTAGGGAAGGAGAGAGAGAGTCAAAGTAAAATTTGTATTTCCACATTTTGAGTTGGAGAGAGCTGGATCTAGATGAAAAAAGAGGCAAGAGCTAAAATCAGTCTCCCCCCCCCCCCCCCCCCCCCCTTACCATATGAGAGAGAGAGAGAGAAAGAGAGAGAGAGAGAGAGAGAGAGAGAGAGAGAGAGAGAGAGAGAGAGAGAGAGGAGAGAGAGAGAGAGAGATGTCAAAAGTCCATCTTGTATTTCCATTCAGAGTTGGAGGGAGAACTACTAGATTAAGATTTAGATGAGAAAGGGGGTTAAAGCCAATGTGTAAGTCTTATCTTTTCCTCCCATATGGCAGAGAGAGAGAGAGAGAGAGAGAGAGAGAGAGAGAGAGAGAGAGAGAGAGAGGGGAGGGGGGGGTCAAAGTCATTTTTAAAATTTCCACTTTCAGAGTTTGAGCTCTAGATCTAGATGAGAAGAGAGGTGAAAGCAAATATCAAAGTCTTGCCCCTCCCCCCTCTCCATGAGGGAGGGAGGGAGGGAGGGAGGAAGGAAGGAAAGAGAGAGAGAGAGAGAGAGAGAGAGAGAGAGAGAGAGAGGAGAGAGAGAGAGAGAGAGAGAGAGAGAGATTTTTTGTTAAAGAGAGATCTAGATCTAGATGAGAAGAGGTGAAATCCAATATCAGTCTTTTTCCTCCCATGCAGTGAGAGAGAGAGAGGGGGGGGAGAGAGGGGGGGGGGGGGAGAGAGAGAGAGAGAGAGAGAGAGAGGAGAGAGAGAGAGAGAGAGAGAGAGAGGAGAGAGAGAGAGAGGGGGGGGGGGGGGGGGTCAAAGTCATTTTCGATAGTCTACCCTATGCCATCATTATTGTTGCCAAGCACAGGCTACTTGTCTAGCCAGATCTGAAAAACTGCCTTGAAAACTCTTAGGTCTATCAGCTTTGAACCCTGCTGGGACGCTGCCTCTTCCACTAACACCACTAACGATCTCTGTCACAATGACGTCCCTTGTTTCAGGAGTCACGGCTCCTTTGAAAAATGACGTAATGACGTAAATGAGTAGGAAAATGACGTCAGACCAGCCGCTTTGTAGCAATTGTGATGACTGTGGGCGCTAATCAGTGCATCCTGCTGTCCCTGGGGTATCAACGTAATGACCAACGCATGTAGCGCTATTTTGAAACTATACAAACGGCAGTTGCGGGGGCGCACTGTTTGTTCAAATATGCGCTATCCACAGTTTTTTTGCGTCCGTTAGGGCGCACTGGTCACATTATTTTGCGGCAAAGTTGAAAAAAATGCGGGAATCCCGCAAGGGCGCACCCTAGAATCAACACTGAGTATTCATACAGAATTCAGAAAACATCCAAAAGTGCATCTTGCAACATCACATTCACTTTTTTTTTTTTTAGCCTTTATGTCCAGTCCACTACAAAGGCCATAATTATCAGGAACCTCTGGCATTTCAGTTTTCCTCCCAAAAAGAGCATAACATTCTCTTGCAGGTGTTTTCAGTCCAGTCCAACTGTATTGTCTGTTTATAGCCCCGCCAACCACTGAGGCAGGTGCAATACCTTCAACAGGTCAACAGATACAGCCAATACATACAAGAATGTTAAATATTACAGAAGAGCACGCCAGCAACAGCAGACGACAGAATCACAACTGGGGTTTTAACCACAATGAAATCAGAAATCGTTCACATGCATCAAAACTCACAACTGATACTTTCATGAAGCACAGGCTCACAAGGTACAGACTCAGGAAGAAGGCTCACAGAGCATATAAGCTACACCTTTTATAGAGTTAGTCAGGGACAATTTTATTTTTTCGTACGGGTCACTCACCAAAGGTGACAATGCACCGGGTGATCGCCATGACCGGGTGACATTCAATTCAGCTCCATGTTAAGGAACCCCGCAATGCAGTTTTTCTCCCCAAAGTTCTAAGAGATGTACGAAAAGAGTGGATAAAAACAGATCTATCTATCTATCTATCTATCTCTATCTATCTATCTATCTTTAAGGATGATGACAAACACCCCCCACCCCTAAAAAAGTAACATGAGACAAGCTAGTTTCACAGATATAAAGGGAAATGTTCAGTGGCCTGAGGCCCTGACAGGGATCTCATCAACAGTCCACAAGAGTCACAGTCCCCAACTGTCACAGGGTGACAGATGACTGTTCGTTCCCCTTTAATGTGCCCCCCAGCCCTGTCCTCGCTTTTCTACCCCTCTCTCTCTCATCTCTCCTGACGCACTGCATGCAACTCACATGTCTTCACTTGGGTGACAGTAACATGGTGTGTGTGTGTGTGTGAGTGTGTGTGTGTGTGTGTGTGTGTGTGTGTGTGTGTGTGTGTGTGTGTGTTCATGCGCCATGATGTATCTCTCTCTCTCTCTCTCTCCTCTCTCTCTCTCTCTCTCTCTCTCTCTCTCTCTCTCTCTCTCACACACACACACACACACACACACACACACACACACACACACACACACCACACACACACACACACACACACACAAACAACCTGACAGGAAGTGTCACAGATTAGTGAGGGTAAATTACTGAATAAGAGAGAGGAATAAAAACAAATGGGCAAAGGAAAACCGGTTTCTCGAAGAAGAAGAAAAACCAACAATAAAAAACCCAAACCAAACCATTCCCTATGAACAGGAGAGAGAGAGAGAGAGAGCCTGCAAGTACCCATACAGAGTATGCCTGTGTAAGTGATCCTGAATATATCTTTGTCCAATTCAAGGGGGTTAAAACCTATTTTTGTTTCTTATATAACTTTCATGGCAACGCACCATCTGTACCCCCCCCCCCCCCCCCTTTCACTTTTTTCTCATAATTTTTTTCATACCAACCAATATAGATTACAGTGACAAGTAATAAAACCACCATAAAAAAAAACCGAACCAGTCACATAAAAACAAACCCAATGAAGGCCAACAATAACTACAAACCCCACCCTTTGGCAGCAATTTGACACTGCCAGAGAGAGAGAGAGACAGCAATAACAGAGACTCAAGGATATATTGTTTCCCCACCAACACCGGATCTTGAAAAGCCAAATCCCCCTCCTGCTGATTCAATCATCTGCCCCACCCCACCCCCTTACCTGCATGACCCTATATCCCCTCTTTGTCCTCACCAGGTAACTGAGAAGGGGAAATATCATGTGTAGGTAGACACATGTACTCGACCCACTGCCTATAAAACACAAGAGGAATGTGTGTCACTACAGCTGTACTGCTGTCACTCAATGACTGACTTCTATATATACTCCTTGAAGAGTTATTTGAGAAACTGTAAGCTGAACATGGTGGAGCCCATCTCCTCTGGATTGTAAAATGCATGCTGAGTGTGTTCCCGTCTTCTTTAACACCATTCATCATAACTGTTCTACTCTTCTACAAAAAATGGATTTATTTCCTTTTATTTTTTAAAGCATGTGTGCAAATGTGATGTGTGCCTTCACACACAGGATCTTGATTTAAAGTCGCATACATATATTTTGGTCTTGTAAGGGAATAGATAAGACTTACATTTAGCTCCAAAATATTGCCCCCCCCCCCCCCCCCCTCAAAGAAAAAAATCCAACAAACAAAAATAAACAAAAATCCCCCTCAAAGAGGCATCTCTGTAGTAACTCAAATGTGCAACCTCTAATTACTATTAAAGTCCTAAGTCCATGATTCTATCTGCAAAGCTATTCTTCCCCTTGGCCTACATCCTCTCCCTTTCTACCTATGACCATTGCATAGTTTAGAAATATGATATCTAAATGTAATTCATTTCTCTGTGAAAGATTACACAGACACATGTGAACAAGCACGTACACACTATGCACACTCTTATGCGCGGAGCACATATTATATATGCATGTCCCCATATACAACGAAATTTCAAATTATGCAAGCCAACGCATACTCTTTACTATTCTTCTTATGCATGTCTATTTATTCTCTCTCTGTCTCTTAGAGCTTCTCTCTTTCTCTCTCAGATATCTTGGTATCTGAAGTCATATTTTTGTAACTGACTTTTTTCTTTGTTGCTGTTGTTGTTGTTATACAGTAACATGTTGCTTTTTTTCCCCACTAAAACACTAAGCAGTTCGACAACCCCCTTCATGTACAGGCCAATGGCCTTTTTGTGAATAAATCATTCGAGTTTGAGTTTACTCTTGCAAACTTAATTCTCTTTCTCCCTCTCTGTCACACCCACACAGTCACACCCACACACTCCCTAAACCCCTGTTTTGCAGTAATAACAACACACACAGTTAAGCAAACAGGTAACTCTAATGTAAAAGTGGGCAAGCATGAAAAGTTCCTGCAGGACAACATTTCAAAAGCCACTGCATGAATTGCTCTACCGTTAAACGGTGTATGTCAACAGCGTCAACTGTTTGACATGGTATGTGAACAACACACATAGTGCTTCTTCTTCTTCTCTCTGAGCACAACACAGACATTGCTGCAATTCCTTGGCCAAGACTGACTGAACAAAACCACACACACACACCCCACACACACACACAAAATTCTGTTTTTTTTTTTAAATGATTAAATTCTCTACCATTATTTCGATATCCTTCTTGTTCTGCTTGATTAAGAAAAAAAAGAAAGAAAAAAAAGTACCCACCTAAACAAAATTGAAAACAAGTCTCTTCAGTTACATAAATCAATGACTGAACTAGACGACTGACGCCCCACGAACACCACAAAATCATCACTTTGAGTTTCTAACAGCCGCACACCTGCGAAGGAAACCCCCTTTCCCCTCCTGCCCACTAATCCTCCACTCACCTCCAGCACACCATTCTGGTCGGGGGGAAATTAATACATCCACGCACTCCAAGATTTCTGGTCATTTCACCGCCATACTATCCCAAATGCCTGAAATCAGCAGCTTGACACACAACTGGAGTGTTTATGTCAGAGACTGGCAGCGTGGAGAGTCAGACGAGGGCGGGACAGGGTGAGTAGGTGGCTGTGGTTCAATGACGACAACTGGAGCGAGCAATGTCAGCCACACCAGGGATCTTTTCCAAACCTATGAATGGAGGCAGCCACGCGGACACCAACATTGAGTTTGGGGAGGGAGGAAGAGAAAAAAAAAAAAAGGGGGGGGGGGGGGGGGCGAGGGAGAGTGACAGCTCTTGTCTGGTGACACCGTTCTTCACAATAACCTCACCCACTTTCTTTTCTTTCTTCTTTTTTTTCCACCCCTGATTTAAAAAAGAGTTTTTTTTCTTCCCCTGGCCACTTCCCCGCCTTTGTGTCACTGAAGCTTAAAGCAGAGAGAAGAAGTCCTTATTGTCAGTCAAACGCGGAGTCTTTCACAGTATCGGCTTTCATTTTAGTACAGACGTATCTACCATCACATGGTATCCTTAGGCTGCGATTCAAGGTAACACTGCCCTCAAGCTAATACCATAATTAAAGGTGCTGTGGTTGTTGCAAGGTTACCTGAAGATTCATCATTTGAATAGGATCAAAACCCAGTCTTTTCTTCCACATTCTAGAAGACCTTGTGTGGTGATCTGAAGTGTAATTTTGTGGGGGGGAATGCAATCCTAAACCAAGGTCCCTATTCAACATGTAATTAAGCAGCAATTAACAACAAAACAAACCAAAAAACAACAATAAAAATAAACAAAACAAACCATAACAACACATCAAAACCAAACCAAAAACAACAATGACTAAATTCAGTCACACAAAGCAGCAAGTAAGCTTTTCCTGGCACAATCCTGAATGAAAAAAAAATCCCACTAGTAATTTTTTTTTTACATAGACAGAAACTGGTAGCTCTCAACTTTGGTCACACACACACACACACACACACACACCACACACACAACACAACACACACACACACACACACACAAACACAAACACACACACACACACATACACTTCCACGAAGAAAAGCGGCTGCTGACTCCCACACAGAAATCACCTGTGACGGCCCATAACACAAAAACAGAGAAAGGACACGTGTAAGTGAGCAGAACTTTCTGTAGTGGCGCGCAGTCTGAAGTCTTAGGAAGACCAGCCTGCCCTCAGCCAACCTGGCCCCAGTCGGTCCTCAGCAGAGCGTGAAAGCATGACGAAGACCCAGAAGGTGCAGGGATCAATCCTAATCTGCAGCCAGCCCTAGGGATCAGGCCTAAATCTTCTCTGCTGCCCACCCCGGCTTTGCTCTTCACCTCCTCTCCCCTCCTCAAATTCCAACGTGACAACATCATCTATCCACAGGCTCAATTTCCTTGCTGCAAGCTTGTACACATCTTTTTCCCCTGTAAACTGACCCTGGGGGCTACTTGTTTAAACACTGACAGAAGCCTTCTTCTACTGTATTGCTTGGTTATTTTTTTCTTCTGCCAACTGACTACACCCCCCCCCCTCCCTTTCAAAAAAAAAAAGGGGGGGGGGGGATGGTTTCATCTATTTGTTTAGGCAGTGATGGAGAGAAGCTTGTCACCAAGAACAGGTCACACGCTCAATGTATGTGTTGTCTGTGTGTTGAAACTAACACAGGGCTTCCAACCAGAAAAGTCACAAACAAGCACTCACAGAAGTGGTGAACCTTTTCCCACTAAGGCCGATGACAACTGCTAAGTCTACACCAGGAGAAAAATGTGTGAAGCACATTAAAGGAGGTTAAAGTAGAAGGGCCTCCAACTTTTCAAATCTGCCTCCCTTTAGGCTATAGCACTGTATAATACTGCACTGTGGGGTGTATAGCACTGCACTGTATTGTACTGCTCAGCAGTATTTCCTAATGTATGTGGTTCTGAGTTGTGTTTCATTGCATGTTGTTTCAGTTAGGAGAGGTTTTCAGAATCCACAGAGCAAACCAACTTCCTTAAGTGAGAACGGGTCAAAGTGCCAAAACATTTTTTTTAGAATTAAAATTGCTGGATGCATTTATGAGATTTCCTGTGTAAATTAAATTCAGACGTAATATGTCTGATAACAGTTACTAAACTTTGATAAGGCTTAGGATTTTAATATGAGTTTGGTGCCATATTGGATTGTTCATGGCACAGGCAGAAATGAGTATTTTATTTTTTGGCTTTACAGTGATGCCTCATATTGGCTAACTTTTATGGGCTGTAACAATTTCTCAGTTCGACCATGCCCACTTATGAAACACAACAAAATTTAGATGAGCAACTTTTGGTCTTTCTCTGTTCACACTTGTTTGTCAACAGGCACTCATCCTTTAAGACTTGGCTTTGGATAGATAAAGGGTTGACAGGTCCTCCCTCATTCCTCTCAACACTCAGGTTGTCACACACACGAACACACACATTTCATCATTGACCCATGCACAACAGCTGACATATATGATGATTTCACATTCTTTTAAGTATGTGCGCCACCACACACACACACACACACACACACACACACACACACACACACACACACACACACACACACACACACACACACACACACACACACCACACACACACACACACACACACACACACACACACCGCACAAAGTGACTCATTCACACTCCTGACATTTAATAGCTCTGTAAACAGTGACTCAATCTTCAAAATTTCATCCTGGCTGACCACTTTATGACTTCATGACTAATTACAGCTAATTACTTCAACAATTTGTTCCCTTCTTTAATTTCTTCAAAACATATTCCATTTCAAAAACATTTACATGGTCAAACATCCCCCCCCCCCCCCACCATTTTATTTCACTCTGCATTTTCACCCTTCAAAATGGGAGGTTGAATACAAGACAAGGCAAGGGAAAAAAAACACCCAAAGCACACAAACCAACAGCTCCCCCCCCCCCCCCCCATTAAAAAAACAAACAAAAAAACCCCCTAGCCCAACAAAAGACTCCCCAAAACTGACACTTTGCAAAACATGGTTAGACACAATGAACTAATGACAACACATGTATTGGACACAACACACTAACAATAATGTGTATCACTTATTTTCACCAAATATAGTTAAGGCAAATCATACAAAACATGGTTCTTGAGGCACAAAGGAAAATGCAAAAGCAGTATAGTACAATATGTTGATGGACACACACACACACACACACACACACACACACACACACACACACACACACACACACACACACACACACATTTAAAAACCCAAATAATAAACCAGCCAAACACACAACTATCAAGCATAATTCATTCAACAAGGAAAATTTTGTACATTTTTTTTAGAAGCACAATTAATATTTGTGTCATGAATACACAATCTCCCAATTCTAAGGAAACATTAAAATACCTCATAATTATCTTGAGCTTAAAAAACAAACAGCAAACGAAACAAAAAACCAAACCCAAAGACAAAAACAACAAAACAAAAACAGCCTAAATGCCAACTAAAAAAACCCAACCTCAAAGCCTTACAAAAACAAAACACCCCAACAAAACAACCTCCCCTCCATCCTCATGAATAAATAAATGATTTACCTTGATCAGTGGACCAATACCACTGATTCCATTCAGCACACCTGGCCATTACTTAACCACCCACAGTGCTCAATTAAACAGGAATACATGTACAGATCCCACAGTTTCATTATCTATTGCTAAGGCAACCATCAACACACACACACACACACACACACACCACACACACACCACACACACACACACACACACACACACACACACAGAGGACAAGATTTACATAACTGCATTCACACAGGAACTGGATGTAAAAAAGCACATGAGTGCTTATTCCATAATCCTTGATATAAAAGAAACAAATAAATAAATGAATGCAAAAATTAACAGACACATTCACTCGCACACATACTATGGTCATTCATATCCCCCCCCCCCCCTCTTCTCTCTCTCAACCCTTCTTTTCTCTATCTAAATCTCTCTCACTCACACTTTGACACATACATGCATTCACACACACACACATTGTGGTCATACAATAATACATCTTTCAATTCTTTCTCTCCTCCTCCTCCCTCTATCTTATCTACTATATATCTTTCACTCATACTCTGACACACACATGCATGCAGAACTCACGCATGCACGCACTCATGCATGCCGCACTCACACGCAGCACACACACACACACACACACTCGCATACATTCATGCATGCACACACACACACCCAGAAAGGGAGGAAGATGGTTGATAAAACAAGAGCAGTTTCCACTTAAAGGGGACTGGGAGGGATGGGGAGGGGGGGGGGACCCAACCAGTGTAAAAAATCCTCTAAGCATGAACTGTTTAATCTGATCTGAAAGCAGGTCTGATGACAGTGGTCAATTCCATCATCATGCCCACTGATCTCATCTCCTTCTGTGCTGTCTGTCTGGGATTAAAGAAAAAAAAGGAAAGGAAGGAAGGAAAAAAAGAGCAGGGTGTGAAGCAGGGGAGGACAAAGAGGAGAATGAGGAGGAGAAGAAGAAGGAAGAGGAGAAGGGGGAAAGTTAAAAAAAAGAGGTCCTTCTGTGACTGATAAAAAGTGACAGCATGGAGGGAGGGATGGAGTAAGACTGAACCATCCACAGGGGCGGGGAGAAGCAGTAAACTCTGTGTGTGTGTGTGTGTGTGTGTGTGTGTGTGTGTGTGTGTGTGTGTGTGTGTGTGTGTGTGTGTGTGTGTGTGTGTGTGTGTGTGTGTGTGTGTGTATGTGCATGTGCTGTGTGCATGCATGAGTGTGTGACAAGCATGTGTGTGCATGTGGGTGTGTGTGAGTGCATGCATGTGTGTGTGAACATGGGCACCTGTGTTGCCGGCACAATGGTTGCCCAGCAACAGTCTCCACAGAAACCAAGGGACATCTAAAACAAAGCTGAGCACCATCTTGCTTTGTGTTGTTAGCAGAAGCTGGAGGCTTTCTTGCCTCAGGGGCCTCGCCTGTTTTGTTGGCTTGCTAATCACTTCTATTTTGGTCAGAGCCCCCCTCCCCCTCTCCCCTAGCCTCTTGGGGTTTTAAAGTTCATTGTGCACTCTAACGACTTGCACAGCCAACAAATCTCTGGTATTTGCAAAGTCTTGATTGAATCGGTGATCGTGGGCCTGATAGCCTAGTGGTTAGAGCGTTTTGATTGTCTGAGATCAAGCCACCACAGAGCCTCCCATTTTAAGGTATTTTACCCTGAAGTTTACATCAGTACTGACCCCACTTCCCCCAAAAGTTCTTCGTAAGAGACTATAAACCAAGACCCTGTGTGTACACACAGGCAGACCATCTTCCGCTCACATTAAGGAAGGCTATTTCCAGCTGAGGCTATTTCCAGCTGCTCACATGTGTCATGTGTGCTTTGACGTCACTCATGAAGTCAGAATGTGGCTACCTTAAGTCGGTAAAAATGGTCACAAACGCAAAATCTCACCAATGGTGAACCTCAGAGTTCTAACGCGAAAAGAACCAAATCAGTAACCAATGCATACTTGACTCCACTTCTCCCTTCACTCCTTGTGGAGTTGCTGCAGGTGCAACACTGTGTTTTCCAGGGCTGTGTGTTGTGTGCAAGTTCAACCTGGCAAAGCCCATCTGCCTCCAAATGGCAAGCTGCATGTTGGGTATGCTTCAGTCATCCATACAACCAGCCATTATAGGCATACTTTTCTTCAAATGGTGGATAGAGTTTTTAATGTGCGATTTACGCTGAATAGGATATTCTGAACGTGTTTGCAGACATGACATCTTTTACACAGTCTCATCTGAAGGACATTCAGGACCATGAAGTTGGTACCCAAAAATTCTTGGATGGAGGATTAAGTGGAGAATTGAACCCATGTCCTTTGTTACCATTCATTAAAAAAAAAATTAATGGATAAGCCCTCATGTGCTTTCTTTTAGATCAAGTCCCCAAGTGTTTGCAGTTTTGTAAATTTTGTCATGTTCCCACCAGCACACAATAGCCTACTCTTCTGAAAAGCAGAACAGGTTTTAACATGTGCGCAAGATATTCTGTGTGCGTTTGCACACAGGACCTTCATTTATAGTCTCATCCAAAAAACTTTTGGGGGCAGTGGAGTCAGCACAGATATTAACTCCAGGGTAAAATATCCGTGCCACTTGAATGTGATTTGAACCCATCATATCAGGGGTCTGAGGATGTAACAACTGGGCTCTACCACCCTTCTCCAGCTGCATACTTATAACATGAATTACTCTTCTTCTAAAACTATGTCTTCAAAAAAAGCTCGCATCAAATTTACATTTCCTTCAAGCATTTGGGTCACCCATTCATATGTTCCCAGTCATACATTCAGAAAAATAACAAAAAGACAGCATCTAAAATATTCTGATAGCAGTGAATTTCTCAATGAGTATCGTGAAGATGGCAATCTTCATCAGTGAAGAAAGAAAGAAAAGAAAATGAACAGATGACAAGAATGAAGACAAGACAAACGAAAGATAGACCACTGACATCTCACACTCACCCCTTTTCTATTTGTGTCACAGCAGCCCTTGAAACAAGATGACTAAGACTCCAGAATAATCTTGATGTTCTATGAATTATCTTCTCTGAATATTTTTTATTGGTTTTCTGTAAGACTACAAGATTTCATCACAAATCCACGAAAGCTTAAGATAGCTGAAAACACTTCAGCTTCCATTATCCTAACAGACAACGACCACAACAAAAAAAAAGAAAAAAAAGGGGGTGGGGGTGGGGAGGGAGGACCCACCTCCACCTGTCACGGTGATCATCACAACAAAAGAGTCTCAACTATTGCTCCAATTCACTCAACCAGCCAGACATCCTACATATTCCCTCCCTGCTGTCCTCTTCTCATGGTTATGGAAGATTAATAGGGGGTTAAATGCTTGTTATTCATGTTCTTTTTCTGCCTGGATATCTTCCAATGGCCTCCTCCATGGGTGTCTTAAGTGTTTTTATTGCCACATTAACAAAATGGCAGATGGATGTGGAGATTTGTTCATGCTTTTTCTTTGTGTGTTCTTGAAGATCTCTCTCTCTCTCTCTCTCCTCTCTCTCTCTCTCTCTCTCTTCTCTCTCTCTCTCTCTCTCTCTCTCCATACACACTCAGTATATGCTTACATGTGCACACGCACACACACATACACACTTTCTCTAGAAGTTATTTATCTCATATATATATATATATATATATATATATATAATATATATATATATATATATATATATATATATATATATATAAAATATACATCCCTCTCATACACTTGGGTTGATAAGAAGGCACAGAGAGAGAGAGAGAGAGAGAGAGAGAGAGAGAGAGAGAGAGAGAGAGAGAGAGAGAGAGAGAGAGAGAGACAGAAGACAGACAGAGACAGACAGAGACAGACAGAGACAGAGACAAGAGAGACAAGAGAGACAGACAGACAGACAGAAAAAAGAAGGTAACAACAGCAAAAACCACACAATATATATATATATATATATATATATATATATATATAATATATATATATATTATATATATGTATATGTATATGTATATATGTGTATGTATGTATCTATATATCTATATATATCTCTCTCTATATATATCTATATATATCTATATATACATATCTATCTTCATACCAAACAAACTCAACAACCAACCAAACAACAACAGTTTAAGACAAACCAGTGGGAGCAATACAAAGAAGACAAAGAAGGAGAAGCAGAAGAAGAAGAAGAAGAAGAAGACGAAGACATGCCAACTAAAAGAAAACCAGACAAAGCAAAAAGACTCCAACACAAAAATATAGAGACCCCCTCCCCAGGACAGACAAATCAATAAACAACAGCAGGAAAACCCCACAGAAAACACCAGGACTGAATGAAGAGAAGAGGGACTGACTGACCTGGTGCTTCCTCAGGCGGTCTTCCAGTTCGGCATCTGTCCAGTCGGCGCGGATGGTCAGCGGCAGCAGCAGGCTCTCTGTGGCATTCAGCCAGCGCCGCAGGGCGGCCAGGTCACACTCCAAATCTGCAACATCACAGAAATCACACACAGTACAGAATAATAGCATTCATCATGATGATGACGGTAACAACAGTTAAAAACAACGACAATGATGAGGACGATTTGTAGTGGTGGGTTGAGTTTTTCGTTTTCAAGTTGAGATCTATAAAAAGGAGAAAAAGTACAAGACAGCCTTTATATGATCTGTAGAGAAATGATAAATGAAGCAGAAATCTAGGAGCACACACACACACACACCAAGATTTACAAAACTGCATACACAGGGACTGGATGTAAAAAAAGCACATGAGTGCTTATTCCATTATCCTCCATATAAAAGAAAAAAACAAATAAAAATTTAAAAAATAAAATAAAGACCCTGGGCAGAGTGGAGAGTGTTGAAGTAGAGCAGGCCCCCCATCCAGCGCAGAGCAGTTTCCATGCTGTGATCCAGGTATTTGCCGGCCACACTCTCTGCCTCTGTCCTCACACTCTTCACGTACCACTGCACCATGCCCGACATCTCCTTCAACGCCTCCATCCTCCAATGGGGATTAATTATTCCCTGTTGCTACTGAGCGTACTTGGATTTGATGAATCACCACAATGTCTTTTTCACTGTCTTTATCCTCCACTCACTCAACCTGAATTCAGTTCTTGGTCTAGAAAGTGATGATGGATTTTGTCAGCTTCAGCTTGCTGAAGCCACACTGCAAGAAACTTTGAGCTAACTTTCAGGGCGGCAACTCATCAACTCCTGGGGGTGTTGAGGTCGAGAAAAATAGAAAGCCTTCTTCCTTCATGAATAAACTTCAAAATTTTAAACAATCACTGTGCTCAGCCAGCTTCATTTGATGTCTTTCTCTAGGGGAAGCAGTTATCAAAGTGACTTGAGAGAGGACAGCAGTGGCATAAACAGCTAGTGAAACAACTCAAGTTACATACTGTTCCAAACAACCTGTATTGTTAAATCATACTGACAGTCACACACCTGTTCACAGCTGCTTTGACAGTATTTGCAACTTGTACCTGCTCTCCCTAATGCATTACCCATTACCAGAAAAAAATCATGGATAGACATACAACAACTCTAGCAGTGTTCACAACATGGTGCCCCCTGACACAATACTCACAACCAGTAACACAAACGTGTCAAGTCACTTTTGCTTATATATATATATGTATACCAGTAGTGCTGTGGTGTAAAGCACTCTAAGCAAGCCTAGCACAGTTAGCTTGTTGTCATCACATGAACAATGTATGTGTAGAAGTGCTGTCATCACATGCACAGCTGATGTTCTTATAACAAAACAAAAATGTTTTGTCATTATTTGAGAGAGAGAGAGAGAGAGAGAGAGAGAGAGAGAGAGAGAGAGAGAGAGAGAGAGAGAGGAGAGGGAGAGGGAGAGGAGAGGAGAGGGAGAGGGAGAGGGAGAAGGAGAAAGATAATGATCCAGCACAGACTAGATATTCTTCAGTCACAAACACTGCCAAATCATATCAGCTTGTTTTAGCTGATGTCAGGTCAATGGAGGGAGAAAATGTACTGCTAGATAAGAGAGGGTGAGTACGTGACGTGAGAAATGTTGCTAGTGCAATATACATACATGCACACACATTTCATTTTCTATAAAGCCTTGTTAATATACTTGTGAATGTATGTGCATAATTCATGTTGCACAAATCAATACAATATAGTACTGCATAACACATCACATTATCAGTAAAACCTACACTCACAACATAATTATTAAGATGTCAAAATAAACCAGGTTTTGTGGGTGTGTTTTTTTAAACAGAAACCTAATATTTCTAAAATGATATGAAGCACCATGATCAGATTTTCAGAGACTCAAATTCTGTCAAAATAATCTTCTTTGCTGAAGAAACTCAATCTGAACAGACATCAAGCAGTTCTGACCCTACATGTTAAAAACCAACTATTATGGAAAAGTCAACCTGATTTGCAATGTAAACAGCCCAGTTCAAGGTGTTTCAAAAATAGTGATTAAAATGACATGTCATAATCTTGATAACACAAACAGGAAATCAAGAACTAGGTTTCTGAGAAAATAAAAACAACACATGCTGTCTTCAGGGTAAAATATTAGGACAACAACATTGTTCATTCTTTTGTAATAGAAAATTATAAACAAAAAACTAAAAAGGCAGGTACAATAACTTTAAAAAGCTAGGTAATCAGAAAACAAGCCAAAAATTATTTTTCAAATCTATCAAAAAGAACAAACCTGCGTCAATCCGAATCTTAAGAATTTTGGTTTTCACAAAGTGTCACAATGAGTGGAAACTTCCATATAATTATACTACATCAAATTAAATCACACATAGCAACAAATGAATGAAGAAATCAGCACAGCCCTAGCTATCTTAAATCAGAGTGTGAAGCAAGAGAAGGACATAAGGTAGAATTAATACCCTGTGACATTAATCAAACTCGAAACAAAAAACAGCTCTTTTAATCAAAACAACCCAAAAAAGTGATGGCCATTTGCTCTGACAAAAAAATGTCATCAACTGAGATTCTGTGCTTTAATCCAAAATTCAGAAAGGAAAAAACCCTTTGATGAATCACAGGTGTGACTTACAACTGAACTACTGATTCCTAAATTTATTAGCTGTCAGCTTCCTTCTTTTCCCAATACAGTCTTTCTCTAGCAAACTCCTTACATTTTTTTTTCTCAAAAAATAAACCTTATTCACACCTTTTCGTCCTTATGCATAGAACCCTACCCCTCTCCATCTTTCTCTCACACACTCTCCCTCTCTATTCAATGATTTATACTTGTAAACGCGCACAACAGGTAAAGGGAGCAAACCCCTGGTATGATCCTTCTATTGCCTATACTGTGTTGTCTGTCTGATCCACTTTATACATTCTTGTAGTACACTTTCTGTATGCAGTTAACACACCCTTTTTGTTACTGTCTTCTGGTGTACGTGAGTCAGGGAGGGGGGTGGGGGTGGTGTTCGGATGGGTGAGAAAGAGTACTGTTGGGGAGAGTGCAACTGGTCATCCACTTCCTACCATCTACTTGTTTATAACTGACAAATTAGTAACACCCCCACCCCCCCTTCTCCCCACAAGGCAAAATTCCACATCTGTAAGTATAACAAATTGTGCACACACACACACACACACACACACACACACACACACACACACACACACACACACACACACACACATCACTCCTTTAAAGCTGCTCCCTCTAAACACACATACATATACACAGTATGCACAACACACTCACACACGCATGCACTCAAGCACACATGCATGCACACACTCACAGTCACACACACACACACACACACACACTCACACACACAGAGAATATGTTTGAATTTACTTTTCTTTCCAATCTTACATCTGGAGTACAAAACTAAAATAAAAATGATCCAATTTCCCCCTAAAGAAGACACGTCTTTTAAAACATGAATTTTTCAGCTCCCAGACTGTCTCACATTCACAAATAAAACTTCCTTGATTAAACATGCAGTCAAGTAGATTAAGTGGACACAAACCAAAACCATAGTTTATATCATAAAAATTGCATGAATTACAGATGGGAGTACCAACTGATATCATTGTCTAATCTAAGGATTGCCAGATAAAACCAAGAACAAAACCAAGAGAGAAAAAAAAGTAGAAAAAAAGTATGAGGAAAAAGTCTAACCCTACAATCTTCAAAGACAAGAGAAGAAAAAAAAAAAAGGTTCTGTAAAAACTGCTTTAAATAATTAGAAACAAAAAAACTTCAAACTGCTATGTCATAACTGATATTCACAGCTGATTTTTTTTTAAGTCCAGAGAAAGAAAGACAGGGACAGGGACATTCAAGCCAAAGTATTGCCAAGACAAAATTTTATAATGTACAAAAAGCAAATCATGGGCAGACATTCCAGTGCCTTCAGCCTATTCATGAGTTTATTTGTCAGCAGAAGGTAACATTTCATGCAAAATACTTAACAGTTTATACCTATACTCTGTGGCAGGAGAGGGGAGGAGACATAACTTAGTGGTTAGAGCATTGCACTCATGATCAGACAACCTGGGATTCAGCCATCATCAAGAAATCCATTCGTGGGGATTTTTCCCATGGTGTTAAAATCACTTTAATCAGTATTGACTACACTCCCCTAAGTCCTTTGGATGAGATTATAAACTGGGATTCCGTATGTGAACATGCGCAGAACATCTTGCCCACACGTCAAAACCTGTTCCACCTTTCAGAAGAGTACAATATTGCATGCTGGTAGGATCAGATGAAAATTCAAAAAATGCATGCACACTGGTGTTGTGCTTATATACCATCCCCCAAGATGGAATGCTACCTTATTGGTGGGCAAAAATGGTCACACACGCAAAAACTCACCATTAGTAAACCTTGAAGTTCTAGCCCAGGAACGAAACACCCCCCCCCCCCCCCCCCACTATGCTGGCAAATTACATACACAACAACACACGCACACGCACACAGAGCTTAACTGACACACTGGGTTTTGCACCTGATGAAGCTTTTTTCTGCTGAAGACAAGCCTTTGTTACAATTCTTAAAAACAAACAGCAACAAGCAAACCCCAAACTATCCATTTGTTTCCATCCAAAAGAAAAAAAAAATCACGGTGCAGTCAGAAAATATTTTACTTCACGTTGGGTCTTTTTTTGGTTGTTGTTTCTTTTTGTGGGTTTTTAAAAAAACAAACAAAAAACCAACTATTTCTGCTGGCAAAAGAAGAGCAAAACATACGTCTTCCTAATCTTTTCTGTTGATTCACAAAGCCAATGCTATCTGTAGAGAAAGAAAAGGGGAGATGAAAAGGTAGGGTGGGGCCACAGTCTGGCCCTTTGCTTAACAACAATCTTCTGTTCTAAAAGAGAATTGTGTGAGCACTGTATTCTAGAACACTACACACCAGCAGTTATTCCAAGGGAAATAATCTCAAGATTCTAAGCTATTAAGAATTCATTTTCTATGGGTTTTCTCCCTTGCTCAGTATTTTTTACCTGCATTAGTGCATGTGTCGTTTTTTCCCCCAACTTGTCTGCACTGTTTACATGATTGAATTCTTCCTAAAATCCATAGCTATCAACACCTTTGTATTAGGTGTATAAATGTACATACTACATGTGTTCTGTATATGTGTCTGACAGAAACACACATATACACATACAATCACTGTCATTTCCAGAAGTATTAACAACAACACAAAAAAGTCTTCCCAAATATGACTTTCATTTTCCTGTCTGTGAAATTATAGAAACATATAAATTAATAAAGTTAAAACAAAACAAAAAACCCCAACTGTCCCCAAGACAGCTCTATCAAGTAACATTTATCAAGGTGAATTAATCATACTGTCACACCCCAAAACACTTAAACAGCAGAGAAAAAGACCTCTCCTCCCCCCCCTCCCCCCAAAAAAAACAACCAAAACCCTAACAAAAAAAAAACAACACCCCACAAAAAATAAAAAAAGAGAGAAAGAAAAGAACACCAGGATGGTGCTCCGTTAAAATATAGTGACATACTTTTTCTAGACAAAAACCCCCTAACTTGCTAAGCACTGTCTTTTAAGATGAGGAAACAAACAAAATAATGACACTACTACATAAAAAACTAGTTAACAAAAGTTTAGGAATACAACAAGAAGACAATGTAAATACTTATCAATATCATTATCAACAATATGGGTCAGTGGTAGAATAACCACGAACAGTCGGCCAGCCAGACGACAGATGGGAAGAAGAGAATGTACCCTAGTGAATCAAAGGAAAACAAAGGCGGTCTACTCATTAGCACACATTCACAGCAATCAATGTCCTCGTAACCCGATATCGTTTCTTCCCTCCTCTTCACACTGCACAGGAAAAGGAATGGACAACAAAGGAGGGATAGCAGAAGGGACAGCAATATATCCACAATTCTATTTTTGAAGGGGGAGGGGAGAGCAGAATATTGAATACTGGAGAAAGCCAATACCCTACACCATCATTAGTAACCAGATCCTAGAAATGAGAGAGAGAGATAGAGGATAATGGGACTGGTAATTCATCCACAGATTTGGCTCACCTCATCAGTCTCTCTTTTTACCTGGTCCACTTCATGTTGTTTACAGCCGACCTGACCTAAGGCACTGAAGAGGGGAGGGGCAATGGAGGTGGGGAGGGAAAGAGAAAGAGCGAGACAGAGATGGAGGGAGGGTGAGAGGGAGTAAAGAGAGAAACCAAAGAATCCTCTACAAGAAACAGTATTTCTACATGTTCTACTCTGAGAGCTAGGTGATTGTGAAAATGACAAAAACTCTGCGTGAGAACTTGTCTCTCTAGTATAATTAGCATCCCAACCTTCTGGAAATTCTGTGCTACAAATTTCCCGTTTTCTATCCTTCTCTTTATTTCTGCCTTGTTCTTTTTCTTCTTGTCACCCCATTGTCTATTTTCTGCCTTCTTGGTCCATTCTCCTGCCTTTATCCAGAAAGGCTTAAAAAAAACAACCCCAAATTATTTCCCAACGCCAAAATTGGCTGCGCCTGGCCTGACTTGTCAGGCACTTAACAGCAGTGCAAGGCATTTTTCACTAATATGACAGACAACAATATTTGCTGTCTTGAGCATTCAATGAAAAAGAAGTACCAGAAATGACAGACATTTTCCTGCTTTTCTTTACCAGTGGGTTTTGCAGAATCCTAACATATGAGTAATCCTGACAACTTCAAGATTTTTTAAATTTTTTTATAATATTTACTAGAAAGCACTACATATCTAGACAGAGCAGTAATCCAGACTTAGGCTATGCTGACATTAACTAGAACTAATTTCACATATCCACAAGAAAATATAGAATGTGATTCAAGACTATTATATAATATGGACTTCATTTTCAGTAACAATACACAACATGCAGTCCATTGCTGGGTAGTATTTCAATTCTATCTCTGGAAACACAATGTGTGCTAAAGAGTGATGGCACATTCTGATAAAGCGTGTGTGTCTTCAGATCAATATCAGGCCTGGCACCAACGTCCCCCACTGTTAAGCAGACACACAGATATATCACCTAGGTATTGACTTCAACAAACTGCACTGTCACTTCTCATTTTGTCTGTTCTTCCTCATTTTTTTGATTGGTAGTGGTAGTGGGTGGGATGGGGCAGGGGGAGGGGGCCAACTTTCTTTTCTTTTTTGTTTGTTTTAACACCATCACTTTTGCATGATTTATGGATTACTTAGTCATTTCTTCCAACTTAAAACCACAGACTGCATGCCCAGAACCATACACACAGAATTTGGATGGAAAGACTGAAAATTGACAGCAAAATGAAGTACAATGAAGCAAATCCTAGGATACTACTCTTGGCACCATGGCTTATCAAACACTTTTCACCAGCAGATAAGAAATCATAAAGATGTGAAGAGTATCACATGACACTTAAAAACATGCCATGGTGCATAAAAATTCAGTGTGGAAAAAAAAAGAAACATACAACTCCCCCACCCCCAAACAACCCCTCCCCCCTCCCAGACATGCACAATTTGATCAACAACCAGTATGTCTAAAACTACTGAGCATAACTAAGATTTAAAAACTATGTATGCATCCACAATAACAATACAGAGGGTTTTTCTTTCTGTCTGCACTATAACTGAAATAAAGTCAGAAAAAGGAATCAGGTGAACTTCACCAGATCAGACCATGAGAAGGGAGCTGGAAGAGCACCTCTACCTAATGCAGCATTGCCTGTTTGTTTCTCTAGTCTAGTTTATCACTGCTGCACAATATGCACATTTAACTGGTGTGATCCATTTTGAATCAAAACAATGTCTCCACTATACACACACACTGAAGCAGTGACAAAGGGACAATTTATATCCTGCATATACCACCCCACCCCAACTGTAGGTTAACTTGGAAATCTTCTTCTACTTCAAAGGCCCAGACAACAACTACTGTTGTCTGTCATATGAGCTAAAACGCATTGCGCTTCCATAAAGCGCCTGACATGTCAAGCCCAGCATATCTGACTTCAACATGGGACAGATTTGCTATCCTTGAAGTCTTTCTGGAAAGTAGGCAGGATAACAGACCAAGAAGGCAGAAAATAAGAAAGTGACAGGAAAAAAAGGAATAAGACAATAACAAAGAGAGGGATAGAAAAGAGGAAATTCCTAACACACATTTTCCAGAAGGTGGGGATGCTATCTATACTGAAAGCCCCCCCCCCCCTCCTTCCAAGCAGGAGAGACTTAGGAAAT
>CM060324.1:27542196-27552196 GCA_030674155.1 Stramonita haemastoma | reverse complement strand
ATGAATGAATGAGTGTGTGTGCGTGTAAGTGTGCATGCGTGTGTTTGTGTATGTGCGACAAGTATGCATGCATGTAAGCATGTGTTTGGACATGTGAATATGCATGTATATAAAATGCACGATTCCATTCATGTGTGAGCCATTGTCTCTGTAAAGTTTTAAAATACTGTTATCCTGCATACATGTGTTCAAGTGTGTACATGTATGCATGTAAGTTTGCTGCATATTATATACATGCACAAACACACATCTGCAGCCAAAAATGTGATTTTTTACACAATAAACCTATGTTCCTGTCCCTCTAAAATCCTAGTCACTCAACTTGTAGCTGAGTTCAGTGACAGCACTCCAGACAATAACACAGTGTCCACCAGTCTCCCCCTGTATGTCCACCACACCCTCAAGTTATGGACCAGAAGCCCTGGTAAAGTGGTTTCCATTACCAGCACAACCTCTGAGGTACAAAGCACACAAGTGTTGTGGGCAGAACAATGGTAAAATAGTCCTGTGTGTCTGGCCCTCTGTGAGAACTGCCTGACTTTTCCCCACACAAAGGGCAAATACAAAACACAATGCAGGGGGAGGACTGAGACAGGCTACAAACTATAGTCTCAACATGTACAGGCACAAACAGCCCCACTAGTTTCCCCATGGATATGTAATACACGCAGACTGGTAGTGGTACTGAACAATACATAGGGCAAATCTAAGCAAACAGCACATAGGGTAAAACAAATTTTTAAAAAAGTAACCAAGCTGTAAGTAAACAAGACATGGGCGAATCAGCTACATTATTTTGATGTACGTTACAGACCAGACTATTTTCAAAATTATGAAATTCCTTTTGACATTGAAACCTAGAAATTGATAAAACAAGAAATTTAACAAATAATATACTACATAAGAGCTATACTTTGATCAAAAGTCATTTTGCCACAAAACACCTGCCGATACACAGGGATTCTTGACAAAAAAGAGACTGTTCCCCATATAAATGAAAACTGAACATTCATGAAAATGTTAAGACAGAGTCAAATATATTCTTTTTTGATGAACACATGCATGAGTGTGCACGCACCCCCCCCCCCCCCCCCCAAGTGACTACTTCCACTTCTACCACACAATGTCACATACATAACACATTTTTATTAAAGTATACAAAACAATTCAAGCCTTGTTCAAGTAGTAAAAGAAGTGCTAAAAATATTAACCTAAAAAAACCTATCTCACAGATCTATATAATTTTATAAAACTAAAAAAAAAATGCATGCATGCACCGAGATCAATTATGCTGAAAAAAGACCATTGATCCTTTGAACTGAACAACAAATGCAAGCTGCTCCTCACTGTTCATTTCTGGCAAATGTGGGAAAAGCTGTCTCCATAAATTATGCACACGAATCCTTTTTCTGATTACTCTGAACAGCCGGTACAGGATGATCTCTATCAGAAAAAAAAAGCAGGCAGGAGGGAAGGAGAAGGTGGGGGGGGGGGGGGGGTTAATATCTTCTTGATCTAAACAAAAACATAGCTTGATTCAGTATGTGTGACAGTCTAAGGTTACATGTGTGCAATATCACTCTCACTTCATGCTGTACCCCCTTCCCCATCCCAATGGCTGTGTGATGTTTTGTTGTCATCCACTAATGAACTACACTGAAGTGGCCACAGGTGCACCAACATGTAGGACACAATGGATCTGTGTGGTCCAGCAGTCACGCATCCGTCTAAAAAACGAGCTGCGGTGAGTTCAATCTTGTCTGACATTATACTTTTTCCTACTCTTTTACTCGATTGTGAGTGGTGGTCTGCAAGCTTATATTTCAAAAAGACCACAGACCAAGGATTTGTGTGCAGCATACATTTAACACAGGTAAAAAGAATCAATGACAACAAAAGAGTTTAAAGAGCAGAATTCTGTTGTAAAAAAGCCAACGTATGATAAAACAAATAATCATGTGCAGACCAAAAAAAGCTATAAAAAAAAGCTAAATAAACAACCTACCCCCCACCCCCTCTTAAATATTAAACCAACAAAAAAACCATGAAAAAATGGGTGGTGGTGCTCCTGTGATTATGTTCTCTTCTCAGGGAGAGCAGACACAATTTCATAAAAGTTTAAAACACAAGTAACACAACACGGGACAACACAACAGATTCCCCCAATGAATGAACAAACAGGTTGAGCAGGTAGGAGTAGTACCATCTCCAGTCCTCTAATAGTCTTAGCGGTGTCATTAATGACCTGCTACTATAAACACAAAGGGAAAACATGACAAAGCCTTACTTAACAGGTACTTCACATTATTGCTGTGTGACATGTGCTGCCCTAGGCAGTGGTAGTATTTACCAAACAGTGTAAAAGATTGTTTATGTAGTATACAGTTTTTCCAAGGTGGGGTCACAGAATATGTCATACATTGATGATACAGTGATACACAGAATACATGCTATATTGGCAACAACAACAAAAAAATCACAATGCTGATTCTATCTACACCAAACTACACTTTGTAACGAGCCATGTACTACTCATGCTTTGGAGTTAATTTTACACTTATTTTTGCGTGTTTTTTGTTGTTGTTGTTGTTGCTTGTTTTCACAACCACCAAATACTGACAAATTAACAGACCTTTGGTGACTTTCTCATGCAGCTCACTAAACTTGATGTATGCATGTTTACACTAGGAAGTGTGCTACCTGCCATTCTGCACATCCAGTCTAATGTAAGCTTCCCAGCCTTTTGTTCTTTCATTCAGGGGATAATGCAATGGGCACTCGTGTGCATTTTTACACCCAGTTCCCATGTACATGTGGTTTTGTAATTTCTTTTTTGGTCATCTACTCCCACAGGTTCACAATAGTTACTCTTCTGAAAGGCAAAACAGGTTGTAACAAACATGTGCACAAGCTGCTCTGCACATGTTTGCACACCAGGCCTTGGTTCATAGTCTCATCCAAAGACCTCAATCCACTACATGCAGTCAAGATTTGAACTAGTACAAGTAGCAACCTGTCATTTCACAACTACCTTAGGGACTTGTCTGTTGCACTATGAGCTGTTGGGCTCATCCTAAATAGAAGTCACATGATCCATTCCAGGGCTGGGTCATAACCCTACCCAGGAGAACAGAGCTAAAGGTAAAAGAGCTCTAGGCCCATAGTACAAGGTTTCAGAGTGGCAGAAGGGAGGGAGGAAGGTGGAGAGGAATGTGGGGCCCTGGCATTCAGGGAGTCATTTTCTGCCTGCCTTTATCTCTACAGGGGGGGAGATAAGTCTGTGGCCGCTGTAGTAAACCTCTCCATTGCCATCCTCTATGATTTCCCCTCTGGCTGTTTCATCTTATGCCAGGATACAATCTTAGCACATCATGAAGTAAGGCAGCTTTTGCCTTTCCAGCCATGCACCAAAAGGGTACCACCTTGTACCATTTCTCTCTCTTATAGACTTCTCTTCTGTGAGATCCTTCCTTTGGCGTATTTTTTTCAACACCACCCTATTCCCCTTTTACACCTTTTCAGTCGCCCCTCCCCCCCTTTTTTTTTTTTTTTTTTTTTTTTTTGGGGGGGGGGGGGGGGCATTACGAGGTCATTGATCTCATTTTGTGCTTTCCACTTTAACCACAGCCACCTGTCTGAATATTTTCCTTTCCTGGACTCTTCCCAAACCTCTGATTCCTTCTCTCTCTATATTCAGAACTTAGCCTTATGTTTATGCCTACATACAGTTCACTGCCATATCGTACATATCAATATCATAATATTTCAAATCAGTAAAAATACAACGCATGCAAAAATGATTGTCAGTTACTGATGTAAGTTAAGTGCAGAGGCCTACATCAAAATTTAAAATGTCTTCAGCCATGATCAGCAAGCTAGCTCTTACAGTCTTAGCATTGTACTAAAACAACTTGTACTCTCCTTTTTAAAAAAAAACAAAAAAATCATCTGAAGTTAGAGTATGGCTGCTCATGTGATGAACTTGGAAACAGTATACATGTATGCAACATTTTCATTCAGTGCACTTTCAATCTTAGAGGGAGTACCAGGTAGGTGTCAGATTACATATTTTGGGTGATCCTCTGGGAAGGGAAACATGCAACAACAGCAACAAATAATGAGTTAAAAAAAAAAAAAAGTTTGTTAACACACAGTATCTGTTTCCTCATCTCCCCCCCCCCCACTTTCCCTTCTCTTTTTGTATACAAAATATACCCCCTTTCACCTGGCCACTGTTGTCTTCACCTAAATTAACATGCTGAATTTTCCACTCAGCCAATTTTTTTTATCCTCTACCAGACTGTTTGCATAGAAAGTAACAGGTAGACAGTAGCCCAAGGGTTCTGTGAGGAAAAAAAGAAAAAGAAGAAAACCCCAGGTTCAGCAGGTGGTGCAGTTTCCGCTACAGCACAGGTGTAGGTGGTATGATGTTGTGCTCCTGATAAACATTCCCCTCCCCTTCCCTACCCCATCATTATTTTTGACACCAGTGCTGTGCTCCAGGCTGCCAGTATCTGAGTATGCAGGAAGAGAGAGAGACAACTACAGGTGAACAAAGAATTCCCTCTATCAGTATCAGTGTGTGTCTTTCCTTTGTGGCTGAACTGAAAGTGGCAAAAAAAAAAGAAATGCTGAAAATCAAGACTGGCACTCCGGGAGTCACTTTCTGCAGATTTGTCTGTAAATCCGGAGACATTGGTATACCAACCTTTCAGTGACCATCTAATGGCACCTTTTTTGGTTTTCCGCTCTAACTGTACTATCGTAAACCAGGATATTCTTGGAACATTCCTGGGCAAGGGAACTCTTATAATTCTTTGCTCTAAGAGCTTTGGACCAAAGAAAACCTCATCTGTACCAACCTTTCGCCTAGAATGCACTGTGCAAATGTTTTCCCCCTGGCAAAAATCATCTTTTCTTAGATGAATAACTCTTAGAACTTTTACTTTATGATGTGATTGATTTTTACTCTCTCCTACTCTTAAAACTAAAAAGCCCTCTCCTCCCCATTTTCCCCCTTCCCTCATGATATTTTTTCCTCACTCCCCAACTCTCTTTTTACATCCTATGCTTGATACAAGTTCACATCTCAGATAATGAAACATATTTGTATGCAGAATCATACTCGAGCGTGCACACACACACATATGGACAGAAGGCTGAATAACTAATTGCAAGGTTTTTGAAACAACAATGTAAGGTGCTAATTTAATATCTGAACCACAATGCAACTCAAGGTCACAAGGTGTAAAATCATTTTTCATCACAGCCTTACATTAGGAGAAAAAAAAAATCAGACCTACCCTCCTCCCCTCCCAACTCACGTACACAATCGCCCCGTAATAATTAAACTAAGGTCATAGCTCTTCACAACAATTCTCCTTATCCCTTTCTTTAAAAAAAAAAAATGTTGTCTTTCCTCCAAATGAACCAGTATGACCCAGCACCACAAAAGTATATTCAGGTTATAAACTAGTTGCTTCCCTCTCCCACAGCCCCCAACTATTTTTATTGCTGCTGTCATCCACTAATGAAGCTACAGTGGTCACAGATGGACCCACAGGTAGGGAGGGCACAGTGACCACTCTGGGTACAGACAAACAGGTTCAGCAGGTGGTGCCATCTGCTCTAATAGTCCTGCTGGTGTCTTAATGGCCTGTTTCCTACAGGGAAAAAAATCACCATGCCACTGCCCTGCCTTGCCCCACCTCATTAGTTATCACAGAATGCTGTGCAAAGGGGGATAGCGAGTAATGCTCAGGGCGAGAAGATCTGACAGTGAAAAACCTAGACACGATATGAAAAATATCTGTATGGCTTGGTGAAGGGAAGTTGAAGGAAAACAATGTGTTGCTGATATTCTGGGAGTTATTTCTTAACTCTGCAGCAGATATTTAAGTCAGCGGAAAACATCATTAACCTTTCTGCTGCCATCATCCGTGATAACTGATTACACACACACACACACACACACACACACACACTCTCTCTCTCTCTCTCTCTCTCTCTCTCTCCCCACCCCCAAACCTTGTTCCATAACGCTCCAAAGCCAGGATATTCTAGACACATCCTATAGAGCAACTGAACCTTTTCCTTCGAGCCCTGGATGAGAGACCTAAGACAAGCTGCTTTCCATCAACCCTTTCCATCTCTACTCCTGCACAATGAAGTTTCCCCCTTCCAGAAGCCTACCATCTTTTCCTAGTTAGAGACTTCACTTGGCTCACTAGGGGTGTAATTAGCAGTCTCTTCATTCTAAGTTGAGTCTAAGAGCCTTGATTCTTCCCCCCTCTTCATCCTCTTTTGCTCAGGTTACCACCCCACCCACCCATTTCATGGCACCCTTCACAATTTTTTTTTTTGTTAAACTCTTATTTTTACAATGTGAGCTCTTCCCATTCTTTCCCAAATTCCTTCAACCAGGTTCTCAATGATGGGGAACAGCTGAAGAGATATGAGAATGGCAGATGGAGCAAAAATGAGGGGTAAGCATCAAATGCGTAAACAGACACAACGAACACTCTCTTTCCCACTCTCTCCCACTCACTCATTCACTCTCACAAAATCTGCTTGCTCACTCACTTCACTCACACATGCACCACACACCACAACATCACACACTGTGCACACAAACACACGTGCACACACACACACAATGTACGCACACATGCATGCGCACATCTCTCTCTCTCTCTCCCTCCCCCCCCCTCCCCATGGAGTCACACACAAACAAATTTGGAAACACACACTTGGAAATACACACACAAACACACACACAAGAGAGAGATGATATCTATTCAAATGAACAGGAACTAGAATGCAGCAGAGAAAAAAGAAAGACTGCCAGACTGGGATGCAAACACAGCGACACAGATTTCTCTCCCAATGAAATCACTTCCCTCCCATTTTTCAGTTTCAGTAGCAAGCGCTCATAGCAGCTTGCTTCCATTCCATACCACTGTACCAGATACACACACACACACACACACACAAAAAAAGGTCACCCAGATACCAGAGAAAGGCAGTCTTGTTTTCCGCAAAAGAGACCAGTGCTTTGAAAACAACAAATAAGAGCCATGTTGCTCAAGTTAACTGCACACTCGCTACTCAGTCGTTTTTCTCCCCAGTACGTCGACGCCCATACACGATTTTGCAGTAAACTTAATGACAGTTGCAGTGTGAATGGGTCTGCGTTTAGTTGGCAGAAAACGGCTGTTATTTATAAGTTTTAAAAACGGATAGAACCTCACATCTGGCTTTATGGTACATGCCTTAGATGATGAATGCAACATAACACACTCCTCTATATTCTGACTACGATATCTTGACTGAATTACAAATTTATCTCGAATTAAAGGACACTTAATTTTGACAGACTTGTGTTTCAAACAATTCAGACTTAGACACAGAATGTCAAACAAGTAATAAAGTATACACTGTACAGTTCATCCAGTTGGCTTTTATAGCTACTGTTGAGTTTTGGTGGTTGCTTTTTTTTTTGGGGGGGGCAGTTGGGAGAAGGGAGGATGTTAATTATTTGTTTTCTTTGTTTCGTTGCTACGATGATTTTTTTCTTTCGAATGTTGTTATAAGAAGTATACAATAAACACGTACACTGTGTTCTGCAGCAAGCTTAAAACCCAGTACAGTTGAGGTTCTAAAAGGATGGTCATAGTACTTAACAAGTCAATACACACTCTCAGAACAGATCATGGTAGAGAACTATGCAATACAAAATAACAATAACACTATACAATGCATGCAGCACAATTCAACAAAAAATAACACAATATAATATAACACAACACCATAGGACACAACATAAAACATAGCAACACAAAATAAGATAATGAATCACATTTCAATACAATGTAATAAAAAAAAAAAAAAAAAACCCACACAATTGAATGCAAAATATAATTCATTTAAGGGGGGGGGGGGGGGGGTGTTTGTTGTTTTACCAACACTCCTTTTAATATCTTTATTTACCATGTCCTGCCAGTCCATCTTGGCTTGACTGTGACTCTCCTCAGCGACCAAGCCAAGATGCACTTGTGGGGCATGTATGGAAGTTTGCTTTACAATTACAATCAGAATGACATCAACACCAAAAGCAAGTCCACCCTCACCTGGTTGAGATATTTCTCAGAGAGACTGGTGAGGGTGCGCTGAGTGTTGCGCTGAGTCTGGTTCAGCCAGTCGATGAGTTCCTGGTACTGCTTGAGAAACTCAGTGAAGGACACGCTGGGTACCGCCCCCTCCTCCTCCTCCCCTGTCAACGAGGTTTCTGTCGACTGCACACACCACCACCAGCACAACTTTGTCAAAGTTCCCCTCCCAATTCAAGTCAAAGAGATGAACATTATTGATCCTTGATGTTCGGAAAGTGAGATGACCATACCCTGTGCTTTTAAAGTTTTAAATTTGAAGTATTTTTATTTCATTGAATTTTTGTGTCTGAGAAAAGAAAACAAAAAAAAAGGGTTTGCCTTTATGTAGACTTGTATTAGTCATTTAGTGTACATACATGTACATATAGATCAATTATCATGATCAGTCTTCTGTTAGTTGCAGGAGCTGACCTTGGCTGACTAGATGTAGACTTGTATTAGTCATTTAGTGTACATACATGTACATATAGATCAATTATCATGATCAGTCTTCTGTTAGTTGCAGGAGCTGACCTTGGCTGACTAGATGTAGACTTGTATTAGTCATTTAGTGTACATACATGTACATATAGATCAATTATCATGATCAGTCTTCTGTTAGTTGCAGGAGCTGACCTTGGCTGACTAGATGTAGACTTGTATTAGTCATTTAGTGTACATACATGTACATATAGATCAATTATCATGATCAGTCTTCTGTTAGTTGCAGGAGCTGACCTTGGCTGCTGACATCTATCTTCATGTAGACTGCCTTTGTTTTTTGCACAGATCTGGCAGTGGGCAGTCCTGATTTGATTTCACTGTTCAGTTTGAAATTCAATGTAAATTCCATTTTAAGATTTTACATTATTCAGTTGTCCATGACAAAAACGTAAGATAAAATGACACTGAATAACACTTAACAGGAATTAGCTTTATTTTTTCTTCTCAAAATTTACTTCCCCTGAGAATTAACCAAATGAGGATGTCGGATGTTACTTTCAGAAACTTCGCAGAGCTCTTTATATACCAGCAAAATATGTTTTCTTATTTTCAAATATATTTTAGCACTGTATTCTTTTTCTCTGAAAGTGCTGTTGATGGGAAAACCTTTACAAACTGTACACTTGTATAGAAAAAAAATCAAATTTTGGTCTGTTTTTTGTTGTTGTTTATTAATTGATGCAATGGTGACTGAGGAAAAACTTCCACATTTTTAATGATCTCAACACTTTTTACAATGGTCCCTTACAGTTTATTTTATTAAGCTTATGGCATTTTACATGTTTTATTTCTATTCTAAACTTAAATTTCACTAACTACTAAGTCACAGTCAGTCAGTCAGGTCAAAACATAGTACTGTAATAGTAGGTCTATAGACAAGTACAACACTAGAGTAAAACTAAGCATCAGACAAATATGCACATAGAGTAGCCATGTCATTCAGTGATTTACACGATATACTGTACGTAACACACACACACACACATACCCACACACACACACACACATACACACACACAGATGACAAGATTTACAAAAACTGCATACACACAGGGACTAGATTAAAAAAGCACATAAGAGCTTATTCCATTATCCTTGATATAAAAGAATAAATAAATAGTAAATAAATAAATAAATAATACACACACACAGGGGACGGGAAAGCCTAGTGGTTAGAATATTGCGCTCACAATTTGATGACCCAGTTGAAATCCCATTCAAGGGGATTTTTCCCTTAGAGTAAACAGTGCAGACTCCACTCTCCCCAAAAGTCCTTCAGATGAAACTATAAACCGAGGCCCTGTGTGAGAACGCACGCAGAACATCTTGCACACATGTTAAAACCT
>CM060324.1:27534696-27537196 GCA_030674155.1 Stramonita haemastoma | reverse complement strand
TTTTGTGTGAATTTATAAGTTTACAACAAACAGTGAGCTGAAGAAGCTGGAATCTCCCTCTATCCACAGGTCTATTTAAATACTTGAGTCTAAGACACAGATGCAGTCATGCTTTCCAGTGATTTGATTAAAATGTAATCTAAAACACACAACACACACACACACACCACACACACACACACACACACCACTAGAGCTTTCACTCTCACACACACTACGTACATACACAGAGAGTCTGTACAGGTCTGCACAGTATATATAATACATGTCTGTAACATAAAACTAGAAGAAAATGTATATAATATATAAATATATGTTACAAATATACTAAATCAATATTCACACACACAGTGAAAACACACACACACACACACACACACACACACACACACACACACACACACACAACACACCACACACACGAGTTTTGAAAGCAGCACTCAGTCATACAGGATGTCATGAGACATCCCACAGCCTCATCAGCTTTGTGATTGATTGTGTATAAATCCCTGTCTGACTGCAGGCGGAAATGAATAACAAATCACATTTCTTCACTTTGTAGTACAGTAAGTATACATGTCTAGATGGGAGTATGACAGCTTAGCAGTTACAGCAATGAGCATCAAACTCATGATCTGACAGACACTGAAGGTGTAGGCTCAAATCTCTGCTGAGGTGGCTGAAGGATTCCCCCCACCCACCCACCCCCCGCCACGTTCAATCTACAGTCCATGACATTCTCTAATACTACCTAAAAACTTCAGACTAGTGCCCCTAAAACTACAAAAGTTAAGACAAAAATCAAATCACTGAGCTCTACAGATTTTCTCCCATTCTTCTCACTTAAAAAAAAGCAACAAAAAAAACTAACTAACTCCCCCCCAAAAAAAACAACAACAACAAACAACACACACACACACAAAACACCACCAAAACATGACCACCACAAATTCTGTAACAATCTGATTTTACACTTCAGTAAAATTGTGAGATTTATCAAATTAACTTTTAAATAGGAAGCAAGAATGAGTGAAAAAATGACAGTCAGTAGGGTGAGAAAAAATTGAGGAGGGTAGGTGGGTAAGACTGAGAGGAGGAAAAAAAAAAAAAAAAAAAAAAGAAAGAAAATTAAGCATGAATGTTTCCTCCATGCTGTACAAAGACAAAAACTCACACACATGTATACCAAAAGCTAGTACTACAGTCATCCCAACTTCTGAAAACAACAATCGTTACATTACTACATGCCCTACGTGCCTTCCCTGTCTTGCACACATTACTTTCCTGCCACCTTAATGCTGCCCCAACATCCCTCACTGCAGATAGATTGTAGGCGATTAAGGCACTGTCACTGATGGGTGCGTGTCTCTTGTGGCTGACACTAAATCAAGTGAGCTGCCGTCACACACGCCTGTTGAAGTGCTGTGACACTTTATATTAGTGCTAAGCACTGCGGTCACATTATTATCACATCAAGCAGATGGCACTGACTATACTTGTGAACATCAAAACAAAAGGTGATTTCACTGTACACTTTTCTTGTATAAATTTGTGCTACCACCAGTCAGAGTAAGTTATATTACATCAAGCAGATGATTAATGATGGTTATAAATGTGTACACTGATTTTACGTAATTCATTTATAAATTCAATAAGGGAAAAGAGAGATCCATCATATGAGGTGGGGGGACTAGAATGTGATAAAAGAATGCAGAATTAGAATCTGTAGTGGCTGAGGCCTGTGGATACCGGAATTTCCCCCCTGGAGTTAATATTCTCTTTCACCATTCTCCTTCTGGAGGTCTTAAGAATAAAACTATGGTCCCATCTAGTATCTACACATGTATGCACACAGCATCTTGGCCACACACTGAATCCAAGATCTTTCAGGGAAGAGAATGCCATTGCCAGTGATGGCAAGTGAAATGGACAATCAAATACCGAGCATGCATTGCACCCAAAGCTTTCCCTAGCATGTTACACATGAAGCAATTGACCTGTCATAAACTGAAGCCAGCTGGAATTAAAACAATAAAAGCTCAGTTATTGTGGCAACTAGTATTCTGTGAATAAAATAACTATCCCATCTGAAAGACAGTTCAGAACTCTCTTATTTAACTTTTCACTACCACCATGACACTGCTCTTCTATTGCTCAGTAACTGAGAATTGGTGAATATTTGTCAAATGTCACAAACTGACTCATAATACTGTAATTAAAAGTGGGGGTTTTCATGAATGTATAATATCACTAATCATACATAATTACCTAAGTAAAAGAAACAAAAATCTATCTATAGATCTAGATAGCTATGATATGGCACAAGCACAAGTTTGTCTAACAAGTTTTCTTCTGTAGATTTGTACTGACCAGTTTGTAAAGTATCCCTCATTGAGTACACACAGATCGACCTACACAGGCCTCCTGTCAGTGTCACTGACCACACTGTGATCACTCTGCTACAAGTTCAAGGACCTTGCAAGTCTATGTCCAGACTGTA
>CM060324.1:27517196-27529696 GCA_030674155.1 Stramonita haemastoma | reverse complement strand
AAAACTCAAAGCCAAAAAATGACAGAAATAACAAAGTCCTTGTCAGTGAAACAACTGAAAGAGAGAGAGAGAGAGAGAGAGAGAGAGAGAGAGAGAGAGAGAGGAGAGAGAGAGAGAGAGAGAGAGAGAGAGAGAGAGAGAGCGAGAGAGCGAGAGAGCGAGAGACAGACAGACAGACAGACAGACAGACAGACAGACAGACAGACAGACAGACAGAGACAGAGACAGGGAGGGAGTGAGGGAGGGAAAGGGAGTGGGAGACAGACACTGAGACAGACAGAGAGAGACAGACAGAGACTGAGGGAGGGGTGGGCACACTCACGCACACACACACACACACACACACACACACACACACCACACACACACACACACACAAACAACCACACACACACACAATCACACACACACAACCACACACAAAGAGCGAGAGACAGAGACAGAAACAGACAGACGCAGACAGACAGACTGACTGACTGAGAAATGAGAGAACGGGTGAGGGAGTGCACACATGCATTGTGCATGTATGCAGGCACTGAGTGTGCTTCAAGAATTTCAATGCAAGAGAAAAGCAGTTTTTAAAAAGACAAGAGAGACAGAGAGATTCCCTAATTGCTGCTGATGCTCAATAAAGCACACACTATGTATGCGTAGATCATGCCACTAAGTGCGCACGCATGCACACACACACAGTACACACACACACACAAACACACACACGCTAATACACACACAATGTGTGTACACACACAGACGGTGCAGTAGCATCTTCATCACCACTACCAGTACCACCTCCCCCAACACTAACAGCTGCAGCAGAAGCCAAACTGACAAGCTTTACCTCAATGAAGGCAGCATCATTCAAAACAGCCGTCTGGCAAAGTTAATTACTGGGTAATAGCTCCAAAACTCCTGGGATGGTCTTTTGAAGTCTCCTCTCTACTGGTAACGAAGCTGTGTGTGCGTGCGTGCGTGTGTGTAAATAAGCCCATCTGGAGAACACAGGTTCAACACTACTGTGCGACCCTGCGTGTAACTGAATTAACTGAACAAAAGGAGAAAAAAAAAGAAAAAAAGTATAAAATTGCCAAGTTCATGCGCAAATGCGGTACCCAAAAATCAACATGCAAACACTGAAACAAGTTCATCAATACCTTGCATGCCTGCACATTGATTATGACATAATTATGACATAATTTATGTGCTTGCAAATAACGTTAACAGCACTCTCTAGTAATTTTATATATGAATTCATGATACACAATACAATCAGAACTTTATGTTCTATTTTACTTCTGATTCATCTTTAATATGAATTCCATCAAATGACCTTTGAGCTAATGTTGGCACTATTTTTTTAAAAAGGCTAGAGGATATGATTTTGCTTTTAATATTTGTATTGCCTTGTTTCATTTTCTTATCTTGTTTTTTTTTTTCTTTAGTTGTTTTTTTGTTTGTTTGTTTTTTCAAGTGTTGATTGTGCATACATACTAGCTCAACCACTGTTTAGCATTACTAGTGCAAGTATATGGGTTATTCTCAGAAACATGTGAGGTTTTTGTGACATAGACCTTGAAAAATAAATGTCCTTGGAAGTTTATGCTTTCTTGTCATATATTAGAGTACTCTGTTGCAAAGTGCAATCTGTTGAAAAAATTATGAATCATTAATTGTTTTTTTTGTAATTGAGGCATAAAGGTTCTATTTTTAGCTGTGTTGCGGTTGTGACATGGAAACCAAAAGTAGCATTAAAACATCTTTTTACACAAAATATCAAACAAAAAAACACTCACAAATGCTTTTGTTTTTATCTATAAAACAAAATTATCAATTGGAAGTATGACAATCATCGACAAAGCATATGTTTTTGCTTTTTTGTAATGACACTCTAAGACATTTTGTATACCCAGATTTAAAGTTTGGTTTTTGTACAAATGACCACAGCAAGCATCCCCCAGATTATCCTGAACTTAAACCACAGAATGATATCCATTAAACTAAACAGTTTTCTTTACATAAGAATGGAAGCTGTTTAATATTAATGCCTTATAGAAGTAATATGTTTCGGTTGTGACATGGAAACCGTTTGGTTGTGACATGGAAACCACACCCTTCAAAAGCACAAAACCTGAAATTGTAGCAATGAAAACACAAATTAAATCCAAAAAACAACCTACTTGAATTGGGAACAATGCATTCTATTAACATTATTATGATTATTTACATTGACTTGTCATTTTAGAGTGATCTGTTATGGTTGTGACATGGAAACCGTTTGGTTGTGACATGGAAACCGTTTGGTTGTGACATGGAAACCACACCCCTCAAAACCCACAAACCACTGAAGTGAAGCAATTTAAACACAAATTGAAAAAAAATTCACCATCTTAGATTAGAAACAATGCATTCTATTAACATTATTTATACTAATTTGTCATTTTAGAGTTAGATGTTTTTTGTTACGGCTGTAACATGGAAACCGTTTGGTTGTGACATGGAAACCACACCCTTCAAAACCACAAATCACCCAAGTGTAGCAATTTAAACACAAATGGAAAAAAAACACCATCTTAAATTAGAAACAATGCATTCTGTTAACATTATCTACATTGATTTATATAATTAAAGCGATATATCAATCAATATTATTATTGATCAAATGCTGCGTTTGGTTGTGACATGAAAAAGCTGGGAGAAACCAAAGACTGGAACTCTAATCATAGCATCGCGATACTCCTTTGGCAGGAAAAAGTATGTGTCAGAGATATTTAAGGTCAAGATGAAGTACCTACCTGAAAATCTCTGTCAGTGAAAGACTGTGCCGGATTTTGCAACAGATTTACATCGTTTGGTTGTGACATGAAAAAAGGGAAACCATGTTGGTCATCTGGGGTTTCAAGCAATTTACGAGGATAGGAGCTCCAGCTGATCAAAAACAATGTTTTCTTTATACTGTTAACAGTTTAATTCATCCCTTGTGGCTATAGTGTGTTGATGACAACATATAGTTCATTGTGAGTAAATTGTTAAAATTGGGCCTACTTTGGGAAACCAACGTCACAACCGCAACAAGCTTTTAATCTGCCCTCTATTTAATGTCCATGACAAAGAAAGTACAATTTTTCTTCTAGGGAACTTGAAACAACATCTGGGCATTACTTTAATACAAGTTGTGTTTCAAATTAGCAGTCTTTCAAGTCAGAAGAACAATCTGAATAAAGTATGCACCAAAATGTCACAAATCCGCCATGTTGGAATGAGCAATTTGGTGAAATAAATTCACAATATTTAAAAGCAAAAACACAAATGGTCATAAAAACATTTAAATTTTATTTTTTTTAATTAAACACAACCAGTAAACAGCATTCACCACAATTTTAAACTTAATTCAGCCAAATGGCAGATGTGTAAAGTAGGTCACTATCATGCCTCACATGTTTCTGAGAATGACCCATATATAACATGTTTATTGCATGCAGTCATAAATTTCTCCATTCAGCCTATCTGGAGTACAGGTAGCATTTTATAAATTATAACCACATATGATGATACATGTATTATTATATCTAATCTATATATCCTGTCATATATTACATGATAACATAATTTACATTTTAATAGAAATGATAGATCTATTGTTCTATACTAAACCTTTAATAGAAATGATAGATCTATCTATACTAAACCTTAAGTAAAACACCACGACATATTTTGCAAACACCCTAACATGCTATCATTTAAGAGAGTATCCTGTTGCCTAATATATGGAGCGCACACACACACACACACACACACACACACACACACACACACACACACAAGTTAGCTGCGATTTTTTTAAATATTATATATATATATATATATATATATATATATATATATATATATATATATATATATATATATATATGTATATATATATATATATATATATATATATATATATATATATTTTTTTTTTTTTTATGTACCTGAATGCACTTATTTGATAGAACGCTGACATGTTTTAGTGTAAATCTATAAACACAAGTGCTTGGGAGTGAAGGACTGAGAAAAAGGAAGGAAATTAATGTGATTGTTTTTCCTTTCTGCTTCGAATCCATTGCTTTGTAATGTATTGTTTTTCTTTGTATGCACCGTACTTGTTTTGGAGGAGGGAATTGATATAGGTTTGTATGTGTGTGTGTAAAACGATTTTTAAGGAATCATGCATTATTTTCCTTGTGTGCGTGTGGTATATATATATATATATATATATATATATATATATATATATATATATATATATATATATATATATATATTATATATATGTGTGTGTGTGTGTGTGTGTGTGTGTGTGTGTGTGTGTGTGTGTGTGTGTGTGTGTGTGTGTGTGTGTGTGTGTGTGTGTGTGTATGTAGTTTCTTCTTTTGGTGTGAATATTTTTCAAGTTCATTTTTAATCTTTTCATTTGTACCACATATCTTCTTTAAGTTTTTCCTTGTTCAAATATGACTTTCTCTATTTTTTCTCCTTTTTAAAATTTTTTAATTTATTTTATTTTATTTTATTTTTTAGATGGATGGCTTGATGAAAAAAAGCAATTGTACTGCTTACTCAATGTACCATCTGGAAATAAAAGTTTGACTTTGACTTTGACTTTGACTTTGACTTTGACACACACACACACACACACACACGCAAACAGTGAAACATACACATATTTTAACAATACATCTAAGCCCACCATCCTCCCCCTCAATTCTACACACCAACACCCCCTCCTACCCCCTCCCACCACCACCATCACCACCACCACCCCTTTCCTAAACAGCCTGAGCAACCTCTAGATCAGAAGAATGCTTCCAAAATAGAGCAGATGGCAGCAGCTCAAGTCTGACTGAGCCTCCACAGGGATTGTAGTGTTCCTAAATTTGCCTCTCTCTAATGTAAGTTACTTTTTTTCAGTTCTCACTTGCTTCATTCTAGCCCCTACCTATCTCTCTCTCTCACCACACACACACACACACACACACACACACACACACACACACACACACACACACACAAATACGCACACATACACATACACAGTCACACACACACACACACACACACCACACACACACACACACACACACACACATCTGAGTAAAAAAAAAATTCCCTAAAGATCCACCCTGGATTGTGTGTGTGTGTGTGTGTGTGTGTGTGTGTGTGTGTGTGTGTGTGTGTGTGTGTGTGTGTGTGTGTGTGTGTGTGTGTGTGTGTGCGCAAACTTCCCATCTGGTAATCTACTTTTCTTATTTGGTTATGAAGTAGTAGCGGGTGGCCACTGTTGTTAAAAAAATATAAAAAAGAAGTCTCAGAGAGAGAGAGAGAGAAAAGAGAGAGAGAGAGAGAGAGAGAGAGAGAGAGAGAGAGAGAGAGAGAGAGAGAGAGAGAGAGAGAGAGAGAGAGAGAGAGAGAAATTCCTACACTGAAGTACTGACTTCACTGTCATTTTTTCATGCTTGTTGTTTTACTTCTCTAAATTACTTTTTTTTTTCAAAGACCATTTTCTGAAAGCAATTTTCTGCCCACCACTGTGCTAATCCAAAAACAGGGACTGAGAAATAAAGGGGGGGAGGGGGGAGAGGGGGTTGTGTTTTAAAACAAAAGAAAAGTCTGGAGCTGGAGAAGAGATTTTCAAGGAAAAACAAAAAAAAACAAAAAAAAGACAGAAAAAAAGAGAGAAACACATGAAGGCAAGTGGAAAGAGACACAGAGACGGGGAAGAACTACAGATGGGAAAACACCAACTGACAGAGGAGTTTTTAAATTCAAAGTTCATTTCAGTTCAATTGTGGGCTAGGTAAAAGTGAACTGGCTTTAGTAGCCTGTTTGGTCTGTTACTGTGTTAGAAAAGCTGGTTTGGTACAGTGAAATGAAAAGTAACTTTTACAGCTATGCACTAGGAAATGCATGAATTTGTTCTTGAAATAGATCAAAATGTAATGTAGTGCAATCACCCATCATATTGTTACTTCAGAGCAGTAGTTTCCTTTTTCTTTCTTTTTTGTATTAAATGACTGACCTTGAAGATTTGAAATATAATTCACTATTAAGTGTTTTCAAATATGGCAGTATAATGGCTTTGTGTGCATACAGTATACATCATGCGTGTGTGCGTGTGTGTGTGTGTGTGTGTGTGTGTGTGTGTGTGTGTGTGTGTGTGTGTGTGTGTGTGTGTGTGTGTGTGTGTGTCTGTCTGTCAGTCTGTTCTTTTTGTTTGTTGTTAAAAAGCATGCACAATGAAATTGAAAGTTAACCTGCATACATTACAAGCTGATGGTAATTTAAGCTTCAACTCATGCAGAATCTATACATGTATGTATACTCAAACAAAACCACAACAAAATTGAGAAAGAGTAAAAAATAAAAAAAAATAAAAAAAAATAAAATAACCCTTTTCTATAGACCTGTGGGTACAGGACAGCTCAGTGGTCAGAGCACTCGCTTCCCGCCTGCCAAGGTTAAATCAAGTGTGGATACCATTTGGATGGATGACTGCTTGCTTGCCTTGGCTTCAGTACAGTCCCCCAGTTCACCCAGCTGTAAATGGGTACCTGCCCTCTTTAGGGTCACAGAAGGTAAAACAGCGATGAAGAGGAGATGGGCACCACCCTCAATATGCTGGCCCCTAGAGAAGCTGAGGTCCCTGATGCCTCGCTCCCCTTTGACCACATAGGTTATGGAACACCTTTACCTACAGACCTCTCCAAAAGTGAAATATCTAGTTAGCCATCTAAAGACCATGTAAAAATGCATAATTTGACAAAGCTATTCATAGTCAAATTTAAGAACAAGCAGATTGACATATATATATATTATAATATGATATGTATAGAAGCAGAGAGATCTATGACTATAGTCTCCCAAACAGAAACATGATACAGGGAAGGATTCCAGAGCACTTTCTTTTTTTGGGGGGGAGGGGGAAGAGGAGTTGTAACATCTGGGAAGCCAAGCACAGAAAAAAGATTATTTTCACAGACTTCCCAACTCAACCCCCCCCCCCCCCCCCTTCAATTAGGCTGGAAGTGGGGAAAGGGGAAGAAACCATCAAAGGGAGAGCTCAGGCAAAAGCCCCCATGATCTGTGAAATGTGGACCCAAGCCATGAAGGCCTCATTACCTTTGCACTGAGAGCACAGCCATCATTATCTATCTCTCTGTAGCACTGTCCTCATGCACTGCTGAATTCCTATGAATTGGCCCTGGATTCTTCTGTCCTTTCTATCCAAATCATTGCAAAGATCAGGTGTCACTTCTCTCCTACTTTGTTATCGGTGGGAATGAAGTGCTTTTTGTAGCCATCTGTGTACAGGTACCTCCCTTCTCCTTTCTCCCCCTTTTCACATACAGCTACATGTAAAATTGTACAATTCTGCACTCAATACAAAAAAATCAATTAAATCTGCCAAAAAGCCACCCACCAATAAAAACTATAATGATCATTTTTTGGGTTACAACCTGAACAATATGAATTATAAAATGAATGTGCACATAGAATGAATATATATATATCAATAATAATAATAACAACAACAATAACAATAATAATAAATAGTAAAATACATAATCATGACCAAAAAAGAAAAACAAAACTGACATTTATACCATGTTACATTATATGTAACATGGTCTTGATTGCATCAAAACTCCATGAGCAATCATTCACACTGTTGTATGATGAAATGTGTTGCGGTTATTGTTTGTTTCTTGCTGGCTTCTTTTTTCTTTTTTTTGGGAGGGGGGGGGGGGGGGGGGGGGGGAGGTATTAAAATTACCAATTTTAGATGTGAGAAGAGAAAACTCACACAGACTGACTACTATGGATGGCTGTAGAGGGGAAGAAAGAGGGCCAAGAGAGAGAGAGAGAGAGAGACGAGAGAGAGAGAGAGGAGAGAGCAGAGAGAGAGAGAGAATGGGGGGTGGGGGGCATAAACCACCTCAGCACATACACATAATTCAGGCTTTGTAAAAATTCCAAGTAACAAAAAAAAGACAGGGAAAGCTACAGAAAAAGGTTGCTACTCTGTGACTGAAATTTGCAAATTTATAACGAACATCTAACACCTTCATAACTTGTTTCTTTTAAAATATAAAAAGGGGAAACTGGTTTGTTTAAAACAGCATTCCAAATAATAGTTTCATACAAATCATTATTTTTTCATCTGGAAGTTAAGTCAGAACAAAATGTTTCCTGACATTGCAATTAGTAAGAATAAATTTATGACATTGTTTCCTTGTTGTTTTCTGCTAAGTACTGAATACATAGTGAACTAAAACTGACTCAGTGACTGTTGAAATGAAAACACTTTTATTCCCCTCCATTATCATTCAAGCAGTTTCCCTGGCACTGGCAAACAGTACTCATAAAATTATAGAATTTTATGTGTGTGTGTGAGTGTTATATGTATTTGTATATTGTGTGTGGGTGTGTGCATATGCCTGTATGGATGTCTGTGCATGCAATAGTGTGTGGTGTGGTGTGTGTGTGTGTGTGTGTGTGTGTGTGTGTGTGTGTGTGTGTGTGTGTGTGTGTGTGCGCACATGCCTTGCGCATGGGTGCGTGATGTGTGTATACATGTATGTCATGTGTGAGTGTCTACATGTGCATATGAGCGAGTGTCAGTGTGTACACTCAAACTATTCATGAGTATTGGTTAGTCTTGCAGGATATAAATATTATGGGAAGAGATTTGTATTTTAAGTAACATCCTGTTCTAAAAAAATGTTTTTAAAAGGATGTAATAATTCATAACTTTAAGGGAATCTAAGTAATAGATATATCTTGGTACTGTACGCATCCATACTCAGATACTGTCAAAATATCATTGTCAAAATATCATGACTGTTGAAGTATGTTTACAATCATTAGTAACATCATGTTTGACATACTTGACCCTCTTGATTATCTTCCTAGTAATACCCCCCATGACATAAACTTAGAAGCTGCTCAGCGTTAGACTGTGGCATGCAACCCATTCAGTGTGTATATATATATTAAAAAAAAATTTTTTTATGACATACATTATCCAACTTCAGAAACGGGCACATTCATCAGATCTTAGTTTCTACAGTCTATCTTGATAAGCCAGATGCAGTGACCCAGGATAAATTTATGTACTGATTATGGGAATGTTTAATGTGGCACTACACAAGAACCCTCCCTCTAGTCTAAGTCTCACCTCCCCCCTCCCCTCCAGCAATACTGCCAATAGTTCTGAAAGTCAATGGGTTTTGGTTTTTTTCAATGGTTACTCTCATACTCTGTCTAGTTATCAATCACTGGGTTGGTCTGAAGCATACCTTTACACAAATACTGGGATAGACAGATTTACTTTAGATGATCTATCAAAAATGATGAACTGTAGTCTATCAAAGTATCAGCTGCCTTAGCTTCATTCAGGACTCTAGCAGTTTCCCATGTATACCCTGTACAAGGATTGACCTTGACCAGCAGTGCCATATCCTGGGTAGTTAATAACTGATCATAGCACTAACATGTGCATACAAACGTGCATCATGTACAGATTTTGATGGCGCCAACAGCTGCAACTTCCTCTCTCAATCTCACCTCTGCCTGCTGTGTGAGTTGGGGTATTAGCAAGGGGGGAAAAGGGGGGTAGGTGAGGAATAGGGGGTGCTTCAAGCATTAGCTTAAGTTGCAAAGTGTTTACCTAGTAACTAGTAAGAACACACTACTAGTTGTAGTTTTATGGTCAAGATTATCAAATCCTTAATACCCCCCCCCCCCCCCCCAATAAATTTTCTTAAGTCAATGTCACATCATCATTCGGCAATTCCACTTAAAATTTTTATACAAAACACTCGTTTTAAATCTGATCTGACAAGTTTTAATACTGCTTTAACCAAAATCACCAATCAATCAAAGACTTGAAAGAGGTTTATTTCCAGAACAAAACCCACCACCAACCCCCTTTTCACTTTTTTGTTAATAAATTGGATTTTTTCCCCCTCTGTAGTCTAAACATTTCAATGTTCTGTTAAAATAGGTCCAAACTTATTTTCATATTAAAAAAAAAGTTAAAAAAGACAAATTAATAAAGTCCTTTAAATTTTTTTACCTAAAGTATAACTCAAAATTCATATCAAATTTATTACAGTTGTGCCTCATTTTGAGTCACTACAACAGCGAAGTCTCTTGAACATTTAATTTGGGTACATTATATTGATAAGATTTTACCACAGGAGAAGAAAGAAGGTAGCAGGATGGTTAAGATGTTCACCTGCCAACAAGTAAACCATGAGGTTCTGGGTTCGATTCCCAGTCTTGCCTTTCTTCAGTTTGATGAAAAAAACAACAACTGAATGTCAAACTCAAAGTCATTCGGATTCATGACACTATAAACCAAGTAGAGTCCTCAGAAGAGCAGGCCACTGTGTGTTGGTAGGAGCAGATGACCTGCATGCTCACAGGTGTCGTGTTTGGACACCATCCCTGAGGAAAAATCAGGGAGTTGGAATCCCCAGGGTAGTTTGGGGCTGTAGGCCTACATCAGTATAATATGTAACGTTCCAGCGGCTCCCGTGACAGCACTGGAACCATTTGTATCAATTGGCAATTGCCTTTCTTATCCATGGACTATTCCAGCTACATGGAGGAGGGGGGGGGGGGTCTACTGCATGGGTAACAGCTTACCTTAAATACTTACTTACTCAGGCTTTGCACTCGAGAGCCATTAACTAAAAAATGATTAGGTGCAACTCCATCTATTGTGTTCCAAGACTGATGGATGCCTACCATGTTACCACAGCTTATCCATACTACACACTGGCAGTATAGTAGCAGTCTTGTAGTAGTATAGCGAAGCTCAAGATGGTCTTTTCCTGCCTGACTAAGCAGATTACTAGTGACATCTATCTGTCCAACACTATGATCATTATCTTCACTGTCCTTCCTCCTCCTCCCCTCATCAATGGCCACATTGTCAATGTCAAGTAGTGAAGGATACTGGACGCGTGCACGCACACACATACACACACACACACACACAGAGAGTATGCTTTACAACAATGACAAAAGTCAAACTATAACATTTTGATTTTATAGTCATATTTAACTAAAAGATGATTTAACTAAAGAACTGTGCTTACCAGTATACAAAATCATACAATGGTGAGTCAACAGTACCAATTTAATCATAATTCCGACACATGTGTTCATTCTAATAATCTAATTTCTAAACTGTAAACATAATGAAAATATTCATGAAGATTGTTAGTTTCTACGCATTACAAAATTTTACTGATAAACTAATCATACAGTGATTACTAATTTTCTCAGGTGATGAAATCCACAGGTAACAACCTGAAACAACGAAAGCAGAAAGGTCACTCTGCCTTAGTGCCTGTGCATCATCACATGTTATGATTAGATAAACTGGTCACAACATGGAAAGTCACATTCAACAAGGATGTTTTATAGTCTTGGTATCATTCTGATGCTACTCAGACTGAACCATAGTTGAAGAGTTAGGAGTAGGTAGTTCTACTAAGTGTCGTTTGTTTAAAGTAATTTAGTAGTACTCATTTCTAAATTACTTTAAACAAACGACACTTAGAAGTTAGTAGAACTACCTACTTCTAACTCTTCAACTACGGTTCAGCTAGGTCAGAGGGTAAGACACTTTAATTTAACATACATGTATTAAATACATACATGTATACAAACAATCTATTCTAAGGCTCGAATCTCACCAGTTGGCAGCCACAATAAAAAAGGTTCTACTCTTGTGCTGGCAGATTCAAGCCCCCAGTCCCCTCTACTTTTAGTTTACTGATGACACTTGAATTAATCTGATGCCCATGTATGAACACAGGTATCACTATCACACAGTATCAGAAAATCTTGTCCTCACATTCCACCTTTTCAGAAAAAAAAATCTGATCATGGCTGATACTGAGTAATACTATTAGAAATGAAAAACAAAATAAATTTAAAATAATGCATCCTGGGTTCCATGTATAATTTTTATATCAGCCCTCAAGATGGAAAGCGGCAATCGTAATGGTGAAAAACTGTCACACATTATGCAAAAATCCTACCAAGAGTGAACCTTGGGAGTTCCAGACAATGGGATGTGGAACACTGAATAAAACCTAGAAAGAGACTTATGTCACTTTAAGTGTTCTGTCCTGACTGAAAGAAATTCTGGACTTGTATTCATGACTATGATAACCAGTATGAGACTACTCAACTGCTCTGACTTGGGTTAAATGGTGTAACAAGTGGTCATTTCAGCAAAGCTTATTGGACCTTATTTCTCTGACCCCCACGATGAACTAAGCAGGCCTACTGCAGGTTTGTAGTCTGTAAGATTGTAAACTGTGTAACTGCTGGTAATCAGCAATTTTTACTGAGAGACTGTGGAATGTCATGTTCTGAGGCCACTAGTATTATAGCAACACCAAAGTATGCTGTTCAGTTCAGTGCGTGCACAGAAATGG
>CM060324.1:27492196-27514696 GCA_030674155.1 Stramonita haemastoma | reverse complement strand
CCTGCAGATAATAAGACATACTGCAATGTCCCCTATCCCGCCCCATCCACTGTAGTCTGCTGCATACCAATTAGAAAAATACCACAGTTATTTTGACTTAATTGTAACATTGTAATGTATTAACTCATCTTGAACAATACAGTTTATGATAGCTTACAGTTACAACAACATAGAAGATACATGTATTATGATGTATACAGATTAGCTTTTTTTCAGGGTGGTAGCGTTTTTTGTTGGTGGTGTTTTTAGGTTTATTCTGGGTTTTCTTTGGGGATTTTTTGTTTGTTGGGTTTTTTGGGGGATTGGGGGGAGGGGGGGTTCAGATTGGGTTTTTTTTCCTAGTTTTGTGTTGCTTATCTTTTTAGAGGATTTTTGTTGGTTTTAACACTACATAACAGCCATAGAATAAAGCACTCTTGAATTTATTGAAGGATGGGATGATGTAAAAAAAAAATTTTTTTAAACCCACCCCCAATGATCTTCAGATATTTATTATAATTCAAATAATGTTTGTATGTGTGTGTGCACAAGCATGTTCCTGTGTGTGTGTGTGTGTGTGTGTGTGTGTGTGTGTGTGTGTGTGTGTGTGTGTGTGTGTGTGTGTGTGGTTTTATGAATCAGTTTATTCAAAGTAATGAATTGGTTCATGGAAAGGCTAAGAGAGAGAGAGAGAGGAGAGAGAGAGAGAGAGAGAGAGGAGAGAGAGAGAGAGAGAGAGAGAGAGAGAGAGAGAGAGAGAGAGAGAGAAATGTATTCATGAATAAAAAAAATATCAATGAATGACAAAATGATTAAATCAAAAACTATATTTTTAAACTTAAAACTGTAATATATATCAGAGAGAGAGAGAGAGAGAGAGAGAGAGAGAGAGAGAGAGAGAGAGGAGAGAGAGAGAGAGAGAGAGAGAGAGAGAGAGAGAGAGATTGGGGGGGGGTTAATATCCCATGAATGATTAATCTTTCAACTAGGCTACACTGGATCCGATTGCTTTTCACAATCTATTACCGTGAGGGGCTGGGTGGATTGTTCAAAACCTGGCTTCAACTTCCCAGTTCAATCTGTAATAAACTGGCTATCTCAGTCTCACCACACCCACTTGTTCCTCGTCAAGTCGCTGCTGTGCAGCAAAAGGGAGGGCTGTCGCTTTGGGCTGGAGGGAAAGACAGATGAGTCACAGACCCCATGTTCTGAGACCGACAGACTTGAGCCCTGAATGCCAGTGCTACGCCTATGCCAAGCATCAACCTGAAGCGCAGCAGCCAAGCCGCTAGGCTAGGCCTCCTAGCCCAGTCCGTACGCCTAGGCTAGTGTGTGATTCTGAGCCACCATGAAGCAGACGAGCAGTTTTGACGATAATGTAAACCGAAAGAGCTGCAGCATGGGTAGTTCTAATACGATAAACAAGTACTGTTAGCAGCCATAAAAGCTCACCTTGTAAAACCGTTGGTGAAATTCCTGACGGCACAAGCTAATCCACTAGAAAGTAATCGGCTCACAAAGCACACAACCCTCGCTTACAGGGTCATGGTGCCGAATGGCCGCCACTGGTGTGTCGGCAGAACCGATTCGCAAGGCTTTGTGCGATTGGCTGTCTAGAGAAAAGGACCAACCACTCAGCACGTGCGTAAGACCACAGAGCACTGCGCTTTGTAGCCTACCACAACAGGTGCCCACGTGGTTGGGCCTACTGCTGTAGGCAGTTGTACCAGTTGAATAGGGGGCCTACACTGAACAAAAGTGTGTGTGTGTGTGTGTGTGTGTGTGTGTGAGGGGTTGGGGTTGTTGGAACGGGGAAAACCATAGTGGGAGGAAAGGTAAAAGCAGGTCTAAAATAGTAACATCATGCTACAAAATTACAGGGAATGTAGTATGTTCTGTTTTCGTTGTTGTTTGTTTTGTTTGGGGGGTTCGGGGTTGTTTTTTTTTGGTTTTTTTTCATTTCTAGGCTAGAGCTCCAAGGTTCACCAATGGTGAGATTTTATGTAGGCCTAGGCCTATGTGACCATATTTGCCAACCATGATGGTAGCCCCATTTTAATTTCGGGGAGCTATGCTGGGTATGTTCGTGTTTCCGTAACCCAATCGCATCTTTAACATGCATATTCGGATCTATAACGTGCATATTCGATCTTCTACATGTGTACATTATACACGAAGAGAATTAAGGCACTGGCAGGTCTGCACTTGAACTTAAACTGGGAAACAGTGGGAAAAAAATCCCCCATCCATAATACAACACTGAGATTTGAACACACGACTGAGTGAAGTCGAATGGTATTTGCCACTCGGCTACAGGCGTAGCGTCTCTCGTGTGTTCGTGAAATTTGTTTCCGATCTCCACCCACCTCCTACTGTGTGTCGCTGATTCAGCGCCCTGTACTGAGAGGACCGTCAGTGCAATCTCAATTATCAGACCTGAAGACCGAAGATTGAACTGTTGAAATCAGTGATATGTATGTCAGTGATCGATTGCAATGACTAAAGATTTTTTGCGATTTTGTTTTCTTCTTCTTCCTTTTTTTTCTTTTTTGCTCCTCGGTTAGAGCTCCTAGGTTCACCAATGGTGTGGTTTTTGCGTATGCGACCGTTTATATCTCCCACCATTTAGATAGCCGCATTCCGACTTCGGGGGTAAGTTGAGATCTGTTTCACGCGTCCCAAAGAACTAGAGGTCAACTAGTCTATCATGATTTAAGGTCACTGATGCCACACATACCCAAATGCTACCATGCACTCTTACAAAAAAAAAAAAAAGGGTGTACAAGCTCCTGCTATGTATTAAAGTGCGTGCGTGTGTGCGCGCGCGTGCTGTATGCGTGTGTCGATCAATGTGTATAATAGGATAGAGACAGACATAGACAAGAGTCAGAGGCCACCATGAGATATATATATATATATATATATATCTGTGTTATATATATATAATATATATATATAGAGAGAGAGAGAGAGAGAGAGAGAGAGAGTGTGTGTGTGTAGTATATATATATATATATATATATATATATATATATATAGTTTTATATATATATATATATAGAGAGAGAGAGAGAGAGAGAGAGAGAGAGAGAGAGAGAGAGAGAGAGAGAGAGAGAGAGAGAGAGAGAGAGAAGACAGACAGACAGACAGACAGACAGACAGAGAGAGAGAGAGAGAGAGAGAGAGAGAGAGAGAGAGAGAGAGAGAGAGAGAGAGAGAGAGAGAGAGAGAGAGAGAGAGAGAGAGAGAGAGAGAGAGATTGAAACGCGGTAGTAAAACACATACAGGCACATGACTAGACTGAGCATCAGTAAAATTACATCCTGTTACAACAGCAGTGACGGGAAGTACACAATTGCCAAAAATGTAAAGCGAGGCAGACACACATGTGGTGTCGTGAAGTGGTTCTCTTGCATTAACTAGTACATGACCTTCAACTGCGCGAACCCGGTTGGTCTGTAAGTAACCAGCAGACTGCAAACACACAAAAAGTGTACTCTCTGAACTTCACCAGGAAATTCCGTTAAGGTTTAACTGATTCAAAATCATGCTGGCATGTAGGTGATATCGAGGTTTACTAATACCCAGGTCGCGAGTGACGCATTTGGAGCTGATTGTGTTATGTATGTATGTATGTATGTATGTATGTATGTATGTATGTATGTATGTATGTATGTATGTATGTATGTATGTGTGTGTGTGTGTGTGTGTGTGTGTGTGTGTGTGTGTGTGTGTGTGTGTGTGTGTGTGTGTGTGTGTGTGTGTGTGTGTGTGTGTGTGTGTGTGTTGTGTATGTATGTATGTATGTATGTATGTATGTATGTATGTATGTATGTATGTATGTATGTATGTATTTGCTAAGCCCACGTTTTTTTTATGTGTCGAGTCCTAACCAGTTAACGACAGAAACCTTAACAACGTCACACATGTTACGGTGGGTTTCCCGGTATTTGATATGGTTAGACCGGTGGCATACTTCTTTTTTCCTTTTTCTTTTTTGCAGCCAGAATGTGACATATCAGTAGTTACATTCTTTTTCTTTTTTTTTCAACACAATGTACTGTAATGTGGGGGACGGGATACCTCAGTGGTCAGAGCACTCGCATTCCCCAAGTTAAGGATATAATAAGCAGCATTATATGTGGTTACTCAGCGGATGGGTGACCGTGCGCCTTGGCTTCAGTACAGTCCCCTAGTTCACCCAGCTGTGAACGGGTACCTGCCCTCTTTAGCGTCAGGGAAGGTAAGGGAAGGTAAAGCAATAAGGGAGAGGAGATGGGTGCTGCCCTCAAAATGCTGAGTCCTGGACAAGCTGACGTCTCTGATACCTCGCTCCCCACGACCATACACGCTATGGGAACACCTTAAAGTAATGTAACATAATGAAGTGTGATGTACATTGAAACTTGCACAGCGCTTTACTTTGAGGTAGCCTAAAGCACTAAATTACAATATCAGTATTCAGTGGATTAATAAAACACGACCATACCCAGCATACACCCTGCGCCTGGAGGGGGATGGGCTCCGCCAGGTTTAACTTGTCTACGAGACACAGTTTAAAAAATATTTTTAAAAAAGCTCAACTGCAGTGCCCTAATGACTGTTCAGGGGGTTAAGGGGCAAAGAAAGAAGAAAGAAAGATAAGAAAGTGAGAAAGCAAAACGCAAAATAGCAACAACGCAAAAAAAACAAACAAAGCCTTTAATAAACACAAATGTTTGGGTTTTTTTTAAAGTAGGAACTGCCATTACACCACAAAAAGGGGTTATTACTGTTGTTTTATTATAATTATTTAAAAACAACAACAGCAATTACAACAATAACAACGACAAAGAACATTCTGTTGCATGGAAGAAAAACTTTCGTCTAGGGAGTAAGAAGGATGGAGAGGACCAAATACCATCAAAACAACAGGGAACGAATGCTTTATCTCAACAGAAAAAGAAAAGCATCCGCCTTTCGTACGGAAATGTTCTGTAGCTTTTAAAAAACAAAACAAAACAAAAAACCCATATTAACAGGATAAGAGGATATACAGTCTACACTCCTTATGGCAACAGTGCTGTCCGAAGATTGCAGTGTGTATGTTTGTTTGTTTGTTTGTTTGTTTGTTTGTGTGTGTGTGTGTGTGTGTGTGTGTGTGTGTGTGTGTGTGTGTGTGTGTGTGTGTGTGTGTGTGTGTGTGTGTGTGTGTGTGTGTGTGTGTGATGGTTGTGTTGTGCTTTTTTCCTTAAAACCTCTTCCCCACACCTATTCTTACTACTAATCGAAAAGGCCCCCATTCTGAAAATCCACTTCTAATTCCTCAGCTACTTTAGATTACAATATCATCTTCCCTGTTTGCACGTATACCTACTAATTACAACAGAAAACAGAACAACAAGCAAAGAGAACGTTGATTTAAAAAAAAGCCAGATGCTGTAAGTAACCCAAACCTTTCACAAGTCCTGCCAATTAGTATACACTCTTGTATTAGCTAGCCGCCGCGGTAGTCGAGTGGTTAGGGCGTTGGACTCGTAATCTAAAGGTTGCGGGTTCGATCCCAGCTGTCGGCTATGGCGTTGTGCCCTTGGAAAAGGCACTTTACGGCTATTTTCTCACCCCACCCAGGTGTAAAAGGGGTACCAACCTTGTGTTGGGGGGTTAACCCTGCGATAGACTGGCGTCCTATCCAGGGGGGAGTCTATGACTCTCAGTCGCTTAGCGCCACAGAAACCGGGATAAGCACCGGCCTGATGAGCCTTAGGCTCGGGACAGACTTTAACTAACTTAACTTGTATTAGCTTGCAGGTCATGTTGTATCTTGTTTATAGTGCTAGCCAGAATTTTTTTTTCTGATTTTCACTTTTTTTTTTTTAAAGTATGCAAAAATGCACTGTGGACTTGTTTGGGGGATTGAGGACAAAGAACAATACCAGGTAGTCACGAGAAAGCTGGAAATTATCATCAATGATTGCTTGTGTTTCTACAGTGTTGACCCGGCACATGCATATTACGGTTAGGAAGCTAGCTGACGACAAAGGACTAAGCCTACAGTGTTTGCTGAAAAAAATTCAAACCTACAAAATTTGCGCAAAAGCACATGAATTTTGAGTCAGAGGCTTGTCTTTTCCCCCCAAAAGCGGGTTTTATTTCTGTAGATGCTATGGTACATGGGGTATGAATGCAAGAACAAGAAATTAATATAGGAAAACAGAAGGGAAAGCGGCAAAAGCTAACTGTGGTCTGTACCCTTACTGCATGCACAGACCTGGCTTCAGTGTCTGGGTCATTGAGTTCACTGCCTGCAGTGGCGTGGCGGTCCTTGATCCATCACCTACCTGCCTTACGATTCATTGCCGCCTTTCATGCAATCTGCATGGCCGATTACAGCCTGTTATTCCCGCCCCCCTGCTGCTTGGCAAGCTCCCCTGGCCAGAATCCCTTCTATTCATCAGCTGAAACTGGTTCTATTGGTCGATGCGAGTGATATGAGACCAGATTTATACGCTGAAGAAACCCAGAAAAATAGTTGTCCGTGTTGCTGCTGCTGCTGCTGCAGGGGTTCTAGTTGTAACTTCCAAGGTTTTGGGGGTGTTTTTTTCCTTAAAGATGTGTCTTTTAAAACTGACTTGCTCTTGCAGCTTGACCTACTTATTTATGACCAAAACAAAAGTGTAAGAAAACACACACCCCACCACCATCACCACCCCCTTTTGGCCTGTTTTGGCCGTCAGCAATAATAATCAAAACTAATTTTTAAAAATGTTGATTGTTGTGGAAGCACAACAAAAACGAACCAGAGAAAGAGAGACAGAGACAGAGAGAAAAGAGAGAGATTTTTCAAAGAAGCTATAGATCTAGATCTTTATTTACACACCACCAACTGTTCCAGAAAAAGGGCAGTTCATAACAGTGAAAAGAGCAGGGTGTTAGTGCGGTTCATTCCGCCTTTATAACCTACCCGCAGTCAGACACTGACCTCTTCTGCTGTAACTCTGGCAGTCAAAGCCAACTGTTGCCAATACTAACAGGTGATGCATTCTCTTTTCTAACCTGGCAAGTAAAGTGGGGGTGTCTGTGTCCCTCCCCCCCCCCCATTTTCCTTACTACCCCTGCATAATTTACTGCTATTGGGTGCCCATGTGCAGTGGATTCACGTGTACTAAGAGAATCTTCGTCCTTGGTGAAGTGGACAGTCGCTTTGGATGACTGGACATCTGGATCGTCCCTTGCATATATCGGTGGCTGAGCTCATCTTTCGTCTGCAGCCCACAGCGTTCATTGAGGTGTGTGTGTGTGTGTGTGTGTGTGTGTGTGTGTGTGTGTGTGTGTGTGTGTGTGTGTGTGTGTGTGTGTGTGTGTGTGTGTGTGGTTTCTTAGATAGCACTCCAAGGTTCACCAATGAGGAGAAACATGAAAATGCGGAAAAAACGAGAAAAAAAAGAAGCTCCAAATAGGAAGAAAGAAAAAGAAAAGCCAAATATTCTGAGAACCTCTATAAGATACACGCACGCACGCACACGCACGCGCGCACGCACACGCACACACACACGGGAACACACATATAATATAGAGATAAAGCGTGCTAAATATACGCAGACTCAACTGTCCATCTGATGAATGAGGGGGAAAAAACAAACAAAAACAAAACAAAAACCCAGCAACAAACCCCACCCCACCTCAAAAAAACATTTTAAAAATCCACTCCAAATTAACACTTAGTACAAAGGACACTAGCTCTTGAACAAGATGACGTGGGTTTTCGCCATGATTTTACAGGCAGGTGACACTCCCACTCACAAGCGGACGGTTAATTAATCAAGTGACTAATCTACCATCAAGCCTGGGTGGCTATCAAGTGTCATTATCTCCGGAACGTTTAAGTGGCAGGGACCTACTAGTACCCGAGGTGTGATTCTGTGCGTGCACTGTCTTTTGTAACTGATTAGAGGGCTGTGTCATTTGTATTGCTTTAGGTCGGCCGGTTTTTACTGCGTAATAATTATGTGCTCGTTCTTCTGCAACTTCTCAGGTTCTTTCCCCTCCACCTCCTTTGTGCGTGTGCGTGTGCGTGTGTGTGTGTGTGTGTGTGAGTGTGAATTTTTTTTGTTTTTTGTTTGTGGTTGGGATTTTTTTTCTCTTTCATGGAGTTTAAGTAGTTTTTATTTAAAAATTAAAATAAACCTTGAAAACAAACAGCATTTCATGTGCTTCCTTGTATCACTTTCCTTTTTTTCCCCTCTCAAATAGCAAAGATTGCAATCGATGATTTTTTAACACTTGGTATACACTTTGCAGGTCAAATTGTTAATTTTCGCTGTCCAATTGAGCACATCATAAGTTACAAGCTTGGTGTTGCTATGACTCTAAAATGCTTTGTTTTCAATGCTACTTCCGTTTCTGAAAAGAAACTTTTAAAATCAATTCATACATTGACAGTTGTGCGATTTCAGCTTACCTAGAAGATCGTAAAAAAAATACCCCAACCCCACAACACGCGCGCGCACACACACACACATACAAGGAAGAAGCTCTGTTCCACTAAATCCTTTCATAAGAAGAAGAAGAAGAAGAAGAAGAAGAAGAAGAAGAAGAAGAAGAAGAAGAAGAATATGCTATCGTGTCTTGGTAGGAATGGATGAGAAAATCAAACCACATGCATACTTGGTTTCGTGCTTTGACATCATCCCCGAAGTCGGAATGTGGCAACCTTAACGGTGGGAAAACGGTCCCGCGGCATACGCAGAAAGTTCACCTTGGAATGAACTTTCTGTTATAGCCGCAGAACAAATAAAAGATGAGAACAAAACAAGAGAGAGAGGAGAGAGAGAGAGAGAGAGAGAGAGAGAGAGAGAGAGAGAGAGAGAGAGAGAGAGAGAGAGAGAGAGAACACACACACACACACACACACACACACACACAGACACACACACACACACACACACACAGAGGAAAGCGCATGCGAGCCTATGTCAGTATGTTTGTGTGTGAAAGTATCTAGGCCTAGCCTATAGCTACTGAGCGGATATATGTTTTAAATTACATGTTTCGTTCGTTAGACGGGCAGTTCAATCTCTGCAGCTCAATCTCTGTGTAAGGTTAACTTGGATTGAATGTCTGCTTGCATGCACCAGCCATGAGCTCTTAAACAGAGGGCCATTAAGCACGTGCGCGAGCGTGTGTGTGTATGCGCGCGTTTGCACAATGCATGCGATTGTTAGCGTGCACACGCACATGCGCACCTATGTGTATGGCACACACAGGCATGTGTGTGAATGTGTGAAAAACCGAAAAACAGACAAAAGAACATCGTCTCAGACAAACAAACACAAGAGACAAATACCAGAACACAGACAGGTCTCAGCATTCATAGCTCTGTCCTAGGGGTCATAAACACGGGTAATTATCCACGATTGGTTAGTAATCCTATGCAGAGTTCAGCACAGGTTCAGGGAACTTAGCACAGCCCTGTTATTGCACATTGGTCCTGATTGGAATGCTGAGCCTTCTGAAACTCTGCTCCTTTTTTTCCCCCTCCCGACTCCATAAATTCTCGTAGACATAAATCTGGTGTAACCTCTGTATTTTGCCTGATTTTACATGAAAGGAGTGGATTTTTTTTTCAGTATTGTCCTACAGGAAAGTGATGAAATCTCTCTTCTCATATGAATCCGATGAAATTTTACTATTTGACCTTTTTCCTTTTTTTGTTTTCTTCTTCAGTTCCTCGGCCACAGCTCGCGTTTCACTAGATGGTGAGATTTTTGCACTGCATTCCGACCGGACATGATAATAATTATTGTCTATACACCTGCACCAGTATGCATGCGTTTTTGAAAGTTTGTTGTCAGTTCCTACTGGCGCACGATGCCCTACTCTTCCGAAAGGTGGAAGGGGTTTAAACGAGTGTGCAAGATACTCTTGCGTATGCTCTTACAGGAAACCTCGCTTTATACTTATAGTCTCGTCCAAAGGACTTAGGGGGGATGGAGTCTGCGCTGACATTAACCCCAAGCGGAAAATTTCCTCAAACGGGCAACTGGGAGGTGGCTCCAACCTGACTTGTCAGATGGCGAGCTCAATGCTCTAACCACTAGGCTATCCTGCACACGGCCATGATCTTTTTCTTTAAATCCACCACCTCCGTCAATCTGTCATGTATGAGGGTCTACAGAAACAATACATGTTGGGGGGTGGGGGGTGGGATAGAGTTTTAAAGTATCATGGTCCCCCCTCCAGGGATTACTAGGGGGGGGGGGGGGGGGTGTCTGTTAGTACAAAAACATACCACCTGGAAATTGTGTGCTATGAATTCCCTCTTTTCTGTCCCTTTCTTTGTGTGTGTGTGTGTGTGTGTGTGTGTGTGTGTGTGTGTGTGTGTGTGTGTGTGTGTGTGTGTGTGTGTGTGTGTAATATCAATGATGTTTTTTCCCTCGTCTTTTTCCCTTACTAACTTTCAGTTTTCATTGATGTAAAACAGTGTTTCTTTCTCTTTTTTTTAAAATTGCACTTTAAAGCTGTGCTAATGTTTCAAGCCCACTAGGTAAAACACGCCTAAAGTAAACTAAAACCAAAGAAAAGTTTGAAATAAAATAAAACGCGAAAGATCTTGCAGGATCAAGCCGAATTCCACACTAAGCTGAAAATAGTCTTACACGGCTCATTGCCAATCAGCGCCGAATGCCACCACTCAGAAAGAAAACAACAAAAACGTGCAAGGTAAAAGCCCCACAAAATAGAGAGGAAGGGAAACAAAGAGAGGGAATTTTTAGCAACAAGAATCTGCCAACAGGCCACAGTCTGAAGGCATACTACCACCTCCCCCTTCCCTCAAGAAAAAGAAGTCAACGACCAAAAATTACTGTAAGCATAAACAAAATACTTTAAAAGAGAGAGAGAGAGAGAGAGAGAGAGAGAGAGAGAGAGAGAGAGAGAGAGAGAGAGAGAGAGAGAGAGAGAGAGAGAGAGAGAGAGAGAGAGAGATAGACAGACAGACAGACAGACAGACAGACAGACAGAGACAGACAGACAGAGAAAAAATAGCATTAAAAATATAATAGAAGTTTATTCATTCTTCAAAAACTAATTTGGGTCACAGAAAACTAAATGAAGAATATCTATCAATTCATATAAGGGGCTGAATTCGCTGATCAATACATAATATCAGTCATCTGGAATGAAAAAGAATAAGATGAATAAACACACAAAATAAAGCATAGTAAACTAAAGGTCAAAAAATGAAAAGGTGTCCCATAACCTATGTGGTTGGAGGGCCTAGGGGAGCCAGGCATCAGAGACTTCAGCTTCTCTGGGGGCCAGAATACTAGGGCAGCACCCGTCTCTCCCTCGCTGCTTTACCTTCCCTGACCCTAAAGAGGGCAGGTACCCATTTACAGCTGGGTGAACTGGAGGACTGTACTGAAGCCAAGGCACACAAACGATCAGTGCACTTAGTAATCACGCTCAATAATGCTTACTTAGCATGGGGAAAGCGAGTGCTCTAACCACTGAGCTATCCCGTTCCCCCGAATGAAATAAGGTGAAAATAAACAAAAACTAAAATTAAGATGAGAAAACTAACCAAGTAAAACTGTATCAAATGTAAAAAGCAGACAAACAACACCCCCTTCTCTTACCTTACCTTTACATAGGGAAAAAAACCTACCCTGCATTTCTACTTTGTGTTGTTGCAACCCAGATTTGGCTGCTTCAGTATCACCATAATACATTCAAACTGTGATCACATTAAATGACATAAAAAGAAACAGAGCACCAAAACTTACACAATAAGCTAAAAGAACTAGGTCTTACACACTAGCGGTGGATCAGGAGTACACTCACAGTTCCCGAAACGATACAGAGCAAAATCAAACAGAATAAAGTATGCTAAAATAGAACAGAATAACATCAGATAAAACTAAAGAATAGATCTTTTTTCGTTCCACAGTTAGCTCCAAGGTTTACCAAAGGTGAGATTTTTGCGTATGCGACCATTTTTGCCCGATAAGACAAGATAACACGAAAGGAAGATGACACAAAATCAAATCAAATGAACTCAACATGCCTAGTAAAAAGCCACGAACACCGCAAACGTCAAGCATCCGCACTTGCCCACAGCTAACAACGAACTAAAGCAGAGGGGGAAAGCTGGACAGTAGATGTCACCTGTCACATTTTTAATGACTGGTCATCAATTAGCAGCAGTAAGTTAGATAGATCCAGTTTGACCACTCACACACACACACACACACACACACACACACACACACACACACACACACACACACACACACACACACACATGCGCCGACACAAGGCAGAGAGACAGAAGACTTATTCATAAAGAGGCCACTGGCTCGTACATGAATACAGTCCCTAAATCGGAAATCTCCGCTGGGATGAAAATATGATCCCCACAACAACAACATATATATATATGAAAGGGTCGCAGAACAAATGAATGATCAATAATAAGAATAGACAGGTAATAAGAAACAGAATCAGGAAAGCAATGAAACTGAGTCATAAGAGTACAGATGTGGAGAGATGGAGAGGTGGGTGGGGGTAGGGTGAGGATTGGAAGGGGGGGGGGGGATGGGGGTATTCAGAGTGACAGTGGCGGCAATCAGACTGTCACCATCAGAAGTGACATCAAGCGACACCTCCAGTGTCATCAGTGACGTTAAGTCCCTTCTCCACGCTACGCTGCCTCCTGCCTGCCTCTCTGCCTCTTTACCTGCCTGCCAGTCTGCCTGATATGCCTGTCATCTCTCTCTCTCTCTCTCTCACTCTCTGTGTTAAGGCCAGATTCTGTTATGTGTACAACGTTTGCCCCTTTTTTTTTGTTTAAAGTGTCATATAGGTCTTCCATCATCTTTCACTCTCTTGCCTCACTTTACCGTTTTGTAAACAAGTTGCGGGAGGGGGGGGGGGTGACCTTCACCCAACAACCCCCCACTTCCGTTGAAAAGAGAGAGAGAGAGAGAGAGAGAGAGAGAGAGAGAGAGAGAGAGAGAGAGAGAGAGAGAGAGAGAGAGAGAGAGAGAGGGGAGAGAGAGAGAGAGAAGAGAGAGACAGACAGACAGACAGAACAGACAGACAGAGAGACAGAGAGACAGAAGACAGACAGACAGACAGAGACAGAGAGAGAGAGAGGAGGGGGGGGGAGACAGAGGCAAGAGAGAGAGAGAGGGGGGGGGGAGACAGAGGCAGAGAGAGAGACAGACAGACAGACAGACAGACAGACAGACAGACAGAACAGAGAGAGAGAGAGAGAGAGAGAGAGAGAGAGAGAGAGAGAGAGAGAGAGAGAGAGAGAGAGAGAGAGAGAGAAGAGAGCGAGCAAAATCACAGTTGCATACAATGCTATTCTGTATTTTCAACCGTAACCCTGTTTCCCATTCTTTACCTTCAGACTGTCAACAAGTCACCCTCCATTTTCTGTTAAACTGTTAAAAAAACAAAACAATAACAAAGGAGATAGACAAAAGAAAAAGGAAAAACCCGATGGGGGGGGGGGGGGGGGGGTTGGGAGGGGTTGTTTGTTCCTTAGCTGCAGTTCCGAGGGATGAATGCTGGGTATGTTCGTGTTTCCGTAACCCACCGAACGCTGACATGAATTATGGGATCTTTAACGTGCATATTTCATCTTCTGAGAGTGTTTAGTATATACACGAAGGGATTGAAAGCACTGGAAGGTCTGCACTTGAAGTTGACCTGGGAGAGGGGGGGGGGGTATAAAAATTCCCACCCTTGATTCACAAGATGTCACTGAGATTCGAACCCACGACTTCATGGGTCTATGGGATTGAAATCGAACGGTCTTAACCACTCAGCTAAAGCGGTCCGTCAACTAAACCCTATGAAAAACCCAGCAAGAAAAACCCAGTTCCATACAATACTATTCTGTACCGTCAACCACACTTGGCATTGTCTGTCTGCCACAACTTCATCTCCCCTTCAATTCATCACATTCAGTTAGCAAACACATGAAGTGTTAGACCCACCTCCATTCAAATAGAAAAAAGAAAGAAGAAAAGTTGAAAAACGGCAAAACCAGGGCTGCACACTATTATTCTGTCTTGTCATCTGAATGTTATCTTCTTACCATGGCACATCACACACCTTTTCCCTTCACCTTAGGTGAAGTGAGGTGTTTGACCCCCGCCCCAACCCCAATACTGTTAAAAAAAAAAAAAAAAAACACAACAAGAACAACAGCAGCAACAACAACACACACACACAAGCAACAACAAGAACAACAAGATCAACACACACGCACGCACGCACGCACGCAACGCACGCACGCACGCACGCACGCACGCACGCACGCACGCACGCACGCACGCACACACACACACACACACACACAACCACACACACACACACACACACACACACACTGACACACACACATTCAAGGAAACACAGTTTCCATTTTTTTTAGTTGTTCCTAGGCTGGAGCTCCAAGGTTCACCAATGGTGAGATTTTGCACATGCGACCGTATTTGCCCACCATTAGGGTAGCCGCATTCCGACTTCCGTGATGTACAACAGTATTCAACATTGTCAAGACGCCGAAGCTGGATGCGCTAGACTTGACTTGTCAGGCACTAAACGATTGCGCAATGCATTTTCGCTCACAGGACAAAACAACAATGGTTGCTGTCTGAGCGTTCAACGAAGAAGAAGTAGCATTGTCCACTACGTTTTGTCATTCTTTACCCATGCTAGTCTCACTTTATTTCTTCACCCTCAGTTTGTAAATAAGTGAGGTGTCTGACCCTACACCCTACTCACTCATTACCATTAAAAAAAAACGAAAAACAAAAGGGAAAAAACAGAGACAAAAGGCAAGACAAAACAACCTGGAAACACAGTTGCATGCACTCCTATTCTGTTGTAATGTCTACGACCATTTTGTCATTCTCTACTGTGGTCTCTGTCTCACAGTCTTCACTTTCATTCTGTCAACAAAATGAGGTGTTTGACCTACCCCATCCTCACCTCTGATCCCCCCCCCCCCCATTTGGATTAAAAGCAACACCCCTCCCCCATCCACCCAAAAAAAAAACATCGAAAAAAACCCAGAGAGAGAGAGAGAAGAGAGAGAGAGAGAGAGAGAGAGAGAGAGAGAGAGAGAGAGAGAGAGAGAGAGAGAGAGAGAGAGAGAGAGAGAGATGCCCTCAAACAAACAGCAAACACACTTCCACACCAGACTGTTCTGTATTCATTAATAAGCCTAGTGTCATTCTTTCTCATACATGTCACTTCTCTGTCAGAAAGGAAGGCGGGAGAATTGTTAAGCCGTTCACCTGCCTCACAAGTAAGCTGTGAGATTCTAAGCTCGATTCCCAGCTGCCTTTTAATCCAAGTTTGAATGTTAAATTCCTTCGCATGAGACCTATAAACTGAGGCCCAGTGAGCGAATGGTACGCAGAACATTTTGCCAACACGCTATAAACCCGTTCCGCTACTCGAAAGAGTATGCCATTTCATGCCAATAGGAACGGATGACAAAAATTAAAATTAAAAACAAAAACTGCATGCACACAGGTGTCATGTTTAGACAACATCCCCAAAGTCGGAATGCGGCTACCTAAATGGTTTGGGGATGGGAGGGGGTGGGGGGTGGGGGTCGGATACACAAAAATATCTCACTGTTTGTGAGCCTCGGAGCTCTACCCGAGGAAGGAACAAATGAATGCTCTTTCTTCCCTTCTCTTTACCCGTCTCGCATTCTTCACCCTCAATCTGTAAACAGGTGATGTGCTTGAACCCCTACTTCCGTACTGAAAAAAAGAACATCACATCTTCCCCTCCCCCCACACCCAATACAAAGGGACAAAACGACCCCTCTCCTAACCCCTTCCCCCCTCCCAAGTTCCCTTTCCCCTTACAGCCAACACAGTTCCACACACTACTATTAATATATTGTGGAGTGTCAATTCTTGTTTGGCATTCTTTATCAACGTGTCTCTCCTTCTTCACCTTGACTTCGTAAACGGGTGGGGTATTTCAACTCCCCACTTCTCTTATCTGCCTGTCATTATCATCATCATCATCATCATCATCATGATCATCATTATCATCATCATCATTTATCTAAAAATCCGTCATTGGTGTTGTGTCATGTTGTGCTGTGCTGTGCTGTGCTGTACTATACTGTACCCATTGTGCTGTGACGTGTTGTGCTGGCGTGGTGTAGTATGATGTGGTGTGGTGTAGTATGATGTGGTGTGGTATTCAGTGTAGTGCAAAACATTGTGTAGTATATTGTAGTGTAGTGTAGTGCAGTGCAGTGCAGTGCAGTGCAGTGCAGTGCAATGCAGTGCAGTGTAGTGTAGTGCAGTGTAGTGTAGCGTAGTGCAATGAAGTGTAATGTAGTGTAGAGTAGCGTAGTGTAGTGTAGTGTAGTGTAGTGTAGTGTAGTGTAGTGTAGTGTAGTGTAGTGTAGTGTAGTGCAGCGTAGCAGAGTGCAGTGCAGCGCAGCGCAGTCTAGCATAACGTAGTGTAGTGTAGTGTAGTGTAGTGTAGTGTAGTGTAGTGTAGTGTAGTGTAGTGTATGTAGTGTAGTGTAGTACAGCGCGCGTGGCATAGCGCAATATAGTGTAGTGTAGTACAGCGCGCGTGGCATAGCGCAGTATAGTATAGTGTAGTGTAGTGTAGTGCAGCGTAGCGCAGTGGAATGCAATAATATGATGCAGTGTAGTTAAGAGAAGCGCACTGCATAGCACAGCACCAGACTGCACTGCCCTGCATTGCACTTTCGTCCTCCAAACCTGGGGACTGTTATTTCAATCAGGCGATGGACGGACGGTCAAAAGCACAACACTGCACGCAAGTCAGGCCTCACGCTCTTTCGCTTTGGGACAATACTCACCCCCCCCCCCCCCTCCTTCCCAGTTAATTATGTGACATACAAACCGACATAAAAAAAAATCAACTGTCCCGAACCATTTAGCAAATTAACAACAGAAGCAAATAGATGGCGAAACAACCCCCCCCCCCCCCCCCCCTCCTTCCCCAAGTTAATTCTATGACATGTATAAATGTACGTAATGATCAATGGACTTGTTCCGAGTCATTATATAAATGAACACCAGCAAACACAGAATCCAAAAAAGTTAATAAAGGACCCACACCACAACCCATCCACCTCCGTTTTCCTACAGGTAATACTACGACATACAAAAGCATGTAGGCTACAACTTAATTAATCTGCTCTAACTCATTACACTAATCAACATCAATCAAACCCTCTAGCTTGATGCCTGTCCCCTGCTGTATTGATGTATTCTTATTTTGTATGTGTATTAAATAAATAATGTTTAAACCAAACCCAGAAAAAGGAAGTAGATAAAAAAAGAAATCCAACGATTCACAGATTAATGGCTGACAGAATATCTGTCTCCCGGTGCTCTACGGAGTCATTAGGGCACTGCACTTGATTTTTCAGTGTGTCGTAGATCTTTTTTTCGTTCCTCAGTTAGAGCTCCGAGGCTCACCAATGGTGAGATTTTGCGAATGTGACCGTTTATGCCCACGATAAAGGTAGCCACATTCCGACTTTGGAGATGTATGCTGGGTATGTTCTATTTCCGAAACTCACCGTGCTCTGACGAGAAATACTGGATCTTTAAACGTGCAGATGGGATCTTCTGCATGCGTGTATTCACGACAAAATTAAGGCACTGGCAGGTCTGCACTTTAAGTTGATCTTGGAGGTCGTAAAAATTCCCACCCTTAATTCACCAGACACTGGTGCCGAGATTCAAACCCGCCACTTCATGGACCCGTGGGAATGAAGTCGAACAGTCTTAACCACTCAACTACAGCGTCCGTCACAAGCATATTAATTATAACTCAGGAAAAAATTCACCTGGAACGGGCTCTTCTGCCAAGGACAGAACCCCCACCCTCAGGTGTTTGTCACAGTGTTTGATAAGCATTTCCACTATTCATAACATATCGGATGAATGATTTATACGATTAATTAATACGAAATATTGTCCGAAGCAATGTGTATGCATACAAGGCTGGAAGAGGGGGACAGTGAGTTTGTTATTTGACGGCCCGGCTCACGCCTAGCCACCACCATGGCGTCCAATTGTGGGGATGTTCCCTCTGGAATAAACATCGGTACCGATCCCACTCCCCCCCCCCCCCCCCCCCCCACCTCTCCCTCCCGGAATATCCTTCAATTAAGGCTATAAACCGAAGTCCCTGGGTACACGTTAAAAACTCGTCCCGCCTACCGGAAGAGGAGGCCATTTTGTGCTGGTTAAGGGGACGGGATAGCTCAACGGTCAGAGCGCACGCTTTCCCCCAACCAATGTTAAGCAGCGTCGAGCGTGGTTGCCAACTGGATGGGTGACCGTTTGCGCGCCTTGGCTTCAGTACAGTCCCCCAATTCGCCCAGCTGTAAATGGGTACCTGCCCTCTTTAGGGTCAGGGAAGGTAAAGCAGCCAGGGAGAGAAGATGGGCGCAGCCCTCAACATGCTGGCGCCTAGAGAAGCTGAGGTCTCTGATGGCTCGCTCCCCTACGACAACACTGGTTATGGGACACCTTTACCTTTTACCTTTAAGAACGGACGACTGAATTAAAACAAACAACCCCCCCCCCCAAAACAAAAAACCCGCATCATCCCCGAAGTCGGAAAGCAGCTACCGTAAGCGGTTGCATTCGCAAAATCTCACCATTGTTAAATCTTCATTGTTTATGTGTTTTGTTGTTATTTGGGTTGGGGGGGGGGGGGGTATTTTTTTAATTATTTTTTTAAAATTTGGTTGTTTGATCGATTTTTGTTTTCTTACATTACTTCAATATATCATTGCTTCAAGGCTTGGGATGGCTGAAAAAGTGGGAATGGGTTGACAAAATAATGACATGTATATTTGCTGATTTTTTTTTAACTGCACATGCAATGTGACATATGAAGGCACCCCATCACAATGGCTCAGTCCAATATCATTAAAATCCCCAAGTGTGGTGGTGGAAAAACATGTTAAGAAATATACTCTGTGTGTGTGTGTGTGTGTGTGTGTGTGTGTGTGTGTGTGTGTGTGTGTGTGTGTGTGTGTGTGTGTGTGTGTGTGTGTTCTTGTTGTTCTTGTTATTGTTGGGTTGTATGTTGCTTCATTTTGTTTTGTTTTCTACTCCGAGGGTAAGGCAGACTGAACAGGCAGGAATGAATTGACAAATGAATTTTAGAGGGTTTTTATGTTTTCGTTTCTTTGTTGTTGTTTTTTCAATGCGCACAACCTGACATCTGGGAGCACAAAACCACAAAGGCTCCGCGCAATATGATTGAAATCCCAACATGTGTTGCTGATGGCAAGCATGATTAAAATTACCCCCCCCCCCCCCTCTCTCTCTGCCTCTCTCTCTCTGTCTCTGTCTCTTAATCTCTATGTATAATATTCAATTGATTTTTTAAAAATTATCTTTTTACAAAGTTACTTTTTAATGGTTGATTCTAAATCTCTGTTGCTATATGCTCTTCATTTCTATCATATTCCCCCCCCAACCCTCTCTCTCTCTCTCTCTCTCTCTCTCTCTCTCTCTCTCTCTCTCTCTCTCTCTCTCTCCTCTCTCTCTCTCCAAAGGCCCTGAGTCCTAGACCCCAAAGAAGTAATCAGACCTCTGCCGGCCATCACATGCACTGTAGGTCACGCAAGCAACCTCAGAGCTGACACTCACTTTGTAATACTGCTAATGAGAGAGAGAGAGAGGAGAGGAGAGAGAGAGAGGAGAGAGAGAGAGAGAGAGAGAGAGAAGAGAGAGAAGAGAGAAGAGAGACAGCAGAGAGACAGAGAGAGAAGAGAGAGAGAGAGAGAGAGAGAGAGAGAGAGAGAACAGAGAGAGAGAGAGAGAGAGAGAAGAGAAGAGAGAGAGAGAAGAGAGGAGAGAGGAGAGAGAGAGAGATTGCCAGCCAAAATCATAAATAAGACAAAGTGAGTCTGAAAATGCGTATTGATTCGTAGAGAAGAGAAAAGAAACTATGCTGCATGCACCACAACGCCATTGAGTTAAAAAAGAAAAGAAAAAAAAGAAAGTTAACAGATAAGTATGCCTCCTAACCCCACACTACCTTACATCCTTTCATCAAATTATTACAAAGTCGATGACGATGATGATGATGGGGATGATGATGATGATGATCATGATGGTGGTGGTGGTGATGTTAATAGTAATAATAATGAGGAGGAGGAGAAGAAGAGGAAGAAGAAGCAGAAGCAGAAGAAGAAGAAGAAGAAGAAGATCATTAATCAATCAAACAACTACTTAAGATATCAGTTTCAAAGGGTCTAAAAACTCACATTGGAAAGAACAGGCATTAAACAAAATGAAAGAGGAGGGTGGAAAGCAAAACAAAACAAAAACAAAACACAATAAAAGAAACAGAAAAGGAAAAAAAAGTCACCCTTACCTCCAACAGAGCTTGTGGACCATCCACATCCTCCGACAGGTGTGGTAGTGACATGTTACTGTCCCCACCTGAAGACAGCCCCAGGGCAGAATCTCCTGTTGCTTCAGGGCTTGCAGACACTGGTGTTTCTTCTTCAGCCACTTTCGTACGTTTACTATGGCTGCGTTCAGAGTACTCAACTCACGCTCCGGGCTCGTTGCGAGGTCTGAAGACACACAACATCGTAACTTCGGGTTAGGATATGTAGCAGGCGTACTTTCTAGTTTACTAGAACAGTAAAGCGACGTGATTTTGCTGGTAAATATTTGTAATGTATATCTGTTTACTAGTTACACGCCATTATCCCGGTCATCAGAGCAGATGTAGTCTCCAGAACAGCACATGTGTGGTATGATCTCTAATACTATTTTATAGCTGCCTAATGTGCGTTTCCAATTCTTCGATCAGATTTAAATGCCCTTTTCCTTCTCGCGCATAATTAATTACAATTTGGGGTTAAACTGGATTACTTAGTAGTAATTACCATGTGTATAGAACCAGCTGCCATGGCGCAGTGGTTAGCACGTATACTTGTCTGTAACTGCCCTTCATGGGGATGATGACACCGTCTTTGATGACGTCAAATACGTGGCTGACAGAACAGGGGTTTGATTCCCACGAGTGTCACAGAGTTCTTTTCTAGACTCTGGCTGACTCCTAGTCTGAGTCAGTGAGTTTGCTAGGAACTCATTGGGAAGACAGGGATCATTCACACTCCGACCAGAACATTCATTTTATGGATACGATTTGTATATATAGGTAGGACCACTCATTTTTTCAGACGTCATAGAATTTGATGTTTGTCATCTCAAATGAAAGATACTAGCAAGATCAAGAAGCATGCAAAATTTCATATCATTATCTTAGACGGTTTTTTGAGATATACCACTTCAAAAATTTTCAGATGGGATAAAAATGTCATTTTGTTATATAAAACCTTATTTGGACATCTCCCTCATGTTTATTATGAACCTGACAGTGCTGACACTAGTTTTATATTGTTTTAAGTTACTTTGAAGAAACAAATATCTAAAAAGCAGAAAAATAAGTCAAAGGAAACAAATGGAATTTTACATCAAAATCAGAGAAAAAATTCTAAAAATAGCTCACGAATTGAGCTGAAAGGGGTACTTTACCCTCCTGTAAAAATCTCAAGAATGCCTAAAAGTGTCTAAGATCTATATTACAGCTTGTACTTATTACTCAGATGCTATGTATTTTTTTCTAGAAGCTAAAAATCATGTAGAGGCAAACTGCAATCATCCAAAACACCCCTATGACAGCAATTTGTGAAGCATAAAACCTGTCCAAATAATAACACAAAACCAGCCCATAGGCATATCATCATATCTCAGCTTCTAATTGACTGACAGAAATGGTACACCTATCAAAATGTTTGTCTTTAAACAATGAGTCTTTTTAAAGGGCATTCCAAGTGATTCTGGTCCCCCCCTCCACTTCTTCTCCCCCCCCACCCCCCCCCACCCCCCCTTAATAGGCATTAACATCATATCTCAGCTTCTAATTGACTGATAGAAATGGTACACCTATCAAAATGTTTGTCTTTAAACAGTGAGTCTTTTTAAATGGTATTCCAAGTGATTCTGGTTCCCCCCATCCACTCTCTCCCCCCTCTCTCCCCCCCCCCCCCCCCCCCCCCCATAGGTATTAGCATCATATCTCAGCTTCTAATTGACTGATAGAAATGGTACACTATCAAAATATTTGTCTTGAAACAGTGAGTCTTTTTAAAGGGCATTCCAAGTGATTCTGGTTCCCCCCCTCCACTTCTCCCCCCCCCCCCCCCCCCCCCCCCTAGGCATTAACATCAATCTCAGCTTCAATTGACTGATAGAAATGGTACACCTATCAAAATATTTGTCTTGAAACAGTGATCTTTTTACAAGCATTCCAAGTATTCTGGTCCCCCCCCCCCCCCCCCACCCCCCCCCCCCCCCAGCCCCCCCATCCCCCCCCCCCCCCTAGGCATTAACACATATCTGTTTCTAATTGACTGACAAAAATGGTACACCTATCAAAATGTTTGTCTTGAAACATACCATTTTA
>CM060324.1:27482196-27489696 GCA_030674155.1 Stramonita haemastoma | reverse complement strand
CATCAGATGCCTGTATGCAATGCATCATGAATATCTACATTGGACAATGTACTATACTAGATAACATGCTCATAACAGGACACACAGACTTAATTAACCCATGTGAAGTTGTCTGTTATAGCATTTTGTGTATCATATCCTGGATTAAAAAAACAAACAAACAACATATCCCGCTTACCATCCGGGTTTAATTCAGTAGAGGTTTGATATATTTCTTTCATTTGGGGACAGGAGGATGGAGTCACGACATAGAAAATCAAATTACCGACAGCTGTTACAGTTAAATAACTGCTGCAGTTTAATAACAGCACAAACAAAGCATGCAAGTACTGATAAATGGTCATCAAATAACATTTGTGGGAGCTATAACAGCGCGTTTTTATTATGTAGGCAAGAAGTGTAGGATGCTGAGGAAATCTGTGAAAGAAAGGAATTGTTCGATTAACCTGGCTACGTTTTACCAAGCTTGCTAACTCTAAGAAGTGTTTGTTCGTCGAACCGCTAAACGCGTGATAGACTCTATTATACAAAAAATTCATAAATTCATGTCAGAGGTAAACGTAGTATCCAATCATAAAAATACCACACACACACACACACACACACACACACACACACACACACACACACACCACACACACAGATATATATATATATATATAATATATTATATTGATAAAAATATAGATAGATAGATAGATAGATAGATAGATAGATAGATAGATAGATAGATAGATAGATAGATAGATAGATAGAAAACACTTCAATAGATGAATAAACAATAGATAAATATATATAACTAAACACAGAAGGAAAGAAAGCAAGGCATTCATTTTAAATTCCATCCAAATTTGCCACGTGTTAGTTCTTTTCGGCTTTGCTTCTAATTTTTTTTTTTTAACATTGACAAATTCCTTGAAAATGGACACACATAAACGATAACGTGTAACTGGAGTCTTGTGTAGACCAAGGTCACTTCGTAAACTTATTTATCTTTTTGACTCAGCGCCGAATTATTTCAATATTTCGACGTAAATCTGTCTTCTCTTTTTTTTCTCCTTTGTTATGGACACGACCTTTTAGTTTTTTCTTTTCCAGTATCAAAAACCAATAACTGCCAGTACAAGCTTAATAAATATCAATACTTTTTTCAAGCAGTTGAAGATTGTGTGTGTGTGTGTGGGGGGGGGGGGGGGGGGAGGGGTGTTCAAGGCAAAATCCACATTTTATCTTTTTTTTTTATTTTTACATCACACGATAACTCCCAACAAAATATGCGCACTTAAGATCATAAACACAACTGGTTCTTTCATACTCATGAGAAGCAATAGCTGCTGTCGGAGCGTTAAAAAAAACAAAAAAAAAAGAATACCGATTTGTATTTCTTACCTTGTGGCTAAAGGATCTCTCATTCCCGAACAGGTTCAAAACCTGTCTCTGGTCCCAAATCCTTCACAACCTGGCCAAAGCCGCTAGGCTAGAAGTTTATTACACGCTGACCAACTGATGATCGCGTGTAACTTTACACGGCTGACATGGTCATTCCCTTCACTCCAAAGACAACTTTATACCGCTATGATACCTTCGTTGGCATAAACCCTGCGTTTAAATGTCTGTCAACTCTTGTCGCTTTTTGAAGCCTACGCCAACATTGCAAGCCTGGGAAGACTCGAGTTTTTCATGACTATTCATGACCATGTAGGCCAGGGTTTGGTCTTCGAACAGCAGAACATAGCAAGCGTATTCCAAGCGGCCTCCCGGTGCGATAAGTGACGAAACTCTCAGGCTGTGTGACGTATAGTTTTCTTTGTCTTAAATGACGTTTGTCTGCGTGAAACACGTTTTTATGACGTTTTGCTTTTTTTGGCTTTTTTCTTTTTTTAAATGTCGTTCCATCAGTTTGTCTGGTTTGTCTTCAACAAATGTAAATTTATATGTTTACCTTACTGGCATGGGTGGGAAGAACTGCTTACTGAGTTTATTTACTAACAGTTTGATATCACTATTATGCATGCTACTGATTTCTTTTTTTTGGGGGGTGTACATCTCCTTTCTTCTTATTTCTTTTCTTTGGCTTGAGTCATAACTTAAATATTGTTATTGTTGTCCCTAATTATAGCAATAGTCAGAACAAAAGAAAAGTAAACTTAATGCTTACCCTTGAAAAAAGACCTCTCTCTCTCTCTCTCTCTCTCTCTCTCTCTCTCTCTCTCTCTCTCTCCTCTCTCTCTCTCTCTCTGTGTAAAATATGGCTGTTTGGGAGCAGACTCTGAATTTGAAGAACCCCCCACCCCACACTACTTTTTTTTTTTAAGAGCAAAATTTCCTGGAAAAAAAGGGGTAACTATCAAAGCAAAACAAACAAACTAAAGCTTTTGATTCACAAAACTGAAACATTGTCAGCCGTTTTTGTTTGTTTGTTTGTTTTTTTACTCCTTCCCCCACCCCCCTGTTTCTGGGCTAGAGTTTCGAGAATTACCAATGATGAGATTTTTGCCAATGGTTTTTTACCCACCATTATGGTAGCTGCATTCTGACCACAGGGATAGTTTTATTTTATTTTATACAACTTAATGTAACAGCAAATTTTTGTGCGTGAAATTTGGGCTGCCCTCCCCGGGGAGAGCGCGTCGCCACAAGTGCAGCGCCTACCCATTTTTTTCTCCTGTCTGCAATTGTATTTATTTCCCTATCAGAGTGGCTTTTTTCTACAGAATTTTGCCAGGGACATCTCTTGTTGCCGTGGGTTCTTTAACGTGCGCTAAATAATGATGCCTAACACACGGGACCTCGGTTTATCGTCTCATCCGAGAGACTAGCACCCATACCACCACTCATGATCTAATGGATGGGGGAAAAGTTTTGGGCCCAATCGGGATTCGAACCACCACACACTTCGACCTGGGCTTTTCGCTTTCTAGATAGGCGCGTTACCTCTAGACCACCGATCCTCCTAGTGTGGATCCTGGGGATATCCTAGACACTATTCTAGGGATAGTGTCTAAACATACCTTTCATTCTTGTCATCCGTTTCTACTGGCACGAAATGGCCTACTCTTTCGAAAGGTGGCCTTGGTTTTTTTAAACGTGTGTGACAAGATGTTCTGCGTGCGTGTGACTCACACACGGGGCCTCGGTTTAGAGTCTCCCCCAAGGACTTTTGGGGGAGTGGAGTCAGCACTCACGTTGACTCCTAGGTAAAATCCCCCGAAAAGGGCACCTCCGTGGTGCACTGCTTGCTCGATCCCCAACCGTCAGATCAGGAGCGCAAGCAACGCTCTAACCACTAGGCTATCCCGCCCTTTTTTTTCTCTTTCTTTCTGTGGAACACCAGTGTATGCTGCTGTGATAAATGACAGTCAGCACGAGCGGCCCCCTCCTAGTCCCTTTCTCTGATGTTGATCCTGTTCAAATTCCTCGACCAGAACTGAACTGACGCATTTGCTTACACATTCTCTGCCTATCCTTTACCTTTAAAAAAAAAACACCGCCAAACAAAAGACTTCTAGCTTCTCAAACCATTCATTCATCGACATGTTCTTTTTTTTTCTTGTGATGGAGAGGTAAAAACGGCATTCATAAAAGTCCTAATTAAAGCTAACAATATAAAACCAAACACACCTGACATGACACTCACCCACTCTCCTTTCTCACTAAATAAGCCTGTCCAGTGTGAACAAGGAAACACACAGGGCTCCAAAGACTGTGACAAGGGGTCGCCACTATATGCTACACACTGATTCAACCAACACGCAGTAAACAATGCCACACTGCACACCATTCAACCAACACGCAGTAAACAATGCCACACTGCACACCATTCAACCAACCCGCAGTAAACAATGCCACACTGCACACCATTCAACCAACCCGCAGTAAACAATGCCACACTGCACACCATTCAACCAACATGCAGTAAACAATGCCACACTGCACACCATTCAACCAACCCGCAGTAAAACAATGCCACACTGCACACCATTCAACCAACCCCAGTAAACAATGCCACACTGCACACCATTCAACCAACCCGCAGTAAACAATGCACCACAACTGAGAGAAGAACTTGCTTATTCAATTAAACTTTGTGAGGAGTCTTCTAGAAAACTCGATAAAGGACGGTCGCTAATGGCTTAGAGGCGGGTTTATTTGACCTCAAGAGTTTCAAGACTTAATATAACATTAGGACACTAGTATCACAAGAGATCAGTCTTCAAGACATCTATGAACAAGCTGGTGTTCAAGGGATCATTCAATATTGACCAGCTTTGTTGACAATCAAGAAACTATCACAGGAAAGGAGGTAATATGAATTAGGCTGATAGTAAGGAGCTTGTTGTTTGTTTTTGTTCCTCGGCTAGAGCTTCGAGGTTTACTGATGGTGAGATTTTGATATGGGACTGTTTTTACCCACCACCATTAAGGTAGCTGCACTTAATGGGCACGAAATGCAAAACAGGGTTTTAAGGTGTGTTCAAGATATTCTACCTGCATCGGACACGGGGCCTCGGTGTACAGTCTCATCCCCAAGGACTATCCCCCAAGTCGGAATGCATCTAGACCTTACTGGGGGGCAAAAACAGTCGCATATGCAAAAGCGTCTCCACATGTGAACCTCGAAATTCTAGTCGATGAACGGGCGGTGGGGGAGAGAAATCCGAAGAAAAAAGTTTATTAAAAAACCTTTATCTCTGAAGAACATATCAAATTTTGATACTGACCATATGATATGCTCTTCAGAGGTTGATTGTATTAAAGTACCAGCGGAGCCTATCCGATTTAGGGACTGTAACTCAAGCTCATCGAGATACTGCAACCTATCTCACTCAGCAACCAGCTGCTAGCCGCCAACACGGGAAGCCCTATGGTGTTCTTCAGGTATACTTCGAATTTATTACCATTAATTTATCAACCATCAACATCTACAGGCTCTGTCACCATCCTCAAGATGCTATAGGCCCACCACATGAATGGAGGCTTGTTATTCTTGAGAGGATTAGACCCACATCGGGAGGCCTGGTTACCCTGAAAGGGGGAATCTCTGGAGTGGTTTGTTTAAGCGAGCTTGATAACGATGTTGTGGAGGCCCATGCAGACCAAGACAAGTTGTTTCCGATCTTTATAACAGAGCTGGGGGGAGGAAGAAGCCAGAGGTCTCCACAAAGAAACAAGTGTATTATGCACATGTCTGTCCAAACTGTATTGCTATTGGCATTATAAGTATGGAGAGAACAGCGAGTAGGGATAGAATGAGAGAATGCACAGGTAGCAAGCACATACACACACACACACACACACACACACACACACACACACACCCCATGCACACAGGCGTGTTCATGCACGTGCGTACGCGCACTCACAATCACACGCACGCACATATATATGCACGCACATGCACCCGCGCGCACAGACACACACACATACACACCTGCGCACACGTACACATAGACACACAAAGACACAGACACAGACAAACAGACAGACAGACGCACGCACGCACGCGCGCGCAGAAGAGAGAGAGAGAGAGAGAGAGAGAGAGAGAGAGAGAGAGAGAGAGAGAGAGAGAGAGAGAGAGAGAGAGAGAGAGAGAGAGAGAGAAACATAACCTATAGGCTACATAACCAAGCTATGTACACAAACTTACCCTATGGTCACAAACAAGGATAGGCTGGTTGAAATATCTCAGAACCTTGGTTTACTTCAAGACAAGCGACTCAGTCCCATTATCGGAAATCTCCGCTGGGACATGAATTATGTAATCACAAAAACAAGAGTAGACTCAGTGGTGTGTAACACACTTTGGGTAGATCCACAGAATAACCGGCATTTTACAAGAGAACACTGGCCACCGAAGCTGTTGACTGCCATTGCTAACACAGGCCTTTGCACAGGGCGGTGGTCCTAGGGAATGCACTGGAGCGGAATGGGGAGGAATGTTAACATCTGTCCAAGAAACTCTCTTCCAACTGACACTACCGTGGAGATTGGAAACCATGCCTTCAGTTAATACTGTCAGAACAGCAATCTCATTCCAACGATGTTTACAGTCCTGCCGACCACAGAGGCCATATCACCTTGTTGCGACTGAAAGCTGAGATTAGAACCCAGCAGCTAGTATGTATGTATGTATGTAGTGTATGTACAGATTAACAACACACAGCAAGATTAACACCAGCCCAGCCATTCAGTCGTTCTTCCTATCAGCAACGTCCTGGCTAACCAACCATAAGCTTAGGTCACAAACTCGAAGCTCAAACCGCCAGGCGATTCCGCCCCTACTAGAAAAGTTAAAACAGAAAAAGGCAAAAATTTAATGTTCAGTGGTTTGAATCCCAGACTCAGAAATCAAGCTCATTCTGGGCACGAGTGTTCAAGTTGCCCCTGAACCAGTCTGTAAAGGAAAATTTCTCCCAAATTTAACGGTGGGTTTTTATTCCTGTTCCTTGGCAAACATTTCGGATGAAACAAGAAGTTGTATTTCTCTGGGTAGAATTATCAAACACTGAGATTTCATTACAAATGCGCGCCGCATAACGTGCAAACGTCTGCATAATATTACTGCCTTTTTTTTTTCGTTCCTCAGCTAGAACTCCGAGGTTTACCAATGGTGAGATTTTGCGTATGCGACCGTTTTCGCCCACCATGAAGGTAGCCCATTCCGACATTGCTGGGTATGTTCGTGTCTCCGTAACTCATCGAATGCTGGCATGAATTACGGGATCTTTATCGTGCATATTTGATCTTGTGCATGTGTACATAAACGAAAGAGAAGAAAGCACTTGCAGGTCTGCACTTCAAGTTGATCTGGGAGATAGTAAAAATCTCCACCCCTTAATTCACCAGACCCTGCCGAGATTCAAACCCACGACTTTATGGACCCACGGGATTGATAAACGGTCCTAACCACTAAACTATAGCGTCCGTTGGCCGATGGTATGGTTTATTTATTTATTTCTTCTTAGTATATCGAGGATAATGGAATAAGCCCTCGTGTTGTTGTTGTTTTTTAAAAACATCCAGTCCCCGTGTGTATGCAGATTTTGTAAATCTTGTCATCTGTTCCCACCGACACACAATGGCTTACTCTTACGAAAAGAGGATTTAACGTGTGCGCAAGAAGTTCTGCGTTCGTACACGGGCCTTGGTTTAAAGTCTCATCCGAAGGACTTGTGGGGAGGGTGGAGTCAGCCCTAATGTTAACTCCAGGGGGACAATCCCCTCAAACGGGAATCGAACCTGGGTCGTCAAATTGCGAGCGCAATGTTTTTTTAATTAATTAATTTAATTTATTTATTCTTTTATATCGAGGATAACAGAATAAGCAATTATGTGCTTTTTTTCATCCGGTCCCCGTGTGTATGCAGTTTTGTAAATATTGTCATCTGTTCCCACCGGCACACGATGGCCTACTCTTACGAAAAGCGGAACAGGATTTAACGTGTGCGCAAGATGTTCTGCGTGCGTTCGCACACGGGGCCTCGGTTTAAAGTCTCATCC
>CM060324.1:27462196-27477196 GCA_030674155.1 Stramonita haemastoma | reverse complement strand
GGTGTTCCCTACTGTTGATGGGTGTTCCCTTTTATTGTTGATGGATGGGTGTTCCCTCTTGTTGATGCTGATGGGTGTTCCCTGTTGTTGATGGGTGTTCCCTATTGTTGATGGGTGTTCCCTACTGTTGATGGGTGTTCCCTATTGTTGTTGATGGATGGGTGTTTCTTATTGTTGATGGGTGCTCTGGGTGCCCTATTGTTGATGGGTGTTCCCTATTGTTGATGGGTGTTTCTTATTGTTGATGGGTGTTCTGGGTGTTCCCTATTGTTGATGGGTGTTCCCTATTGTTGATGGGTGTTCCCAAACTTAACAGTGTGGGAGTCATCTAGATTATACTCTCTTCTCTCATTTGTCCCACTTCGAAATTGAAAAGCATCCATGGTCCCACAGTGCATATTTATGGGATAGGGATGGGGGGTTATTGGAATGTGGTTGTGGAACAATGTTTACATATGAGCTTCACAGTTGGTGAGAACTTCTGAAAATTTGAAGGCCTGTTCATCCCTTAATATCATTATTAGCACTATAAACGGATTAGTGACCCCCCCAAAAAAAAACTACCCCCCAAAAGCAGCAAAGAAACCAACACTCACCCCCCCCCCCCCTGAAAAAAACAAACAAACAAAGCAAAACAACCCCATACAAACCAACAACACCAAAACAAAAACAAAAACAACAACAACAAAACCCCAAAACCCAACCTACAACAAATTAAACCACTAAACAGAGCAAAGAATTTAATAGGAATTCACTATCTGCATGAATGAAGTATAATACATTAAATCACGTCAACATTCTGTTAATTAATGAAACACTGAGCACAGCATCCTTTGATTTGGTATTAGAATAATGGGAGGAGGGGGGGGGGGGGGCTTTTGTCACTGAGGGGAAGAAAAACCAGGAGAACACGAAGCTTCACCATGGCAATTTAGCTGCTGGCTTTGCTGTCTGGAATAATCACCAGGAATTATCTGCCTGTTGTATCATAAAACAGCACCATCATCCAAGAAGTGACGCCACTTTGGTTGAGAATCATTGACTGTGAACATGCTTCCATACATTTTATGTGGTATCCGTTTGTTTGATCATGATTGACTCTGAACATGCTTCCATACATTTTATGCGGTACCTGTTTTTTTTTAATCATTATTGACTCTGAACATGCTTCCATACATTTTATGTGGGACACGTTTGTTTGATCATTATTGACTGTGAACATGCTCCCATACATTTTATGTGGGACACGTTCATACCTGACTGCCCCACTCTAATATTCATATAATTAACTGTAATTAAACCAGTGTGACAGCTTCACTCTGTTATTCTATAATTAACTGTAATTAAGCAAAAAACCTGTAATTAAAAGAATCACCAGCTTATGCTGCATATGGCGCACAGGACTGGCGCCACTTTAGTACTTTTTTTTTGAAAGACTAGCAGTCAGATCACCAATCAAAATGTACCCACAGAGAGAGAGAGAGAGAGGAGAGAGAGAGGAGGAGAGAGAGAGAGAGAGAGAGAGAGAGAGAGGAGAGAGAGGAGAGAGAGAGGAGAGAGAGAGAGAGAGAGAGAGAGAGCTGAGGCGGAAAAGAAATTCTTTCTCACAGCAAGATATTTTTCCACATCTCCCAATTCTACAAAAGTACTCCAGAGCTGTTATTGCTATTTAATTTTTAAAATATTTTTTATAAAGAGCTTTTATATATCTTCTCTCTCTCTCTCTCTCTCTCTCTCTCTCTCTCCCCTTCTCTCTCTCTCTCTCTCTCTCTCTCTCTCTCTCTCTCTCTCTCTCTCTCTCATTCTGTGTGTTGTGGTGTGTGTGTGTGTGTGTGTGTGTGTGTGTGTGTGTGTGTGTGTGTGTGTGTGTGTGTGTGTGTGCTGCCACGTGTATGGTTTCCACGTCAAACTCTCAGTGTTGTGAGCAATTCGCTTGCTTCTTCGCAAGCTTAATTAATGAGCTGTCCACCTTTAATATAAAGCAATACATTTTGTACATCGTTCATTTTGTTCTCTGCCACGTGCACAGTACTACACAACAGTCACAAAACCAGATGGCGATATATTAATCAACCAGAAGCTTTCTCCCACAATAAAAGCTGTTGTATTTACCGTGTCCATTGCATTGACCGACCCACCCCACAGTACACACACGTCCTCCTCTCCACAGACCTGGCTAATGACACATGCACAATTGATGATGGCCCTGTCCGCCCCTCACCACTGATCAATATCTCTACCCATCCAGCCCTCAATCCATCCATCCATTCCCATAGCCTGTCTGTCACACCTGCCTGCTTTTTATTTTTTATGTTTCTGTCTGCTTTCCTACCTGACTCTCTCTCTCCCTGTCTGCGCTTGCTGCCTAGTGGTGTGTGTGGGGTCAGCCGTGAAATTCCCTTTTTGTCTGATTTGTCTGCGTCTCTGTCTGTCTGTGTCTAATCTGCTGTCATCAAGACTGCATCTCTGATCAGATTCTGTCTGTGTTAAAAAAAAAGTCTACATTTGTCTGCTTCTATCACATCCCTGTCCTTCGTTGTCTGTCAGTCAGTCAGTCAGTCAGTCAGTCAGTCAGTCAGTCTGTCAGTCTGTCTGTCTGTATCTGTATGTTTGTATGTATGTATGTATGTGATGTATGTATGTATGTATGTATGTATGTATGTATGTATGTATGTATGTATGTATGTATGTAGGTAGGTAGGTAGGTAGGTAGGTAGGTAGGAAGGGAGGCAGCTAGGTATAACCAGTTTTCTCAACTTTGACAAACTAGCGAAAATTTAATTATGTATGTAGGCCTATGTATGTATGTATGTATGTATGTATGTATGTATGTATGTATGTATGTATGTATGTATGTATGTATGTATGTATGTATGTTTTGTATGTTATGTATGTTTTGTATGTATGTATGTATGTATGTAGGTAGGTAGGTAGGTAGGTAGGTAGGTAGGTAGGTAGGTAGGAAGGGAGGCAGCTAGGTATAACCAGTTCTCTCAACTTTGACAAACTAGCGAAAATTTAACAATGGAAAGATGTAGAGTAGCAGAAGACGAGGAAGAAGATGCAGAGAAGAGAAAGAGGAGGAAAAGGATGCAGAGAAGAGAAAGAGGAGGAAAATGATGCAGAGAAGAGAAAGAGGAGGAAGAGGATGCAGAGAAGAGAAAGAGAGAGAAGAGGATGCAGAGAAGAGAAAGAGAAAGGAGGAAGAGAATGCAGAGAAGAGAAAGAGGAGGAAGAGAATGCTGAGAAGAGAAAGAGGAGGAAGAGAATGCAGAGAAAGAGAAAGAGGAGGAAGAGAATGCAGAAAAGAGAAAGAGGAGGAGGAGAATGCAGAGAAGAGAAAGAGGAGGAAGAGAATGCAGAGAAGAGAAAGAGGAGGAAGAGAATGCAAGAGAAGAGAGAGAGAGGAGAGAGAGGATGCAGAGAGAGGAAGAAAGGAGAGGAAGAGAATGCAGAGAAAAGAGAAAGGAAGAAGGAGGGTGTATGATGCATGAATCCAGGATAAGGGGAAGAAGGCAGGAATAGAATAAAGAGACACAGAGAGGAGGGACAGAAGGAGGTTGAAGAGAGATTCAAACTGTCTGATGGACACAGCATACGTACATGATGCTCTGGTCAGTGGAGGAGAGAGAGAGAGAGAGGAAGGAGGTAGAGAGGAGAGGAGGAGAGGAAGTGAGGAGAGAGAAGAGAGAGAGAAGAGAGAGAGAATAACTAGGCTCGTCTTGTTTGTGTGCCTGAAGCGAGATTTTACCGCTCTTTAGGGAACAAGCTTGCTGTGCTGAACATCAAGATATATTGTATTGATTTGTATTGTATTGTATTGTATTGTATTGTATTGTATTGTATTGTATTGAATTGTATTGTATTGTATTGTATTGTAGTATTGTATTGAATTGTAGTAGAGTAGAGTAGAGCAGAGTAGTGTAGAGTAGAGTATAGCATAGCATAGTATAGCATAGTATAGTATAGTATAGTATAGTATAGTATAGTATAGTATAGTATAGTATAGTATAGTATAGTATAGTATAGTATAGTATAGTATAGTATAGTGGATTGGAGTGTACTGTGTGTAGTGTAGTGTAGTGTAGTGTAGTGTAGTGTAGTGTAGTGTAGTGTAGTGTAGTGTAGTGTAGTGTAGTGTAGCGTCGTGTAGTGCAGTGCAGTGCAATGCTACCTTAATAGGGGGAGGGGGGGGGGGGTTACATACCCAAAATCTCACGATTGGTAAACCTCGGAGCTCTACCCGAGGAACAAACAAAATATGTATAGGGCCGACATATTGCACCAAAATGATTAATGCAAGCGGCCAAGATGGGAAAAACCAAGCATTCATTTTGGAGTCACCTTCAGGTTGAATATTCACTCTGAGCTGCCCATAAATCTCTCTCCGCCTCTCTGTCTGTCTGTCTGTCTATCTGTCTGTCTGTCTATCTGTCTGTCAGCTCTCTCTCTCTCTCTCTCTCTCTCTCTCTCTTCTCTCTCTCTCTCTCTCTCTGCCCCTCTCTCCCTCTCTCTCCTTCCCTTTGATATCCTACCGCTTTATATCCTAAATCATGCACTTTGCTACACACAGACTGATAGTCAAACATAAAGGCATTAATCTACACTCACACACACACACACACACACACACACACACACACACACACACACACACACACACACACAACACCACGCACGCACACACACACACACACACACACACACACACACACACACACACACACGTATCACTATATGTGGAAGGACATAAAATTGAAGACTACTACTACTACTACTACTACTACTACTACTACTACTACTACTACTACTACTACTACTACTACTACTACTATACGCACACACAAACGCGTGCGCGCACGAAAAACACACACACATCCCCCCTCCTCCCCCCTTGCATATGCACGCACAAATGCGGGCAAGTTCCACTTCTTTGTCGGAAGAACACTCTCATCTTGGTTTTATCAGTGAATGATGGTCTTAGTACCAGCATATGGGGATATGGGTATAACACCTTTTACACTCAATGACATTTTGTTCTCATTCTTCTTCCTTTTTTCTTCCTCTTCCTCATCTCTATTTCTTCTTCTTCTTTTTTTTTTATTCTTCTTCCTTATTTCTTCTTCTTCAGTTTGTCGTAGTGGCCCCGAGGGTCCCCAGACTTTTCCATGGAGCTCTATGGAGCTGGGCCACAGCGTGGTGTATCAGAGCGGCTACCACAAGTTCTACAAAACACCCAAGCTCGGATGTGAGGCACTAGGCCTATGTATGTCCAGCTACTCACCGGCTGACCACACTACCACCATCATATCACCCAGGCAAACCAAATACCCATGGGTCCACTATACTCCCTGACCCCGCTCGTATCATGCATTAAACACCGAGGCAGGGGAAACGGCAAGGAAATGAGAGCCACTGACAATAAGGGCCTCTCTTAGGGACATTGGGGGAAAAGGGAGAGACTTACGTCCTCATGGCAATATAGCCTTTAGGGACAAGCTGGTGTGGGTGGAAGCACCCACGGAAAAGTCGGTTTTGTTGTTCTTCACAGGTGTTCTTATCAGCTCTTAGGGACATTGTCCTGCTCTTGGTTTTTATAGCAGAGTCAGGGATTCTGTCTGGACCCTTTGTCTGTTCAGCCTCAGTGAACTACACACTGCTATGTTCCTTTGTTTCTTGCTTACTTAGTCATTGATGTTGTTATGTTTTGACATGTTCTGTTGATATTGTCTTCACCACGACAAGCTCTTAGCATAACAGCCTGATTGGTAACAAAAAGAGACGAAAAAATATCCCCTGTAGTCGAAGTATGGTTGCCTGTATGGCGAGGTTACCCGAAAATACCCATACAGTCGAACTCCTCAACCAGTGACTATGTGTACAAAAGTAGGTGTGATTCCCAGATGTGGTGGTTTAGACATTTGTTGTTGTGGTTGTATTCCACTTTGGCGCCGTGGGCCACACTGAAAATAGTACAATTCTTGAAGGAACAATGCTTTGCAAGTACGCATGCATTGATTTGGGAGCGAGACACAGTCGGTGCATAATACACTGGGTGACCCTCAGGGTGTTCAACTAGGGAACGCCCAACAACAAGTATCCCTAAGGATCGTTCCTTCTACCCACATAAGGCCTGTCCATGGGAGTGCATTCCTGGCTCAGAAGACAGCACTGGTCAGCAGAATCAGTCTGGACTCAACAGACCAATACATCCAAGCCTTCTAAGAGTCCTGGACATCGTTTTCTACGAAAAAACCCTCTACATACAGCCGGAGCTGCGACATTCTTCACATTACTCAGTGTCCAATGAATGATAGACTGCACATTGATTCAGATGCCTCTGGGTATACTGCAGTGTTTTGCTTGTCAATATCCACCCTACCCCACGCACACCCCTGTGTGTATGTGTGGGGGTGAGGGGTTGCAAGGGGAGGGGTTGGTGGTGGTTGGTGCTTGCATATGCGTGTGCTACGTCCAAGTGAGTGTGTGTGCATCGAAATGCATGACAGAATGTGACAAAGTGCATAACGAAGTGTTTTTGTTTCACACACACACACACACACACACACACACACACACACACACACACACACACACACACACACACACACACACACACACAGAGAGAGAGAGAGAGAGAGAGAGAGAGAAGAGAGAGAGAGGAGAGAGAGAGAGAGAGAGAGAGAGAGAGAGAGGGAGACAGAGAGAGAGCAGCCTTAGCACGGGCGGCAAACCAAGCAAACGAACCCTGACCATGTTAAAGTCACAGTCACCAGTCACATTAACCAGATACGTCACCAAGCAACCCACACACCTATACATTCATTTCTCTTCTCTCCGGCCTTCCTGAAATTTGCATGATACCTGACCAGTCACAATGGACCCTAAGTGGACAACAGGTATAAACGGATCGATTCGTTGCCTCTCCTCCCCCTTCCTTTCCACTTCACAGAACAAAATAGGATTCAGAAATATCGTGTCGATACTCCACCCTCCAGCGCGCATGTAACGGCCTAATGGTGGATCGGTGGTCTTAGAGGTAATGCACCTGCCGAGAAAGCGAGAAATACGGGTTCGATCCCGGGTTTATGTCCGAACTTACCCCCCCCCCCCCCCCCCCTCCTCCGCTACCATCCACTAGACTTTGGTTGGTTGTCTGGATGTTTGTATTTCGGGTGAGACGATAAACATGCTGAAAATGACATGTCTACCGTCATCACAACAGACAGACTGTTCACAGCCATGTAAATGCCAGATCTGGCAAATGGCAATCCCCAATTTTGGGACCTGGTGGACAGACACAATCCCTACTGCCGGAGATTGGGCAAAGCCGATCTTACACAACACTGCACGCGCCTTCAGAAGAACGACAACACGCAAGAAAGCTGTAAACATCAGACTGGAGTAGACAGGAATATGCCCATTTGGGCAGGGAACATGTAAGCTGTATGTAAGATAACCCAGGATCGAACCAGCGACCTATAGAACACAACTTTTCCCACTTTTTTCTGAGAGAAATTCCTCTGTACAGAATGAAAAAACACAAAACTGATACGAAAACGAACACTTTATTATTTCAAAATAATGAGATCTTTTTACCCAAACAGTTTGCCATTGAAAGGGCTAGTGACTGTGTGTGTCCTCAAACCAGGGATCGATGGATGGAGCAGGAGGCCCCACAAAGAAAGACCAATCAGCCACGATCATCTCCCAACTACCGGTGTCCGGTGACCAACACGAAGCGCAATAGTGTGCGTGCTGTACGTGCTTTTAGGGCCCCCCTCACTTCCTGCACTCCTACCTGTCTGTCAATATCTCCATGGTCACCGTAACTTAGAACTATTGTTCAGTATTGTCTCTCGTTGTTATGATCGACCCCCGAAATATTTCCATTTTAAAAACTATGGGTATAAAAAAGAATGAATTGGTTTTGAGGTTATTTCGGTACTTGTGAAATCGCAAATTATTGAAGAAAATTTGTGATAGCTTTTGAATAAAGGGTATTTTTAGCTTGTGGAAAAATTGTTGATTATGCTACAATTGCAAGCGCTTGGATTTGTTTGCTTTTGCAAGAGTCAGCAGCATAGAAATTCCATTTATTATCATCATTATCAATAATTCTTGACAATAACCAAAAACAAAAAAGCGCGTTCATTTTTAACGAGAGCCATCAGTTATGAGAACCGTCTCTTAAGACATCACGATCTCCTTTACTTTAAACAAAAAAAAGCGTTACACACACTAGGAGGTAGGCTGCGTACGACTTATGATTACTGGAGCCAAGAGTAGTAGTAGTAGGCACACATCAGTCTCCGAAGACTATGGAATTGTGCGCTAGTCTTTAGAGCGCAACGCCTGGGTAAGTAAGTATGGAGGGCAAACTGTTAGCCAAGAGTAAACAGTCCAGTAAACACGGCTGTTAACTATGATTATTTTACTGGAATGTATTTTTGCCCGCTGTCCTCTAATCTGGTCAGCACAAAACAAACTGTACCTCATCCTCCAATAATTGCTTGTGGGCATAGCAGATTATGTTCATTCACATTGTGCTCTGTATGTATTTTGATTTATGGATATTCATACATATGCCACATATAATCTAGATTTATCCATACTTCTTTTGATATGTGTGCATTAAATAATGTTTGCCAAAATTCAGTAAACTCATCAATTGTCTATATCACACACACCACACACATACACACACACACAACACACACACACGCGCGCGCGCGCGCGCACACACACATTATACAGATTGACAGAGAGAGAGAGAGAGAGAGAGAGAAGAGAGAGAGAGAGAGAGAGAGGAGAAGAGAGAGAGAGAGAGAGAGAGAGAGAGATGGGCATTTCATTATATTTTTTGATCATGCATTATCAGATGTGTACAATTACAGTTTACACTGCATATTTTCAATTTGAGAAAGCTCAAAATAAGTTACATAATGCGCCTGCACATTCAGTTCTGGGAAAAAATACCTTTCTTTTAATCAATTTGGATACACTGAACTCAGAATAACATTCTGTCATCAGAAGTGTGAAATATCTTAATTTTTTTTTTTAATATCATCCCACATTACTCAGGAGATCTTTCAGTGCAATTCATGGAAAAGTTTCAACCAATATACATACAAAAAGAGGATAATATCATCAACATAGGTACAGCAAGGAAACACACACACACACACACACACACACACACACACACACACACACACACACACACACACACACACACACACACACACTGAAAAGGAGCAAAAAAGTTACTTACAAATTTGTCTGTAGCGTTCATATCTCGATTCATAGGGTTCATAGTAGTCGTGACCATTTCGTACGACAGGTGAGGTCCTCTTCGAAACGTCTGAAAAGCGCGGGTTGCCATGTCCATTGTAGCAACCCGTGCTGTTCTCAGACTTGGCTCTCAGGTGCTGTCTGCCGCGAGATGCAACAGACGACAATTTGCGACCAAAGGGAAAAAACCCTTGTCGACTTGAAGTCGGGGAATTGTTCCCCTTCTTGACGCCCAACAATTGCGAAAGACTCGGCATGTTTGCCAAGTTTAGTTACGGACAAGAAAAGCTTGTGTGCGTTGTTTTGGAAGTACAACGTCCAAAACGAAAAGTGCGTTAAAGAATTGAGAGTTGGGTTACTGAGCCAGGAGTGGAATCAGTCCATGGCTCTGTACATGAGAGTTTAGGCGTCAAGGGTTGACAGCAAGCAGGGGCGTCGCTGTGACGTCATCCTGTGCTCTTCAATTTCTGAAACACAACAAGAAAAATATGTTTTCAAAATAACACGAAAATAATATCTATGTAAACCCATACAAAAACTATCCACATTAAAAACATACAAACAAAACAATAAAACTAAGATGTTTTAAAACCATTTGTCTTTTTCCTCACCCACCCCTCTCAAGAGTCACTAAGACCTTTTTTTTTTTTTTCAAAGTGAAAAATTCTGAAAAGCAAAGGCTAATAAAAAGAAAAGAAAAAAAGAGAGTAATGTTATAGTATAACACTCTTAGTGGTAACTAGAACCCCCCTCCCATACACACAAAATAAAATTAAAATCGTCATCAAAGTAAAATTCATCCAGCTATAATTGGTACCTGCCCTATTTTGTTTCTTTGTTTTTAAGACAGGGAAGGTAACGCAGCGAGGAAGAGAAGGCGGGTACCGCCCTCAATATGCTGGCCCATAGAGAAGCTGAGGTCTCTGACACTTGCTTCCCAATGACCACATAGGCAATGGGTACACATTTATTTTCTTTCTTTATGATCATCTGGAAATTACCTTTAAAAAAAACCCCATGCTTGTATATATCATATGTCAGTCTGTAAGACCCCTCCCCCCAAATAAAAACCACCCACAAAAACAACAAACAAACAAACAAAAAACCCAACAACAAACAAAAAACAACAACATACACGCACACAAAACCCAAACAACCAACCTCCTTTGTTGAAATAAAGATTATGAATCATCAACTGCTTGTTTGTCCTTTAGTCCGTTTTTTTTTTGTGTGTGTGTGTGTGTGAATGTGTGTGTGTGTGTGTGTGTGTGTGTGTGTGTGTGTGTGTGTGTGTGTGTGTGTGTGTGTGTGTGTGTGTCTGTGTCTGTGTCTGTGTCTGTGTGTCTGTGTTGTGTTGAATGTGTGTGCTTTCTTCAGTTTAATGTCTCTTCACTCATAGTGATATTAGACTCTGTGTGTGTGTGTGTGTGTGTGTGTGTGTGTGTGTGTGTGTGTGTGTGTGTGTGGTGTGTGTGTGGCGTGTTGTTGTTGTTGTTGTTGTTGTTGTTGTGAAGGTCAGTATGCTTTTCTGTTATCTGTTGCTTTTTTCCCCATTGCTTTAGCAGAACCCCAGTATGTAGCCTACACCAGTCACTACACTGCCCAAACGCCAGTCCCGATCATATCAGTCAGACACGGCAGCAGTACAGGGAATCGTGTTTTTGAACTGAGGTGCTCCACACACCTGATTACACATTACACCCATAGGAGGAAAAACAATACTTTGCCTTGCCCTTCTGTCTGTCTGTCTGCCTGCCTGTCTGTCTGTCTCTCTCCATTTGAAAGAGACAGACAGGCAGACAAAAACACACACACACACACACACGCGCGCGCGCGCCACACACACACACACACACACACATACACACACAAATACACACAATCCCCACCCCTACCCCTCACTCTTCCTCTCATATCGATAGTCACAGTCCCGAGAGAAACAACACCCTGCAGGTCTGCATTCTTGTCTGTGTTGTGGCCGTCACTTTGTTGTCACAGAAAGGTCAGTACAGTGAGCAATGGAGCGAGAACCATGGCCATAGGCTGAGAGATGAGGGCTGACTTCAGGTCGGCTTTTAGCCTTCTTTCTATTCGATTTCCTCACCTGGGATTGGGTGGGTGTTTTTTTAAATTTTTTTTTAGTTGTGTGTGTGTGTGTGTGTGTGTGTGTGTGTGTGTGTGTGTGTGTGTGTGTGTGTGTGTTGTAGTGTATATTCTATGTTGTAAGTTATATTTATTACGATGGTGTGTGTGTGTGTGTGTGTGTGTGTGTGTGTGTGTGTGTGTGTGTGTGGTGTGTGTGTGTGTGCGTGGGTGGTGGGTGGGTGCGTGTTTCTTTTGAGAAAAATAATAATAAAAAAAGGTTAACGTTCGACACCATTAAGGGACATACTTCTTACTACACAGGTGCTCATGACTTGTTTACTGAAGTATTTTATGGTAGCCTTTGTAGGACTTTAAGCAGGTTCTACCTGTACAAAGGCATATAACCTCATGAGGGAGTGTGTAGGTCTTCACCACTCCCCCCCTCCCTCCCACTCACTGCCGAGGAATGTAAGGCTAGCGTATAATGTATTATATCAATAGGAAGAGGAAACAATGCGTTCGGTTTTTGTCTGTTTCCGGCAATTCTCTGCGTTTTTAGGTCTGTAGTACTCGGTTTCTGTGTTGGTCTAGCTTATTTCTAGATGTGATGTGGTGTGTAGTGATGTGATATTGTTTGTTGTGTGTGTGTGTGGTGCGCGTGCGTGCATGCGGGCGCAGTGTGTGTGTGTGTGTGTGGTGTGTGTGTGGTGTGTGTGTGTGTGTGTGTGTGATGCTGACCACGACCGCCGCGCTGTACGATGTACGTTACACTCTCGAACATGTTCATGTGGCGTGTGGTGTAGTGTGTTTTGGCCGAGCGTTTTTAACTGGTGTGGAGTATGTATGCACGGTGGGTGCGTGCTGCGGCGTGCATGCATGCATGCGTGCGTGTGTGAATGTGTGTGTGTGAGTGTGTGTGTGTGGAGAGAGAGAGAGTGTGCGTTTATGTGTGAGTGTGTGTGTGCACGGGCGTGCTGCCGTGCACGTGCATACACGTAGGTGTGTGTACGTGAAGGAAGGGGGGGAGAGAGAGAGAGAGAGAGAGAGGAGAGAGAGAGAGAGAGAGAGAGAGAGAGAGAGAGAGAGACAGACAGACAGACAGACAGACAGACAGACAGGTAAAGCGGTCAGGGCAGAAGGGGAGATAATGAGAGAGTGCCAGTGCAGCCAGCCACAACACTACAGGTAAAACCCATCCACACAGATCTCATTCATTATCGGACCTGGTCACCACCACCAATTGCCAAGGAGCTACTACACACGCGAGCATATATATACACACAAGCACGACACACTGACGCGCGCGCACACTTCCCACCTACCCTCCCCTGCCCTAACACACACACACACACATACACATGCACACACCAACACACACATGCACACATGCACACACACAACACACACACACACACAACTCACAGAGAGAGAGAGAGAGAGAGAGAGAGAGAGAGAGAGAGAGAGAGAGAGAGAGAGAGAGAGACCAACACACACACACACACACGTAGGCAGCACATACAAACAGACAGACAGACAGACATACACATGCGTTGCCTGCACACAGAGAGAGAGAGAGAGAGAGAGAGAGAGAGAGAGAGAAGAGAGAGAGAGAGAGAGAGAACAGACAGACAGACAGACAGACAGAAGGGGGGGTGTGTGTAGAGAGAGTGAGAAGTAGCTTGAAAAAAAAAGAGTAACAATCAAAAGAAAAGTTAAATAATCATATTCATGAAGATGAAAATAGTTGAAAGCTTCATTTTGGACTTTGTGTTGTAGACAAAATTCTATAGCATTGTACACCACGGTGCTTTCAGTCACGGCAGGTTTGTCCACCTCCAAATTTCCCTTTGAGAGCGTGTCACCATTATCGCAGAACCCTCCCCCTTGCTTCCTCCCTTTTGTTCTCCCTCCCCTCCCCCTCTCCCCTAGCCCCGCCCCCTTTTGTGCTGGTGTTCTGTTTTCTTATAACAGTGGCTTTATCTACAGATATTTGGCTTGGACAGCTTTCTTTTTGCCGTGGGTTCTTTGATGTGCTGCTACATAATACATGTTTACAGACTGGGACCGCAGTGTTATATCATCTCATCAAAGACAGACATACAGACTCAACAGAGACAGACAGACAAACAGAAAGACAAAGACAGTTTTTTATCCTGAAATTGATCATCTACCTGATACAGTTGATGGACATAGTGCTTTCCGTTGATGATAGCCAGGTAAAGAGATGGTCAGTGTGGATCTTATCACTCTGACCTTGACCCATGGTCAACCTTTCACCTCCTAGTTTTCCTTACATCCATATTGAATTTAGCTCTGACCTGACTTCTCCGTCTTGCACACACTACTGCCTACTGCTGCATGGCTTTACTCTGCTGCTACTGCTCAGCTGTTTTTGTTCATGCTGCTGCTGCTGCAAGTAGCCTACTGCTACAACTTTAAGAACACTTCTACTGCTACTTCGCACAAGGACCAGTACATACTAGACTCAACTACTACTACTACGATCATGATGGTGACGAGGTGATGGTGATGATGACAGTGATGATAACGAAAATGATAATGATGATGATGATTATACGAAATGATGATGATGATGATTTATAAAAATGATGCTGTGCATAAGTGTGCTGTATGATGTGCTGATAAAATCATCATCATCATCATCATATCACAATTTCACAACATTCATTTCAGTCTTCATATTTCTCTATTTCACATTGGTGTGTGTGTGTGTGTGTGTGTGTGTGTGTGTGTGTGTGTGTGTGTGTGTGTGTGTGTGTGCAGATCTGTTTTGAGTGATTATTTTTCATTGTTCAAACAGTCTTAACACAGATATAGGCCTACGGACAAAGCGCACTGACAAGCCTCAGTGATAGGCAATCGGTGCCTATGGACAGACTAGACACAGGCAGACAGACAGACAGACAGACAGACACGTGGCTCGTCAACCTGTCGTGATTATGGACTGGCAGGCCTGCAGGGGTCACACACACACCACAACACACCACATACACAACACACACACACACACACACACACACACACACACACTCACACAATATTATCAGGGTCAGTCACACATCACATGCCACACATTTCTCCCAACCGTCGACTTCACATTCAAACCAGCTTCCTACCCCCCCCCCCCCCCCCCAAAATCTCTTTTCCCCAGGACTACAGGCTATACTAGGCCTATATCCTCCGCCCCTCTCCTGTGCTATATACTATAGGCCTACCGCCACAGCGAACCGTTAGACCTTGAATTCGTTTTTTTGTTTTTTGCCGCCAAGTGAGTGACTGATAGTGTGTCTACCGCTTCTCCCCTATCCTACCAGGCCTATATTACAGATCTACTATTATGGGAGGCTTAGCACGAGTAAAGGCCTAGGCCTACATCTCTATAGGGCAAATTAATTTTGCACAAAAGCATCATTTTACTCCCTTTCTTCCTGTGTCATCTCCTTTTTTTTTTTTTTTTTTATCCATTCTCTTGCCTTTTTTCCCCCTCCAGACAGACTTGAAATGTAACAATTCCCTTGCATGTCGGTAGCTGGGCTGGGCCTGACTTGGCATCGCAACGCAATTTTGCTCATGAATATGATAGACAACAGAAGTTGCTGT
>CM060324.1:27449696-27452196 GCA_030674155.1 Stramonita haemastoma | reverse complement strand
CTGTTTGAAAAGATAGGAGATCAACACAACACCAATACTGTATTGTCTCAACAGGCAGAGAAATTCCACATCTCCACTCTCTCATGACTGGTAGCAGTGGGGACAGGAGGGAAACAGGTGCTGACCCATGGGTCAGATGAATATGAAGGAAGCTATCGCCAACCACCTTCTTGGTCCAGTGGACTTCTGATTCGGGAACTCTCGTGGGTTCAAACCCTTATGGAGGCAGGGAAGGAAAAGGAAGAAGAAGAATGCGAAGAAGAAGAAGAAGAATGCGAAGAAGAAGAATGCGAAGAATGCGAAGAAGAAGAATGCGAAGAAGAAGAATGCGAAGAAGAAGAATGCGAAGAAGAAGAAGAAGAGAAGAAGAAGAAGAGAAGAAGAAGAAGAAGAAGAAGAAGAAGAAGAAGAAGAAGAAGTCATATCAACAGTCTCCATCGCCGCTGTCATCGGCAGGAGTTCCACATAGTGCTGCCAGAGTTCGTCCTCTTTCTCTGTCTTTGCTGAGTTCTACGATCTCCTGTAGCCCTCCCAGACCACTGACCTCAGTGATGTTAGTAATATAGGATGTGGTGGTCTGCCTCTTTTCCTTCTGCCCTCAACCTTACCGTGGAGTCAGTGTTTCTGTTAACAGAAGAAAAATTACAAAACCACTTTTCTTGCCCAGTCTACTCTTTTTTCATCTCCTTTCAATGGTGACGACCTCTTTCCTAATGTCTCCTTGTTTCCTCCCCCCTCCCTTCGCCCCCCTCCCCCCTCTCTCCCTCTGTGGATCTCAGTGTCCGCTGTTTAAGTCTGTCTTCCCTTTGGTATATTACAATCTGTCAGTTGGTGTGCTTCTTCAAGATTCAAGACAACTTTATCATCACAGAAAAAAGAACTTCTGACAGGCGCAACACTACTAAAGATAAGTCAGTGAAACATAAGACAGTAGGCTAACTAACACATTCAGAACAGACACTAACTACACCTGTTAAGACACATTTCTATCAGTCTCATATGTCTGCATGCAACACGTAATGGCTGCTACACATTCATCAAGCATTGGAGAGTGAAAAGTAAAAGACCACAATAAATAATTATTGAGCATTTCCTCTCCGTCTCTTGGTCACATTCTGTTTGTTGGTTGGTTGGTTTGTTTGTTAAGCAACACGTTTTGTTGTTGGTTTATTTCATCAAGCTATTCGTCTAAAATAAATAGATGGAAAAATATCAATGAAAAAAATGGATCCCCCTCCCACGCCAAAAAAAGAGATAAGGATGGGGTGGGCGGGGTTGTTGTTGTTGTTGTGTTGTTGTTGTTGTTGTTATTGTTGCTGCTGCTGCTGCTGTTGTTGTTGGTGGTGGTGATGATGGTTGGGTGGTGGTGGTGTGGTTGTGGTGGTGTGGTGTTGTGTGTGTGTGTGTGTGTGTGTGTGTGTGTGTGTGCGTGGTGCTGTGTGTATGTGCATGCGCACGTGCGCACGCCTGTGTGTACATGTTCGTGACCAGCAAAAACTAAAATGCATTACGTTCACCACGTCTGGTCCCGTCTCATTGTTCTCTTCCTATCTTATATCTCACGGTTCACTGCATGCCGAGAGAGAGAGAGAGAGAGAGAGGAGAGAGAGAGAGAGAGAGAGAGAGAGAGAAGAGAGAGAGAGAGAGAGAGAGAGAGAGAGAAAAGAGATCTTTATTTTTCAAGGGTCAGAAAGCATCCACATACTTTTTTTTTAAATCATCCAGCCCTTACCCTGATTAGGGAATATAAAAAAGAAAACCACATAAACACCCCACTAACGCCCCCCCCCCCCCCCCCCCCACGAAAAAAAACAACAAAAAACAAAAAAACCTACTAAACAAACAACAAAAAAACTAACAAAAAAAAACAACCAAGAGAGAGAGAGAGAGAGAGAGATCTTTATTTTTCAATGGTTACATATAAGCATTCACATACTTTTTTATCACCTGATCCTGGTTAAGGACTATCAATAACAAAAGGACCATCAATAACAAAAAAACAAACAAAAAACAAGAGAGAGAGAGAGAGAGAGAGAGAGAGAGAGAGAGAGAGAGAGAGAAGACAGAAGAAGACAGAGAGAAGAAGAAGAAGACAGAGAGACAGAGAGCACAAGACAGACACACAGACAGACAACAGAAACAAAAAAAGACAATCCGAAGAAAGAAGGTAGAGAGGGGAGAGGAAGGAAAGTGGAAAAGAGTGGTGATGGTGGCGGTGGTAATGATTCCAGAGTCCACTTTGCGGTCAGTGCACAAGGCCGAAAACATTGTATAGTGGACATACAGGTATGAGCCTACAGGACCGGAGGAAACCCCGCAAGTACCGGAGAGGATGAATGTGTGTGTGCTGCCAGGGGTGAATATTGCCCCATACCTGATCCCCTCCCGCCCTGTAGCGGAAGAGACCTGTATACACAGTGTGTGTGTGTGTGTGTGTGTGTGTGTGTGTGTGTGTGTGTGTGTGTGTGTGGTGTGTGTGTGTGTGTGTGTGTGTGGAGAG
>CM060324.1:27441787-27449596 GCA_030674155.1 Stramonita haemastoma | reverse complement strand
CCCCAAGCTTCCGCGGGGAGGGGGAGGGGGGAGGGGGGGAAAAAAGCGAAAAACAGGGGGTTGGGGACGAAAAAAAGCCCCAAACCGGGTTGTGGCTTTTTGGAGGGGGGAAAGGGGAGGACGGCTTTTTCCCCTCCTTGGGCCCCAAAAATCGCTCAAAGCCCCCCAATGCCCCCAACACCGCTCCAAAAACCCTATAGCCAAACCTTAAACCCTACCTATTTAACTAGACTTACCCCTACCCTAAAACAAAAATTTTCACTGTTGTGGGGGGGCCACGGAAATGGGGGAAACAGAAGGGGGATAAACAAGAAAAGGACAATTTTATTTTGTTGTTGTTTTGCCGGTTCCAAATCCGACATTTTTGGGGGAAAGGGGGAGGGGTGGGGGGGGGGGGGGGGGGGGGGGGGGGTCCCTCAACCCCCCCCCCCACCCCCCCACCCCCCCCCCCCCATTCCCCCCCGGGCCCCAGGCCCACCCAGAAAAATTTAGTGCACTCTGATGACTCACTCACCCTTTCCCAGATGAAAAAAGCAAAATACCCCCGGTGTTTTAAGGGGGGAAACCGTAAGGGTTTTTAAAACCGGCCCCAAAACAAAATAAACAAACAATAAAAAAAAAGGGTTGGGGATTTTTTTTTACGCCCCTCCCAGGTAAATTTTTCGGGTTGCGGGACCTCCCCAGTGCCTTTTTTTCCCCCTTCGTGAAAATACACTGCAGAAAATCAAAATTAAATTTGAAAAACATTTTCAAAAAAAAAATTTCTGTAATTCATGTCAGGGGTTGGGGGTTTACGGAAACACAAAACCACCCAAACAAAACACCCCCGGGAAGGTGGGGAATGGGGGTTCCCCTTAAATGGGGGGTTTTTAAACAAAATGGGGAAATACGAAAAAAAATTCCCACCACAAGGTTTCAAACCCCACTGGGCTTTTCCTTTCCCTTTTTTTCCCCTTTTTCCTTTGGAAAGTGGTTTTCCCAAATTACCTCCCCTTTGAAAAAAAGGCCCGAAAAACCCACCCCGGGTTACTACAAGGGGGGGGCACTAGGGGAAGTGCGTGCCGTTTTTTGTTTCCTTGGGTTTGTTTTTGTTTTTTTTTTGGGGTTTTTTTAAAAATCCCCCCCCCTGAGAGATTTCCATTTCCGGGGGGGGGGGGGGGGGGGGAATTTTGTAAAGGAAGGGGGCCCTTAGTGTCTGGGGGGGGTTTCCCCCTTGAGGGATAGTTCAGGTATTCCCCCCACCCTCCCACCTCCGTATCTCTCAGATGACTGAGACAATTTGAACTGCTTCTTCTGCTTTTGTTTGTTCGTCGTGTTGGATGATGACCTCCAAAAAATAAAATTGGAGATATTGCTGGTGTCTTCACTCCTTGCCAAACTTCAGAAGTGAGGAGCAAAAAAAAAATGTCTTCCCATTGTGATGGGTAGCTGTGGTCTGTTTGAAAAGATAGGAGATCAACACAACACCAATACTGTATTGTCTCAACAGGCAGAGAAATTCCACATCTCCACTCTCTCATGACTGGTAGCAGTGGGGACAGGAGGGAAAAACAGGTGCTGACCCATGGGTCAGATGAATATGAAGGAAGCTATCGCCAACCACCTTCTTGGTCCAGTGGACTTCTGATTCGGGAACTCTCGTGGGTTCAAACCCTTATGGAGGCAGGGAAGGAAAAGGAAGAAGAAGAATGCGAAGAAGAAGAAGAAGAATGCGAAGAAGAAGAATGCAAGAATGCGAAGAAGAAGAATGCGAAGAAGAAGAATGCGAAGAAGAAGAATGCGAAGAAGAAGAAGAAGAGAAGAAGAAGAAATGGAAGAGAAGAAGAAGAAGAAGAAAAGAAGAAGAAGAAGAAGAAAGAAGAAGAAGTCATATCAACAGTCTCCATCGCCGCTGTCATCGGCAGGAGTTCCACATAGTGCTGCCAGAGTTCGTCCTCTTTCTCTGTCTTTGCTGAGTTTCTACGATCTCCTGTAGCCCTCCCAGACCACTGACCTCAGTGATGTTAGTAATATAGGATGTGGTGGTCTGCCTCTTTTCCTTCTGCCCTCAACCTTACCGTGGAGTCAGTGTTTCTGTTAACAGAAGAAAAATTACAAAACCACTTTTCTTGCCCAGTCTACTCTTTTTTCATCTCCTTTCAATGGTGACGACCTCTTTCCTAATGTCTCCTTGTTTCTCCCCCCTCCCTTCGCCCCCCTCCCCCTCTCTCCCTCTGTGGATCTCAGTGTCCGCTGTTTAAGTCTGTCTTCCCTTTGGTATATTACAATCTGTCAGTTGGTGTGCTTCTTCAAGATTCAAGACAACTTTATCATCACAGAAAAAAGAACTTCTGACAGGCGCAACACTACTAAAGATAAGTCAGTGAAACATAAGACAGTAGGCTAACTAACACATTCAGAACAGACACTAACTACACCTGTTAAGACACATTTCTATCAGTCTCATATGTCTGCATGCAACACGTAATGGCTGCTACACATTCATCAAGCATTGGAGAGTGAAAAGTAAAAGACCACAATAAATAATTATTGAGCATTTCCTCTCCGTCTCTTGGTCACATTCTGTTTGTTGGTTGGTTGGTTTGTTTGTTAAGCAACACGTTTTGTTGTTGGTTTATTTCATCAAGCTATTCGTCTAAAATAAATAGATGGAAAAATATCAATGAAAAAAATGGATCCCCCTCCCACGCCAAAAAAAGAGATAAGGATGGGGTGGGCGGGGTTGTTGTTGTTGTTGTTGTTGTTGTTGTTGTTGTTATTGTTGCTGCTGCTGCTGCTGTTGTTGTTGGTGGTGGTGATGATGGTTGTGGTGGTGGTGGTGGTTGTGGTGGTGTGGTGGTATGTGGTGGTGTGTGTGTGTGTGTGTGTGTGTGTGTGTGTGTGTGTGCGTGTCGTGTGTGTTGTGCATGCGCACGTGCGCACGCCTGTGTGTACATGTTCGTGACCAGCAAAAACTAAAATGCATTACGTTCACCACGTCTGGTCCCGTCTCATTGTTCTCTTCCTATCTTATATCTCACGGTTCACTGCATGCCGAGAGGAGAGAGAGGAGAGAGAGAGAGAGAGGGAGAGAGAGAGAGAGAAGAGAGAGAGAGAGAGAGAAGAGAGAGAGAGAGAGAGAGAGAGAGATCTTTATTTTTCAAGGGTCAGAAAGCATCCACATACTTTTTTTTTTAAAATCATCCAGCCCTTACCCTGATTAGGGAATATAAAAAAGAAAACCACATAAACACCCCACTAACGCCCCCCCCCCCCCCCCCCCCACGAAAAAAAACAACAAAAAACAAAAAAACCTACTAAACAAACAACAAAAAAACTAACAAAAAAAAAACAACCAAGAGAGAGAGAGAGAGAGAGAGATCTTTATTTTTCAATGGTTACATATAAGCATTCACATACTTTTTTTATCACCTGATCCTGGTTAAGGACTATCAATAACAAAAGGACCATCAATAACAAAAAAACAAACAAAAAACAAGAGAGAGAGAGAGAGAGAGAAGAGAGAGAGAGAGAGAGAGAGAGAGAGAGAGAGAGAGAGAGAGAGAGAGAGAAGAGAGACAGAGAGAGAGAGAGACAGACACACAGACAGACACACAGACAGACACACAGAAACAAAAAAGACAATCCGAAGAAAGAAGGTAGAGAGGGGAGAGGAAGGAAAGTGGAAAAGAGTGGTGATGGTGGCGGTGGTAATGATTCCAGAGTCCACTTTGCGGTCAGTGCACAAGGCCCGAAAACATTGTATAGTGGACATACAGGTATGAGCCTACAGGACCGGAGGAAACCCCGCAAGTACCGGAGAGGATGAATGTGTGTGTGCTGCCAGGGGTGAATATTGCCCCTATACTACCTGATCCCCTCCCGCCCTGTAGCGGAAGAGACCTGTACATACACAGTGTGTGTGTGTGTGTGTGTGTGTGTGTGTGTGTGTGTGTGTGTGTGTGTGTGTGTGTGTGTGTGTGTGTGTGTGTGTGTGTGACAGTAAAAATCGTAGTTGTTTAATTTTTGGTTTTGCAGATAGTAGATTGAAATAAGCAATGCATCTTTGTTTACATCAAGCCATCCACACACACACACACACACACACGCACACACACACACACACACACACACACACACACACACACACACACACACAACACACACACACACACGCACGCACGCACGCACGCACGCACACACACACACACACATGAATTGCTCAAGAGAGAGAGAGAGAGAGAGAGAGAGAGAGAGAGAGAGAGGAGAGTGGAGAGAGAGAGAGGGGGCATGCGTATGTGCGCATGCACGCCTGCACGCACACGCACACCACATACACACACTCACAGTATTTGCATAGTCACATACAGTTGCACGCACACACGTATGCATCACACATATTTTTATGTGTCTTCTCCATCTTGAAAACAAAAAGCCTTTTAAAAACAAAACGCAAATAAAAAGCAAGAAGCAAGGGCATGGGCGTTTTGAAACCAAACTAAACTGTCCCACTCTTTTTCTTCTTCACGTAACGAAACAAGCAGGCAACATCATGTAAGCCATTGATAGAGACACACAGTCAGTCTAAGTGGTACAGCCTATGTACGATATATATATATATTATAATAGCACTCTGAATCATGTCCTAAAGGATATCTGCATGTCTACTAGATGGCGGGAAGAGAGGAGAAAAGATAAGGAAAAAGAAGGAAGGCGGGAGGATATAATATACTGTAGTCTTAAAAAACCCGGCAGAAGAAGGACTAGAGTGTTAAAAGAAAAGAACAGAAAATAAAAACTGACACAAACGTTGCAGTGTTTCTGCTCTTTTGGCGCAATGCCCAATGGCAATGTATTTTATAAAGAGAGAGAGAGAGAGAGGTAGAGAGAGTGGGAGTGAGAGAGGAGAGTGAGAGAGAGGAGAGAGATGGGAGAGAGAGGAGAGTAGAGAGAGAGGATGAGACGAGAGAGATAGAGTGTGTGTGTGATGTGTGTTGTGTGTGTGTTCATCGTTCGTTGGTTCTTTTGACTTGACGTCTCTTTCACTTTATCAGTGATATCAGACAAAGGGAGACAAATAGAGGGAAATGCAGGAGAAAAGCAGATGTTTATGTCTGACTGAAAGTGTATGTTTTGTCACCTGTGTGTAGTGTGTGTGTGTGTTATGTGTGGTGTGTGTGTGTGTGTGTGTGTGTGTGTGTGTGGTGTGTGTGTGTGTGTGGTGGTGGTGGTGTGTTTGTGTGTGTAGAGAATGATCATGTAGAAGTATGTCTTCATAGTTCCTGCAACTGCCATGTTATTACCCCCCCCCCCCCTCCAAAGTCCACTACTCCTTGTCAAAAGGCTTTGCTAATAAGGACAATAATAAACAGTTTCAGTTCAGAGTTTTTAGTTGTCTATCTGTCTCTCTATAATGGTAGGCCTAAAGCTCGTTGGGGAGCAAGATGTCAGAGACCTCAGCCTCTCAAAGGGCCAGCTTATTGAGGGCGGCGCCATTCTCCTCTCCCTCGCTGCTTGACCTTCCCTGACCTAAAGAGGGCAGGTACCCATTTACAGCCGGGTGAACTGGGGACTGTACTGAAGCCAAGGAACACGAACTGTCACCCCATCCGAGAGGAAACCACGCTCAATGCTGATCGCTGAGCTATCCTATCCCCGAGCTGTAGGCTGGGTATAATATAGGCCTGATACCGATTAACAAACAGAGCAGTGTGGACAGTAACTGACCAATAAGATTGAGTCTACAGGCTACAGGAACTTGTTCATACTCTATCAAGACCGCCACTACACAGCTGTCTGCCTGTCTGTCTGTCTGTCTGTCTGTATTTATCTCTCTCTCTCTGTCTCTCTGTCTGACTGTCTCGCTCTCTGTGTGTCTGTGTCTCTGTCTCTCTCTCACACACTCTCTCTCTGTATCTCTGTCTGACTGTCTGTCTGTCTGTCTGTCTGTCTCGCTCTCTCTCTGTCTGTGTCTCTGTCTCTGTCTGACCGTCTGTCTGTCTCTCTCGCTCGCTCTCTGTGTCTCTGTCTGTATGTCTGTATGTCGGTCTGTCTGTCTGTCTCTTGCTCTCTGTCTTTCTGTCTTTCTGTCTGTCTGTCTGTCTGTCTCAGTCTCCGTTCTTGTATGTAGTGCACTCCACCACCTACACTTAGAAATGGTATCGGCACTTGACCATGCACTTAGGGTCTTGTAAGTGTCGAAGGATACAAGTGCTTTATTGCTTGATGAATCTGGTTTGTGTCCAAGATTGGCAGGAAGCCCATTTTTTTCTTGTATGTGCTGGGACTGCTATTTGTACTGAAGTTCCTGCCGTTTTCAGATACGTAGGAGAGTAGCGTAGACATGTACATGCGCTAGCACGCAATCACAGACGCGTATATAAGCACGCACGCGAACATGTATGCTCTCTCTCTCTCTCTCTCTCTCTCTCTCTCTCTCTCTCCTCATTTTTTCTTGTCCAGTGTTAGACGATTTAAGAAAAGAATATATTCCTGAGAAGTATTATCACAGACCAGCTCACTTTAGAATGATTTTGCTCCTGTCTGCAAAAAATGAAAATGTTATGAAAAATCTTGCTACATATATCTATAAGTCTTTGAAAAGCAGAAGTCTTTTGATCTCATAAACCAGAAAATACTGTAATTGTATGCGTACGTGTTGCATTGTTTTTTTGTTTTTTTTAGTTGCTTGAACATTTTATGTGCTTGTGTATATCATTGTAATATGTGTCTTTTTGTAAACCCCTTCAAATGGGGCCATGGCCTTTCTGAATAAATATCGTTATCGTTATCGTTATCGTTTCGTTATCGTTATCTCTCTCTCTCTCTCTCTCTCTCTCTCTCTCTCTCTCTCTCTCTCTTCTCTCTCTCTCTCTCTCTCTCTCTCTCTCTCTCTCTCTCTCTCTCTCTCACACACACACGTTGCCGAGAAAACTCACTAGTATAATTATCCTACCCCAGTAAAAAAAAAAAAAGTGCAACTGATACAGGTTTGACATTAAAAAATAATTTCCACTGTAACTTCTTCTTTTTTTCTTCTTTTTAAAATCTGATCATTCAAGTCAAAGACTGTATTTTGGAATAATGTGCTGTTGCTGTTGTTGCTGCATTCTTTTCCCGACTTTGCGATTTACATAGCGGTTGTCAATTTACATGGGCGTGGCCTTCCATCACTGTGACAGATGAGTGACACACGGATGCAAATTCTGACCTCAAGCTTTCGTTCTTTCTTGTTCATACTGAACCCCACCCCTTTCTCTCTCCCTGTCTGTAATGCAATGCAATGCAATGTAATGCAATGCAATGCTATGTAATGTGATGTAATAATGCAATGCAATCATATGCAAAGTGATGGAATCATGCAATGCATTGCGATGTGATGTGCAGTGCAATGCGATGTAATGTGGTGTAATGTCATGCACAGGTGCATCGCAATGTGATGTAATGTCACACAATGTGATGTCATGCCATGCAGTACAGTGTGATGCAATGTGATGTAATATTGCAATGCAATGTATTGCCACGCAGTGAAATGCAATGTAGCATATAATGTGGAAGCTCACAAAGCGGTTTGTTTTCAAGGCAGCAGCCTCAGTGCTCAAAGCTATAACTGGGTGGATAGAACATTTCGCATCCATCTCACAGGTCTGCGAGGCTGTGGGTTCGAATCCCGGCAGTAGCGTCTTGTAAATAAAGAAGGAGGTTTTGTTTATGATCTCCCAGGTCAACTTAAAGGGCAAGCTTTTGAGTCAGGGGTTTGAGGGGTTTGAGTCAGTGATTATCAACTTCAGTTATTGTCTTGATGATTGCACCGCACAACAGAGGAACAGG
>CM060324.1:27379287-27436787 GCA_030674155.1 Stramonita haemastoma | reverse complement strand
CCACCTGCTTTTTTCTATTACTCTTGTATTCATACTGCGCGCACTAATGCAGCCACAGAAGGAAAAAAAAATTGTGAAAGACTACCCATTGACTCACAACTTATGTGATTTTGCACACATTTTGGTAGGTTTGAATCTTTAACAATTTTCAGCAAACACTGTACCCCCACATCTATGCGCAGGTCAACACTGTGGAAACCAAGCAATCCTCATTTTGATGATGATTTCCAACTTTCTCCTTACTACCTGGTTTTGCTCAATGTCCTCAATCCCCAAAACACGTATACAGTGCATTTTTTCATACTTTAAAAAATCTAAAAATCACCAACACATTTTCACACTAGCACTCTATAGAACAACAAGAGGAGGAGGAACATCCACATGCACCCTTACTGAAATTTGTAACAGAGGGATGTGTGTTTGTCTTTTTTCTTTAAACAAATTAATGTTTATCTTTTATCAAGGATATGTGTTTGTCTTTTTTCTTGACACAAATTAATGTTTATATTTCATCTGACCTGTGAGTCATAAACACTGTAATAATTATGTTTAAACTGCAAAAAAAAAAGTATCTACTGCATACATTCATTAAAACAACAGTGCATGTTACTTGAGGTTGAAAGTGTTAATGATTTTAGCATCATGTTAAGTCTTTCCATAAAAAAATGCAGGAGAATGGACCAAGAAAGCAGAAAATAGACAAGAAGGAGGCGACAGGAAGAAGTGGAACAAGGCAGAAACAAAGAGAGAGAAAGAAATGAGGAAATGTCCAGCACAGAATTTCAGAGGGAATGGATGCTATTTGTGGATCGGTGGTGGTATAGAGGTAACGTGCCTGTCTAGAAAGCGAAAAGTCTGGATCGAAGTGTACGTGGTTCAAATCCTGTTTGGGCCCAAAACTTTTCCCCCATCCATTAGACAATGAGTGGTGGTCTGGGTGGTAGTCTTTCGAATGAAACAATAAACCGGGGTCCCGTGTGTCACACATCATTATATAGTGCTCGTAAAAGAATCCACGGCAACAAGAGGGTTGTCCCTGGCAAAAATCTGTAGAAAAAAGCCACTCTGATAGGGAAACAAATACAGTTGCAGACAGGAAAAAGAAAAACAAAAAGGGTGGCGCTTCACTTGTGGTGATGCGCTCTTCCCAGGGAGAGCAGCCCGAATTTCACGCAGAGAAATCTGCTGTGACATAAAGTGGTAATAAAAAAATAAAATAAATAAAAATATACTGACAGACCCCCTGCCATTCCCACAGGGGAGAGTGTGTGTGTGTGTGTGTGTGTGTGTGTGTGTGTGTGTGTGTGTGAAATAATACAACATGTACTATCTTTTACACCTATGATATTTTCTGCATTCTGCATCAAACAAAAGTAAATACTGGGCCAGGTGGGTTTTTTTTTTTATACGTTTTTTTCATTTGTACTGTTGTTTATTCCCAACAAAAATCAATCAATCTCGACACCTCATGATTTTTTTGCTGTCAGTAGTAAGCACAATCATGATCGTAAAAAGCAAACTTGGTAGAGCAGCAACAGCAGCTAGGTCACTTAGTCTCGTTGAATGGATCAGTCTTAGCAAAATTCTATGGGTTAAAAAAAAGACAGACATTATAGCCAAGTGATTAAGACTGTTTGATTTCAACCCTATGCGTCCATCAAGTCATGGGTTCAAATCTTGGCAGCGTCTTGTGAATGAAGGGTGGGGATTTTTACCATCTCCCAGGTTAACTTCAAGTGCAGACCTGTCAGTGCCTTAATTTCCTTTATCTATTATACACATGGAGAAGATCAAATATGCATATCAAAGATCTTGTCATTCACATAAGCGTTTGGTGGGTTGCAGAAACACAAACATACTCAGCATACATCCCTGAAGTTGGAATGCGGCTGGCTACCTTCATGGTGGCCAAAAACAGTTGCATAAACAAAAACCTCAACACTGGTGAACCTTGGAGCTTTAGCCGAGGAACAATGAAAAAACCCAACAAAAAAAACCTTTTGATCTTTCCTGTTGCTGTCCAAATCCTCTAAGCAGCAGACGCCCTGAAGGGGCTGACAGACCAGCCTCCCCAACCATAGGGGCCGGGACAGTCGGGACAAAACAGATTTATCCTCTATCACCTCAGGACAAAACAGATTTATCCTCTATCGCCTCGGGACAAAACAGATTTATCCTCTATCGCCTATCTGTCTTAAAGTAGGCCTCCAGCTGCCTCTGTGTTGGGTCAGGTTAAACCCAACCCTCAAGACTAGGTCTTGCTCTACTTTGAACAGCCAGCTGAGCTCCCATCCTCCAGCTGATTAATGCTCAATATAGCATGTCCTCCTCCCTCCTCGCTTTTTCACTACCCACCTCTCAGGTCAAGGCCACGTGAAAATATAACTGATACACCATTCTCAGTACCTTCTATCCAACATCCCTCTTTGCATTCAAACTACACGAATCTTGGAAGAAATTCCTTGTATTCTTTTCCACCTCCTCTATCATCCCAAGAAGCACATAATTTGCACCTTCCCTCAGACCAAGATGCTTCTATGACATCTGAACACTTTCCTAGTAACTGCCCTCCTTTCAGCAGACATATTCATCCATATGCTTTGGACTTGCTCTCCATGGCCTCTCAAATAATGGCAAATCAAGTCAGAGCCCCCTATCCCATGCACATGTAGAAAGTGGATAATTTGTATTGCAAATGTTTACTTTTTTTCTTCTTTTTTTTCTATAATTTTTTACCTCAATTTTGATGTGTGGTTGTGTTTGAATGTTGTAGTTCCAGATGCTCCAATGGCTGTGTAATTGACCAGAAGAGTTATTTGTTCTGAATTTGATAACGGAAACAAGGCTTTGGCAATTTTGAGATCTCCTTTTGCATTTTGATCCTTTTTACTTATAGAGATTTTTGGGGCAATTTTTTGGCATTGTGTTCTTTGGTTAGCTAATATTTCATTGAGAGTGGGTTCATATTTCCCCGTGTGTATATTTTTGTGCTTTGTGATTTCTCATATATAGTTTACCTAATCTTGTTTCAGTTTTCCTATTACTGCATTTGTTTTTCATTATAGGACTGTAGCTTGATCTCATTAGGACTAATTGTATGAATTAGTGATCATATGTGCATGATATAAGCAATTTATACTGATTATGGATCATCAAAACAATATATGGTTAACTAAAGATGGTCTTCGAATTGGTCATCTCAACATCAATCATGCAATACACAAAATGACTGAAATATCTTCTATATTATCTAATTCAGGCAAAAATTTCCATGTGTTTGGTTTTACAGAAACCCATTTATCCTCTCATATTTCAGACAATGACATCTCAATACCAGGCTACAATACAATCCGAAGAGACTCCCATATTCACAAAGAAACTGGTATAGCTGTTTATGTTCATCAATCAATTCAGTTCAAAAGAGTTACAAATTTAGAGCAGCTTTATGTAGAAACAATTTGGATTGAAATCAAACTAAGAAATTCCAGACCAATTCTTTTATGTTTTCTTTATAGAAATCCCAAAGAAAAAGCAGAATGGATTGATCACTATGTTTCAATGTTGGATAGTATAGATAAAGATTATGATGATATTATTATATTAGGTGATTTCAATATTGATTTATTAAAACCAAATAACCATTGGATACAGACATTCGAATCTTTCAACTTAAAACAATTGATAACTATGCCAACTCGTGTTACAGATATTTCCAAAACTTTGATTGACCATATATATGTTGTAAATAAAGAAACTATTGTAGAGGTAAATGTTCCACTTTCTGGCTGCAGTGATCACTTCCCTATATGCATTACATGGTCCAAGAAAGGAGTAAAAATTCCAAAAGTTAGCCACAAAACTATAACTTACAGAAATTTCTCACACTTTAACAGTAACGTCTTTCTACAGGATCTTCTTAATTCACATCTAAGCAATGTTTATCAAATTACTGATCCCAATTTAGCCATTGAATATTGGTATTCTATTTTTTATAATATTTACAATAAACATGCTCCATTACAAACAAAAAGAGTTAAATACAAAACAAAACCACCTTGGCTTACCGACAAAATACAGAAACATATATATCATAGGGATTATCTATTAAAGAAAGGTTTCCGAGATGATTATAAGAAACAAAGAAATTATGTAACTTCACTTTTACGGGCTGAGAAAAAAAAGTATTTTGAAGAGCTTCTTAAAAACAACAGGGACAATAGATGTATTTGGAAAACTATTAACCAGCTCACCAAAAAAAGTTTTAATAAAAACTCAAACATTCACTGTGATATATCTGCTGATAAATTAAATCTTCATTTCACATCTGTTGTTGACCAACTAATCTTTAAGGACAAATCAAAAGAAAATGACTTGAAAAAATTGAAAGCTTTCTGCGACAGTAAGAATATTCAATCTAAAATTGAAATAAAACCTATTACAGTCAATGAAGTATTCACTGCTTTAAATCATCTGAAACAATCCTCAACACGTGGGCTCGATGGACTAGATGGGAAAATTCTTAAACTATCCGCATCAATTATAGCAGAAACACTTACATATGTCTACAATCTTTGCATAAGCAAAAACACCTTCCCTAAACTCTTAAAACAGGCAAAAATTATTCCTTTACACAAATCTGGCAATACCTCAGAACCATCAAACTACAGACCAATAGCAATATTATCCACTCTTTCAAAACCATTAGAACAGCACATTTACAAATGTTTACTTGCCCACTTAAACAAACATAATCTATTACACCCAAATCAATCTGGTTTCAGAGCAAACCATTCATGCCACACCACTCTTGTTAAACTGACAGATAAATTGCTGCTTAATATGAATAAAAAAGAATTCACAGGTATACTCTTTATTGATTTTGCAAAGGCTTTCGATGTTATTGACCACAAGCTACTACTACGGAAGCTTGCAGTCTACAAACTATCTCCTAGTATCCTCGAACTGATTTCATCTTTCCTATCTGAGAGACAGCAAAAAGTATATCTAAACAACACTTCTTCAAGTTTTCTTCTAAATAACTTTGGTGTACCGCAAGGATCAGTGCTTGGTCCCTTGTTGTTTCTTTTATATATAAATGACCTGCCATTAACTATTAAAGTACAAAATGAACTATTTGCAGATGATACAACTCTTTATACTAGCCACAAAAACCCTCTCCAAGTATGCCAAAGTTTACAAGAGAACATAAATATTATTGTCGAATGGACACAAATTAACCATTTGGCCCTTCATCCAGGTAAAACGAAATTCATGCTCTTATCAACAAGACAAAAACGTCAAAATCTTAACATAAACCTACCTCCTATTTATATCAACAATGTCAGAATTGAAGAAGTTTCTAATCACAAAATTTTGGGAGTAACGATTGATAATAATTTGTCTTGGTCTGTACATATACGTAACTTAACAAAGAAAATTGCCTCCAAAACATATCAGTTAAATAAGATTAAACACTGTCTTAATCTGAATGCAAGAAAAATATTTTTTCATTCATTTATTCAGTCTAGTGTGGATTATGCATCTACACTATGGGACCTAGCCAGTAATAACCTATTCAAACCATTAATCAGTATTCATAAACGAGCTGTCAAAATAGTAATAGATAAGTCATCTTCACTGACATTTTCAGATTACAAAAATGTAAATATTCTGCCTCTCAAAACAAGATTGTTGTTAAATAAAGGTGTACTAATGCATAAAATCCTTCATGGTAATGCCCCATCTTCCTTAAGCAGCATGTTCAGTATAAACGACTCTCGACATTCACATAAAATCAACCTCCCTTTACCAACCATTACTCTGTTTAAATCAAGTCTAATATATTCTGGGAGCTGGTTTTGGAATAGACTCCCAACCTTTCTAAAATATGAATCAAAGTTTTCAAGATTTAAGTTTTTGTTGTATGATTTTCTGATGACTCATGAAAATGTCACTCTGCTTTCACCACAAATGTTTTGATACCACTAGAAATCTCAATTACATGAATTTTTTCCTCGGATAGTACAGTTAGTTTCTGTTGTTATGCATTTCTGTTATTTTATTATTATTATTATTATTATTATTATTATTATTATTATTTATTTTTTGTTTGTTTGGGGTTTTTTGGTGTGTTTTTCATTGTTCATATATACATTTAATCTGTCTCTGTCTCTATGTCTCTGTCTGTCTGTCTGTCTGTCTGTCTGTCTGTCTCTGTAATGTTTTTCTATTTCTTGCTTGCCTTTCGTGTGTGTGTGTGTGTGTGTGTGTGTGTGTGTGTGTGTGTGTGTGTGTGTGTGTATGTGTGTGTGTGTGTGTGTGTGTGTGTGTGTGTGTGTGTGTGTGTGTAGGGGGGATCGGGAGAGAGAATGAGTACTACTTTCTTTGGATTTTTGTGACTATGCATGTTTTTCCCATGATTTTTTTCCCTCTTGTTATTAAGCTTTTTTTTTCTTTTTTTTATGCTCGTTTTTCTATTTCTATTTCTTATTCGTTTGTTTTTTGTTGTTGTTTTTTTTTTTCCCGAGGGCTGGATGTTAAAAAAGCATGTAGTGCTTAATCTATTACCCTCTGAAAAAAAATAAAATTTGTTCAAAAATTTGTTCAGTTTGAAGATGTGAGGTCACACAGAGTGTGTGCCCTGTGAATGGGATTGAAGACTCGGGCACGCAGCTACCTTCAATTCAATACACCTTACAAACGTTTCGTGTGGAAGTTTGCCCTTCTCACACTGTCAGCTCCAAACATGTTTGAATGGTCCAGGGCTGTGAATGGCAAGGTTGCAAAGAAGAGTGTGTTGCTGGTAGCTAAACTCATTTAGCTAACTTTGAGAATTCATAACTTGCTTAAAACATACTCAGGCCACAGTTATAAGCAGAAATCATTCATGGCAGTACCTTGTTAACACAAGACTGTGGGCCACATCTGGCAAGAATCTGGTTTATGTTGATGACAGGGGCAGTGCCCATTGAAACTACCTGTTCAGCCCTTTTTTCTGCTGTTGTGATTGTATTCACATTGCAATGTTCTCAACTGTCGCATATGCAAAAGCTCACCATTGGTGAGCCATGGAGCTCCAGCGAAAGAATAAACAAAAAAAAAGGTAAAAAATACAATACATTACAACACAATACAATACAGCTTTGCACATGTTACACACTACTCACATCTCACTTTTGTACACAGCAACAACATGAACACTTACACATTACTTCTCATCCTTTATTCATTTCAGTCATGACTCTATTTAATCATATAACATAGTCAGGTCACACACACACACATGCAGGCATGCACGCACACACACACAGGGACACACACACACACACACACACAGGGACACACACACACACACACACACACACACACACACACACACACACACACACACACACACACACACACACACACACACACACACTAAAGACCAAATATTCTCAAAATGTCACTTGCTCCTGTTCTAAGTCACTATCTTGTGAACATATCCTTTTACAATATTCAGTTTTAAATTTAGTTTACAAAATTCTGGCAATGAAATTCAAAGGTAACCATTAGCGAAAACCGTTGATTACTGATGTTGCTAGGATTATTTCCAAGTCTTCTGTAAATATTCTATGGTTGAGTTTTTGTTTGTTTGTTTTGTCTAGTATCACCAAGTGTAAGTAGTCTTTAAATTCAACACACACACACACACACACACACACACACACACACACACACACACACACACACACACACACACACACACACACACTCTCTCTCTCTCTCTCTCTCTCTCTCTCTCTCTCTCTCTCTCTCTCTCTCCCTCTCTCTCTCTCTTGATGATACAAACTACCTGAAGCATTTATGCATCTTCCTAACAACCCCCGCCCCCCTGAAAACCACCCCTCCTCCTCCAAAATAATCAATCATCCACGAAATTTTCCTTTTTTTTTCACTTGCTGTCCTTTCTTCTTGCCCAATTTTTTGGGCCGGTTCTTGTGCTTTGGATGTGGTCTCCTGTTGCTGTTGTTGTTGTTGTTGTTGTTGCTGTTGTCATGTTGTTTGTTGTTGTTCTCTGATGAAGGTTTCTTGTGTTTCTGCTTTCTGCGTTTTTTCTTTGCTGGTTGGTGACCATCTTCAGCCTCTTCCCTTTTTCTGCAACAAGAAAACATAACGTTTGTTCATTCTTTTGTTTTGCTCAAGTGCTGGTTTTTTCCCCCATGATGATGTTTTTATGGCAGATTTAGTAGCCTATGGGATCTAACATTTTTTTTCTCTGGTGGTTCCAACCCAATCCCATGTTGTTGTTTAAAGCCCCGCTGACAACACAGGCCATACAGGGCTGTCACCTTGTACAATTTTAAACCTCAGAATAAAACTCTGCAACTATGTACAGATTAAAACAGGTTGAAGTTAATCTCACCATAACGGTGGACAGGAGACCTAGAAGTAACTATACTCATATAGAAAGTGAAATGAAAACAATATTTGCTGTCTGAGCAATTGAAGAAGAAGAAAGTGAAAAGTTATGGGTTCCATCCTTGTTTGTTGTTGTTGTTGTTGCGTATTCCCCAGCACAACGCCCTGGGGGTCACCCACAATATGCACTCTGACTCTTTCATTCATCACTGGAATCATCGGGAGCACAGCTGTCATTCCCCCCCCCCCCCCCCCCCCCCTCAACTTTCAGCTCCTCTCAGCTGCTATCTTTCCCATCCCAGCTGGTGCTGATTACAGCAGGAACTGACTGCACTTGGTCTTGGTGAAAGGAAGGAGTCACTAACTTTAGCATTGGGCCCTGAACCCTTGACTGAATTATGCTGGATTTGCGCTCTGCGTGAGATTAAAAGTGCACACTTGGTGAGTTCATATGTACGACTCTTTTCAAGTATCTTACCACATTGGCAGTGGCACTCCTATTCAGAGGATTTTTTTTCTTTTAAGAGTAAAGTGCAGTGTGTTACGCTTTGAGCTTGTCGTGGCTGAAGACAATCTCAGCATTGCATTTTACAGCATAGCAATGACAGACACTATAGCCTAGTGATTAAAACTGTTCAATTTCAATCCCATGGGTTCATGAAATAGTAAGTTCGAATCCCAGCAGCGACTGGTCAAACAACCTGGGTGGGATTTTTTTTTTACAATCTCCCAGGTCAACTTCCAAGTGTGGACCTGTCAGTGCCTTAATTCCCTTTTGTATAAATCTACATATGCAGAAGACCAAATATGCACATTAAAGGTCCCATAATTCATGTGTTCGGTACGTTATGGAAACATGAACATACCCAAAGTCAGAATGTGGCTACTTCATGGTGGGTAAAAAAGTTGCATACGCAAATTGTCGCCCTTGGTGGACCTTGGAGCTCTAGCTGAGGAACCAAACCCCAAAACCCAACACACCCCCTCCCCCCAAAAAGAAAACAAAAACCAAAACAATATGGCTCAGCATTTAGTTTATATCAATAAATGACCTTACTTTTTTTTTTATCTACGTCAATGATCCCTGTTGCAGCCAGAGTTCCAGCCCCCCCCCCCTATAATCCACGTGTGTATGCAAACACATATGTAAGCATGTGTGTGTGTATGAGTACATCTGCATGCACACCTGCCTTCATAACTACATGCGCCTGCATTGGACATCCCCATACGCAAATACACAAGCATATATCCTGACCATCCTGAGGACCTTTAGCCCCCCCCCCCCCCCCCCCCCTCTCAAATCAGTGAGTGCTGATACTGACCGTTTGTTGCCAGGTGTGCTGCTGCTGCTGCTGTTGCCATGTTCCCGCAGGGCTGTGCTGATCTTCGCTCTGCGCACTGGGAACTTGCGCTTCTTGTCTGACCTGCCCACCACACAACATTCATTCATTAACCACTCTGTCATCTCTATGGCTTAATTATTTTTTTTACTCTCTGATGCTTCTTTGTGATTTACTACTGCTGTTGCTTTTTATTTATTTTCATTTCTTTCTTTTATTCTTTTATATCAAGGATAATGGAATAAGCACTAATATGCTTTTTTACATCCAGTCCCTGTGTGTATGCAGTTTCGTTAATTTGTCATCTGTTCCCACCGGCACACAATGGCCTACTCTTACGAAAAGCAGAACAGGATTTAACGTGTGTGCAAGATGTTCTGTGTGCATTCGCACATGGGGCCTCGGTTTTTAGTCTCATCTGGAAGACTTTTGGGAGAGTGGAGTCGGCACTGATGTTAACTCCAGGAGAAAAATCCCCTCGAACGGGAATCGAACCAGGGTCGTCAAATTGCTAGCACAATGTTCTGACCACTAGGCTTTCCTGTCCCCCCATATCGCTTCTTGTTTTACCTGCCTTCTATACAACATTCATTAATTAAGAACCCTATCATCTCTTTGGTTGAACTTTCTCTGCTGCTTCTTTGTAACATACTGCTGCTGCTCTGGCTGTTGTTTAACTACTATTCTGATCTTACCTGTATATCTACAGAGAAAAAATGAAAGAGAGGGGGAGAGGGGGGGGGGGGGGGGGGGGGGGGGGGGGAGAAAGAATACCGAAGGAAAGGCATAGGAAGAGAGAAGACAGAAGAAGAGATAATAATAATAATAATAATAATAATATTATATGGACTTTATATAGCGCTAAATATTGTAACGCAAAAAAAATCAAAGTGCTTGCATGCAAATCAGTTACACACATGCAACTATTCACAAATAGGATTAACAAATTATATACTTACACAAAAGGAAAGACATAGGGAGAGAGAAGACAGAAGAAGAGAAAACACTGAAGGAAAGACAGAAGAAGAGAGAAGGCAGAAAAACACCAAAAGAAAGACAGAAGAAGAGAGAAGACAGAAGAAGAGAAAACACCAAAAGAAAGACAGAAGAAGAGAGAAGACAGAAGAAGAGAAAACACTGAAGGAAAGACAGAAGAAGAAAGAATACAGAAGAAGAGAAAAAAACCAAAGGAAAGACAGAAGAAGAGAGAAGGCAGAAGAAGAGAAAACACAGAAGGAAAGACAGGAGAAGAGAGAAGACAGAAGAAGAAAAAACACCAAAAGAAAGCTATAGGAAGACAGAAGAAGAGAAAAGACCAAAACTATAGGAAGACGGGAGACAGCAGAAGAGAGAAGACAGACAAAGAGAAACACCAACACATGCACAGGGCTTACTTGGAAGGTTTCTTCAGTGTCAGCATGTACTCTGGAACCTCCCAACCCGATGCCTTAATGATGTTGGCGATGCTGCACACATCACGCACGCACGCACGCACGCACGCACGCACGAACGCACACACACACACACACACACACACACACACACACACACAGAGGCTGTGTTTCGGTGAACTGATAACTGGCTAATAATACTGGAGGAATGTTGTTGTTGTCCTTTCCCAGTTTAACACTCTAGGGGTCACCCAGAATGTGTACTCTGACTCACTAATCCTACCTGGGAATCACTGTGAGATTGAAATTGCACACTGAATGAGAAGTTTGCATGTATGACTATTTTCAAGTACCTCGTCATAAAGGCAGCCATATTCTGACTTCAGAAAAGCTGGAGGAATGAGAATGTTGAACTTTGGTGTTACCAGCAGCAAGAATTCAGGCTTTCACTCAAGTGTCACTGTAGTCTCAGGATCTGCATTCATATCTGTCCCTCTATCCATTCTTCCATCCACCCCCATCCACTCTCACCTATCCATAAACCTACATCATCTACCCCCCAACCCACCCATAAATTAACTATCATGCCTGTAGCTTTACAAACAATGGTGGCCACACCAGGGCTACCATCATATTGAGAATTGAAGCTACGGTCAAAATCAATCAATCAATCAATCAAATACATCAAATACTAACCACCAAATCAGTCAATCAACCACCCAAGCAATCAACCAACCAATTAATCAAACCAACCAACCAATCAATTAATCAACCAACAAATCAAACAATCAATTAGCAAACCAACTAACCAATTGATCAATCAACCAACCAACCAATCAATCAATCAACCACCATCACCAACACTCTTGCGGCATGGCTTGTGCATGGTTGATTCATGCAGCATATGAACCTCCCTTTTACCATCTCATCCAAAAGACTAGTAACCAGCACACCATAAATGTAAAGTATTTGGGGAAAAATGAAAGTCTGACTTTAGACTGAACTGAACAAGGGATACCTGGCTTTCTACAGGAGCATGTTGCTGCTGGACCCTCTCCATTCAGCTGTGGGTAAGCTTTCAATATTTGGCAGTGTCTAACATCAAGAATTCCTCAGAACTTGGGGTACTGCAGCTGAGAGGATGGTGTGTTTAACTTCTGCCCCTGTGGGCACTCTTGTGCACGATTGGTTTAAAGAACATTTTATTCATTCACAACAACACAGCATGAATACATGAGATGAGTACAACAATGCTTATATGAGTACTGTAGCATGTTAGTGCAGGACTGTCCTACCTTCTGAGATGGGTGACGTCGTCTTCGGTGAAAAAGGTGACGGCTTCTCCCGGCATCCCAGCTCGCCCTGTGCGACCTGCCCACACCAAACCCACTCTGTTTTTCTTTTCTTTTTTCTATGCCTGAAGTCTGAATGTGGATACTGATATGGTGAAGGGGGGGGGGGGGGGGGGGGTCATCGCATATGCAAAAATCTCACTATTGATGAACTTAAGAGCTCTGTTTGAGGAACAAAAACAAAAAAATGTTCTTTTCTCCCTCCCTGTTTTAATATTCTACCATTCCCATAACAGTCTGCATTTATGTTCAGACAATAATGCTGACACACATACAAATGAATGTGTGTGCAAAAGAAAAGAAATGTATATATGTTCCCATCCAGTTCCCATGTGTCCACAGATTTTAATGTGTGTGCAAGGTGTTCTGTGTGCATTTGCACACAGGACCTTGGTTTACAATCTTATTTGAAGGTCTTTTTTGGGGGGGGGGGGGGGGGGTAGGAGTCGGCACTGCCTGCATGTGTGTGTGTGTGTGTGTGTGTGTGTGTGTGTGTGTGTGTGTGTGTCTGTACATGTGCATGCGTGCATGTGAGCATATGTGTGTGTGTGTGTGTACACGTGTGTGTGCGTGCGTGCATGCACGCACGCGTGCCTGTGTGTGTGTGCGCGCGCGCATGCCTGTGTGTGTGTACACATGTGTGCCTGCATGTGTGTGCGTGCGTGCCTGCAGGTGTGTGTGCACGTGCGTGCCTGAACGCGCGTGCCTTAATGTGCGCACGTGCATGCATGCATGCATGCACGAGCGAGCGTTGTGAGCGCCTGACTGACTGACTGACCGATCCTGTGGATGTAGCTGACGGCGTTGATGGGGAAGTCGTAGTTGATGACCAGGTTGATGCCTTTGAAGTCGATGCCGCGCCCCATCAGCTCTGTGCACACCAGCGCCCATGTCCGGCCCTCCTGGAAGGCCTGCATCGTGGCGTCACGCTGACAACACACACACACAGGAGGATAGGGGGGGACGGATAGCCTAGTGGTCAGGACATTGCGCTGTCAATTTGATGACCCGAGTTTGAGTCCGGTCGAGGAGATTTTCCTCCCGGAGTTAACATCGGTACTGACTCCACTCTTCCCAAAAGTCCTTTGGATGAGACTATAAAACAAGGCTCCGTGTGCTAACGCATGCGCGCATAACATCTTGCGCACACGTCAATTCCTGTTCCGCTTTTCGTAAGAGTAGGTCATTGTGTGCCGGTGGTGAGAACAGATGACATTTACAAAACTGCATACACACGGGGACTGGATGTAAAAAAGCACAAAAGTGCTTATTCCATTATCCTCGATGTATAAAAGAAAGAATAAAAGAAAGAAAAAGAAAAAAAAAAAGATAGGGAAAGATGAGCGTGAGAGAGACTGCAGATTGTGGGTGGTGGTGGTGGTGGTGGTGGTGGGGTTGGGTTGGGTGGGGTGGGGTAGCGTAGGGTTGGGTAAGGTAGGGTGGGGTAGCGTAGGGTTGGGTAAGGTAGGGTGGGGTGGGGTGGGGTGGGGTAGGGTTGGGTAGGGTAGGGTGGGATGGAGTAGGGTGGGGTGGGGTGGGGTAAGGTGGGGTTGGGTAAGGTGGGGTGGGGTGGGGTTGGGTAGGGTGGGGTGGGTTGAGTTGGGTTGGGTGGGGTGGGTTGAGTTGGGTTGGGTGAGGTGGGGTGGGGTAGGGTAGGGTAGGGTGGGATGGGGTAGGGTAGGGTGGGGTAGGGTAGGGTGGAGTGGGAGTGGGGGTGTGGGGCTATTGTGATTTAAAGTGTGTTGTATTAGTTTGTGTTGTGTTGTATTGCTGATCTGGGGGGATTGTTTTGCCTTGTATCGTGCTGTATATTGTATTGTGTTGTATCATGCTGCTGATCTAGGGGGATTGCATTGTGTTATGATGGAGCTCACCTCAGCTTGTGTTTTGTCGGCATGGATGACGTCAAACTTGATGTTGTCATACATGAACTCATTGTACAGCTCTTTGGCACGCCGCTTGGACTGCACAAAAATCAGCACTGGCAGCGTGATGCCCTGAAACATCAAAGACAAAAACATGGTCACTTTTCTGTCCATCTAAATATTTTTTGTTGTTGCGGTATGTCTTATTATAATTTCATTGTCTGAGTACTGCAACCTTAAAAGTGCTCATCCCAATCTTCCTACATGCAGCCATACCCAGGTCTGTTCTGCCTCATCCAATCTTTCAGGGGGGGGGGGGGGGGGGGGGGGGGGGGGGGGGGGAGAGGGGGGATAGCCTAGTGGTTAGGAGTGTTGCGTTTGTGATCTGATGGCCCTGGACTGAGCCATTATGGATGCACCTGTTTTTAGGGATTCTACCCTTGAGTTGACATCAGTACTGACTCCCCTCCCAAAAAAGTCTTTAGGTAGGGGTAAAAAAAAAAAGGTAAAGGTGTCCCATAACCTATGTGGTCGTAGGAAAGTGAGGCATCAGAGACCTCAGCTTCTCTAGACACCAGCATATTGAGGGTGGCGCCCATCTTCTCTCCCTCACTGTTTTACCTTTTCTAACCCTAAAGAGGGTAGGTACCCATTTACAGCTGGGTAAACTGGGGGACTGTACTGAAACCAAGGCACACAAACGGTCACCCATCCACTTGATAAACCATGCTCAATGCTGCTTAACCTTAGTTGGGAAAAAGTGAGCGTTCTGACCACTGAGCTATCCCGTCCCCATAAGTCTTTAGGATGAGACTGTAAACCAAGGCCCTGTGTGCACAGACATGCAGAACAAATTGTGCACATGTTAAAACCGGTTTCACCCATCAGAGAATTAGGCCATTTCATGCTAGTGGAATTGGATTACAACCCCCCCCCAAAAAAAAACAACAACAAAACAAAACCAAAAATTCCCTGCATACGTACAGGTGTCATGTTTAGACACTGTCCCCAAAGTTGAAATGGGGCTGCCTTAAAGGTGGGTGAAAACGGTCGCATATGCAAAATCTCACTACTGGAGAACCTCAGTGCTCTAGCCAAGGAACAAAAACCCCTAAACCCCCTCTCCCCCCCCAACCAAAGAAAAAACATGTAATCTTCCCCCATGCAGCCATACCCAGGGCTGTTCTGCCTCAGCCCTGGAGCCAGCAGTTCCCAGACAGCCCTCATTTGCTGGCCCCTGTAAGGCCACTGGCAGCAAGAGGATCAGCACTGCTGCTGGTTTGTGGCAGTGGTGTCCAGTGATGCCTGTTTGATTCAACATATGCTGGACACTACTAGGTAACCCCCCTACAGATGACCTCAGTTGCAGAGCCAGACTGAATACTGACTGCCAGATCTGTTACCCCCCCCCCCCTCCAAAATAAAACACCAAAACACCTCCCCCCCCCCCAAATAAAACAAAAAACAAAAAAACCAAACAACAAACACAGCCCTTAAAGAAAAACAACTACCCCCTTCTCCTTACAAAAATTTAAAAAAATCCCACTTCAAGTATACATATTCTTGAAAAGACACTAACAAGTATACATTGTGCATATGTGTGTGAGGTGTGTGAGTGTGTGAGTGTGTGTGTGTGTGTGTGTGTGTGTGTGTGTGTGTGTGTGTGTGTGTGTGTGTGTTGTGTGTGTGAATGTGAGTGCGAGTGTGAGTGTGTGTGTGTGTGTGTGAGTGAGAGTGTGTTTGTGTATTTAAGCGCTTGTGTATGGATGAATGTTTGTATGCCTGAGTGCGTGTGGACATGCAAACATGTGTGTGTGTGCGCAAGTGCATGCACGTGCATAAGTGTGCATATAATCTTGTGTGAGTGTGTGTGTATGTTGCATGTATGCATATGTGTGTGTGAAAGTCCATACGTGTGTGTGAAAGTCCATACTCATGAGTGGATACACATGCATGCATGATATTTCCATGATTACCTTTCGAATCATATCTCTCAGGGCCACACGTTTCCCGTACTCACTGCCCGCGAACAGCAGTTCCTGTTTTATCAAGTGTGTTGCTGAGTTCCTGGAAAACAGACATCCGTGACACACTCTACTTTCAAAATCAAAATCATCTTTAATTAATAATTAACAGGCCCTGTAGCCAAGTGGTTGAGACTGTTTGACTTCAGTCCCTTCTGGATCCATGAAGTCACGGTTTGGAATCATGGATGTGGCATCTGGTCAATCAAGGACGGGGATCTCTATGATCTCCCACATCAACTTTTAAGTGCAGACCTGCCAGCGCCTTGATTCCCTTCATATGATCCTATAATTCTTGTCAGCGTTCAGTCGGATACAGAAACACAAACATACCCAGGATACATCCCTGAAGTTGGAATGCGGCTACCTTCATGGTGGAAAAAAAACGGTCGAATACACAGAATCTTACCACTGATGAACCTCAAAGCTCTTGCCATGGGAAAAAAATCAACAAACAAATCAAACTCATTTATCGTTAATGAATAAAGTAAAAAAAACAAACCCAAGCACAAAAAACCACTTTTACAACGAAATACCCCACTCTTTTTTAAAGAAATGTAATGACAAACATATGAATTCTATGCTGGAGATATCAACCTCCCGCCCCACAACCATCCTTGAATTTCTTATCCTCAGATAACAACAACAACAAAAAAACCCAACAACAATAGATCAAACATAAAAATCCTCAAAAATTACTTCTCAAGACCTCATTTCAAAACGATTGAAACAACATTCAAAAACTGTTCAGACAACAGACTTTTTTTCCACTCTGTCGCTGGCCCACAATTGGATTGATCACTGATATGTCACTACTCTCCACTACACTCCAGTTAAAACATTGCAGACAACCAACCAACCAACCAACCAACCAACCAACCAACCAACCAACCAACCAACCAACCAACCAACCAACCAACCAACCAAGCGAATGGCAACCCTTCCCCTTCACCCCATGTGGAGCAATACCAGCAGTAACCTAACCTTGACCCGTCTCCTCCTATCAACCACCTTCATTTGCTGAAAGGCCAGTGACCCCATGATGTGTGACTTATGTGTGGGTAACCATCAGCTATCTGCGTCTGGAGTGTCGACATGTCCAGGATATTAGACAAGCATTTTACAGCAGACTCCCTTAAGATCTTTTTTTCTTGATGTTCCTCCGGAAAACCATTTTTAACTTCCTCAGAGAATCAGACTTTTTCCCATCTGATATGAGTGAAGGTGTTATGGTTGGTCACTAAGGTTGATTTAAGGAATCCTGTTTGGGATTTATCTCAGTTTACGTGTGGTTGATGTGGTTTTTCCCACAACGTGGTGCTCGCCCTGGGCTGACCCTTATGGCTGACCAGGGCGTCGATACAAGGAATGACAGCAGAATTGATTTTATACCCTGTTATTATCCGTATTTAGTGCCACACTTTTATGGTGCAATTTAAAATTTGACGAGGTGACAGTCCTGATATGGCGTGTGTGGTCGGTGGGGCTATAAATAAACAAATGCTTGGCTTGGACTGGAGCTGTGTTGACTGACCTTGCCCCCACGTTGAGGTGGACGAAGCAGTCAGGCTCCGAGGTCCTGCACAGCACCTTCAGGTCCATGCAGAAGGTGGCGCTGAAGAAAGCACGACGCAGGTTCTCTGACGTGCAGGCACTGGTGATGACATCCAGCTGGCACAGACAGACAGACAGACAGAGCATAGCCATCAATGGTGATGACATCCAGCTGGGACAGACAGACAGACAGACAGAGCATAGCCATCAATGGTGATGACATCCAGCTGGGACAGACAGACAGACAGACAGAGCATAACCATCAATGGTGACTGGGGCAGACAGAGCATAACCATCAATGGTGACTGGGGCAGACAGAGCATAACCATCAATGGTGACTGGGGCAGACAGAGCATAACCATCAATGGTGACTGGGGCAGACAGAGCATAACCATCAATGGTGACTGGGGCAGACAGACAGACAGACAGAGCCTAGCCATCGATCATCAACACTGTTTCTCCACTTCTTTGGAGCATAAAATTCTGGCTGCTCTTAGGAAAAGCACATCATTTGCAAGAGCAGCATCACCCATTTAAAAAAAAAACTTATATACATTCCTTGTTAAGATTTTTTTATGTGTTTGAATGTAGTGTGAGTGTGAGTGTGTGCGTGTGTTTGTGCCTATGCACATGTATGCGCATGTATGCATATCCATGCATGCATTTTTCTCTTTTTGTTCCTCGGCTAGAACTGCAAGGTTCACCAATGGTGACATTTTTGCATATGTGACTGTCTTTGCGCACCATTAAGGTAGCCACATTCCAAATTCTGGGAATGTATTCAAGCACATGTTCACAAGTGTAAGTTGTGAGAAAAAAACTGGAAGGAAAACAGAATGGGAGGGGAGCAGGAGCAGGGGTATTGCTGTTGTTACTGTATGATTTACATCCCAGGGAAGGTTTAGGGGCAGTAGAGGGGTAGGTAGGGTGTGTTCTCACCTGGTCTTTGAAGCCCGTGTCCCCATCCTCCATGAGCTTGTCTGATTCATCAATCACCAGCCACTCCACCCTGCACACACCACGCCCCACACACCATCACAGACATGTGTGCACACTCTCAGGGTGCATGCATACATGTATAACTGCATCCCTGCATGCACACACACACGCACGCACGCACGCATGCACGCACACACACACACACACACAAACACATGCCCACGCATGCACACACACACACACACACACACACACACACACACACACACACACACACACACACACTGACACAAACACACACACACACACACAAACACATGCTCACGCACGCACGCACGCACGCACACGCACGCGCGTGCACACACACACACATACACACACACACACACACACACACACACACACACACACACAACACACATACACAAACACACACACACACAAACACACACACACACCAACACACACATACACACAACACACATACACACAACACACACAAAAACAGGGTCACACATGCGCGCGCACCCACGCACACACACATGCAAACGCACACACAGGTGCGAGTGGAGTTCTCACCTGCTGAGATCGATGAGGGGAGGGTCGTGTTTCAGCATAAACACCAGCCGGTTTGGTGTTGACACCAGTATGTCTGTTTTAAAACACAGCAAGATAACACTGTTGTCTATTGCACTGTATCGTACACCACTTCATTCACAAACACACACACACACACAGACACAGACACAGACACAGACACACACACACACACACACGCACGCACCACACACACATGCATGCAAACACCTCTATATCATATTTTATTAAAAGCATAAAAAATCTTTGATAATTATGGATTATAACTTTGATGAAGAGACAACCGAATGTATATTTGCATGTGTTTGCTTTTGCACATTTGTGTGTAAGAGCATTCCTACATTTGTGTTTGAGTATATATATGTGCAAGTGTGTGTGAGTGTGTGTGTGTGTGTGTGTGTGTGTGTGTGTGTGTGTGTGTGTGTGTGTGTGTGTGTGTTGTGTGTGTGTGTATGTGAGCGTGCTCATATAATCCTGTTGTGTTGTATCATGTTGTATGGCATAACATGGCATTGTATAGTCTTGTACTTATACAGGCCTAGTGTGTAGTGAATGGTATGGTATTATACTGTACAGTTTTGTATTTATAGTCAGGGTACATTTTTCCTAACATTAAGTTCTAAAAATTCTCAATAACTTACCCTTTTTAACAGTGAAAATTACAATACTCCCCCCCCACCCCCACCCCCCCAACCACACACATGCAACAAACTATCAACAAAACCAAAACCAAACAAGCGCAAGCGCAGAACTACAACACTGAAGTCAAAGAAAAAGAGACCGACCAAGTTTCTTCTTGGAGTTGGGGCCAAACTTGGCGGCTTTCGAGGCGCTGTCGATGTAGTGACAGCGGAAACCAATACCTTCCGACAACTGACGACACACCTGTATTGTCTGCACACACACACACACACACACACACACACACACACACACACACACACACACACACAAACACACACATACACGACCTGATAACACAGCTGTAATGACAAGCAGCACTCACATGTGCATGCCCGCACATATACTTACCTCACACACACACACACACACACACACACACACACACACACACACACACACACACACACACACACATCCCCCCCCCCCCCCACACTGGTCCAAACACATCCTTTATTGTACACGCTTTCATACATGCTTCTACACTTAAATGTGCACACTCTTAGATTGGTCCATGCCCATAGCTTTTTTTGTGTGTCTAATATCACTTTAATGTGAACAGACGTAAATTGAAGACCAACCCAGCAACTGCTGACACACCTTAATATCTGACACACAAGGAACTGCAAGGTTGAAAAGGATGATGAGTAAATAATGTGGAAACAAAGTGTTTAAAGTGGGAGGTCATGCATACTTTCATGTCAATAAAAAGAAAAAAAAAGAAAGAAAAAAAAAATGCAAACGAGTCGGTAAGTCACTTAAGCCTACTGCTGGTGCCCCCACCTGCTTGGCCAGTTCCCGCGTGGGCCCCAGGATGACAGCGCGGACACCCTGGTTGTGGGGTTGCCCCAGGTGATGGAGAACGGGGATGACAAAGGACGCCGTTTTCCCCGACCCTGTGGGGGCTCCCGCCATGATGTTGCGCCTCTGTCGTTAAAATGTTGCATTGCGGTCACTGATACTGGCAGAGTGAACTTTTCATTCATTCTTTTATTACACACACACACACATAAGCTTGTGCATACACATACACATAAACACACACACACATGTATGCATGTATGCATGGACACACATAGTCACACACACACACACACACACACACACACACACACACACACACACACACACACACACACACACACACACAACACACACAACATATATGCTTTCATCCCTCTTTAGTTCTGTCTCCTTCTTTTACCCCTTTAGACAGTTTTGTCTCCAGGGAAAGACATGAGCCATAAGGAACAACAACAACAACAAAATTCATGTCTCAATAATATTTTGCCTAGAGGTTTTAGTTTGGGGTTTTAGGGGGGGTGGGTTGTTTATCAATCTTGGTCCTGATAACCACCACAAAGAACACACAAAATAAAATTCAACCTGAACAGTTTTGTGGGTAAGGTAAAGAGCAAAGAGAGACAACTTGCAAGTCTTATCTGTTCTTCCTCATAATATTGCACACACATTGTTTGTAAGAATGGATTTTAATGTAACTCATGCGCAATGTCTGTGATTTTGGTCAGTTTTATTTCTTGATAAAAGGTCAGTGCAAACCTATGATCGATGTACTGCTTGGGTTTTTTTTCTAACTGGATGAGATGACTTTTCTTGCTAAAGAATGTTTCAAACACTGTGAATGTACAATTTGTAGAGCTCTATAAAAAAGATGTAATCTGCCTCCTTGATCTAGTCCACAGAAAGCCCTCATTGATTAATTCATATCCCCTGGTTTGCTGCTCAAAGGAAAAGCTGGTAGGGGATTACTTTACAAGATTCATATACTGACAACTGAGAGATGCTATAGCTGTATGGTTAAGGCTGTTCAAGTTCAACCCCATGGGTCCATGAAGTCCTAGGTTTGCAGCTCAGTGGCATCTGATCTGTTAAGGGTGGGCATTTTTGATTTTACGATCTCTGAGGTCAACTTCAAGTGCAAACCTGCCGGTGCCTTAATTTACCTTGTTGTATACGTATACATACACATAAAATCAAATACATATTAAAGCTCCTGTAATTCATATATAATATGATAGCGCTTGGTGGGTTATGGAAACATGAACATATCCAGCATACATCCTAAAATGTGGTTACCTTCATGGTGGGCAAAAATGGTCATATGTTTAAAATGCAAAATCTCACCATTGGTGAACCTCAGTGCTCTAGCCAAGGAACAACCCCCTCCCCCCAAAAAAAACAACAACAAAAACAACAACCCCCCCCCCCCCCCCCCCCAAAAAAAAAAGCCTGACTGAAATTCAACAAAAATAGTCAATTAAATATCAACTGCATGTAACTGTCAACCCATCATGTATCATGTAATTTTCAGACAGTCAGTACTCACCGCCATCATGATGGGAATGGCCTGCATCTGCACTGGGGTGGGGATGGTGAACCCTGCACGGTCGATGTTGCGTAGGATCTGCTTGTGGAGGGCATTGCGCTCCTGCAGGTCCTCAAACACCACTATAGGGTCTGGAACACTTCGGCCCACAGTGTGGATCCTGTGCCGATTCTTCAGTTCGTTGATCTGCATTCATAAGCAAAGACGAGCTGGTACTGGTGCTGGTAGGGTCAGTATTTAAAGGAAAGTGTCTGTGATGCCTGCTGGTCTTGTCTCTATAGGTAGTATAGACCACAGCTAAACGTGGCCGTGTTACCATGGATCCTATATCTATATAGCCTATAGCCAAGTGGTGAAGACTGTTAGACTTCAATCCCATGGGTCCATGAATAAATGGTTTGAATCTCGGTGGTGTCTGGTGAATTAAGGATGGAGATTTTTATGATCTCCTATGTCCTCTTCAAGTGAAGACTTGCCAGTGCCTTGATTATTAATAATTCTGTTGGTGTACACAAGCAGAAGATCAAACATGCATGTTAAACTTAAAGATCTAATAATTTATGTCAGTGTTTAGTGGGTTATAGAAACATAAACTTGATAAACATACTGAGCATACATCCCTGACAACTACATTCATGGTTGGCAAAAGCAATGGCATACACAAAGTCTCACCAACTTCAGAGCTTTAGCTGCAGAATGATTAAAAAAAAAAGAGTTGTGTTTTTGACTCTGTCAGTGTTTTAGTTTTATATACATGTATGTATACACGTGAATGTACAAAAAACAGTTTAACAAATGAACACCACCATTTAAGTTTCAGAGTAATGTGAAGGACACAATTTACATTCTGTGTGTGTGTGTGTGTTTGATGTGTGTGTGGTGTGTGTGTGTGTGTGTGTGTGTGTGTGTGTGTGTGTGTGTGTGTGTGTGTATGTGTGTGTGTGTGTGTGTGTGTGTGTGTGTGTGTGTGTGTGTGTGTGTGTGTGTTGTGTGTGTATGTGTACGTGTGTGTGTGTGTGTGTGTGTGTGTGTGTGTGTGTGTGTGTGTGTGTGTGTGTGTGTGTGTGTGTGTGTGACTCTGTGTGTGTGTGTGTGTGTGTGTGTGTGTTGTGCGTGTGCGTGTAATGTGTATCTGTGTGTGTGTGTGTGTGAGTTTAATATGCAATCACTGAAATAAATTATATTCTCAATCTCAGTTTCTTGTGATACTAATTAATCATCCTAATCAAATGATTCTGTCTTGAGTCAAAAATTTCTTCTCTTTTGAAAAAAATCATATTTTCTTCTTGTTTTTTTCCCCCTTCAAAATCTTCCTTTTTGTTTCATATATATTGTATATCATTGAGTTGACCTTTTGAATGTACCATAAATAACAGATTTCAAATTATGCATAACTTCACATTTAATAGCTTTATAAACTGTTTCTTTTTATATTACTGACAACTAGATTTTAAAAAAGAAGTACAACAAAATCTATTCAGCATTTTCCCATGAAAAAAAGGTCTTATTTGTTTGTTCTGCCCTCTGTGCATAACACTACTCACCTCCTGCAAATGTTGTTGTTTTGCTGTTCCCTGCTTCTTTTTCTTCTTCTTTTTCTTCTTGCCATCTCCCTGTGATGTTGGTGATGGTGGCGAGGCCTCTAAAGTGTTGTCCTCTGTTGCCTCATCTTCTTGAATTGTAGTATCTGCAGAGATCCAATTATATATGCACATGGTTCCATTAAAGAAAAAGCTTTATATATAGTAAAAACTAAAAATGAATAAAATCGATGAAATTACAGTGAAATATTTCAGCAAAAATTATCTGATGATAATTTTATTTTAAGAAACAATAACTGATTAGAAACATAATTTGAAAAAATTTTTTTTTTTAAGTGTAAAAAAAAAAAAAAAATCAGAAGGGACAAGGGCAGTGAGAGGTGAAGTGGAGAATGTAACTGTGTTACAAAAACTATTACAAAAAAAAAGAAGTAAATAGTAACTAGTATTACACTTACAGTATAAATTTTTATGTATTCTCACATTTTTTCAGACGATGTATAATGTATTGTAATAATTAATAATAGTATATTAGTATGTAATATACAGGTCTCAGCGGAGTCTTATGGAATTTACACTATAATTTGTATTAAAAATACTAATAGACCCCCCACCCAAAGAAAACCAAAAAACAAAATACCCCCGACAACAAAAACCAAACCAAACAAAAAACAAACATCCCCTTTCCCCACAATTGGCCACACCAAACACACACATAGTTACACACACACACACACACACACACACACACACACACACACACAACACACACACACACACACACACGCACATGCGCACATTGACATTATTATTATCTTGACAGCAAATTGTGGAAAAATTTACTGTCAATAAAAACAGGCCTACCCCTAGACTGTTTCTGCCCAGGCCCCATAATAATCTAGATATTTATAAATATAAATCAAGCCTTGCATATTCAGGAAGAATATAGTGGAATAACCTTCCTCCTTTTCTAAAATCAGTTCCTTCAAAACAAATGTTTAAGAAACTTTTGAAGTTCATCTGATGGACAAACTAATGTTCTATAAGTCAGTGTTTATGTTTGATACTACCTCACATTTGGCTGCTTGTTGTTATTCATGCCCATGTTATTTTGTATTTTTATCATTTGTAAAAACTGTATATGTATGACGTGAGCTTATGTTCTACTGTCTTGGGTTTGTTTGTTTTTATCTTGAGAGATATGTTGGAAGGAAATCCTCATTTATTTTAGTTTTTTTCAACAAAAGTTGATATTTCTCTTTGAATGTTTTAGAATTCAATTTTCATGATTTTTTTTTTGTGAGGGCAGGATGAAAAAAAGTTGTGTAAACTTAATCTTTTACCCTCAATAAAGATCATTTTGACTTGACTTAACACACACACACACATACAGTCACACACACACACACACACACACACAGGGTTCGCGCTAGGATTTTTAAAACCGGTACTGCGAGTTCCCATTTCAGAGATATCTTGACCAACTCCCCCAAAATCGGTCCCAGAAAATAAAATCCGGTACGTACCGTGAACAACACGAAACTATTCAGGGGGGGGGGGGGGGGGGGGGGGGGGGGGGGGGGTTGTTCAGCAGCAAAACTAAAATTAATCTAAATTGAACGCAAATCTCCCAGAGACTTTGACTGCCGTGCTGCTGCCACTCGCTTCTTGGGCACGAAGCCACGCAGGAAATAGGATTTTTTTCTAGCGCCTGTGCCACTGTCTGACACAGTCTGTTGTTTTGCACATTATTCGTGTGACTTATATTCTTCTTTCTTGTTTCTATGCTTAGGCTCATCTAGATCTTTCATTCAATTTAAATTTAGTTTTCGACTCTTCTCTCTCAAAGCAACACGCAAATTCATAGTCATAGAGCCTCCGCTTTTTGCTTTTCGTTAGAGTAGGCCATAGAGTAGGCCATCGTGTGCCGGTGGGAACAGATGACATTTACAAAACTGCATACACACGGGGACTGGATGTAAAAAAGCACAGCAGTGCTTATTCCATTATCCTCGATATAAAAGATTTAAAGAATAAAGAATAAATCAATCTAGGCCCCATTTACTCATTGTGAATGGAAGTCACTGTCATGCCGAGAAGAGCGCCAAGCTCTGTTCTTTCACAGTAAAGCTTGCTGTTCTGCGTGCTGGGCTAATAATGAGGCTGGCGCCAAAGATAAGACTTAAGAGTTCGTCGGAATGGGGTGGAAAGGGGTAGAGGCGCATGACAGACTGTCAGAAAATGTCACTTCAGACTTTTTTTTTTGAGACGGAAATCCAATCGGTCACAGGCAAACAGAATCGGTACGCGGTACCGGCTGCTTCGAAAATTTTCGGTATTCCCTGTTTACAATCGGTAAAATACCGACAATTACCGGTTATCGCGAACCCTGACACACCACAACACACACACACACACACACACACACACACACACACACCACACACACACACACACGTGCACGTACGGTTGTTGGGCCTTTTTAAGGGGTGAAGCCCAGTTACTGCTGATATGAAATCTAAGGAGAAGCCCTCCATGATGAATAACTTTCGAAGGTCGTTAAAAGTAAATTCAACACGTGGGCATTGGGAAACCACGCACTGACAAAGTGTTACTGTTTAAATAAATCGGTTTCTTGTCGCAATTGGCGCCACAATAATAGGTAGCAAAACTTGTTAGAGAGTCTAAATAGTTCCATGATACTTAACATACGGTTGATTTACATCTATTATAAGCATATAACATAACAATCAAAACTTCCCATCTTTTGTGGACTACCAGGTTGTCGAGACTCTCAGCGACATGCTTGCGATTGAACTAAGCCTTCAGAAATATTTATACTGAGAGCACGCATACTAAAGACTCACCCGTGGCATTATCCCGTTTGGTGGGTGCCAAATTTGCTGGAGGTTTGGTAAATTTTACTCCAAAACACAACTTTCGGAACAGGTCCGTGTCCATGCTGCCTCAATCTTCCGGAAGTAGGGCCTCGCGTAGTAGTTGAGAGTTATCTAGCCTATCGTCAATAATACTAAAATCTATATACCGAAAGTTACTCAGATCACAATGTCGGTAACATTCGATGTATTCAGAAACAAAGAGAAAATACCGAAGTCGGTAAGACTGATAGGTTGTTTTCGCGTGTGCAAGCAAACAAACAGATAAGTAAATAGAGATATAGACAGAGCAATGAAATCAGGAAGCGACAGGAGAGTACGAGTAAAGGTGGAGGATGAAAGCTTAAAAATGTCCCATGGGCAAACCCAGGGACTTTAAAAAAAAAAAAAAAGGAAAAAAAAAAGAGAAGCAAGCATACGGTCCCCACGTGCTCTGTGTGTGTGTGTGTGTGTGTGTGTGTGTGTGTGTGTGTGTGTGTGTGTGTGTGTGTGTGTGTGTGTGGTGTGTGTGTACGCGCGCACGCGCGCGTGCGTGCGTGCGTGTGTGCGTGTGTGCGTGCGTGGGCGTGTGTGTGTGTGCGCGCGTTTTTTTTCCCCCGAGGATAATGGAATAAGCACTCGTGTTCTTTTTCTTTCTTTTTCTTTAAAAAAATTGTCGGCACTGGTGTTAACTCCAGAGAAAAAATCCCTTTGAACAAGATTCGAACCCGGATCAGCAGATCAGATCAGCGGATAACGAGCGCAATGCGCATCACTCTAACCACCACGTGAGCGCGCGCGCGCGCGCGTGCGTGCGTGCGTGTGTGTGTGTGTGTGTGTGTGTGTGTGTGTGTGTGTGTGTGTGTGTGTGTGTGTGTGTGTGTGTGTGTGTGTGTGTGTGTGTGTTCGTTTTAACGGTTATCCACTAAAAAGAAAACATTCAATATAATAGACATGTAGGCCTATGGGGAAAGGAAAGATGAAAAAAAAAGTGTCAGTCCGTTCGTTTGGACAGCTGAATGGTAGACAAAAGGAAAAACAGATCTAACCATAAGAAACTTACTGAATTCTACATTCAAAAAGAATACAAAGAGAAACAGATCAAAGTCTTTCTGGAACAAATACGGGAGAATATAGCAGGAAACAGACAAGAAGGAGGCGACAAAAAAAAAAAAAAAAAAAAAAGAGGAACAAGACAGAAACAAAGAGAGGGATAGAAAAGATGGAATCCCAAGCAGAGAATTTCCAGAAGGTGGGGATGGTATTTGTACTGACAAGTCCCCCGCCCCGGCATTCCCGCAGGTGAAATTCGGTATGATCAATGGTCTAAAGGTAGTGCACCTATCTAGCAAGCGAGAAGTCGCAGGACTGGTCTCTGTTTGAACCCAAACTCCCCCCCCCCCCCTATCCACTAGACCTTGAGTGGTGGTCTGGGTGCTAGTGCTTCAGATGAGACGATAAATAGAAGGTTCTGTCCGCGGCATACATTACGTAAAAAGAACCCCACGGCAACAACAGAGTTGTCCTTGGCAAAATTCTGTAGGAAAAAAAGCCTCTGTCACAGAGGATCCAATTCACATGCAGAGAATTTTTTTTTTTTAATACAGAAAGAAGACAGAAATGGCTGGCGTTGCTTTTATGGTGACACACTCTTCCTTGGGAGAGCAACCCCAGTTTCAGTCAGATTTATAAATCTGTCGTGGCTGAACGTGGAATGCAATACAATGCAGTACAGTACAATACAATATAAAACAACGCGATACAATTCAACACAACATAACACAACACAACACAACACACACATACGCACGCGCGTGCACGCATGCACACACGCATGTACGCATACACGCACGCACGCACACACACAAGCATGCGTGCACACATGCATGCATCCACGATTCTACACACACGACCCCCCCCCCCCCCTCACCACCACACACACACACACACCACACACACACACACACACACACACACACAAAACCGGTAATTCACATTTCATAATAATTTAAACCTAATAACTCTTTTGAACTACAGAGAAACAAAAAGTATTCATATCAATAAATGACTGGCGGGGGTTAAAGTGAAAGAGCAAAACATAAGTGCACAAAATTAATGACAATAATAACAATGATGAATTGGAGATGGTTAATACACTGACATAGCTGAAACGAAAGGGGGGGGGGGGGGGGGGGGGGTCATCTAAGAATCCTCCTCCCTTTCGATCCGACCTTATATCGATTTCGGTTGTCTCTCCTTCCCATAATGCCCTCTTAAAGTGTCGTCTGCTTCTCTCTGCGCCTTCAAATTTCTGATAGTGACTGAGCAGGAAGACTTATTTCCTAGAAGATGTCTCACGACGAAAAACTGCAATTCATCGACCGGGAGTTGCGCAGACTCCAAGCGCACTGTTTGAAGTCAGGATACAGCGCAAGTCAAGTGGAACAGTCTGCATCCTGCTTCTTCCAAGTGGCCAACAAAGCGAGGCGCGAAAAATGGTTGAAAAGAATGATAGGAGCGGGTGTGGTGGTGCTTTTGTGTGGTGTGGTGATGCAGTTTCGACTCCCTTTTGGCTTTGTGGCATTCATCTTGAGAAGTGCCCAGATCAAGGTAAGCTTTGTTGTTGTTGGTAATGTGACTCCAGGTTTAACTTGTCCACTCTTTGAAGACAGAAGGCGGCTATCTTAAGGGTGAGCAAACGGCCACATAATTATGCAGAATACCAACATTGGCAACCTCAGAGTGCTGGCTGAGGAAAGATAAACAAACAAAATGACCCCACAGAAACAACAAACAAACAAAAACTTCCCAAATCAAAAAAGCCCCCCCCCCCCCCCCCCCCCCCCCCCCCCCCCCTCCAAAAAAAAACAACAAGAAAAAAAAGCAAACAAACAACAAAAAAACAACAACCAAACAACAACCCCCCCCCCTCAACCCCCCCCCCCCTCCAACAATAGCAACAACAACAACAAAACCCCAACTTGCTCACGATACACTACCTAAGACTTCTGAAGGAGTGAAAGGAGAAGTCATCAATGAAAAAAAAAAGAAAAAAAAAGAATGCAGCTAACGGATATTACATAGTAAGGCTCTTATAGAACAGAATAAGTACGCATTCTGGTATGTTAAGTAGCGTTTTGTCTGTTTTATGAATAAGCGGGCAAAAGTCATAACTTAAAATGTTCACACATATGTTTTTATGGAGATCTATATAGGCTACACATGTCTCTCTCTCTCTCTCTCTCCTTTGTCATAATCGACGTGAAGTGCGCATTTTTTTTAACACCCTCCCCCCCCCTCCCACACACACTGAAATAAGGTGTAAATGACATGACAAACAGACACAGATACAAAATCGGCATAAAAAGATCTTTGACATTTTTAAATTTCGATTTTGAGATAACAAAGCATCGATTATAAAATGATCACGACACAAAACCGAATTATACAAAGAGGCAAACTGAAATACCAATGAGATCTTCATAAAGAAGGACACATTAAATAAATAAATAAACACACACACACACACACACACACACACACACACACACACACACACACACACACACACACACCACACACACACAAAGCGACAACAACGATCAATATCAGTTCAGAAAGAGAACAGTCCGAGAACAGAGTGGGAAACAGTCATATAAAGGGTAGGATGGGATGCAGTGTGTGTGTGTGTGTGTGTGTGTGTGTGTGTGTGTGTGTGTCGTGCGTGCGTGCGTGCGTGCGTGCGTGCGTGCGTGCGTGCGTGCGTGTGTGCGTGTGTGTGTGTGTTACTTATTTATCAAGCCTACATTTTATTTCAAGGATATTCTATTCTTTTATTTCAAGGATAATGGAATAAGCACTCATGTGCTTTTTTCTTTACACCTAGTCCCCATGTGTATGCAGTTTTGTTCATTTTGTCATCCGTTCCCACTGGCATACATTGGCCTACCGAAAAGCAGAAAGGGCTTTAACATGTGCGCAAGACATTCTGCGTGTGTTCGCACACGGGACCTCGGTTTATAGACTCATCCGAAGGATTTTTGGGGGAGTGGAGTCGGCACTGATGTTAACTCCAGAGGAAAAATCCTCTTGAACGAGACTCGAACCCGGATTAGCAGATCACAAGAGCATCACTCTGACCACCACGCTATCCTGGTGTGTGTGTGTGTGTGTGTGTGTGTGTGTGTGTGTGTGTGTGGTGTGTGTGTGTGTGTGGTGTGTGTGTGTGTGTGTGTGTGTATGTGTGTCTGCATGTGTCTGTGTCTGGTGCGTGGTATGTGTGTGTGTGTGTGTGTGTGTGTGTGTGTGTGTGGTGTGTGTGTGTGTGTCTGTGTGTCTGTATGTCTGTGTGTCTGTGTGTCTTGTGTCTGTCTGTGTCTGTGTCTGTGTCTGTGCAAGGTGTGTGTGTCTGTGTCTGTGTCTGTGTCTGTGCGTGGTGTGTGTGTGTGTGTGTGTGTGTGTGTGTGTGTGTGGAGAGAGAGAGAGAGAGAGAGAGGAGAGAGAGAGAGAGAGAGAGAGAGAGAGAGAGAGAGAGAGAGAGAGAGAGAGGAGAGAGAGAGAGAGAGAGAGATTAGGGGGTGCCATTGGACGAGAAGCAATTTACTCGGTTCGTTGACTGTCGGAATTGAGGGTAGTCGTCGGCGCTTGTGGCCCGATGGAGGCAACTATATTGGGTTAATATCTTCTATCTTTACACCACAGGGGGAAGAGAGAGGGCAGATTGATGGCTGGAAAATTAAACACAAGATGACGAGTTCGATAGGATTCAGTGGTTAAGGCAATGGATTGTCATTCCAAAAAAGTTGCTAGCCACATGGTTCGAATCTTGACAGAGTTCTTTGAGAGTAAAAATGTTGCCAGTTTTTTTTTTTAAAGAAAAATTCAGGTATGATCTGTCAACGATGTGAGTAAAAGACGAGTGTATAAATGAGGTGTGTGTGTGTGTGTGTGTGTGTGTGTGTGTGTGTGTGTGTGTGTGTGCTGTGCGTGCGTGCGTGCGTGCGTGCGTGCGTGCGTGCGTGCGTGCGTGCGTGTGTGCGTGCGTGCGTGCGTGCGTGCGTGCGTGTGTGTGTGTGTGTGATCCAGACGGAATTTTTACACAGAGAAATTTGCAGCGAGTGCACGTAGTAAATGTATTTAACACACAGTGCGGCGTTTCAGACCCTGACTCTGTGGGACTGGACTGAGGTGTACCAGAGCAACTGTCTGCTGACCAACCCCCTCTACTCCCCTCCTGATGACCTCACCCTGCAGCACTGTCAGGTGAGCGATTGAATGAAGGGGGGGAGAGAGAGAGAGAGAGAGAGAGAGAGAGAGAGAGAGAGAGAGAGAGAGAGAGAGAGAGAGAGAGAGAGAGAGTTTTTATATATATTTAAAAAAAATATTCTTTTATATCGAGGATAATGGAATAAGCATCCATATGCTTTTTTAAATCCAGTCCCCATGTGTATACAGTTTTGTAAATGTCATCTGTTCTCACCGGTACACGATGGCCTACTCTTACGTAAAGCGAAACAGGATTTAACGTGTGCGCAAGATGTTCTGCGTGCGTTTGCACACGGGGCCTCAGTTTTCAGTCTCATCCGAAGGACTTTTGGAGAGAGAGAGAGAGAGAGAGAGAGAGAGAGAGAGAGAGAGAGAGAGAGAGAGAGAGAGAGAGAGAGAGAGAGAGAGAGTGTGTGTGTGTGATTGAGTCCATTGTTGTTGTCGCGCGATTCCCAGTTTATAACACTCAGAGAGTAGAACCCGAATGCGCACTCTGACATGACCCATCCCACCTGGGAATCAACGCGAGGCTGAAAGTACACACTGTACACAAATAACGAAAGGAGAAACTGCAGACAGATGGACAGCAGGTTTTCACTTAGGTTCTTTAACATGAGCTACATATAGCGTCACCAGTTCCTTTTTTTTCTTTCTTGATATTTTTTCCACCTAGAAGACTGCATTTCCCCCCCACGAGAATAGCTTTTTAAAAAGGATTTTCGCCAGGAACAATCTCCTTGTTTATTTCTAGTTCTTTTTACACACGTCTTCATTCCTGTTGAACACGGATACCTAACTTTATCATCTCATCCAAAAAAAGACTAGCACCCAGACCTCCACTGACCACTTACATAATTATGATGGTGGGCATTTTCGCCAGGGACAATCTCCTCGTCTAGTTCTAGTTCTTTTTTCACACACGTCTTCATTCCTGTTGAACACGGATACCACCTAACTTTATCATCTCATCAAAAAAAAAATACTAGCACCCCAGACCTCCCTCCACTGACGACTTACATACGATGCTGGGCAGATCTGCGAGAGCGTGGGAGGGGGTGGAGCGGGTGGAGGGGGTGTCTGGGGAGGAGGTGATGGAGCGGTTCTGGCAGAGAGACCTACCTGTGCTGATGGAGGGAGGCCTGAACACCTGGCACAACCTGTCCCTCACCACACCCCGACACGTCGCCAAGGTGAGGGGGAGGGTAGATAGAATGACAGACAGACAGACAGACAGGCAGACAGATAGACAGGCGGGCAGGCAGAAAGGCGGGTGGGCGGGAAAGCAGGCAGGCAGACAAGTCAAACAATATTAGTGAAATGTTTATTTTTCTCTCTTTTTTCCCCCCTAGATAGATGGCTTGATGAAAAAAAAAGCAAATCAATGCTTATTCAATGTACCATCTGAAAATATTAATTTGACTTGACTTGACAGGCAGACAGGCAGGCAGGCAGGCAGGCAGGCAGGCGGGCGGGCGGGCGGGCGGGCGGGCAGGCAGGCGGGCAGGCGGGCGGGCGGGCGGGCAGGCAGGCAGGCAGGCGGGCGGGCGGGCGGGCAGGCAGGCAGGCGGGCAGGCAGGCAGGCAGACAGACAGACACGAACGCACGCACGCACACACCGACACACACGCACACAAGCACGCACGTACGCACACGCACGAATACCCATACGCACGCACACACATAACTTATTTTACAGAATTATTTCACTTTTCACTGGATAGACGGTAAAATGAAGACCCCTCCCCCTCACACGCACGCACGCACACACACACACACACACGCAAGCACACACACACACACACACGGGGACTGGATGTAAAAAAGCACTTAATGAGTGCTTATTCCATTATCCTTGATATAAAAGAATAAATAAAACACACACACATACACATACACACACACACACACACACACACACACACACACACACACACACACACACACACACAGCGCGCGCGCGCACAAACACACACACACACACACACACACACACACACACACACACACACACACACACACACACACTTATTTGACAGGTTCCCCCCCCCCCCTTCTTTCTTCCTTTCGTTTTTTGATTGTCTTTCTTTCTTTCTTTCTGTTCTTTTCTTTCTTTCTTTTCTTTCTTTCTTTCTTCCTTCCTTCCTTCCTTCCTTCCTTCCTTCCTTCCTTCCTTCCTTCCTTCCTTCCTTTTCTTGATTGATTGTGTTCTTTCTTGAATTTCTTTCTTGTTTTCTCCCTTTCTTATTTCTTTATTGCTTTTAAAATAATCTCTTTTCCTGTCTGTCTACGTGGTCTGTTCATATGTCGGTCTGTCTGTGTGTCTGTCAAACTATCCAATCATTCGGGAGGTTGGAGACACCGCTGTCTGTGTTTTTACCTCCATTCCTCCTTCTTTCTTTTCCTATATCTCTTTCTATTTTTTGACTATCTACGTGTGTGGAACTGTCTAGATATTTGAGAATCGGGGCACTGAGATGGTCAGTGAGTAGACTGTGCCTCCACCTCCAGCCTGGCTCCTTTATTTTTTTGCATTCCTTCCTTCTTTCTTCCATTCTTCCTTCTATCTTTACTTCCCTAAAGGCACTAAAGTTATCCATTTATTCAAGAGGTTAGAGACGTTACAGTCTTCACCAAGCTGTGTCTTTTTCCTTCCTTTTTTCGTTCGTTCGTTCGTTCCTCCCTTTCTACCTTCCTTCCTTCCTCCTTTTTTCCCTTCCTTCGTTCCTTCGTTCCTTCCTTCCAGTACCACATAGTCCTGTTATTCCAGAGTTTGCAGACACTGCAGTCTTCACCAGGCTGCGACTTTTTCCTTCTCTCTTTTTCGTTTTTGTTTTGTTGCATCAAAACATCGAGTTTCTTCTACAGCTAGGCTGCTTCTCCTCCTTCTGTATTTTCCCTTTGTCTTCATCATCTTTCTTTCTCCATTTCTCTCTTCCCTTCATTGCCCTATGTGCCCGACTGTCCAGTTGTTCGAGAGGTCGGAGACTCTGCAGTCCACCCCAGGCTGTGCCTTCACCTCCAACCTGGCCTCACAGTATGGCGGACACCGGTCCTTCCTGCACCATCTGCTCACCCGCGACTTCCCCCCTTATTTCGCCCACTGGTCAGTCCCTCTTTCTTTCTGTGTCTGGCATGATTGTGGTGTAGCGTAAGTGGAAACTTGTTGAGTGTTTGACCTTGAGGTAGCTGGAAGCGATCAGTGTTTTTGTTGATGATGATTTGCTATGCTGTGGTTTTGGTATGCTATGGTGTGATGCCGTATTGTAGCATATCGTATGTGATACACAATATTTATGCCATGATTTTATCGTGTCATTTTGTGTCGTATCATATCACATCATATGTAATTATATGTAAAGCATAATATCATAAGGTAGATGATATTATGTGATATAATACCATACCATACCATACCATACCATACCATACCATACCATACCATACCATACCATACCATACCATACCATACCATACCATACGATGCTGTGCTGTACAGTACTGTGCTGCACTGTACTGTGCTATACAGCACTGTACTGCACTGTACAGTACTCAACTATACTATGCTATTCTGTACTATACAATAGGCTACTATACTGCACTGTACTGTACGGTAAGATAATATACTATACTATACAGTGCGATGCGATGAGATGCGATACAGTGCGATGTGATACTATTCAATGCTATGTTATGTTATGTTATGTTATGTTATGCTATGTTATGCTATGCTATGTTATGCTCTGCTATGCTATGCTTTATTGTCATTGCTTTGTGTCGTATCGTATCAGATATGACATGATATTGCATTATATCTTGTTATGTATTATTTGCACTGTTTTGCATTGCATTGCGCTGCGCTGCATTGAATCCCACTGTACTGTATGCATTGTGTTGCATTCTATTGTATTTTATTGTATCACACTGTTCTGCAGGGAAAACTGCGAAGGGAGAGCAGGCAAAGTGTTACGCACGGTATTCCCACGTCTTGGGTTCCTTCCCCCTGCCGTGCAGATGGCGCCCTACAGCTGGCTCTTCCTGTCACGTGACTACCGAGGCTCCATCTTTAAACAGGTGGACGTCCTCAGCCTTTTCTCCTTGTCTTTTATGTCTGTTCTCATTTTGTCACGTAATGACACAGCTGCCATCTTTTGTCCTGCTACCTTTGCCTTTTGCTAGGTCTCTCCGTCTGTCTATCTGTCTTGTCTCAGTTTGTGTGTGTATATGTCTCTGTGTGTCTCTTCCTAGCTCTTTCCCTCTCTGCCTGTCTCTGTCACCCTCTCTGTCTCTTTCTGTGTCTCTGTCTGTATGTCTATCGTTTTGTATTGTATTGTACTATGTATTTCTGTGTGACTGATTATCTTCAGGCGTTTGCTTATTTCTTTGTTGTTTATCTTTTATTATCATACATTTTCCTTGGCTGAGGGCTGGATGACCCCCCCCCCCTCCCCCACACACCAAAAACACACAATACAAAACCTATCATGTGTGCGTATTCCTTCCCTTCAATAATAAAAAAAAAGTTTAAAGCTTTCAAAGTTTCACAAGTTTCTCCCTCTCAATAATTGCTTATTCGAATATTTATCCTTTTTTCATAGCAAATTTCATCACAGGAAAGTCTCAGTTTCTGCGTAAACAGCATTCCCACCTTTTTGAAACTCTTTGTTGGAAATTTCATCTTCTTAGTCAGTCTCTTTTTTTGTCTTTTTCATTGTCTTTAAATCGTCTTTTACTCTCTTGCTTATTTTCCATACTTCCAGTCTATTCTCCTGATTATTCTTTTTTAAAGAGAGAATTTGACGTTGTTCTTTAATCTGTTTATATAGATTTTCCTCATAACTGTGTTATTCTGGGAACCGGATAATAAAATTGAAAACGCCGGAAAAAGCACATGAGATACACACATCTTGCAGCATTTTTCGAATTACCAATACGGCGTTTCACATGTGATTTAGTTTTTATTGCTTTGAGGTGTTTGTTATCTCTATTCATGCCTTTTTTTTTTTAAACCCATGGATGACTAAAGTGAGCGGGATAGCTGGCATTCTTAACACAGCATAAACACACACACACAAACATGCACACACACACACACACACACATAACACACACACACACATACACACAACACACATCCACACACAACAAACATCCACACAACACACACACACACACACACACACACACACACACACACACACACACACACACACACACACACACACACACACACACACACACACACACACACACACACACACACACACACACACACACACACACACACACACACCACAGCTAATCATGTTGCCTCCCGATAACAACAACAACAACAACAACAATCATAACAAAGTCTGATGGTGAGGGGCACACTACGGCAGGTGGAGATGCGGCAGCCCCTGATGATGGTGGTACAGATCAGCGGACACATGGACATACGCCTGGAAGCCCGCAAACCCTGCCACACCTTCTGTCCGCTGCTGCACCTGTCTCTGCAGCCTGGCCAAGTCTGTGAGTGCCTTCAGATATCGTCATCATCATCATCATCGTCATCATTATCGTCGTCGTCATCGTCATTGTCGTCGTCGTCATCATCATCATCATCATCATCATCATCATCATCATCATCATCATCATCATCATCGTTAGACTCATCGTTGTTGCTGTTATCATCGTTGTCGTCATCATCAATGATATTATTTATTCGTTGTTAGATGAACGTTAAGTTGTACTGACATGAATTTTTGAAAGGATGATTATACAGCAAATAAAACCCCATATATTAACAAGAAACAAACGTATTTGAATAGCAAAAAAGTCTTCAAAACAACAACAACAACAACAAAAAGATCAAAGTGAACATGAATAGTTACTATTTGAAAAAAAAGCACGACTGTTTAAGGAAAAAAAGATGTTCACACGCACGCACGCACGCACGCACACACACACACACATACACACACACGCACGCGCACGGCGCGCACGCACGCACGCACGCACGCACGCACGCACGCACGCATGCGAGCCTTTCAATTTATGTTCAGAATTATTTACTTTATTATTTTACTTTTACACGAGTTACCCTTTTTACATTGATAGTCTTTCGTTATTTCTTGCATTATTTTGTTACTTTTGAACGCCTCTTGTCTTTTTCTTTTCTGTTTTTCTTTCTTTGTTTTTGTTTCGTCTAATATTCATAGATGGTAATAGACACTAAACTGATAAAGAGATAATATACACATTCTGCCCCTGCTATTTGTTTCAGTGATGGTAACGGAGTTCCTTTGGAAACTGAGTTACCTCCCCTCTTCAGATGGAGAGAGCCTGGCAGTCGGCTTAGGTGGTAGTTTTTAAACGGCACCGTGACGTCATGAAGGTTAATGACATCAGCTTCTTTACGTCGTTTTATTTTCCTTGTTCATCATAAAACTCTCATCAATTTGAGGGTCACTTCTGAATAGATGTAGAAAGTTAAATCATGTTAGCTCTTGGGAACAGAGTTTTAGCTTTCTGAGAATATTGGACATTTTCTCTCCGATATGAGTTAACATGTCATAGTTCTATACTACAGTAAAGTTTATTTTTGAGGATTCATGTCAGCCTAGTGGTTTATCCCATTGTATATCCCCCAATGGTGGGCAAAAACGGTCGCAGACGCATTGGTGAACCTTGGAGTTGTATCCGAGGAACGAAAAAACAAATCCCATTTTATGTGTCGTTAATGTGGGTTTACCCACACCGCGGCGACTATCCTAGGTTGAATCGTATGATTAGCTTGGGGTGCTGGTAATAGAGATCGACTGAAAAGTTAAGTTTTAATCATGTTTTGTTCTTTTTCTTCTGTGTTTTCTTCTTGTATGGGAAGCGCAGTGCTTGGTCTTCTCCCGTGCTTGTAACTCTGCAGGAGGTCTGCCTGCTGGTCTCAGCTGACACATTCTGACTTCACAGCAGCTAGCTGATGACCAGTCCAGCCTGCAACCCCTCCAGGGGAGGAATGCTGAGAACTGGTTTGGTTATCGCGCTGCTTGTCCGTGCCCATGCCGTATTCTCCACAGCTGGAGGCTGTGTTCCTCACCCTGCCCCATGTCTTGTCCCCATCAAGAGAACGCTCCTTAACGTGGTGTGGAGGTGCCACTATGGAGTTCACTCCCGACACACGAGATGGGGAGATCTTTGCAGAGCGTATAGTTTCAATCGATATATAGTCGCACATTTTGAGTTTTAGCTTTAACAGTTGACGAGGTTTCCTTTCCTGATATAGCATCTGTGTGGTCGGCGGGGCTATAGCTGAATAACCAATATAATTGGATTGGCAGTTCTTGAGTTTTGATTTGTCTGATGCTCTTGGGCTTTGGTTAGTCTGAAGTTCTTGGGCTTTGGGTAGTCTCAAGCTCTTGGTTGTTATGGGGGTTGTCTAAAGTTCTTGGGTTACTGGGTAGTCTTAAGTTATTGGGTTTTTGGGTAGTCTAAAGTTCTTGGGTTTTGGTTAATCATAAGTTCTTGGGGTTTTGGTGGCAAAATAATAATAAAAAAACCAACCCCAATATGTCAAAAAACGCGTCAGCTTGTCTCTTCTTTTGTCCACACCCAGCATGGTGTATGTGTGTGTGTGTGTGTGTGGCGTGCGTGCGTGCGTGCGTGCGTGTGTGTGTGTGTGCGTGCGCGCGCGTATGCATGTACGCACGCACGCAGTCATAAACACAGTACCAGAGAAATGTTGGATTGTTTGCGAATCTGATCATTTGCAATGCAGTCTCCAGGTTGCGACGTAGCCACCATTCTTGCACCCCATGTCATCCATGCCATCGGCCATGATTGGCCAGCCTTCAAAGAAAAGTGGATGGGTTTTTGAAGTGTGCGCAATAAGATGCTCTGTACACGTTCGCACACATCCTGCATTAGCCAACATTGCTGAGGTCAGAGGTCTGGGAGGGCTACAGGAGATTGTAGAAGTCAGAGAGAGAGAGAGAGAGAGAGAGAGAGAGAGAGAGAGAGAGAGAGAGAGAGAGAGAGAGAGAGAGAGAGAGAGAGAGAGAGAGAGAGATGGCGAACCCGAATGGCATCGCGTGGAACTAGGCTACTACCGACGACAGCAGCGATGGAGACAGTTGAGCTGATTTGAGTCTCATCAAAAAGGAGTTCATGTGGATTGGAATCAGTACCAACTTTAAATCCAGGGGAAAACTAACCACTCCGACGGTCACCAGGCTCTGTGGAGACTCAGGCTCAAATCATCAAAGTTGTCAGATCGGTAGTTCAACACTCGAATCACTAGGTTATCCCATCTGTCTGTGATTACGCACGCACACACACACACACACACACACACACACACACACACACACACACACACACACACACACGAATCAATTTAAATCATCAGGTATTTATTGTATTGCAAGATATACAAGAAGTGAAAGAAATAAGATAATTTTTTTTCTGACAAAGCAGATATAAACATATTATTTCAAGCTGAAAAGTGTGTTACTTGTACATTTCGGGAGAAAATAGCTTTGTCATAAATATATGTCTTCTTGATTGTTTTGGAGAAAAGTTTGTCTCCTACATTTACTGCAAAATATAGATTTTAACTTTGCCCATATCGTGATTAAAAAAAAACAACAAAACTAGACAAAAATGTATTCTTGTTATCAAAAGTCAGAATACAGCTGAGAGAAAAAAGGGAAAAACATTTTATATATCTTTTAACTACACTTTTTTTTTTACTCATCTTGTATGAGTAAGAGATACTGAAAAAACGGTATGAGATGAATAAAGATTGTGTAACATATGATTCGAATGAGAGCACGAGTGTATACACACACTTTGCATAGATTGATAGGAAGTCATAATACATTTATTATCACCATTAACATGCACATGTGCGTGCGCCTGCACCATTACGCCCCCCTCCCCCCAACGCATACACAGAGAAGCAAATCAAGTGATACAAACTCGATTTATTTGCATAACAGAACTGAACAAAACCCCAACCATGTATCGTTTTGTGTTCTGGCCGACACCCCCCCCCCCCCAAAAAAAAAAAAGCAAAAAAAAAAGCAAAACACCAGATTTCATACAAAATGTGCTTATGATTATCTGAAATGAGTCTATGTTAGAAAATGGCCCGTGACAATTCATGTGATCATTGAACAAACTGGCATTCGGTGAAGGCGGGTAAAGAAATATTATGTATCAAATATGAATCAAGCGGTATAGAAAATTCATCAATAGAACTAGCACAGACTTGTTCAATAAACAGAATATAAAAAAAGAAAAAAAAAAAACCCAAACCACCTCAGTTATTCATTTACATTACACCCAGAGCTTTTCCATAGACTATAAGTGTTCCTTCTCAGTTTTATTCCAAAATTCTTTCTAACCAAAGCGCTACATTTGCTGCCTTAAGAAATGTTGAAGAGTGCCGTCAGGAAATAAAACAGTGGGAAAACTGCACCTAGTGAAGCATAATGACACCCCCTCTCCCCGATTTCTATTTTGCAAACTGCCACAGAGAAAAGATTTGCCTCACACTAGTCTTTGCTCATTAGCGATGCCAGAATCGGATTCTTTCCCTCTGTTGAATCTCTTGGCATGACATCCATACGTCATCCTTGATTCTATCCCATGTCTGGAGTGGCTCATCTCTGCTGTGGTTCAGTCTATTTTCTTTCGTGTGAGAACTTGAATCTCGATCAAAATTTGTCCTAGCTTAAACTTGCAACAGTATCAAATACAAGAGTGATCTTGCTTGTATTGTCAAGGATTGATTATTGCAGTTGTTATTTACGTTGGTTTTCCTCAAGCACGAGGATAGCATCTACGACTCGACTCAACTGTCTCCATCGCCGCTGTTGTCGGTAGGAGCTCCACGCAATGCCTCCATCTTTCTCTGTCTCTGCTGAGTTCTACGATCTTCTATAGACCTCCCAGGCAACTGTCTGAGTGATGTTGGCAATGTAAGGTGTTGGTGGTCTGCCTCTTTTCCTTCTGCCCTCAACCTTACCTCGAAGAACTGCTGCCATCAGATTGTCTGAGTGTGAGATATGTTGGTCATGCAAGCAGAAACACACAGACAGACAAGCAACTACATTCAAGCTGCGCTAAAAGCAACAGTCTGTATTATCACAAAATCGCCGAAGCTTGATCATATTTTTTCAGACCTGAAGCAATGGTACTGGCTTCATGTTTGCGCGCGAATTAGACATACAGTATTGTTAACAGCGATCCGTGTTACAAACAAAACAAAAGTAATAAATATTTTGTCGAATCAATCGCACATCGGTGATGATTTGAGCCTACGTTCGTTGCTCTCGGTCCACTACAGCTAAATACTAAAATACTACAGCCAAGACCACCTGTTTACAATGTCACCACCACCTGGTGTGTTACCTAAGGCTGTTAGAGAAACAATTCCATATACGCTTTTGGGAAATCGCTGGTGTTACAAAATCACAACGTTTTTGACTAGTAGCTAGGGATCCATGATTGCTCATCTGGCTGGTTTAGTTAGTGTAGGCTACATGTGTGTGTGTGTGTGTGTGTGTGTGTGTGTGTGTGTGTGTGTGTGTGTGTGTGTGTGTGTGTGTGTGTGTGTGGCGCGCGCGCGCGCGCGTGTTGTGTGTGTGTGTGTATATCTGTGTGTGTGTGTGTGTGTGTGTGTGATGTGCGTGTGTGCGAGCGTGCGCATATTGTGTGTGTGTGTGTGTGTGTGTGTGTGTGTTGTGTGGTATGCGTGCACGCATGTTTGCGAGTGTTGGGCTTCTGTAGCATCATGTTAGTGTGTGTTCTTAGCTGTTTAATTTTGGTTTTCCCTGCCCCCTCCCTAGTCCCACCACCTTTTCACTCCCCCCCCCATCCCCCAGCGTTGCAACAATACGTATGGTTATGCAGTATGGAGATGTTTATACACTCTAAAAATCATTCATCCATTCGTGAAATCATCACCAACAATAAAAACAACGACAGACACAAGCATGCATCATCTAAAGAAAATAGTAGAGAGAAGCAATAGTTGACGTAAAGATCGTGTATTCTTTTCAACCAACCCCCAAAGAAAACTTGATGATGCTTATGACGTGTAATAAAAAATCTCGTCTGCTAATCTGTAACAGTTGTGAAGCGGAAAGGAAAACATAGGTCATCATTTCAGTGACATTGTCTATCCGTGATGTCAGAAATTCATATCATTTTAACCTTTCATCAAAACTAATATCACAAAGTCTGGACTACAACTGTGAATAAATACATAAAACCAACAGGATTCAAAAATTAACACTAAAACAAAGAAGCAAAGAAAAAGAAACAACAACACTCCAGCATCAACAACAGAATCAGCAGCATACCATCAGCAGCAAGTTAAAACAGCATCAACAACATACAAGCAACAAATTACAAAAATTGTAGCATTGTAAGAAAAAAATCTGACATACAGTGATTCATTAATTTTAATATTTTCAGCACCGTAATTAGGTATGAGGCTTCTCTTGATGACTGCCATTGCCATTAATTTTCAGTTAAGCATTTCCACGCGCATGTGCACAGGCAAAAGAAAAGTGAGAGAGGTGGGGGGGGAGGAACAGACAGAGACAGACAGTGTGTGTGTGTGTGTGTGTGTGTGTGAGAGAGAGAGAGAGAGAGGAGAGAGAGAGAGAGAGAGAGAGAAGAGAGAGAGAGAGAGAGAGAGAGAGACAGACAGACAGACAGACAGACAGACAGACAGACAGACAGACACAGACAGACAGACAGACAGAATGAGACAAAGAGAGACATACAGGCAGATTGACAGACAGACAAAGAGAGAGAGAGAGAGAGGTCGGGAGAGAGGTCAAAAGGTATTATGATACGGACTTTAGATGGCTCAAATCAATGTTGTAACTGATGGACGCTGTTGCCGAGTAGGGAAAACCGTTTGACTTCAATCCCATGGATCCATGAAGTCAGGGGTTCGAATCTCGGTGGCGCTTAGTAAATTAAAGGTGGGGATTTTTATGAGCTTCCAGGTCCCCTTCAAGTGCAGACCTGCGAATGCCTTATTTCCCTTCATGTATATATATGTACGTGCAGAAGACCCAACAGGTACGTTAAAGATCCCGTACTTCATGTCAGCGTTCGGTGGAATACAGAACCACCGACATACCCAGCATACATCCCCGAAGTCGGAATGCGGCTACCTTCATGGCGGGCAAAAATAATCGCATACATAAAACCATTGGTGAACCTCGGAGCTTTAGCCGAGGAACAAAAAGAAATGTACAGCTTAGGATAAAATACCCATGCACATAGGCACGTGCAACAGTAGATTTCTAACGCAGGATGACGAAATACTTAGAATAACGCATCAATGCAATTCTCACAAGTACAAAAAAGTCGGATTCATCAGTCTATAATTCTGTGTTTGTATTCAGAACGCATTGCTGAAAAATATTTTCAAAAGTAGTGATCAATCTGCTTTGAAGTACCACAATCTGGTTAATCAAATCAACACCATTTTTCACCTAACTGGGAAAAGTCAGTTTTGGAGGACACCCCCAAACAACAACAACAAACAAAAAAATAGCCAAAAACAAACAACCAAAAACAACAACCAACCCCCCCCCCCCCCAACTTTTCAAAGAATGTGATCAGTTTGTTGAGCGAAATACTTAACTTTCCAAGTGAAATACTTATCTTTTTACTCAGCTCCAAGATCAGATTAACGCGCTCCCTTCTCATATCCATATTCCTGTATGCTTGTGAATCGTAGACCCTGACTGCTGATTTGGAGAGAAGAGTACAGGTAGAGGTGAGATGCTTCCGGAGACTCCTTGGCATCTCCTACAGAGACCACATAGGCAACAAAGAAGTGCAGAACAGAATCCAGCAAACCATTGGTTCATACGAAAACCTTCTATCAATTGCAAAGAAGCGTAAACTTAAATGGTACGGGTATGTAACAAGACCAGAAGGACTTGCAAAAACAATTTTGCAAGGCACTGTCCAAGGAGGAAGAAAATGAGGCAGACCAAGGAAGAGATGGGACAACATCAGCGAATGGACAGGCCTAGAACTCAACAAAACTTTGAGAAAGGCAGAACAGAGAGAGGAATGGAGGGAACTGGTTGTCAAGTCTTCAGGGGTGCCCACACGGTCGCCAGACTAAGGGATAGATAGATCTATATATCTTTCAGAAACAGAAAGAATTTGTCGCAGATATGTCATCATCCACGTCAGAGACAGAATGCCAAATATCAACAACATAAGACATAGAACACCAAGTAATATCAACAACAGACAGAGAACCTCAAATATCAAGGTTATAAAGAGACAGAAACCAAATGTCTATGATATTAGAGACAGAACACTGAATGTTATTATCACACAGAGAACACTGAATGTCTATGATATCAGAGACAGAGCACTGAATGTCAATATCTGAGATAGAACACCAAATGTCTATGATATCAGAGACAGAACACCAAATATGAACATCAGAGACAGAACACCAAATGTCTATGATATCAGAGGCAGAACACCAAATGTCTATGATATCAGAGACAGAACACCAAATATGAACATCAGAGACAGAACACCAAATGTCTATGATATCAGAGACAGAACACCAAATGTCTATGATATCAGAGACAGAGCACCAAATATGAACATCAGAGACAGAACACCAAATGTCTATGATATCAGAGACAGAACACCAAATATGAACATCAGAGACAGAACACCAAATGTCTATGATATCAGAGACAGAACACCAAATGTCTATGATATCAGAGACAGAACACTGAAAGTTGATATCAGAAACAGAACACTTAATGTCAACATCACAGACAGAACACCAAATATATATGATATCAGATGCAGAATAGCAAAACAATGTTAACATCAGAGACAGAACGCCAAATGTCTATGATATAAGATATAAACACCGGATGTCATTATCGGAGACAGAACAGTGTCCACAATATTAGAGCTCACTGAATGGCAACAACATCATAGACAGAACATCAAATGACAACAGTACTAGAGATAGATCGCTGAATGTCAGTATTGGGGACAGAAATCTGCATGTTAGTATTTGAGGCAATGCACCAAATGTCAACAATCGAAAATGACAGAGACAGAAAGAAGACTGACAGAATCAGAAGAGGTACAAAATTGACTGAGACAGACAGAAGACTGAGAGAGAGAAGAGAAGACTGACAGAGACAGGAAGAGGACTGACAGAAGAGAAGACTGACAGAGACAGACAGAAGACTGACAGAGAGAAAAGAAGACTGACAGTGAGAAGTGAAGACTGACGGAGACAGACAGAAGACTGACAGAGAGAAGACTGACAAAGACAGAGAGAAGACTGACAGACATAAAGAAGACTGACAGAGACAGAGAGAGAAGACTGACACAGACAGAGAAGATTGACGCAGACGGGAAGAATACTGACAGATTCAGGGAGAGGATTGACAGAGACATACTGAAGATTGACAGAGACATACAGAAGACTGGCAGAGATATACAGAAGATTGACACAGACAGAAGACTGACACAGACAGACAGAAGACTTACACAGACAAAAGACTGACAGAGATAGAAGATTGACAGAGACAGACAGAAGATTGACAGAAAGAAAGAAGATTGATAGAGACAGACAGAAGACTGACAGAGACAGACAGAAGACTGACAGATACAGGCAGAAGATTGACGGAGACAAACAGAAGATTGACAGAGACATATAGAAGACTGATAGAGACATACAGAAGACAGAAAGATACAGGCAGAAGATTGACAAAGACAAACAGAAGATTGACAGAGACATATAGAAGACTGACAGAGACAGGCAGAAGATTGACAGAAAAACAAAGACTGACAGAGACATACAGAAGATTGACAGAGACAGACAGAAGACTGACAAAGACATACAGAAGATTGACAGAGACGTACAGAAGATTGACAGAAACATACGGAAGACTGACAGAGATGTACGGAAGATTGACAGAGACAGAAGACTGACAGAGACAGAGGACTGACAGAAACATACAAGGCTGACAGAAACGTACAGAAGATTGACAGAGACGTACAGAAGATTGACAGAGACAGAAGATTGACAGAGACAGACAGAAGACTACTGACAGAAACATACAGAAGACTGACAGAGATGTACAAAAGATTGAGAGACATACAGAAGACTACTGACAGAAACATACAGAAAACTGACAAGATATGTACAGAAGATTGACAGAGATATACAGAAGACTGACAGAGATATACAGAGGATTGATAGAGACATACACGACTGACAAAAAGCAGACACGGACAGAACAACAAAACACGCCAAAGACAAAGAACGCTAAGACAGGCAGGCAGATGTCAACACTACAACATCAAACATGATTATTTTTCAGGACAGAACTTGTACACAACCTCAAGGACCATACATAAATAACTCATAACAACCAGAGCACACACATTTTTCCAGTCTACGCATCCCATAAATATAATCTTGCACAATCTGCCAGCAGTGATTTTAATGTTAAGGCTGAAAAAACTCGGCTCACATACTTCAATGATCTGCAAACGCAACCGTTGAGGAGTGTGTTACTGATCTGTCCATGATTAAAACTACTGAGTGATGAGGTTAAAAAAATAAAATAAAAAAGACTATTCCACACAAAGGCAACCACCTGTAAACACTTCACTTGCCAGGCTGTAGCGAGGAGTATCATACAACCACAGGGACTGTTCAACAAATCTATGCACTTTAATGAAAATGCTGTTTTAAAGACTGAAATAAGATCCCCAATACTTGCAAAATCCACCCCCCCCCCTCACCTCCCAATCCCTGCCCACCACCTCCTCAAAGAAAAAAGTGCCAAAATACAGGAAAATGTTCGTGATACAGGTTACAAAAATACCCTCGGTCCACTTCCCCTCCCTCGAGGGGAAAAAAAACAAACAGCACGATGGGTGAGAATTTTCAGGAAATGGGCCACGCAAACATACTCCTTCCATTTTCATTTCCAGTGTCTGTGTAATTCAAGAGGCATCTTAATTTAGGCACTACTCTGATAAAGTGCCTTTACAGACTGCACTTCCCCTGATAGTCTCAGTGTGTCTCTAAAAGCGTTCCCAAATCATTCATCAGTCAGTAACCACCCCCCCCCCCCCCCAACCACCACCATAATAAGGCCATACACTGTTACCGAGTTGTGCACGCAATGCTGATAGTGACGCCATGAAGTGGTGAACAAAAGCATGTCCTGGCCCGTCAACATCAAGCCGTCCTCCCCTGTCTACTGCCTAGGAAGCCAGGCTTGTCACGACAGTCCGTTGGCGTTATTGAACATTTTGAGGGTCTGGGAGTAGACCAGGAAAGTGACGGCCGCTGAAGGGAAGCCTCGGGCCGAGCACACCAACAGCCCCCTGGAGAAAGCCCTGGGGCCCTCTTCGCGCCAACTCTTCACCGTGCAGTCCCAGAACCCCTTGTACCTCCCCACCTCGTCCGCCTGAATGCGGCTCTTGATGACGTCAAAGGGCAAGATGGTGGCCCAGGAAATGCTTCCCGCCACTCCCCCCGCCATGATGTTGGAAAAGATGCCCTGAAAGAAAGAAAGAAAAAAAAAAAGAAAGAAAGAAAAAAAGAAGCATTGTAGTTTAGGTCTTTCATGGAGGTGAATGAGAATAGCATGGTGATGGATAACTTCTCTTCTTTCTTGGCTGTCTCAGAACTTAAGGTTTCGCTGGCAGGCTCCGATTTAGAGACAATATCAAGGTCTTCAGGTCAGAATCCGGGTGATGCCCATCTCTTCTCCCTCACTGGCTTGCCTTTCCTGTCCCTACAGAGGGTCGTGTCACCCTCAAATAATACAGGCTAACAGACTGACCTGGCATGCTACAGATAATTAACTTACAGAAAACTGGAACGGTTGCGTACGTAAAAAAATATCACCATTGGTAAACCTCGGAAGTGTAGCCGAGGAACATTAAAAAAAAAATAACAACCAAACATACAAACACACACACAGACACACACGCGCCTCCCCCCCCAACTCTCTCTCATAACCCCCCTTCCGCCCCCCCTCTCTCTCTCTCTCTCTCTCTCACTCACTCACACAGACACACACACAGGCACACGAACACACACACACTCTTGCACACACGTTTAAAACTCGTTCCGCTTTTCGAAAGAGTAGGCCATTGTGTGCCGGTTGTAACAGATAACAAAATTGACAAAACTACATACACACGAGGACTGGATGTAAAAAAAAAGAGCACCTAAGTGCTTATTCTATTATCCTCGAAATAAAAGAAAGAAAGAGAACACACACACACACACACACACACACACACACACACACACACACACACACACACACACACACACACACACACACTCACTCTCTCTCTCTCTCATACATATTCTCTCTCCTCCCCCCTAAACACACACACACACTCTCTCTCATACATATTCTCTCCCCTCCCCCCCCTACACACACACACACACACACACACACACACACTCACTCACTCTCTCTCATACATATTCTCTCTCCTCCCCCTCTACACATACACACACACACACAGAGATACACACACAGATACACACACACACACACACACACACACACACACACACACACACACACACACACACACTTACCTGAGAGTCAGTATAGCCGTGGCGGTGCATGAGATGGTCCAGGTATTCAAAGACCACCAGGTAGATGCCGTAGCCGGGCACATCCCGTGCCGCCATAGCGCCCAGGCCGCGGAACAGGCCGGGCACCCCTCCCTGCCGCAGCAGCTGCTGAATGCACTCTCGAGGGCCATTGTAGTAGCGGGCCCCTGCAGGGGATGCTGCTGCTGTGACCGAGGATGATGTTCCAGCTGTTGTTGCTGCTGCTGCTGCCAGACCGCCACCGCCACCTCCAGAGACTACAGGCATCCCTGGCATAGCACAGGGAGAGCAAAATGGGTCAGTTGGACACGGGTGTATGTAGGGCAGTGATGGTGGTAGTAGAGAATGAAAAGGTGCAATGGCTGTTACACTCTTCCACGTCAACTTTCAAGTGCAGACCCGCTAGCGCTTTAATTCTCTTTGTTGTATATGCACATGCAGATCAAACCCTTTACTTTGAGGCTCAGGAATGTACATTGTGTCATCCATTCCCACCGGCACACAACGGCCTACTCCTTCTTGCTTTGGGCTTGTGAAAGGCGGGGAGAGGTCAGATTTGCGCTTGATTTATATAATGATAACAATGATGTTAATAATAATGTGTGGAATTTCTATAGCGCTGAATCTTGTAAAGCAACAAATCAAAGCACTCACATTTAAATAATTTACACACATGCAACCGTCCACAAATAGGACTAAGAGATATCAAGTTTACACACACACACACACACACACACCCTCTCTCTCTCTCTCCACACACACACACACACACACACACACACACACACACACACACACACACACACACACACGAGGTGAACATTCTAATATATAACTGGGACCCTCCCCCTCCCCCCCCCCCCAAACAACAGACACGTCCCCCAGGACAGACAGACAGACAGGCAAGGCACTACTGACGTGTTTCTGGTATCTGGGACTGCAGCACCACCTTGACCACGTCACTGGGACAGGCCACGGTCAGCTGGGCAGCGCCCCCCAGACAGCCAGCGGCGAAGACTGTCCAATAGGAAGGGGTGTTGGACAGGGGGTCCGTGTGGAGCACCCTCAGGGCGTAGTTGTACACCCCAAAGAAGACCGAGTTGATGGCAGCGTAAGACATGAGGGGAAAGGACATTCCCCTGAAGAACCCCCGTGACTGCCCAAAATCACGTCAGGAGTTTCGGTTTTACCGCCAAACCTCAGTTGGTTTTATTTTTATTTTATTATATAAAAAAAATTATGAACATATGAAAAGTGCAGCAGTGTGTGTGTGTGTGTGTGTGTGTGTGTGTGTGTGTGTGTGTGTGTGTGTGTGTGTGTGTGCGTGTGCGCGCGCGCGCGCGCGCGCGTGTGTGTGTAACAATAACAATAATAACAACTTTTATTCAGTTTTTGCAGGCCATATAGCCCATAGGGAACAACAGTTAAACATGTACTTTCATGTATGGTGAACATTATTACTTCTGATATCTAAACACCAACTGTAAACATCAAACTAGGTTTAGTGCATATACAAAGAAGCTGGACATTAAGAGTCGAAGGAAATCTGTAGTAATACAAAGGAATACATTTTCTTCGTAGCACAGCTTATTTAGGGCATACAAGCAAAAATTGACAAACATCTTCGATTTGTTGACCATCACACTGTGAGCAGAATGGATCGGTAATTGGTTTACCATAACGTGAAATTCCATTTAAAGGCAAACTGTTTGGCATCAGTAAACATACAGCTCTACGATATTCTACAGATTCTACTATACATACATTGCCTGCTCTACAAATAATTGGATGATAATCTAAATAGTCAGGGTATGCTGAATGAAAATCATGCCATTTTTGTTGGTACACATCCTGTACTCGTCTTTTAAATTCTTTTATGAAGGATGAAGAACTACCACAATTCTGCATTGTCCAAACAAAACCAATCCATGTGTACATAGAATCCTTCTAACATGCGTAACCCAATTTGCTCTCCCTGCTTTATCCTGTTTACACAACGTATTGTAACATTGTTTGCGATATCTATGATCAGGCATATCCAAAAGCTTTAGCCAATATTTGATGACCCTGGTGACAGTGTCAATTAAAAAGGGGTATCGGCCACAATCACCAAGACAAATGCTATTTTTAACATCTCTGCCGACCCCTAGGACCATCTTGCAGATTTTTGCCTGTATTTTCTCAATGTCATTATATTGCTGAAAACTCCAAATTTCAGAACCATAGAGGAGGATTGGTTTTACCTTTGTATCAAAAATACTAAAAACTGTAAAGGCTGGAAGATTCTTCAACCTTCTTCTGTGTGTGTGTGTGTGTGTGTGTGTGTGTGTGTGTGTGTGTGTGTGTGTGTGTGTGTGTGTGTGTGTGTGTGTGTGTGTGTGCGCGTGCGCGCGCGTGCGTGCGTGCGTTAGTGCGTAAGTGCGTGCGTGCGTGTGTGCGTGTTTTCAATGTGAAAGTATAATTTTCTTTACCTGTCATTTTCTTGTTTCTATCGTTTTTTATTTTCTTTAAATGCATTGTTAGTTTTTCGCCAAAAAAGACAAACATTTTTGGACATTAAAGCAAAACATATATTTAACCTTTTGATTAAGATAAAAAAAAGGAGCCATATCAAGAAAAAAAAGAAATATGCATACAGACATAAACATGACTTTATGATCTGCTAATGTATCATTTCAGAATACAGACGGAAACATGATTTTTATGATTATGTTCATGTTCGTGGCCTAGGCCAAAAGCTGTGTCAGTTACTGACGTCAACTAGTCGCCAAGTTCTACACGAAAATGTTGTTACGTTGTAAAATATTGTGTTGAGATTGCCTTCAGCCAGGACAAGCTCTTAACATAACAGTCTGCACTCTCCTTTAAAGGAGAACAAAATCTCTAAAGTCGGAGTACGGTTAACAATAATGGCGAGGTACTTGAAAACAGCCATACACGCAAATTTCTCATTCAGTGTGCAATGTCAGTCTTACAGTGATTCCCGGGTGGGATGAGTGAGTCAGAGTGCACATCCTGGGTAAGATGGGGAACGCACAACAACAACAACAATGTTAAAGTTAATGTACTACTATCAAGGGATCGATGTTGGGACAGACTTACCCATCCCTGTTCTCGTATATAGGCGATGGTTGATTGGGTGTTCTTTTCTCCTTTGTGGAGCTGTAACTGAACCTGAAAGCACATGTGCACACAGGCACACGCAAACACATACACACAAACACACACACGCACACAGGCACACGCGCCGCACAAACACACACACACACACACACGATTGAATCAGAACAGTGCAATTCAAGGCAGCAGCAAAAAAATAACTACACGCAAAGCAATGCACACACACACACACACACACACACACACACACACACACACACACACACACACACACACACACACACATACACACACACACACACACACACACACACAATACGCAACTAAAGTAAATTACGATAATCACAATAATCAGTAGAGTGCAATGCATTTATTTATTTATTTATTTATTCTTTTATATCGAGGATAATGGAATAAGCACTGATGTGCTTTAAAAAATCCAGTCCCCGTGTGTATGCAGTTTCGTTAAACTTGTCATCTGTTCCCACCGGCACACAATGGCCTACTCTTTCTAAATGCAGAACAGGATTTAACGTGTGTGCAAGATGCATCTCAAAAACACCGTGGCAAAATACAACGGCACGCAAAACAATGTGACACGAGACAAAACAATACAGCACCACACAAATCACAAAACACCACAACAGGACTTGTAGGCCTATCGTTGTCAGCCCAAAGATTCTGTCCCATAGCACCTTTCATGGATCAGTCAGTGAGTGGACAGTCCGAATTGAGAATGGAATCGAACCCACAACTGCTCTATTTCTAGTCGGACGCATTGCCCGTAGACTATACTTACGCAATGCATTACAGTGCACAAAAGAAAGCAGAATATTCAACATATTTATTTATTAAATATTCTTTTTTTTATCGAGGATAATGGAATAAGCACTCATGTGCTTTTCAACATCCAGTCCCCGTGTGTGTGCAGTTTTGTAAATGTCATCTGTTCCCACCGGCACACGATGGCCTTCTCTTACGAAAAGCGGAACAGGATTTAACGTGTGCGCAAGATGTTCTGCGTGCGTCCGCACACGGGGCCTCGGTTTATAGTATCATCCAAAGGAGATCCACTGTACTACCATAGCAGACATTGAGAAACGGACGCTATAGCCGAGTCGACTTCAATCCCATGGATCCATGAAATCGTGGGTTCAAATCTCGGCGGCGCCTGGTAAAAGTTAAGGGTGTGGATTTTTTTTTTACGATCTTCCAGGTCAACTTTAAGTGCAGATCTGCCAGTGTCTTTATTCCTTTCGAGTATATACACACGCGGAAGATCAAATATGCACGTTAAAGATCCTGTTATTCATGTCAGCGTTTGGTGTCTTACAGAAACACGAACATACTCAGCATACATCCTTTAAGTCGGAACGCGACTACCTTAAGGATGGGCAAAAAACGGTGGCATAGGCAATATCTCACCATTGGTAAACCGCGGAGCTCTAAAAAAAATCAGTAGAAATGAAACAAAAATGTATAACTGCATGTAAAGCACAAAGCAGCCCAACCCAAACTCATTCCGTCCTGAGACAAAGAAATCCTAACTCAACCCTTTCTTAAAAAAACAAAATCCACAACCGGAACCCTAAACCTCAATCAATCAATCAATCAATCAATCAATCGATCGATCATTCAATTAATCAATCAGTCAGCCGGTCAGTCCATTGACTAAGTAACTCGCTAGCTACTTAACTAACCGACTGATTACCTGAGTAACTGATTCAGTAACAAAGTTATTAAGTAACCAGCTAGCTAAATGACAGATTGACTCCTTGACTAACAAGCTAGCTGATACAGAAATCAATGATAGAAAGATGAAAACTAAACCTTTGATAACCAAAAGAGGAACAAATAAACAGGTGAATAGGTGAACTAATAAACCATCTAAGTGACCAGCTTACTAACTAGTTAGGTAACTAACGAACAAACGAAGGAACGAACGAACAAACTACATACCTACCGACCTACCTAATAACCCACTCACCTACCGAACTACCTACTTAACAAGCCAACTGATTAACTAATTATCTAACGAACAATCTACCTAGTAGAATGAAGTCCTTCGGATGAGACTATAAACCGAGGTCCTGTGTGCGAACGCACGCAGAACATCTTGCGCACACGTTAAATCCTGTTCCGCTTTTCGTAAGAGTAGGCCATTGTGTGCCGGTGGAAACAGATGACAAGATTTACAAAACTGCATATACACAGGGACTGGATGTAAAAAAAAAAGCACATGAGTGCTTATTCCATTATCCTCGAAAGAACAGAAAGACTAAAGAATGAGCAATTGAATGGGCCAATAAATGAAGGAGTGAAGGAACGAATGACTAAAGAAATGCATCGATAGCTAAATCAAAACAAGCCAGCCTCATCAGAATACAGCCATCAACAGATGGCCTGAGCCTGAAAAGAAGAAAACAAAAACCAAACCCAGTCTACAAATTGACCCAGTGGGAGCAGAAAATGGAACGTACACGTGCGACATCCGACAATGATAAACCTGCTACCACTGCATCAAAACGGGCAGTAAAAAGCCTAGTCAAATAGTGCACACCTCTTGAAAAACTGTTTACTAGGTCAAACTTTTGTCAACACTTGTGCCTTGGGTCTCTAATTTGAAATGTAGTGGGTGGGGTTTAATTGAACTATTAAACGAGTATGGATTTTTTTTTTTCGTTCCTGGGCTAGAGCTCAGTGGTTCACCAAAGGTGAGGTTTTGTGTATGTCACTGTTTGCCTACCAACAAGGTAGCCCCACTCAGACTTCGGGATGATGTCTAAGCACGACCCCAGCGTACAAGTATTAAAAAAAAAATCATCCATTCTTACCGGCACGCAATGGCCTACTCTTCCAAAATGCAGAACGGATTTTAGCGTGCGCTTAAGATGATCTCCATGTGTTCATACACGATGCCTTAGTTTATAGTCTCATTCGAAGGACTTAAGGTGGAGTACAGTCAGTACTGGTGTTAACCTCAGATTGGATAAAACCAACAGGTGTGTACTGCATCACGTGGTCAATAACATTGATGTGTGTTGTTAGTCACTGGCTGTACTATGCTCTTGCTATCAGCCTTTTGTTCGTGTTAGATGTTGTACTGCTCTGTTGTGTTGTACTGTGGGCTGCGACATGTTATTTTGTATTGAACTAGTAATGCACGACTACTGTGGTGTGCTGTGTTGTATTGTGCTGTACTGCACTAAACTGTATTGTCTTGTGGTGTGGTGTGATGTGGTGTGTTGTATCGAGGTGTATCGTGCTGTACTGCACTAAACTGTATTGTCTTGTGGTGTGGTGTGGTGTGGTGTGGTGTGGTGTGGTGTGGTGTATCGAGGTGTATCGTGCTGTACTGCACTAAACTGTATTGTCTTGTGGTGTGGTGTGATGTGGTGTGTTGTATCGAGGTGTATCGTGCTGTACTGCACTAAACTGTATTGTCTTGTGGTGTGGTGTGGTGTGGTGTGGTGTGGTGTATCGAGGTGTATCGTGCTGTACTGTACTAAACTGTATTGTCTTGTGGTGTGGTGTGGTGTGGTGTGTTGTATCGAGGTGTATCGTGCTGTACTGCACTAAACTGTATTGTCTTGTGGTGTGGTGTGGTGTGGTGTGGTGTGGTGTATCGAGGTGTATCGTGCTGTACTGTACTAAACTGTATTGTCTTGTGGTGTGGTGTGGTGTGGTGTGGTGTGTTGTATCGAGGTGTATCGTGCTGTACTGCACTAAACTGTATTGTCTTGTGGTGTGATGTGGTGTGTTGTATCGAGGTGTATCGTGCTGTACTGCACTAAACTGTATTGTCTTGTGGTGAGGTGTGGTGTATTGTATTGAGGCGTATTGTGCTGTACTGCACTAAACTGTATTGTCTTGTGGTGTGGTGTGGTGTATTGTATTGAGGCGTATTGTGCTGTACTGCACTAAACTGTATTGTCTTGTGGTGTGGTGTGGTGTGGTGTATCGTGCTGTACTGTACTAAACTGTACTGTCTTGTGGTGTGGTGTGTTGTATCGAGGTGTATCGTGCTGTACTGCACTAAACTGTATTGTCTTGTGGTGTGGTGTGGTGTGGTGTGTTGTATCGAGGTGTATCGTGCTGTACTGTACTAAACTGTATTGTTTTGTGGTGTGGTGTGGTGTGGTGTATTGAGGTGTATCGTGCTGTACTGCACTAAACTGTATTGTCTTGTGGTGTGGTGTGGTGTGGTGTGGTGTGGTGTTATTGTACTGTGATCTTATATAAGCAGATCAGAGCATTTGAATTTCACCTACAGCTCTATGGCCATGAAACCGAGGGTTCCAACCTCGGCACCGGCATCTGGTGATTAAGGCTGGGGATTTTTACAGGGTGGGCATTTTCACAATCTTCTGTGTCAACTTGCGGCGCAGAACTGCAAATGCAAGTGTGTTTGTGTGTATACTATATACATGCAGAGGGTCAAAATATAAACGTCAAAGATACTGAAATTCATGTCAATGTTTAGTGGATTAAGGAAACACGAATGTACCCAGCATGCACCGTGTACCTGGAGAGGGATGGGCTCCGCCAG
>CM060324.1:27364287-27371787 GCA_030674155.1 Stramonita haemastoma | reverse complement strand
CTTTATGTCTCTATCCCAGTGAAGTAGTTCTGTAACGACAACAAAATGGCCACTTCTGCTGACGTTGAAGGTCTAATGGTAAAATTATCGCTGAATCAAATTGATGATTCCAGGTTTTTTGTTGTGAGTGGTGGTTGTTTTTTTTTCGGTGCCTTTACTTTTTTTTTATTTTAAATTCTATAGTTGTGAAGAGATGGGGGCTGAAATGTGCGTCCCATCTGTCACATACACAGTCATAGCACTTCGGAACTGTCAGGTTGCACCTGTGTCACTTTGAATCCGTTGTAGTCTATCCACTTAATCTTTCTGCTTATTTTTAAATTAATTTTTTTTTTTTTTTAGGTTAGATTCCGCATCAGACCCACGCAATAGCCAAGTGGTTAAGACTGTTCGATTTTTTTTTTCAATCCCACGAGTCCATGAAGTCGTGGGTTCAAATCCCGGCGTTGTCTGGTGGATTATTAATTAAGAGGATTTGTTTTTAAAAAATTTACGATCTCGTACGGTAGCTTCAAGTGTAGGCCTGCCAGTGTCTTAGTTCCCTTCATGTACATGTATACACATGCAGAAGATCAAATATGCACGTTAAAGATCCCGTAGTTCATGTCAGCGCTCGGTGGGTTTACGGAATCACGCACATACCTAGCATACATCCCTGAAGTCGGAGTGCAGCTACCTTCGTGGTGGTTAAAAATTGTGGCATACGCAAAATCTCTCCGTCTGGTGAACCTTGGAGCTCTAGCCGTGGAAAAAAATAAAGAAAGAAAATGATTCCGCAATGAGTTTTGGTTGACTGCCCCTACCCCCACCCCCTTCCTCTCTCCCCCTCCCCCCCCTTCTCTCTGCTTGTTCTAAAGTCTCTATGCTTAATCTATTACCCGCGTGATATAAGGTTTCGTTCGTTCTATCTGTCTCTCTGTGTCTCTGTCTCTCTCCCACCTTTTACTCTCTATCTTCCACTTTCACATATACTATCCTAGACTTGTCATAGGATAGGAATGTTTGGTTCTTATGTTGAATTGAAATTGCATTCCTACCGTCTAAATGCAAAGAGGTTTTTTTTTTTTTTAATGTAGTTTTATTGTTTGGGGTTTGTGTGTGTGGTGTGTGTGTGTGTGTGTGTGTGTGTGTGTGTGTGTGTGTGTGTGTGTGTGTGTGTGTGTGTGTGTGTGTGTGTGTGTGTGTGTGTGTGTTTCCCCCTTTTTTATGCCTTCTTTGTTTGTTCCACCCCCTCCCTCTTTCTCTCTCTCACACATACATACATACATACATACATACATACATACATACACACACACACACACACACATACATACATACATACATACATACATACATACATATATATATATATATATATATATATATATATATATATATATATATATATATATATATATATATATATATATATATATATATATATATATATATATGTGTCTTTTGGGACTTACGTATTCATATTCTTAAGCACGATTTGAAAAAAGTTATACTTGGGTATCTTATGGGGCGTTCCATCTTAATGTTGTCAATTTTTTTTCTAAATGTTTGTTTGATGTTGTTGGTTTTTCTTTGTTTTTTTATGTTTTAGAGAAAGAAAGATTTGTAAAAATGATCTGATATATATCTTTTTTTTTTAGGGGGGGGTGGGTGGGTGGGTTGCTCTCTTCTCTGCTGTCTCCTCTCTGTGTTTTTTTGTTGTTGTTTTTTTTCTCCTCTCGATTTTAATCTATTTGATTTACGTATTCACATTCAGTGCATCTGTCTTCACATTAATGTTCGGATCAGCTGTGGACTATGTGTCTGTGAATACATATAATATCTCTTAAAAAAATTAATTATCAATGTATCGAGTTGGAGACTATGTGTTTTGTTGCATGTATCCCATCAACTTTTTTTTTAAAAAAGGGTTGAACTGTTGTTGGTGGTGATGGTGGGTTGTGGGGGTAGGGGGTTGCTATTACCTTTTCTCAGTTTAATTTATATTTTTATAGCTATGTTCCCTAATGTGGGCAAGGGCTGGGTGAAAAAAAAAGTAATTACTTACTCTGTAACCATTGATAAAGACAGATTATTCATTCATTCATTCCATTTCCACCTCTCTGTACTTGTTCTCAAGTCTCTATACTCTGTTTCACTCGTGAAACAAAATTTTGCTCTCTCTCTCTCTCTCTCTCTCTCTCTCTCTCTCTCTCTCTCTCTCTCTCTCTCTCTCTCTCTCTCTCTCTCTCTCTCTCTCTCTCACTCACTCACTCACTCACTCACTCACTCACTCACTCACTCACTCACTCACTCAATCTCGTCCTGTCTGCCTTCTCTCTCTTGAATTTGAATTCCCCCCTCCACCCCACTCTCTCACCAGCCTCTCTTTGGAACTCTTCTTTTGCCCCATCCCAGGGCAAGGGCCGGATTAAAAAAAAAAAGTTTGTCAATACTTATCTGTAACCTTCGGGAATAAAGGTAATCGATCAATCAATCGATCGATCGATCAATCAATCACCCAAACAGTCAATCAGTCAATCGAACAATCGACCACTGTCACTCAATCAATCAACCAATCAATCAGTCAATCAATGAATCTCTGTCCCCTTGGCATCTACATGACATTTATTCACAGTTGCTGATCAAACAGAAGCTGTCAGTTTTGAACAATGGATGGACATGTTTACAGTGTTTCCAGGTCAAGTAGTGTGCAGACCTGCCAACGCTTCTAATCCCGCCTGTGCATATGTACACAACTTTATAGACTGACTGCGTAAAGGATGAGATTAGAGCGCCAAGCACGTAGAGCCAGTGTGTGTGTGTGTGTGTGTGTGTGTGTGTGTGTGTGTGTGTGTGTGTGTGTGTGTGTGTGTGTGTGTGTGTGTGTGTGTGTGCGCGCGCGCGCGCGCGTGCGCGTGTGCATGTATAAAGGAAACTATGGCATCGGAGTTTTTTAAAAAATCTGCTGCAATAGCGTTACAAACAGGTCGTTTTTCAGCTATCAAGAGTTCTTCCTTGATTTGGAATCAGCAGTTACTCAGCTTGTAGATTATACTTTAACTGGTATCTTCCCACGTTCATCTTTTCTACTTTTACTCTGTACAATCTGCTTTTTTGGTTGTTTGTTTGTTTGTTTGTTTTTGCTGTCCGTTACCACCCCCACCCCCCCTCTTTCCAGTCTACTATTATGAAGTATAAAGACTGAGGCTCCAGAACACGTTACAAGTAAACGCCGACAAAACTGAAGCCATGCTCGTAGAAAAAAAATACAACACAAGTCATTCATCACACAGTGACCTTCACAAATGGAACAGGAATTGTGTAACATCAGTGGAACATGCTGTTTTCTAACCATGACCGACAGCTGACCAGACTTACCAAAATGCTGTGGGATATAACCCCCCCTCCCCCCCCCCCTTTTTGTTGTTGTTGTTGTTGTTGTTGTTGCTGCTGCCTCGTCTTCTGTGAACCACCAAATCAGAGGTAATTTTCTTTTATGACGTGATGATCAATGACGATGAGCAATATAAAACAATACTGCTATGGGAAATGCATCTGCATTGAGATTACGCGGCAGTACTGCACTCTACGCTTCCTATCATAATACATCCCGGCGTCAACCGGGCCCCGAGAGATACAGACACCTGCAGTGTTGGTCAGATTATTTGAGCAACACTCTCAGACTGCATCCGTAAAGCGGACGAAGCTCTACTGTGTGGTCCCAGTCTTTCCCAATGAGCTCATAGCAATCTCGTTCTGGGTAGGAGCCGGCCGGGGTCCGAAAAAATCCTTATGAGTCTTAAAGGATTCGAACCCGCGACCTTTCAGTGTGTATCCCAAGGGGCTCACCACTGCTTCGTGACGATCCCATGGTTGGGAAACTGCCTTGTAGGATGACAGTGTGTCGTGAGTCTGTGATCCGTTTAGGAGGAAAAGTAAAAAAAAAAAAAAAATGCGTGAAAACAACAGCGCAGCACAATACAGTGTGTGTCAGTGTGTGTTGTGTTGTGTTGTGTTGTGTTGAGTTGTGTTGTGTTGTGTGTGTGTGTGTGTGTGTGTGTGTGTGTGTGTGTGTGTGTGTGTGTGTGAGAGATAGAGAGAGTGAGAGAGGGAGACAGAGAGAGAGAGAGAGACAGAGAGAGAGAGAGACAGAGACAGAGACAGAGACAGAGACAGAGAGAGAGAGAGAGAGAGTATCAGGGACAACATCAAGATAAAAAAAAATTACAAGCCTCAAACGATACAACTACAACAATAAGCCAAATAACAAAAATAACAGACAACAGCAAACAAAAGACAAGACACAAGGACAGAAAGACAATAATAACATAACAGAAAGTACACACACACACACACACTCACACACACAGACAGAAAGAGAGAGAGAGAGAGAGAGAGAGAGGAGAGAGAGAGAGAGGGAGAGGAGAGGAGAGAGAGAGAGAGAGAGAGAGAGAGAGAGAGAGGAGAGAGAGAGAGAGAGAGAGGAGAGAAGAGAGACAGAGACAGAGAGACAGAGAGAGAGACAGAGAGAGACAGAGAGAGACAGAGACAGAGACAGAGACAGAGACAGAGAGAACTAAAATAAGAAATAAACAATCAAATGATGATTATGACAAATAGACGCTAATAAGTAAAAGGCTAACAGAAAACACAAAAAGTCAAACAACTGGAAACCTCATCCCACCACTATCTATCAATAGAATAAGTAATGTAAAACAGACAATATTGGTAAAAGGGAGAAGACACTTAAACCAATATCCTCATTATGGGGGAAAGTACTACTGGTAGCAAACTACATAAAACATGTGTCCCAGATTCCAAAGTAAAAAAAAAGAGAGAGAGAGAGAGAGAGAGAGAGAGAGAGAGAGAGAGAGAGAGAGAGAGAGAGAGAGAGAGAGAGAGAGAGAGAGAGAGAGAGACGCACACACACACACACAGACAGACAAACACACACACACGCACTCCCCTCCCCCCCCCCCCCCCCCACACACACAAAGTGTCTATTTGCCTTAAAGGAGGGGGGGGGGGGGGGGCAACTAACTTCAGTCGGTTTTTTATGTCAGTGGGGGATTTTTTTTTTCTTGGTTGAGGGTGTCTAATACAACACAACACAGATGTTGCTATTAGTAACGGCCTCGGCCCTATTATCCTTTCCTTCCCGCATAGATTATACTGATAATGATGACAACACTGTTCTCTCTCCCTGCTGCTGCTACTGGAAAAGTTTTCCATCCTTGCCCTGCACCGGAGGTTAAAGGTCAAGAAGGTGAGCGAGGTCATAGGGTAGTTGCCGTTACGGGTCGAAGACCTTTCACCCTCTCTCTCTCTCTCTCTCTCTCTCTCTCTCTCTCTCTCTCTCTCTCTCTCTCTGTTAAGCGTGTATGACTTACATAATAAAGACATTGATCTCTATGTAGGTCGGTCGGTCGGTCGGTCGGCCTCTCTCTCTCTCTCTCTCTCTCTCTCTTCTCTCTCTCTCTCTCTCTCTCTCTCTCTCTCTCTCTCTCTCTCTCTCTCTTCGGATGAGACTTTGAACCGAGGCCCCGTGTGCGAACGCACGCAGAACATCTTGCGCACACGTTAAATCCTGTTCCGCTTTTCGTAAGAGTAGGCCATCGTGTGCCGGTGGGAACAGATGACATTTACAAAACTGCATACACACGGGGACTGGATGTAAAAGAGTACAAGAGTGCTTATTCCATTATCATCGATATAAAAGAATAAAATAAATCAAATCTCTCTCTCTCTCTCTCTCTCTCTCTCTCTCCTCTCTCTCTCTCTCTCTCTCTCTCTCTCTCTCTCTCTCTCTCTCTCTCTCTCAAGAGCATGTATGCTTACTTAAAGTCTTTGAATATTTATGAGGAATATGGTGTTATCTCTGTGTCTGTCTACTCACTGCATCTTTATCTGTCTATCTCTCTGTATTTACCTGTCTCTCAAGCATGTATTGCTTATATACAGCCTTTAGCTATAAATCTGTGTGTTGTGTGTGTGTGTGTGTGTGTGTGTGTGTGTGTGTGTGTGTGTGTGTGTGTGTGTGTGTGTGTGTGTGTGAAGAGAGAGAGAGAGAGAGAGAGAGAGAGAGAGAGAGAGAGTGTGTGTGTGTGTGCGCGCGCGCGCGCGCGCGCGCGTGTGTGTGTGTGTGTGTGTGTGTGTGTGCGCGCGTTCAATTCAAATAACTTTATTATCTAAAAAAACAGCGAAATTCAGGCGGGTTACAAGCCACACATAAAAAACAGTAAACATGTAAAAAATAATATCATGGATCTATCTATCTATCTATCTATCTATCTATCTATCTATCTATCTATCTATCTATCTATCTATCTATCTATCTATCTATCTATCTATCTATCTATCTATCTATCTATCTATCTATATCACAACACAGGTTCTGAACATCAGCACGCATCCCTCACAATATAAACAGCACCCACAAATCAGCAGTACCAGTGTGCGCACGCATCCACACACTCACACACGGATCACGCGCACACACACACACACACACACACACACACACACACACACACACACACACACACACACACACACACACACACACACACACACCAAAAAAAACATTGAACACGTTCGCACACAAGTGCAAGCATTTTTAAAAAAACAAATTGTTATAACATATTGTATGATAAGACAAATATCAATTAAACTAGTACTCTATTCTCTAAAGATATTGTACACAGTCTTAAAAAAAACATGCGCGCGCACACACACACACACACACATAAGCGCGCGTCCATAAACCAAACTGTTATAACATACACCCCCACCCCCACACTCACACATACACATATGTGTGTGTGCGTGCGTGCGTGCGTGCGGTGTGTGTGTGTGCGTGCGTGCGTGCGTGCGTGTGCGTGTGTGTCCCACTGAGGCAAAGACTATATTTTAAAGACAAAAATATATGTATACACAGAAAAAACCCATGTCCTACTTTTCTACCCGCCTTTATAATACCTGTTCATTCAATGTAATTTGATCATGAATACGTCATGGCTGACTGACTTTCAGGGTACCCGATATCTTATGAGTGCCATACCAGGGTGAAACAGCTTCATGGTCACAACATCGGATTCGTGACGAAATTTGATGGGTGCAGGTTGGAATCGCGATTGACCTCCTCCCCCCCCCCCCCACCCCCTTTTTAAAACAATTTTTTTTTTTTTTAGGAGACAATAAAAATCAATAATGGATGGCACTGGGCTTGGGGTGAAGAGATCTTCCAAGGGAGAGCAGCCAGAATTTCACACAGAGAAATCTGCTGTGAATCAAAGTTGCGTTCAATTCAATTCAGTTCAGTCTCTATTAATTTGATTCACTCTAGCAATGTGGCTATATAATTGTAATTTTCTTTTCTTGACAAAAGTTGGCAGATCCTGATATGGACAGACGTACCGATAAACTGACACACTTTGGTCATTGCTGATCTGGTGTAGTGTAGTGTAGTGTAGTGTAGTGTAGTGTAGTGTAGTGTAGTGTAGTGTAGTGTAGTGTAGG
>CM060324.1:27351787-27356787 GCA_030674155.1 Stramonita haemastoma | reverse complement strand
TGTGTCAGGAAGCCAGTGGCTTATTCAGTGAACACTTACAAATTTTTTATAAATCAAAATTCAAAATACTTTGTTATCTCTAAAACAGAGAAATTCCTGTTGGTTACAAGCCATATATAAAAACAATAACCACACAAAAATAACATCAATATAGCTCAACACAGTTTCTGAATATCAGTACGCACCCATCACAGCACAAAGAGCACCCACAAGTCAGCAACACCTCAGCCAGCCGCAAACTCACCCAAGTAAAATCACAAACATTCGTGTGCGCACCAGTATGCCCTTCGCATCCACACACACACACACACACACACACACACACACACACACACACACACAACACACACACACACACACACACACAGACACACACACACACACACACACACACACACACACACACACACACACACACACACACAGGGCAGTTACACCGAAACATCTATTCAGTTAACAGGGTGGTTAAGCTGAAACATCTAATCAGTTAACATGGTGGTTAAACTGAAACACATAATCAGTCAACAGGGCAGTTACACTGAAACATCTAATCAGTTAACATGGTGGTTAAACTGAAACATATAATCAGTCAACAGGGCAGTTACACTGAAACATCTAATCAGTTAACAGGGTGGTTAAACTGAAACATATAATCAGTCAACAGGGCAGTTACACTGAAATATCTAATCAGTTAACATGGTGGTTAAACTTAAACATCTAATCAGTCAACAGGGCAGTTACACTGAAACATCTAATCAGTTAAACAGGGCGGTTAAACTGAAACATCTAATCAGTTAACAGGGCGGTTAAACTGAAACATCTAATCAGTCAACAGGGCAGTTACACTGAAACATCTAATCAGGAAACACGGTGGTTACACTGAAACATCTAATCAGTTAACAGGGTTAAAAAAAGTTAAGTTAAAGTCTGTCCCGAGCCTAAGGCTCATCAGGCCCGTGCTTATCCCGGTTTCTGTGGCGTTAAGCGACTGAGAGTCATAGACTCCCCCCTGGATAGGACGCCAGTCTATCTCAGGGTTAACCCCCAACACAAGGTTGGTACCCCTTTTACACCTGGGTGGGGTGAGAAAATAGCCGTAAAGTGCCTTTTCCAAGGGCACAACGCCATAGCTGAAAGCTGGGATCGAACCCGCAACCTTTAAATTACGAGTCCAACGTCCTAACCACTAGACTACCGCGGCGGCTAGTTAACAGGGTGGTTAAACTGAAACATCTAATCAGTTAACAGGGTGGTTAAACTGAAACATCTAATCAGTCAACAGGGCAGTTACACTGAAACATCTAATCAGTAAACATGGCGGTTACACTGAAACATCTAATCAGTTAACAGGGCGGTTACACTGAAACATCTAATCAGTTAACAGGGCGGTTACACTGAAACATCTAATCAGTTAACAGGGAGGTTACACTGAAACATCTAATCAGTTAACAGGGCGGTTACACTGAAACATCTAATCAGTTAACAGGGCGGTTACACTGAAACATCTAATCAGTTAACAGGGCGGTTACACTGAAACATCTAATCAGTAAACATGGCGGTTACACTGAAACATCTAATCAGTTAACAGGGCGGTTACACTGAAACATCTAATCAGTAAACATGGCGGTTACACTGAAACATCTAATCAGTAAACACGGTGGTTACACTGAAACATCTAATCAGTTAACAGGGCGGTTAAACTGAAACATCTAATCAGTCAACAGGGCAGTTAAACTGAAACATCTAATCAGTCAACAGGGCAGTTAATCTGAAACATCTAATCAGTCAACAGGGCGGTTACACTGAAACATCTAATCAGTCAACAGGGCAGTTACACTGAAACATCAAAGCAGTTAACAGGGCGGTTACACTGAAACATCAAAGCAGTTGACAGGGCGGTTACACTGAAACATCTAATCAGTTAACAGGGCAGTTACACTGAAACATCTAATCAGTTCACAGGGCAGTGACACTGAAACATCTAATCAGTCAACAGGGCGGTTACACTGAAACATCTAATCAGTTCACAGGGCAGTTACACTGAAACATCTAATCAGTCAACAGGGCAGTTACACTGAAACATCTAATCAGTCAACAGGGCAGTTACACTGAAACATCTAATCGGTCAATAGGGCAGTTACACTGAAACATCTAATCAGTTAACAGGGTGGTTACACTGAAACATCTAATCAGTCAACAGGGCAGTTACACGGAAACATCTAATCAGTCAACAGGGCAGTTACACTGAAACATCTAATCAGTCAACAGGGCAGTTACACTGAAACATCAAAGCAGTAAACATGGCAGTTAAACTGAAACATCTAATCAGTCAACAGGGCGGTTAAACTAAACACAACAAATGAGAAAACAGGGAAGTCAAAGTAAAACAGTGAAGAAAACAAGGCACTTAGTTTAGAATACTGTACCAGTAAATTGGACATATTTCAGAAGCAACAAATCAACAACAACATCAGTAAACATGAAAATTAAACTGAAACATGTAATCAGTAAGCATGGAAGTTTAGATACAACAAATCAGTAAACAGGACAGTTTAACTGAAAAAAAGAACTAATCAGTAAACATCAGTAAACATGGAAGTTAAACTGAAAAAATATAATCAGTAAACAGAGAAGTTAAACTGAAACATCTAATCAGTAAACATGGAAGTCAAACTAAACAGTATGACACAACAGGTATACGGGATGAAACAACAGGTATACACTATAGTATGTACAACAGGTGTACAATACAGTATAACACAACAGATACACAATACAGTATAATACAACAGGTATACAATACAGTATAACACAACAGGTACACAATGCAGTATAATACAACAGGTATACATAACAGTATAACACAACATACAATACAGTATAACACAACAGGTACACAATGCAGTATAATACAACTGGTATACATAACAGTATAACACAACATACAATACAGTATAACACAACAGGTACACAATACAGTATAACACAACAGGTACACAATGCAGTATAATACAACAGGTATACATAACAGTATAACACAACAGGTATGCAATACAATATAACACAACAGATACACAATACAGTATAATACAACAGGTATACAATACAGTATAACACAACAGGTACACAATGCAGTATAATACAACAGGTATACATAACAGTATAACACAACAGGTATGCAATACAGTATAACACAACAGGTATGCAATACAATATAACACAACAGGTATGCAATACAATATAACACAACAGGTATACAATACAGTATAACACAACAGGTACACAATGCAGTATAATACAACATGTATTCAATACAGTATGATACAACAGGTATGCAATACAATATAACACAACAGGTATGCAATACAGTATAACACAACAGGTATACAATACAGTATAATACAACTTGTATTCAATACAGTATGATACAACAGGTATGCAATGCAGTATAACACAACAGGTATGCAATACAGTATAATACAACAGGTATGCAATATTATGATACTGTATACAATACAGTATGATACAACAGGTATATACTACAGTATAGCACAACAGGTATATACCACAGTATAGCACAACAGGTATACACTACAGTATAGAACAACAGGTATACACTATAGTATGATACAAAAGGTATACAATACGATATGGTACAACAGGACATACAGAACAACACAACAGGTATACACTACAGAACAATACAGCAGGTATACACTACAGAACAATACAGCAGGTATACACTACAGAACAATACAGCAGGTATACACTACAGAACAATACAACAGGTATACACAACAGAACAATACAGCAGGTATACACAACAGAACAATACAGCAGGTATACACTACAGAACAATACAGCAGGTATACACTACAGAACAATACAACAGGTATACACTACAGAACAAAAACAACAGGTCTGCAGGTTCAGGTCAACAGGGGCAAAGGTCACACCTGCAGCCTGTGTTTGCAGCTCTCACTGCTGTAGGTGAAGTTGAAGACACCTCAGTTCTCCACGCTGAACATGAACACACTTTCAGATCTCCACCACACACACACACACACACCAGGCATAGGTTGAGAACACACAGGTCAGTTGCATGGCCACAACATCTTTATATGTCCACCAGATAATATACCATCCTGCATAGGTTTAGAATGCAGGTCAGTTAAATGGCCACAACACCTCTAGATGTCCATCACACAGAGTAGACACTGCAGTAAGCTTATGTCACACAGGTCAGTTATATGAAAGCACCTTTAAATGTCCGCCACACACTCCACTGTGAGGAAATCTTTGGTCACACAGGTCAGTTATATGGCGTCAACACCCTCAAATGCCCACCAGACCGTATACCATCCTGCATAGGTTTAGAACAGAGGTCACTTAGGCTATAATGGCAACAACACCTTTAGATCTCCACCACACACACCACCCTGAAGAAATCTTAGGTCACACAGGTCAGTTACATGGCCACATCACATTTAGATTTACACACACACACACACACACACACACACACACACACACACACACACACAATACACACACACCACCCTGCTTAGGCTGGGAACACACAGGATAGTTACGTGGCTACATCTTCAGCTCTCTGCCTCAGAGACCCCCTGCAGTCAGTTTAGGTTACAATGCTCTGCCACCATGGTCACACCCCTAGCTCTCCACTGAACACACCCTACAACAGTCAGTTTAGGTTACACGGCTCTGTCACCATGGTCACACCCCTAGCTCTCCACTGAACACACCCTACAACAGTCAGTTTAGGTTACAATGCTCTGTCACCATGGTCACACCCCTAGCTCTCCACTGAACACACCCTACAACAGTCAGTTTGGGTTACAATGCTCTGCCACCATGGTCACACCTGTAGCTGTCCACTGAACACACCCTACAACAGTCAGTTTAGGTTACAATGCTCTGCCATCATGGTCACACCTGTGGCTGTCCACCCTAGCGACCCTGCTGTGAAGGGTCACTGC
>CM060324.1:27321787-27339287 GCA_030674155.1 Stramonita haemastoma | reverse complement strand
GACCACTGTCAGCCCTAACACAATGTGTGTCTGATTCACTCAGCCTGCAGTGCTATCTTGTCCAGCTTTGCTGCTGTTGGCGCTTTGATCTTTGTTTGCCGTCACGCATCAGGGTGTGATGCCATGCCTGTAGGGTCCATTATGTCCCCTTATCATACCAATCACCTCACTGTTTCTCTCTCATCTGTTATTGTTGGTAAAGGCATCAACGCTTTGACGAGATAGAATTCCGCCACTTTTAATTTGATTCATGCAAAGCTTACTTGCTTAGTTTTGGAACTTTGCACACTTGTAACACTGCTGGGAATACAAATCCATGTCTGTCAGGTTGACTGCTAGAACCAGGCAGTAGCTATGAAGTGACACCAGGCTACAGAAAATCTGATTATTATGACAAACAGTTCTGGGAAACAAATGAAGACTGATCTCATCTATGACGAGCTCCATGTGAAGGGTGGAGGGGAACAAAAGTGCAGGGGCACATCTTTTTTTCTCAAAAAGAATGCTTGATTTACCATGTGTAGTGATGGAAGAATTTTGCTTTACCTACTCTGAGGTTCTCCTTCTTCTTCCTCCAACTCTCAGACAGCCATTTTTTGTCTGTCATATAGGTGAAAATGCATTGGGCTGTCTGTCATATAGGTGAAAATGCATTGGGCTGTCTGTCATATAGGTGAAAATGCATTGGGCTGTCTGTCATATAGGTGAAAATGCATTGGGCTGTCTGTCATATAGGTGAAAATGCATTGTGCTGCTGTTAAGCGCCTGACAAGTCAAGCTCAGCGCATCTTTAGGCGTAGGAGAAAATAGTTATCTTTTAAGTCTTTCTGGACCAAAAAAATGCAGGAGAACGGACCAAGAAGGTAGAAAATAGACAAAGAAGGGTGTGGACAGGAAGAAGAGGAACAAGGCAGACACAAAGGGATAGAAAAGAGGGAATTTCTAGCACAAGCTTTCCAGATGCTATTTTCACTGACAGGCATCCCCACGGGAGAACTCTGGGACTGAATTGTTGAATATTAGGAAGGTGAGCTCCTATTGAATGAACTAGAGCTTTACATATTGGTTGGGTGAGAAATGGCAGTGGAGGTATTCTCTGTACACACAACAATAAAAAGCATTTGACTCTAGCTGAAAGATCATCTGTGTGTGTGTGTGTGTGTGTGTGTGTGTGTGTGTGTGTGTGTGTGTGTGTGTGTGTGTGTGTGTGTGTGTGTGTGTGTGTGTGTGTATTTTATTTATTTTATTTTTTTTTATTTTTATTTTATTCTTTTATATGGATGATAGTGGGATAAGTGCTCTTGTGCTTTTTAACAGCCAGTACCCGTTTGTATGCAGTTTTGTAAATGTCATCTGTTCCCACCGGCACACGATGGCCTACTTTTACGAAAAGCGGAACAGGGTTTAACGTGTGCGCAAGATATTCTGCGTGCGTTCACACACGGGGCCTCGGTTTATAGTCTCATCCGAAGGACTCTGGGGGAAAGTGGAGTCAGCACTGATATTAACTCCAGGAGAAAAATCTCCTCGACCGGAATCGAACCCCGGGTCGTCAAATTGCGAGCCCAATGTTCTGACCACTAGGCTATCCCGTCCCCGTATGTGTGTGTGTGTGTGTGTGTGTGTGTGTGTGTGTGTGTGTGTGTGTGTGTGTGTGTGTGTGTGTGTGTGTGTGTGTGTGTGTGGTGCGCGCGCGCACGCACGCACGTGCATGCGCAGGCATGTGTATTTCTGTGTGTTGTGTTTTTACCCTCTTCCTAATCATACAGATTATCAGTCACCATTTGCTAATGGTAAGGACATGTCATTCTGACATCAGAAGAGCCACTGACAATCATTAGCATAACAATCATGGTCACCCTCACAATCACCAGCAGTCATGGTCGTCACACCTAGTTGGTCAGAGTCAGCTTGGATCAACACAGATGAACAAAATATTGCTGTAATGAGCGTAATCACTCAGAGCACATCATCATCATCATCATCATCATCATCATCATCATCATCATCATCATCATCATCATCATCATCATCATCATCATCATCATGAAAGCAAACGCTTTTGGGGCCTTGATTACCTCTGGCCAGCATGCTAACATGTACGTGAAGCTTTCAGTCATGCTTCAAATTGATTAATCCTGTTGCAGTTTTCCACGGGGACTTGCTTGCACAAACCGGTTCCCATTAGCATGGCATCGTGTCCTGTCTTTATGTCACTGTTCACTAAGTTAGTGCAAATTCTCATGTTTGTGATTCCTTTATCTGCTGCCTGATGCTCTACAGCTGTGTGGACCACTGTCAGCCCTAACACAATGTGTGTCTGATTCACTCAGCCTGCAGTGCTATCTTGTCCAGCTTTGCTTCCATCTAAGCTTTGATCTTTGCATTAGCGTTTGATACCACGCCTGTAGGGTCCATTATGCCCCTTTATCAGATCCATCACCTTCCTTACCTCTCCTGTTTTTGTTTAGGATGAAGGGATCCAGCCAATTACAATCCAGTGCTTCTGCATTCTATTTGATGTTTGCAATGCTACGTTACTTGTGTCCGGAACTGTCAGTTGATATGTTTTTCAATTATACTGCCAATATGAAGAGCTTATATCTATCCATTTTGTACATCTGAATTTTATACTCTGCATTCATGTCTATGCTTGTAAGTAAATGCAAATGTGGTTTTGTGACACATGTTAGAGGTAAATATAAATTGAGATTCTTCAATGACAGTGTGTAAAATAATTTAAAGTATATTGCTTTGTCACCTGCCCCCCTTTTTTAATAAGGCTCCTAAGATTTCCATCTTGATTTTGAAAAAAAACACTTTTGTAAAAACTAAGACTGACTCACTCATATTGTGTAGTGTTCTTTGTTGTAAATGAAACAAGAACTTTTAAGCCACTGATCACAGTGATGATATATTTTTTTTCTATCAGTAGTTATCATATGGCCATAGTATGCCATCTTGGCATAATAACTATAGTTGTGATATGTGGAATTTAGTGTTTTGTCTTTTAAAGCAATGAGATCAAACCCATGACATTCAAATTATTCATACACAAGCAGTTGTGTACAAAGGGGATAATTACACTTTGAATGTACCACACACACACACACACACACACACACACACACCACACACACACACACACACACACACACACACACACACCACACTACACCCACCCACCCACCACATCCTACACCTAACACCCACACCACACACCACACACACACACACACACACACACACACCACACACACACACCCACATCCTACACCTACACACACACACACACACACACCTACACACACACACACACACACACACACACACACACACACACACACACACACACACACACACACACACACACACCACACACACACACACACACACACACACACACACACAACACACAACACACACCAGACCAATCCTGGGCCATCATCAGAAAAGCTGTCCTGAGTATCACCTCAATCACCCATGATCATGACTGTCACACCCAGCTGTTCAGAGCCAGCATGGGTCATTAACTGTGGACGACACCTCACCCTCCTTAGCACAGACACCCACAGGATAGTTTATCAGCATCATCATCATCATTGTTATTGTTGTTGCTGTATTGGTATCACTGCTATTACCCTGTCCTCGCTGTCAACATCGATGTAAATGTTTTCACTAAGGCAGCTGTCATTGTCGCCACTACAACCACCACCGTTATTACTCCTCCTCTTCATCATCATCGTTGTACCAATCATCATCATCATCATCGTCATCATCACCGTCGTCATCTTTGTCGTCGTCGTCGTCATAACGATCATCATCATCGTCGTCATTGTAGCGATCGTCGTCGTCGTCGTCGTCGTCGTCGTCGTCGTCGTCGTCGTCGTCATCATCATCACTCATCATCATCATCATCATCATCATCATCATCATCATCATCACATCATCATCATCATCATCATCATCATCACTCCCATGATCATCATCATTATAATAGCCATCATAATCTTCATTACTATCATTATTCAGGAAACAATCTGAAAGGGCTGCTGCAATATTTAACCAGTAGTAGTAGTAGGCATCCATCAGTATAAGAAGACTATTGAGTTGCACTCTAGACTCTAGAGCCAAATCCTGTGTAAATATGACGGGCAAGCTGTTACCCATGCAGCAGATCCCCCCCCCCCTCTCCTCATCACTGGAATGGTCTATTGGAAAGGCAATTGTTGCAGGAGCTGCCAGAATGTTTATTTCATTTTAATTTTATAAAGATAAAATAAATAAATAAAATACAGCCCCAAACTGCCCTGGGGACTCTAGCTCCCGATTTTTCCTCAGGGATGGTGTCTGAACACAACACCTGTGTGAATGCTGGTGTTTATTTTGTTGTCATCTACTCCTAGGGGCACATAATGGCCTGCTCTTCCAAAAGGTGAAACAGGTTTTAATGTGTGAGCAAGATGTTCTGGTGGGTTCACACACAGGGCCTAGGTTTATAGTCTCATTGGAATAACAGTGTGCTAACTAATACCAAACATCTGATTAGACTTGAAATTGTGTAATCAAGTTGTGGGCTCTGTTCAAGGTTTGTATACAGGCTTCCACTTGTGGGACATCACTTCTATCTCCATATCCCATTCACAATGCTCTGGCAGTTTTTAAGCTTTTCCCCTCTATCTGCTGTCTGATGCTGGGCAGCTGTGTGGACCACTGTCAGCCCTAACACAATGTGTGTCTGATTCACTCAGCCTGCAGTGCTATCTTGTCCAGCTTTGCTGTTTTGGCGCTTTGATCTTTGTTTGCCGTCACGCCTCAGTGTGTGATACTACGCCTGTAGGATGCATTATGCCCCCTTATCTTACCAATCATGTCCCTAACCTCTACACCTAGGTTAAAGGGATCAAGTAATTAATGACATAGCCTACACTGCGTTCACTTTTGCTTCATGTAATTTGTGATTTGCTGAACTCGGAATGATCAAAGTCCAGCACATAAGCATGCATGACAGATGCAGAAGAGCTTTTTAAAAAAACAAACAACAAACAAACTTTGAAAGTCATGGACTAGATATTGGTAGAAAAATGGTTAGAAGGGTTGGTTGATGAGCAGTTTCAGAGAATTGCTTTTGTTGTGCATTCCCAGCTTAATATTCTACAGGTCACCCAGATTATGCACACTCTCACTTATCTTACCTGGGAATCTTTGTAAGACATTAAGTCCAGACAAGGTGAGAAGTTTCTGTGTATTGGCTGTTTTTCAAGTACCTTGCCACTAAACACACAAAAAACAGAAGTCAAAAGCAATGCAACACCTTTTTTTCTAAAGGCCAAATGAACCTGACATGATACTGAGACTTCAAAGTGGGCTGCCAGCAGTCTAATAACTATTGGCATGTCTTCAGATGTGCACCATAGGGTGCAGAGGAGAGGAGCTACAGGCCAAAACTGAATATTTACATTAGGGCTCTAAAGAAGTGAGAAACTGGAGAACACCATCCATTAACCTGTAAGTAACAATTTACAATACTGGCATACTTGTGTTTCTCTTGTTTTTCTCTTAATGTAAGGCAAAAACAGATGCATTGACAAAAATTTCACCTTGGTGTACAGAGAAGCTGTAGCTGAGGCCATCTAATACGCATACTAGACGATTTTTTTGTGCCTAGTGGTGAAACCTGGAGTTAGGTGAAGGCTGTGAGAAAGGGGTGTGGTGATGCAGACATGATTGACGTGTGGAGTGTAATGTAATAGCCATTTATCACTTCTGCATCTTTGATGTGGACCCACCACCAAGGGTTGTGGAGTTTGTGTGAAAGATGTCTCCTTCTGACACAGGGTTGTCTGTAAAAGCAGGTATTAAGGATTTAGTGTGACCTCTCCAGCTTTCTCACCATCTCGCCAACACTGTAGCCTCTGTGTTCATTGTGCTGACTCTTCTTCCTTGTCAAACTTTCTATAGTAAGCAATTAAGAAAGAAGGTTGTAAATTCGGCTGGTGACACTTACTTTGTACACTGTAGGTTTCTTTGTTAATTCTGGAACAGTCTCTTTGTGATAACTATAAATTTTTTGTGCTAGTGTTTCTTTTCTTTATTGTCCAGCCTGAGACATACCCTTATAGCATTTTAATGAAGAAATATGTAAGTTACAAAGGTCGACTTTTCAATTTATGGTTGTGAGATAGCTTGCTTTCTTTGCATTCCTGTTTGTTATCTTCCTTTACCTTCACCCTTCCCGTAATGTGTTGGGCATCAATGAAGATTCTGCAGCCAGCTCTCTTCCTTCAATCCCACAGGGTAAAGCACCATCTGTTTGATTATCGTCCCTGACAGGCCACCCTGCAGCCAAGGAATTAAGCAATGATCTGTTGTACAGACAATGGACTCACACACAGACAGCAAAGTGGTTCTGTTGTAATCCCCTGTGCTGTCCTGTTCCATCGGATGCCTTGTCCCAGCCACTGCTGAACAGGAAAGTTGAGGGCAAGTCAGCATGACTGTGTGAGGTGACTTCATGGTGTGTTTTCAGAGGAAAAGTGTTTTAGATAGATATCCGTTCTCACACCCCTTGCCTTTGAACCAAGCAGTTCTTCTTTGACAAACAGGACAAGGTGGTGTGGTATGTTATTAATGGCATTTGCATGTGCATATTGGTCAGAATGAAGGAACTTTATGTGAACGAACTGTAGCACTATCACCTGGAGAGGGATAGGCTTAACCAGCTTTATTTGCCCAATCATGCTACCTGAAAAGAATCAGTGCAGTGAGTAAATGACTGTCAAGAAGTGAAGAGAAAAGTCAAGTGGCGATGTTCCCTTTTCAGCTGAGTGTGATTTAATGTGTCGCTTTTCTCTATCTCTCCTATTCTTTGAAGTGTATACAACGTCAGTTCAGAACTATTGAAAAATATAGATAGAAACCAATATCTTTGAATATAGCCTATTATGATTCCTAATAAAATAAATACAGAAAGAAAATAGAGAGAAAGAAAACAGTCCCTCAAAATGAATTAAGAAGAAAAACGCAATTTAGTTCAAAATGCAACCAAATGAAGTGACAGCAGACATTCGCATTGCTCATCCAAATTAGGATTTGTGCAAGGTCATGAATTAAAAACTACTGCTACTAATATCTTCATTGTTTAAAAAAACTAAAGGCAAAACAAAAACTACCACTGCTGTAACAATAAATGTAGGCCTACCCACCAAAAAAAATTAGCTTTTCTTGGTTGCAAAATCAGAAAATAGCTGTTACCTCGAAGCACATAAAAGAAACTATAACAAAACGGGAAAACTGTTCATCACAAATGCATAGGATACAGTCACATATTAATGATTGATTCATCGCCATGTCCATAGCTTACTACCAAGCTCTCAGATCCAAAAAGTTCTTGTGCTTTTATTTAAGAGTCCCACTATTTCCTTATTGAAGTTGTTCGAAGTTTCTTTAGTCAAGTTCGTTTGATCTTTGTCCATTTGTGTATCAAATAATGGGTTTTTAATTGATTGATACCCTAACTCTTGGCAGTCTTTGTTTGCAATTACTTTATCTGCTGCCTTGCACACCACAACTCGTTTGAACAACTGTCAGCCTTAACGCAATTCATGTCTGATTCACTCAGCTTGCCTTGCTATCTTGTCCAGCTTTTCTGTTGTCAGCCCTTGATCTCACTTTACTATCAGGCATCAGCATGCGATATCACGCCTGCTGGATCCATTATGTTCCCTTATCAGGTCTATCCTCTCCTTTACCTTATCATTTACATTTCTGGCAGAGGGATCAAGCCCGTGATGAAGTAAACCCATCTCATTCTCCCTTGTTTCCTACTCACTGTGTGCAGCTGGCTTTAGGCGGCTGTCATTAATTGAATTCTCTCATTTCTGAAAACATTACTAGCATGGATAAGTTGAGTTTGCCAGAAGGACTCTGATGAAGAACTCTTAGTAGTTGGGGGAAACACGTTACAGCAGAAATAATGCATGGCCCCTCAGAAGAAATTATAACTGATATGATCATTGATTTGTTCCATGTGTGAGGCTAAAGGAAATGCCGTAGGGACCTTCTTCCTTTTGACCTGTTCAGTTACTGTTTAGAGATGGGAGAAGTGGAGATTATTGGTGTTTGGGTTAGACGGCATGAATAAAGAGAAGGTATCCATCAATGGTGGGACCTTTGAAGGTTGGAACAGTTGTGAAAGAGACAGAAAGTAAGCATGCAAAGACACAGAAACAAACAGCAGGAACCACTTGGTTTCAGTTGATAGATCACAGCTTTGTGTTTTGTGTGTACCTGAGAAAAAAAAGACAAGACAAGAAAAAAGTGCTTTAATGTACTTACTGGAGGTGGGTGTAAAGGTAGGGGCGGCAGCTAAGCTTTCTAAAAGTTGATTTAGAATAATTTTCTATGTATTTATTTGGCTAAGAATAATTATCACAAATTTTTTTTGCAATCACCATCAGCAATATTAAGATGCCCAAAAATATGTAACTAAGGATCAAATTTGTATGTTTAATATATCAGACTATTCAGGGAAAAAGCAAGCAAAATTTGAAGCTATTGTACTTAGAACTACTTGAGGGTATATTTCTAAAATAAAAACTCTCTTAAACATCATCAACCCATAACAGGGGAAAAAAAGTGATGGCGACTTATCTCTCACATTAGAAAATCATACAAATCCCTAATTAACTTTTTAAAACCATGATCATACTGATGATGATGCCAATATCAATGAGATAACAGCAACGGTGATGATAGTGATGATGATGTTGTGGTGATGGTAGTGACTGGTGGTACTGGTAGCAATGATGGTGATAAAGATAATTATGATGATTAGCATGATGATGATGATGGTTGGTGATGGTAGTGATGATGATTTCATTTCTTTAAGGCTCAATCCTGTTTGTAAAAAATTAAAGCATCCCCCCCTCCCCCCCAAATAAAAGTTTTCATAATAGTATATCAGAAAGACAGTTTGATATATGCTCTACCCCTGATACACACAAAATGATAATGCTAATAACAATAATAATGAAAAAATAACAATGCCAATGGCGTTGATGGTGATATATACGATTTTTTTTTGCTCCTAAGCTACATCTGTAAGGTTTACCAATAGTGAGATTTTGGGTATGTGACCATTTTTCCCTTCATGAAGATAGCATGATAATTATGATCAAAAGAGGATAACTACAGATATGATAACAATGATGACAGTGACATGAAAGTTATGGCGATTTCATCAAAATGTATTGGTTAGAGAGGCATTCAATTTACTGTAAACTGCTCTGCACTGCTGCCCATAGCTTGGGGCCCAAGATTTTCATCATCATCATAATAATGATAATGATAATAATAATAGTAATAAAATAATAATAATAATAATAATAATAATAATAATAATAATATAATATAATGAGATCTATATAGCGATGAATCTTGTAGAGTACACAAATCAAAGCACTTGATGATACATTTGCCTTTTTTTAATAGCCATCCAGGAAGCATCCTGTTTATCCCTGATGCTAAGAAATCCTCTGGTTCTGTGCCATTGATCATTAGTCACAGTTAGTATTTGTTTATGGTAACACTGTGTTATCAAGACATCAAAAGAGTTCTTCAGAGTTATTAGCATAACCATCCTGGTTATCACCACATTTTCCTTTAGTCAGAATCATCACAGGCAACTGATCAGAGCCAACATGGGTCATTAGCCTTGGATAAAACATCACCTCATTGGCATAGTCACACACACAGAACAGCCAGTCATCATTGCCATCTTTATGTCAGTCCCACTGAGCATTCCCTATATCTGGTCATTATGCTGACACTTGTTTGTGGAGCATCTGATGAGGCTTTAAATTTCATTGATCATGTCAGATTTCGTTTGGAGCTTGCTTGCACATGCGTGAAATATCTAGTACAGGAACCCTAACTTTATGTTACAGGTTATTGGGTCTCAACATTATTTTGTCATGTTTTGCCTCCTTATCTGCTCTACAGCTGTGTGGACAACTGTCAGCCCTAACACAATGTGTGTCTGATTCACTCAGCCTGCAGTGCTATCTTGTCCAGCTTTGCTGCTGTTGGGCTTTGATCTTTGTTTGCCGTCACGCATCAGCGTGTGATACCACGCCTGTAGGATCCATTATGTCCCCTTATCAAATCCACCATCTCCCTTACCCTTTCCAGTTAGATTTCTGGTAAAGTGCTTGAGTGAATAATGAAATGCTCCAACACAACACAGCATTTTTGTTGTTGTCAATTGTTAGTTCACATCTTAAATTTATGGTTGAGTTCCAGCATTTAAGAAAAGCTTACTACAATATGCTGATGAGTCAATTTTTACCAGCCCAACTCCATTAAATAGGCTGGTCACAATTTTGAAGAAAAAGCATTAGGCATGTTCCATGGCTAGCTTCACAGCAAAAACCATAACTGATATGATCTAAAATTAGTGTCACACACAAGGATAAAAAAAAAGATCACAGGGATCTGATTCTGGTAGATGTTTGTTTTCAAATGTGTTCCAATGTAAAGCAATGGGCATCATATGCTTTGGAGGTGAAAGCTGGAGTAAGAGGATGACAGAACCCATTAAAGGTGTGACTATTGAGTGTTGTTGAGTAATGATGGGTGAAGAGAGACTGCGAGCTTAACAGCCCAGAGACAAACAGTGACGAGAGTATTTGGCTTCAGCTGACAGATCAAAGCTAGAGTTGGGCTGTGTATAGAAAAGAAATAAAAAATGGAGGAGAGTTAAAGAGCACTTCAATACTCTCTCTCTCTCTTTCTCTCTCTCTCTCTCTCTCTCTCTCTCTCTCTCTCTCTCTCTCTCTCTCTCTCTCTTTTCTTCTCTTCTCGTCTCTCTTCTCTCTCTTCTCTTCTACTCTTCTCCTCTTCTTCATCATTCTCTCTCTTCTCTCTCTCTCTCTCTCTCTCTCTCTCTTCTCTCTCTCTCTCTCTCTCTCTCTCTCTCTCCTCTCTCTCTCTCTCTCCTCTCTCTCTCTCTCTCTCACTCGTGTGTGTGTGTGTGTGTGTGTGTGTGTGTGTGTGTGTGTGTGTGTGTGTGTGTGTGTGTGTGTTCTTTTTTTTCTTTTATTCCTTTATTTTGAGAATAGTGGAATAAGTACTCATGTGTTGTTGGTTCTTTACATCCAGTCCCTGTGGACGTTGGTATATTGTTTCATCCAACTGACCTTCAGAGGTGTGGAGAGAGAGAGAGAGAGAGAGAGAGAGAGAGAGAGAGAGAGAGAGAGAGAGAGAGAGAGAGAGAGAGAGAGAGAGAGAGAGAGAGAGTATGTGTGTGTGTTTGTGCGTGTGTATGTGTGAATTTAACTTTGTGCTTTTCTCTGAAGCTACTTCCCTTACAAACTTCATTATTTGGATCATGAATGTAAGAATGCAATGTTTATGTAATCTCAGTAACACCTAAGGTATTATTTCAAATGGTAGTGATTACAATGACAATAGCAATGAGAACACCAGCGATGACAACGATCACGATGATGTAAATGATAATGATATGAGATAATCACGGTAGTGGTGGAAATGATAGTGATGATGATGGTTGAAGGGGTGAAGGTGACAATATGATGATGATGATGATGATAATGATGATGATGATGATGGTGGTGATGATTTTAAGAGAGTTTGTCTTTATATATATATGAGCGTACAAAATATTGTGGAATGACCTTCGCCCCCCCCCCTCCCCACTAGATTTTTGAGAGCATCAGCTTGATTATGACCACCTTTTCTTTTCAAGATGAGATTGATTCATTGCTTCAATAGCTGCTTCGGGTGCATCCTGTTTTATCCAAAATGGAAACAAACAACCATTGTCCTGATCATTGATCAATAGTCACAGTCAGAGTCTAGCGGTGGTAGCACTGCTGGTTTGCCATCAAAACAGTTGTTCACAGTCATTAGCATAACTGTCCTGTCGTCACCCCACTAACTGGCAGGTATAACTGTCACACTTGGCTGGTCAGAGCCAGCATGCATCATTAACATTGGATAGAACATCGCCCTCATTAGCATAATTACGCTCAGAGCAGACAATCATCATCATCATCATCATCTTCTTCTTCATGTGTAGCCCACAGCTCTCTCCCTATCTCTGGCTGATGTGTGTGTCATGTATGGAGAAGCTTTCAACTGATTAATTATGTATTGGATTTCGGTTGGAGCTTGCATGCACATGCGTGAGCTAGTTAGTAAGTGTGTTCTGCCTACATTGTTCTTTTCAAGTCCCCCTATATGTCGGGTTTAACTTCTGCATCTTCTGTGTGATCTGATGCTGCAGAGCTGTGTGAACAACTGTCATCCCTAACACACTGATTCTCACTCAGTCAGCATGTAGTGCAGGCCTGTCAGGGTTTCTGTTGCGATGTTTACAGACCACTTTAAGTCACGGCAGATTTCTCAGCCGAAATCGGTGCTGCTCTCCCGAGTAGAGTGCGTCACACCATCAGAGCAGCACAACCTATTACCGGTTTTTTTCCTTTTGTCCTGTCTGCTTGTGTATTTGTTTCCCTATCGCAGTGGTTTTTTCTATAGAATTTTGCTAAGGACAACTCTCTTGTTGCCGTAGGTTCTTTTACGTGCATTAAATGCGTGTTGCACCATGACGTGGGTTTATGGTCTTATCTGAAAGAGTAGCACCCAGACCACCATTTAGGGTCTCGTGGATGGGAGATAAGTTTTGGGCGCAATCAGGGAGGATGGAACCAGGACTTTTCGCTTTCTAGCCAAGTGCGTAACCTCTAGACCACCTATCTCCCAATGTTGCTCTAGATAGGGCTTTGCTCTTTAAGTTATGTCGTACCTCAGTATATTCGACCATACTTATAAGATCTGTTATGTCCACTTATCAAGCTCATCCTCCTTTGCAGCTCTTTTGTGTGTTCTTGTGCTAAAAGGATTGATTCAATAACAAAACACATCAAAATCACAGTCCGTGGTTTTTACACACTATTTGATCATTCATGTCTGGAATACATTAACGAAATTTCAGCATTTTCAAATATGCATAAAATGCTGATGAGATCGTTTTTTGTTGGGTTTTTTTCTGGGGGGGGGGGGGGGGGGGGAGGGGGGCTGCTTTTTTTTGCCAGCCTGACTCCCCTAAAGGGCCACAGTTTTGTTTAGCTTCTTTTTAAAGAAACTAAATTACAGACACACTGATGACTGCTTCACAGAAGAAAAAAAAATGGTGACTGATAGGATCGATAATTAGTATCACACACAGGGGCGAAGAGAGATCACAGGGATTGCGCCCTGGCGGAGAACTGGATTTCAATGTGTGTCAGTGGAAAGAAATGGGCATCGTTAGCTTTGGGGGTGAAAGCCAGACTAAGAGGAAGAGGGTGCCTATGAAAACATTCGACTGTTAAAAGCTGTTGGAGAAGGACAGGAGGAGAGAGGCTGTAAGCGTGAAAAGCCCAGAGACAAACAGGGACAGAGAGCAGTTGGCTTCAGTTGACAGATCAAAGGCGAAGGTGGTGTGCTAAGCATGAAAGAGAGGTGGAAAGGAGAGGGAGAGAGAGAGAGAGAGAGAGAGGAGATGGGAGGAGAGAGAGAGAGAGAGAGAGAGGGAGAGAGGAGAGAGGGAGGAGAGAAGGAGAGAGAGAGAGAGAAGGAGAGAGATGAGGGGAGAGAGAGAGAGGAGAGAGAGAGAGGAGAGAGAGAGAGAGAGAGAGAAAGGGCGTTTCGATGTGGTGTGTTCTCTTTCTCTATCTCATTCTCTCTCACTCTCTGGTGCGTGTGTGGTGTGTGTGTGTGTGTGTGTGTGTGTGTGTGTGTGTGTGTGTGTGTGTGTGTGTGTGTGTGTGTGTTGTGTGTGTGTGTGTGTGCGTGTGTGCGTGTGTGTGTGTGTGTGTGTGATGTGAAGACTGAATCTGCCTTGGTTTCATCATCATCATCATCATCATCATCATCATCATCATCATCATCATCATCATCATCATCATCAATACTAGTAGTAGTAGTGGTAGTAGTAGTAATAGTAGTAGTAGTAGTAGTAGTAGTAGTAGTAGTAGTAGTAGTAGTAGTAGTAGTAGTAGTAGTAGTAGTAGTAGTAGTAGGCACCCATTAGTCTTGGAAGACTATGTTAATATGGAGTTGCACTCTGATCTTTAGAGCACAAAGCCTGGGTAAGTAAGTATGGAGGGCGAACTGTTACCCATGCAGCAAACCCCCTTCTCCTCGCCATTGGAATGATCCATTGGAAATTCGAAAGGCAATGACCAATACGAATGGTACTTATACGAATGGTTCCAGTACTGTCGCAGGAGTCACCAGAACGTTATTATTAGCATTAGTATTATTACTATGATGATGATAATGGTATAATAATAATAATAACATAATAATAATAATAATAATAATAATAATAATAATAATAATAATAATAATAATGAATAATGATAATAATAATAATGATAATAATAATAATAATAACATTAAAAAAATTTGCTTTTTCCTACAACACTTTAATCTTTGTATTAACTGTAGGGCACCAAAATGTTCATTTAAAAGCTAACATTAGCAACCAGTTAGGATACTGCTATGATGCTAATGTAGAAATCTCAAGCTGTTGATGAACTAAAATCAAAAAAGAAAAAAAAATCGTACAACCTACCCTTTTATAAAACGTTTATAAAACGTTTAGGTAGTTCCGTATATTTTGCTTTGCAAAAGGAAACTTGCCACTGAAAAAAAAAATCAAACCCAATATTGTAACAATTTCTTAAACTTAAAAAAAAAAATTGATGTCAATGCTTGTTTTCTTTAATATAAAGAAACATGGGACCACATTAGCAATTATAATATGAATATGGTTCATAGGCTCAATAGATGATATACAATATTCATAATAGTGTCATATGCCTTGATGTCTCTTTGATTGAGAAAAAAACACAACATAAGTTGATGATAATGTTTATACCTACAGACGCTACACACACACACACACACACACACCACACACACACACACACACACACACACACCACACCACACGCGCGCGCGCGCGCGCGCGCGCGCGCAGGCGCACACACACATAGATACACACATTAACACATACACATTCATGCAGACACAATACGGCACACATGTGCAAACATACACATACACACACACGCGCGCGCGCGCGCGCGCGTGCGCGCGCACACACAAGGATGTTTAATGCTTATGTGGTGAATACATTTCAAATACCCATGTCATACTTGAATGTCAGATTTTTTTTTTCTCCAGAAAATATTGCGCACACCTTAAATCCTGATCCGCTTTTCGTAAGAGTATGCCATTGTGTACCAGTTGCGAACAGACGACAAAATTTACAAAACTGCATACACACGGGGACTGGATGTAAAAAAATAATTAGTTTGTTTTTCCTCAAAAGTTGTGACCTGTTTCAAAGAGTCAGGCCAGTAGAAATCATTTGACCAGCATGGTGTTGTCATTAAAAAAAAAAGGAATTTGTTTAGCCCTGAAATCAGTTTGAGAGTGTATGAAAAGTGCTGAGTCTGCTTTGGTGTACTTGGTTATCGACTCTATCTCTTGAAGAGAGGCATAAACGGGAGTGATAAGGGAGGCAACTGACTTCATAAAGGGACATCACGGGTCCTACAGACGTGTTATTTTCACATGCTGAGGCGTGACGGCAAACAAAGATCAAAGCCCAACAGCAGCAAAGCTGGACAAGATAGCACTGCAGGCTGAGTGAATCAGACACACATGTGTTAGGGCTGACAGTGGTCCACACAGCTGTAGAGCATCAGGCAGCAGATACAGGAATCACAGACCTGTACGAGAACTGCAGAGACTGGGTGAAGGGTGACAGAAAGACAGGAAACAATGCCTTGCAAATAGAGGGAAGGGGGTATGCTTGAATGTAGGAGTCCCAATGGAAAACTGTGACATGATTAATCAATCAATCAATGCTTTGTCAAATGTTTCAGCCATAGGTTATTTCAGCTGGTCGGAGGTGGGTGGGTGGGTGGGGGGTGTCCTGTGGGACTACTGAGATGAGATGATGGAGTGTGTTGTGTGGGTGATTGTGCTAAGGTTGTTGGGGGTGTTTTGTTTATGCTGACTACCTAAAAACATTAGTAAGAATCTTCTCTCTTCTCTCTTGTGCTCCCTCCTCTTGTGTGTGTGTGTGTGTGTGTGTGTGTGTGTGTTGTGTGTGTGTGTGTGTGTGTGTGTGTGTGTGTGTGTGTGTGGTGTGTGTGGTGTGTGTTGCCTGTGATGTTTTGTTTATGCTGACTCCCCTAGAAATAATGGTTAAAAAAAAATATATATATTTGTGTGTGTGTGTGTGTGTGTGTGTGTGTGTGTGTGTGTGTGTGTGTGTGTGTGTGTGTGTGTGTGTGTGTGTGTGTGTGTTGTGTGTACGTTGTGTGTGTGTATGTGGTGTGTGTGTGGTGTGACAATGATATGATGATGGTGTTTTACAGTTTGTTGTTGTCATGCAACATTTTGTGTGTTTTAAAGTATTGTGATCCATTAAGACTATCTTAATCTTTTTAAAAAAAAAAAAAGAAAGATGATTGGAATGTTGTTATCATAATCATACACTACTACTACTACATACACTCACTACTACTACTATAGTCATCATGTCATTGTGATCATTTTCACATCATCATCATCATCATCGTCGTCGTCACATCATCATCACTCACATCATCATCATCCTCTTCTTCTTCTTTTCTTCTTTCTTCTTCTTTTCTTCTCCTCCCTCCTCCTCCTCTTTTTCCTTCTCCTTCTTTCATTTTTTTTTATCATTAGTGTGATGAGCCGGTAGCAAGGATAGAGGACAGGGAAAGTAGAGGAACAATGTACAGCAGCCAGGCAAAAGAAGACTCAGGGGGAAAACAGCAGCTGGGCTTAGGTTGGTCTTTATTACGTCATCTCTCTGCTCCCTCCTGTGCTCTGCTGGACTGCTACAGGTCTAACTCAGTCTACCGTAGTCTGCACACCTATCTCTGCTAGTCTCTCCTAGTCTGCTTCTAGTCTGCCCTAGTCTGCCTAGCCACCCTAACCACCCCTAAATATATACCCTCCACACGGACTGCAAAGACAGCGCTGCGCGGCAGCAGACGATTTGGCCGTTTCAAACTTAAAATGGAGTAAATTTGTGTTTCCTTACGTGGCTTCAACAGCGATTATCTCGCTGTCCGCGCAACAAAGCTAAACATATTATACATCAAAATAAACTAGGAAACACAAGCTTTAAAATGCACTAATGCACTTTACACAACAACTATTTAACTGCGAGCTAAAGGCGATTAAAGCCTCTGAGTAGACACTTTTAACAGGTTTGCACTAAAACTTTCAATAATAAAACACTAAGAGTCCAGCAGAGCCTAATACTTAATGAATATAAAAGGAAGAATATAATCCACAAATTGTATACATATGCATATTATTAGTTAGCAGTGTCCATGAGATGAGATATAATAATTAAACAGCGATGCGAAAACACAATTTC
>CM060324.1:27309287-27311787 GCA_030674155.1 Stramonita haemastoma | reverse complement strand
CCTTAGGCTTTACTATACCAGCAAAATCTCCTCTTTTTTAAAAAACCAAAATAAGATTTTCTCACCAGCCAACCCTTTTTTTTCTCCCTCACACCCCCCCCCCCCCCCCCGCCCCCCACACACACCCCACCTCCAACCTCAACAAGCCTTACACTAGCAGGAGGTAAAAGAAGCTAAATGGCAAATTTCGCATCAGATCACTTAACACGCTGCTTCCTAATCATGGCGGGAGTGAGCAGAAAAGCTACTGTCCCTGCTTCCCAGTTGACGAGAAGGTGAGGGTCCTACACGAGGTCACGCTAAATCTTTAATGCTAGTGTCACAGAGAAAGAAGCCCCCATCTTGGGGGAAATCTCTGCCCCCACTGTCTCTCTCTCACCACCATCCCCTCTTCCCCCCCCCCCATCCTTCCCTGGTGGCTTGCTGACATCAAAGGGAGAGGGTGGGGTGGGAGGAGGGAGAGAGGCTGGTAACGATGACGTTACGCTTGTCAATCAATCATGTCTGAAGAGACCTCCCCTTTAAACACTTCTTTGCATCCCTCTAATTTTCATCTGTAGGAAAAGCTTGTTCTTCCGCTGTCTGCATCCCTTTCTCCCTATCCCCCCCTCCCCCCCCTTCTAAGAAAGATGGGGACACACACAGACACACAGACACACAGATACGCACACACACAGACACACACACACACACTCACACACACACACAACACACACACACACACACTAACCACGAAAGGCAATACCTGTAAGATCCCATCTGCTTTGCACACACCCCCCCACCCCTTTTTTTTCGTGTCCTTTGCTCTTCGGAGGAATCTGGTGAAAAGTTCTTCAGTACAGCACTCCATTAATTCTTCAGGTAGTTAAGAATAAAAGACGAGAAGACAAACAGGGATGCTCTATTTAGCAAACTGATACTTGATGAGACTTTAAACCGAAGTCCAGTGTGCGAACGCAGTCAGAACATTTTGCACATACGTTAGAAACCCATTCCACCTTTTGGAAGACTAGTCCATGTTATACTGGTGGGAACAGATCACAAAATTTACAAGATGTATGCACATGAAGAGTGGATGTGAAGAAAGAACACATGAATACCTATTCCGTTATCCTCGAAACAAACGAATTAAAAAAAAACCCAGAAGAGAGTGTTCAAAATGTTTAGATCATGCTGACGTGCGAAAGTCTTTCTGTGACGATATTCCTGATAGGCTGAACGGTAAGGAAAGGTGCACTGTTTGATGATGTATTGAACGTTATTCCTGCATATCAATAAAGTTGTTCAATTTATGGGCAAAAATTTGAAGGGTCAAATGGTGTTAACTTTTGACAAATTATTTTCAGCTGATACGTCCATCAACCCCCCCCCCCCCCCGCCCCCCCCCCCAAGACAGGCGGAAGGGAACTAACTCACTCACTCGCACGACAACTGACATCAACCACAATGACGACCCCGGAAGCAGAAAGACAGCAGATCAGGGGTCATGAAAGCATGGGACGTTTGATCCAACGGGGTATCTGGGCTTCCAATCTGACAGGACACATCCACCCGGGCTGATGAGATGTGCCGAAGGACTGACAAAAACATAACGGGAGGAAGGGGGAGACAGTGGGTGAATGAGGCCATGCTTGAAAGGTGTGCAGTAGCTGCCCTTTTATGCGGCTGTCTCTAATACCATAATCTTTCTGTTCTCACCTGTCCGCCATAGTTCTCACGTCACTGTGGTGTGTGGTGTTAGGAGATTCTGGGGCCAGATTTGAGCCTTGCTGGTGTCGGGGTCCTTTTATGCTCTTGATTTCTCTTTGGTTTTTTCCAAACACGCGGTGTTAAGGTTTTTTTTTTTTTTTTTTGGGGGGGGGGCTTTTTTTTCTTTTTTTCTTAAACCATCGTTTGATGGTTCTGTACACACGTATAAGATCACGGATGTTTGTTAAAGATCATGGATTCGCATACTAACGTGTGTGTGTGTGTGTGTGTGTGTGTGTGTGTGTGTGTGTGTGTGTGTGTGTGTGTGTGGGGCGCGCGCGCGCGTGTGTGTTATGGAAGTGTGGGCACATTCAGGTTATATTCATCCTGGGTGACTTATCAAAACGCTCTAAAGGCTTGGAATACCTTCATATTAATTGCTGTGAAGCTGTGATAACGGTTGTTTGCTGGTATGAGCTAAGAATGGTCTGGGGCTGTATAGTAGTAGATTTAATAATTTTTTTCTTCATCGAACGCTCAGACAGCAACTAGTGGTGTTCTGTCATATAAGCGAAAATGCGTTGCAGCGCCCTGAAGCACCTGGCAAGTCAGGCCCAGCGTGTCAGACTTGGGCGTGGAAGAGAAGTGTTGATTGAAGTCTTTCTCAAAAACATGAATCAGGAAACTGAGCGAAGACGACGGCAGAAAATAGACAAGATGGGGGTGACATGAAGACAAGGAAAGAGGCAGAAACAAAGAGAGTGATGGAAAAGAGGGAGTTTCTAGGACAGAATGCCCAGAAGGCGGGAAT
>CM060324.1:27301787-27306787 GCA_030674155.1 Stramonita haemastoma | reverse complement strand
CGAGCACAAGACTGTAGTTTATTTATTTTATTCATTTTATACCACTTTATGTCTAATCAGATTTCTCTGTGTAAAATTCAGGCTGCTCTCCCCGGGGAGAGTGCGTCGCCACAACTGCAGCGCCTTCCCATTTTTTTCCCTGTATGCAACACTGTTTGTTTCCCTATCAGAGTGGCTTTTTTCTACAGGATTTTGCCAGGGACAACCCTCTTGTTGCCGTGGGTTCTTTTACGTGCGCTAAATGATAATGTGTAACACATAGGACCTCGGTTTATCGTCTCATCCGAAAGACTAGCACCCAGACCACCACTCATAATCTAATGGACGGGGGAAAAGTTTTGGGCCCAAACGGGATTCAAACCACCGCACACTCCGACCCGGACTTTTCGCTTTCTAGAAGGCGCGTTACCTCTAGACCACTAATCCACCACTATGCTGTTCCGCCCCCAACATCATTTTGACTTGATTATTCCGTCAGGTCTTTCGGGAATAGTTGGGGTTCCCCTTGATTTTTTTTCAGGCTGTGTCTCTTGGACAAGCTGGACCTGGTGGCGCCAACCCCTCTGCAGGTGACAGGGTGCATGCTGGGCTGAATATATTAGCGTCACTGCTATCGCGTCATTCATCCAACAGCCACAACTAGCCTACACCTTCAACAAAAGCGATCAACAGATTTTAAGCGTATACACCAGATAAGAAAGAAGGTGGCAGGACGGTTAAGACGTTCACCAGTCAAACAAGTAAAACCGAGAGGTTCTGGGTTTGATTCCAGACCTTGCCCTTTCTTCCCAGTTTGACGAGAAAATCGAACTGAATGTCAAGGTTTTTTGGATGAGACTATGAACTGAGGCCTGTGCAAATGCATGCAGAACATCTTGCGCACACGTTAAAAACCCGTTCCACCTTTTGGAACATTAGGCCGTTTCGTGCCTGTAAGAACGGATGACAAACATTAAAAAAGAAAACCTCATGCACACAGGTGTCGTGTTTAGACACCATCCCTGAAGTTGGAATGTGCCGCTACCTAAAATGGTGAGGGGGGGGGGGGGGGGGGGGACAGTCGCATTTTATTAACAAAAAATGTCACTATTGGTAAACCTCGGAGTTCTTGCCATGGAACAAAAATAAAATACACTAGATACACTAGATGTCTTCCGTGGGATTGCTCACGGAATCTGGTCTTAAAGCCTTTCTGGTGATATATATCCTGGTGTTGAGGAAATGACGTCAAGATCATGTTCCTATAAATCAGATAAAAGAAAAACCCCCACCTGACTCAGGTAGGACGAGAAGCAGTTCAAAGTTCTGGCTAGGTGTTAGGGGTTACTGGGGACTTTCTGATTGTAATCTGGCATTTGGTGATTGCTTTCTTTTTATGTGAGTGTTGGGAGTTCCTGTCTGTGATCAAAGCAGTGAAAGGATATGGTATGATAGGCCTACGTACTATCGTCAGAGCCGTCACTAGTGACAGAAATATTAAACTTAAACAGTAACAAGGACTTTTGACACTTATGATGTGTGTGTGTGTGTGTGTGTGTGTGTGTGTGTGTGTGTGTGTGTGTGTGTGTGTGTGTGTGTGTGTGTGTGTGTGTGTGTGTGTGTGTGTGAGTGATATGTGTATAATGTTGAACTGAACAAATCGCGTGCACGTACCTATTGACCTCTTTAACACAACAGAAAAATTTGAATGGCAACGGAGAAGAGAAGAAGAATGATAACGTTAAAATTATAAACAATTATTTGAAAAAATAGGTTATAGTCCAATGTAAAAGGTGGTTTCTTGTTCAAAATAATTTTAATCATAATGGTGGAGCCAAGAGAGAGAGAGAGAGAGAGAGAGAGAGAGAGAGAGGAGAGAGAGAGAGAGAGAGAGAGAGAGAGAGAGAGAGAGAGAGAGAGAGAGAATCACATGATGTCCTACCCACCTTAAGCATAATTTTACATTCATAGCAACCACACCCACTCAGCAAGTGGGAGACAAGATCTCGATATACTGGATGACCACATAGCGAGGATGGTCAAAAAGCAAAGGGGGCAGTTGTGTTAGCCTGCTGATAACACAGGGGAGAGAGAATAAAGGGGGAGAGCAAGGAGAAAGACTAAGAAAGGGGAACAGGGTAGAGAGGGGAGAGAAGGAAGAGAACAGAAAACAAGAAAGGCCAACAACAACAAAAAAAAGATAATAATAACAGACCTACCACCCCTCCTCCCCCCCAACCTTCCAACACTACCTGTCACTCAGGGAAGGACAACCCTGGCGATGAGTCAGATCACATTTCCCTCCCTTGGCGCCGGACGATCTTATCACCGCTTGGCGCGCTGCAGAAGGGGGTGTGAACTATTTTATCATGGCGGCTTACTTTCTAATTATCTTTTAAGCGGCGGCAGAAGATCCACTTCACAGAGGCCGACTCCCCTCCACCGTGTGACCAGCCAGGGGATGCCATCTCCTCTCCACTCCTCCCTCACACAGGGGGAAGAGGGGCGGCGTCACCTATACTATACTATACTATACCACTATACCCCAAACTGTAATATTCGGGTACTACATACAGGGTTGAGATCGTACAGTGTAGTTACTGGTTAAAGATCGCAGTGGGTGGGGTGGGTGGGGTGGGGTGGGATTGAGACTACTGGCCGTGTCTCAGACCCAAGTACTGTCTAGTCTACTCTCTGCCTGCTTGCCCAGTTATTATTTTGACAGGGTCTTTCTTCCTCAAAGCCTGCTGCTCCCTCACTTCACACCTGAGGAAGGAAAACCCATTCCTGATGGGCGACTCTTTTCCACAATCTGAAGGGTTTTTAGTTAGTTCCTTTGGTATGGTCAGGGAGTGAGTTGATGATGATGATGAATATATATATATATATATATATATATATATATATATATATATATATTATATATATATATATATATAATCTGTAAACTAAGACCTGTTTCCAAGGATGAATCCACTTATGAAGTTTTGATGGTTTTTTTTTTTTTTTTGTTATACGATAGTAAGTTAAGCAGCGTCGAGCGTGATTGCCAATTGGATGGGTGACCGTTTGTGCGCCTTGGCTACAGTACAGTTCACCTAGCTGTAAATGGGTACCTGCTCTCTTTAGGGTAAGGGAAGGTAAGGAGAGAAGATGGGCGCCGCCCTCAACATGCTGGCCCCTTGAGAAGCTGAGGTCTCTGACGCCTCGCTCCCCTACGACCACAAAGGTTATGAGACACCTTTACCTTTTCTTTTTTTAAAATATTTTTTTTACCTTATATGATAGTCCCTGCAGATTTTATTTTCAATGTGCAAAGTGTTTTGATTTTATCATAACCAAGTCCTACAGTTTGATCTCATAAAGAGCAATATTGCTATTTGGAAAAAAGGGGGGTGGGGTTAGGGTAGTCTAGTGGCTAGACCTTTGCACTCTCACTTGAACGGCCCAAGATCGGTCGAGGGTTCGAGCCACCATTGAGATGCTAGTTGAAGGGGAACGTTTCCTTGAAGTTAACATCAGCACTATCCCCGTAGGGATGCCAGGGGCCTGTCAGTATAAACAGCATTCCCACCTTCTGGAAATTCTGTGCTAGGAATTCCTTCTCTTCTATCCCTGTCTTTGTTTCTGCCTTGCTCCTTTTCTTCCTGTCACCTCCTTCTAGACTATTTCCCGCCTTCTGAGTTCATTCTCCTGCCTTTTTTCAAGAAAGACTTAAAAGGTTTTGTCTCCCATGCTGAAGTCCGATGTGTTGGGCCTGACTTGCCAGATGTTTAACCGTTGCGCAAGGAATTTTCGCTCATATGACAAATAACAATTGTTGCTGCCTGACTGTTCAACGAAGAAGAACATCAGCACAGAGTTTGGGTGATACTATAAACTGAATCGAGTACGTACGCACGCAGAACACCTTGTGCACACATTAAAAGCCGATCTGCTTTTCGGAAGAGTAGGCCATTCCTGCCAGTCAAAACAGATAAAATGTGTTTTTTTAAAGCATGCTAATTGATGTAATATTTAGATATCATCTCCGAAGTTGGAATGCAGCTACCTTAGTAGTAGTAGTAGGCACCCATCAGTCTCGGAAGACTATGGAGTTGCGCTCTAGTCTTTAGAGCGCAAAGGAGCGCAAAGCCTGGGCAAGTATGCAACTATTAAGCTACCTTAATAGTTGACAAAAACGGTCGCACACGCAAAAAATACCATTGAAGAACTTCGGAGCTCTTGCAGAGGAACGAACCAAAATGAAATCGTGTTAGCAGCGAATGATGGTCGCCACCTCAAGTGGGCGACTCACTCAGTCTGGCTCCGCGACTGAACTAATGCTGTCGTTAGTAGGAGGCTTAGTAGACTGTGTCCTGCGTATGTTAGCTAAGAACAGGCACAACTGACACCACCAAAGTGACTCAGAAGCAGTACAGGGCCTCTCTGGCTGGTAGCCCTGCGGCAGCCTGATATTGATGGAATCGTTGCGAACTTCCGACCCTGGGGATGCAACATAATGAATCTTGGTATGACTGTGGTGGGATCCGGGACGATGAAAATGAGCGGCATGGGAACAGCAGGACAGGAACGTCACAGAAGATGAGACAGCAAACAAAAATCACAAGATGTGAATAGACGGTAAAATTGAAGATAGTGTAACACACACACACACACACACACAAACACACACACACACATGCACACACACACACACCACCACCACCACCACCACCACCACCACCACCACCACCACCACACCACCACCACACCACCATGGGTCAGTGGTCTAGAGGTAACCCACCTGACCTAGAAAGCAAAAAATCCGGCTTCGAAGGGTGCGGGGGATTTGATCCCCATTTATGCCCGAAACTTTTTCCCCATCTCCTAGACCATGAGTGGCGGACTGGGTGCTAGTCTTTCGAGTGAAACGATAAACATACACCCCCGTGTATCACACGCATTCAGCGCACGTAAAAGAACCCACGGAAACAAGAGAGCTGTCTGTGGAAAAAAGCTACTCTGCTGGGGAAAGAAAT
>CM060324.1:27264287-27296787 GCA_030674155.1 Stramonita haemastoma | reverse complement strand
GTCTATAGATTTGTACTTTTCCAGTAAAGTGACTCTTAAAGTGTTCAGGTGGTGGTAGTTTTATGGATGTGTACATACTTCTTTTTTAGGGATTTTTTTAGAAGGACTTTGACCCAGAAAAACTAATCTTCTGTCCACTTATTTGACCATTCTAATCAGGCCTAAGGTGGAACGACCTACTACGGAGGGCAGAGGACCGTGGGGGAGTGGAAGAAGCTGGTTACAGAATCTTCAGTTGTACCCCCACGGTCCACCGGACTACGGGACAGGTGAAGAAGGTGAAGGTGAAGGAATCAGCTTTTGAGGGAAACCCCAGCGCAGTCTTCAAAAACATATTGTTTTTTTTTCGTTCCTCGGCTAGAGCTCCAAGGTTCACCAATGGTCAGATTTTGCGTATGCAACGGGTTTTGCTCACCATGAAAAAGAGGAATAAGAATAAGAAGAATGTGATGGGGTGGTAAGTAGATTATCTCCCATGTGGTCAGGCGAGACAAATGCAGCGTCGTGTTTCTATTTAAAGACACACCTGTGAATTGTCGATGCTATGTTTCCTTGGGTAGTGGTGGAAAACGTTCCTTTCTAAACATTTCCGCTTTATGGTGAAATGTTAAGGATGCAATCTCTTTATTGAGGTCACATATTAAACAGACTATCAGTGCTGTGTTCCTGAGGTTTGTGCAGAGATAGAACATTTATAAAGTCCACTTTGATACAAGTGATGTCAGAAGTGGGATGGCAGTCCCAAGTTGGAGTATTATTATGAAGGTATCAGTCGTAAGGGGCTACTGGTTTTTCAGCGTTAAATACACTGACTCAAGTAGGATTATTTGTTTTTTGTAGATAGTAGTTAAAGAGGCTACCCCGGGATGCGGTACAAGTTGGCCGGTGGTGGATGTGATGGGGTAGCAAGTAGGTTATCTCCCATGTAATCAGGGGCGAGATAATCGTAGCGTCGTGTTTCTACTTGGAAACACACCTGTGAATTGTGGATGCTCTGTCTCCTTGGGTAATGGTCGACAATCCTCCATTGCCGTCACTTCAGCTTTATGTTGAAATGTATTTAAGCAACCTGTTTAGAGGTCACATTGTAAGTAGACTACTTGTACCGTGGTCCGAGGTTTGTGCAAAGATAGGACATTTAATATGTGCGCTTTCTGACAAGGAGAAATAGAGAGAGACAGACTTGAACAAACATGCATACAAATACACAAGCAGTCAGGGAGAGGGGAGAGATAACTATACGGATATTTCAACATTTTGTTGAGAATTGCACTAGCTCCAACAACAGCTGCAGATAATCTGGCTAGGATACCATCATCACATTACACGAGCTCTCAGATGATGACGGCTTACTCACAAGAGTCATGTGCTTGCCTAACATGAACCCTGATGAGAAAACTGTGGGGATCAGTGGGGTCACTACGACAGACTGCAGACTTTGCCATCCAGACCTGATGAAAGATTTAGCCTAGTCAGGGTGTGCAGAACAAGAAAAAGGAGAAAAGAAGAAGATATAACGAGGAAAAGATAGACTATCTGAAAGACTAGTCTTAAAACATACAAATAGAGATATATTTTAAAAAAGCATTCACCATCTATCAAGGAAAAACAGGTCAATAGTATGGTGATATCACCAATTCAACCAGTAGAGCAAAGGTCATTTTAAGGGAAAGTGGAATGACATAGATGGTAGGGGGGAGAGAGAGAGAGGGAGGGAGGGGGTACAAGAGAAAATGGAAAGGTTTCTTTACAGAACCACAGATCATTCATTGTCCAAACCACAGATCATTCATTGTCCACATATTATTTGTTGTCCAAACCACAAACCAATGTGGAAAGTTAATTGTCCAAACCACAAATCAATGTTGAAAGTTAACGCAAAATAGGTATCATGGGTAACGTTTGGTTTCTAACAAAGAAGAACAGAGGAAAGACAAGGTAACAAAAGACTGTTTATACATGTATATATGGCTTACATTACGATAATACAAGTTTCATAAGAATGCATTATAACCTATACATCGAGAACATTTCACTTAACAAATTGACAGTGATTCAATGGCATTTTCAATATAAGTGCGTCCACTGGGTCCCTTGATACGTCAGAGATTTAACACATTATCAACATCATATTGCAAGCACATTGAAGTACGTACTCTCTGAAAGGGCAAAGTATTTAACACGAAACCAGCATTACAATAAAGGGTTTTGGGGGGGAGGTAAGGGAAGCGTGGTTCTAATCCCTACCGCACCCTCCACAAACCAGTTCAGGTTTCTCTAAATCCACCACCACCACCACCCTTTCTGGCAAAGGGAGAGAATGTTGCCATCCGCTTCCGCTCAGTAGCGTGTCAGCAGACGCTGGTAGCTAGTGGAGGGAGGGGGGGGGGGGAGCAGGAATTAGCTGAGTTATCGAACCTTCGGCAAACGTCGTAGCGGGAAGAGCAAATAAGTTATTGTAACTGCCTCTGCTACAACCCTGCTCTCCCCAGATTGGGGCTACCCGTCAACAGGCCATGTTCAGGTGAGAAGGGGGTATATGGGTGTGGGAGTGGGAGTATGGGGAGGGAGGGGAGGGAAAGGGGATGGGGGAACAATGGGTGTATTGAAGCGTAATGGACTAAGTCCCTGTGTTTTCTATGGTTTCCCTACAACAGTTTGCTACTCCTCTGTTCTCTCTTTCCCCAAACGGGTTTGTCGTCTACAGACACTAGGAAAAACAAGAGTTGTTTTTTTGCAGTTTATTGATGGTCACTTTTCTAAGGAGATTTCAATGTACACCTCACTCCATCTGCTAAGAAATCGATTTACCAGATGCTTTACCCACGCAGACTTCCAAGGCACTGGTGGAACCTTAAATGCATGCTGGGTACTGTCGTAGTTACACAGCCCATGCAATGCTGGCATGAAAATAGGGAATCGTGTATTCATGTTAGATCAAGTATATGTGTGGGAAAGAGAGCAAGGCACCGGCAGGTTTACATGTAAGCTGACCTGGAATATCTTAAAAACCCTTACATTTCAGTTAGGGGACCCCAGTGAGGTTTGAACACGAGACTTAAGGATATTCAGGATTAGAACACGGAGCTATTTCTATGGATCTGCGAGGTGCAAAGTTGACAGACGTAAAACCCTACCACTTTTTTCAAGGAAAGTTTGGGTCCCCTTGTTTTCAATGAAAAGAAGGGGGAGGGGGAGTAACGTGGCTGGCTTATTCTTGAAACAAAAAAAACAGGTAGAACCAAGAACCTCAACAGTTGGCCGAAGATCTTAATTAAACCTTGTTTGCACTCAGATACTATGAGCATTTATATTGATATGAAAATAATCATCTATTTTGTATATAAAACTATGAGGTAACGATGAGGTCAGCTAAGGATTGTTACTTATGCATCAGGTGTATAAACAACTGTTGTTCCTCTTTAACGGGAGAAAAGCGCACTGTTCTAAGCCAAGAATATGCACACGAGCCATCAGCCAACTACAGAACTTGAAGATAACATTTTGGAAGAAGTCTTGTGTGTGTGTTTCTTGTATCTTTTCTGGGCCCTGTTCTGTGGTAGCTGACGGAAAGCGTAGAGTGTTCTGGTTTGAAATCACATGTCTTCCTTCCTTTCAGGAGAAACAACTGTCACCCTTGCTGATTCTTTTTTTGTGTGGATTATTTCTTCTTTTTCCTCATCGAAGGCTCAAACAGCATCTATTGTTGTCTGTTATAGGAGTGAAATTTTTTTAAAGTCTTTAGGGGTGTCCCCACAACTGCCACATTAAGGGAATGAATGAGTGAATAATCTTTATTTTTCAAGGGTTACAGAGTAAGCATAGATAGATAGGATGGATAGATAGATATAGATAGATAGATAGATAGATAGATAGATAGATAGATAGATAGATAGATAGATAGATAGATATACGGACAGATAAACAGATAGATAATGTGCAGGTAGTGTAGTTTGGGTGCCATATTGAACCTCCTCCCTCACTCCCTTCCCCCTCATCCCTCCCTTCCTCCAATTTTTGAGATGATTGCCCCTGCTGGCTCAGAAGTGACAGTTGGCAGACGTTATATCGGAAGATCAAAAACACAGAAAAAGCAAAAAGACCAAAAAATCCCTATGGTCTTCCCTCTCAGCCACCCCCCCTAATAGCCAAGTTTGCAAGTCAGGGGGGGGGGGTTCCTTATGCAAGAGCAGCTTGACTGTGGCAGCAGGTGTGCCGGAATGAGGGAGGAGGGACGGAGCCTTTGTGTGGCTGTGGGGGAGTGCGCGGAGGAGAACTTGTCCAAATCCCCAATTGGCTACAAGACACTGGCAATGGCATTAGGGACTCCAGCCACAACACGGGGCTCCGTCTTCAACAAATAGGGCTTAATCGTCACGGCATTAACTCTCTCTCCTCAATGGATTTCACCATTGTTAGCACAGGCCCGAGGTTTGCCCTCCACAGCCCGCCTGACATGGCTGCAGGGGCCAGAGTCTTTCTCCACACAGGCCCGCGTCCTTCGCTTGTTTGCTCTGTTTTTGTTGCCATTCAGGATTTGCTCCCTCTTCGATCCGGGCCACAGTCGGCAGGAAATGAAGGGAACGATTTAGAAATGCACGACCAACAGGAGAGTAAAGTAGGCAGGTCATGCGTATGGTGGGTGTAGATCTATAGGGCTTGACTGTTAAAAGTACAGCGAGGTTAAGTCTGAATACACTATTAAAGAAAGACAGATGTAAGTCATAAGCTGTATGTAAAGTTTGTTGTTTAAGCCTTGTGTTTGGTTTGAAAGAGTTTTGAATTTGCCTGAACCCAGAGGCAAAGGTGTTAAATCAACAGGTTTAACTGCCGCTGGTTTTCAGTACTGCTATGATTACTATAAACTGTACTTTCCATTGTTTTTCAAAAGACTTTAAAGTAAATGGGTAACTAACATCTAGTTAAGAAATAAACATAGAAACCCACAAGCCCTGAATCTGTTTGTTTTTTGATAAAAGTCAGTCAAAATCCGGAGCTACCCATTTTCAAAGTTTACTTAGGAAAAGATCAGAATTTAAGGAGATCATTGTAAACATTTTGTATTAACCCCCCCCCCCCCCATAAAAACTGCAAAAACCTCCTTGTTTATACCACAAACTGGTCAAGTAGAAACCTACTTCAGTTTATAGTCTCCTCCACAGAACTTCAGGACGTGGAGATGTAGCCAGTGTGATCTCAAAGCAGAATCTCCCATGAAACAGCTTGTTGGCAACCTGAGCTCAAACTCGAGATTGATAAGTCTGACTCTGTCTCACCAAGTTTTTGGGATAATAGTGAACCTTTATTTATTTATTTATTTATTTATTTTTTATTTTATTCGAGGATAACAGAATAAGCAATCATGTGCTTTTTTTCATCCGGTCCCCGTGTGTATGCAGTTTTGTAAATATTGTCATCTGTTCCCACCGGCACACGATGGCCTACTCTTACGAAAAGCGGAACAGGATTTAACGTGTGCGCAAGATGTTCTGCGTGCGTTCGCACACGGGGCCTCGGTTTAAAGTCTCATCCGAAGGACTTTTGGGGAGAGTGGAGTCAGCACTGATGTTAACTCCAGGAAGAAAATTTCCTCGACCGGACTCGAACCCGGGTCTTCAGATTGCCAGCGCAATGTTCTGACCACTAGGCTATCCGCCCCCCCCTTGAATTCGTGTGCCATCTTCATCTATTCCATAGTCCTGTAGACCACTGGGACACCATTGATAAATTGCAGCCAACTTCCTCCACTCCTCGCAATCCTCAGCTTTCGTAGCAAATCGTTCCACTTAAGGACAGTCCACTCTCTAATGTTGTCTTCCCATCACTTTTTTCTGTCTGCCTCTTCGTCTCCCTCCTTGTAGGACAGTCTTAGCTAGTCTAGATGTTCGTGTGACATGCCCCTACCACTTGAATTTGCCTATTTCACTAATGATGGACTCTGACTCTGACAAGGAGGCTTGACTTGCACAATTTTTATGTGCTGCAGCCCTGGGGTCTAGTTGGCCTTTGGAGAACATCTCCAACACTGACTGTCCATATACCCTCTTGGCTGAGAGAGTAAGGGTGTGCTGTGGGCAAGGCAGCTCCATTATAAATCATAAATTTAACAAGACTTACCTGTCAGTTATGGTTAAATTAGGATTATTTAGAGTCTAGGGATGGGGAATGAGCAATTACGTGAGAGATGAGATGTGCGTTCATTTAGCCAGTATTTAGACACGAATGACCTCTAATATATATATATATATATATATATATATATATATATATATATATATATATATATATATATATATATATATATATATAAAATAACACAACGCCTGTATCCAGCATCACAAGACAAGCTCTCACCTGGAATCCACAAGGGAAAAGAAAGAGAAGGTGGCCTAGAAATACCTGGCGCCGGGATCTGGATGCAGATGCGAAAAAGATGGGCAAGACGTGGGGACAACTGGAACGCCTAGCCCGGAGCCGAGATGCCTGGAGACAGCTGGTTGGCGGCCTATGCCCCAGAAGGGACAACAGGCAGACATAAACATAAATAACAACACCTGGGTGGGTAAAGAAGGATCATTAAGAGCCGAGATGGGTGGGCACGTAATTGCTCATTCCCCTTCCCTAGACTCTAAATAATCATATTTTAACCACAACATACAGGCCAGTCTCATTAAATTTATGAATTATTCATCGTCTAGCAATGTCATTCACAATCACAGGAGACTTCAGAGTTAGAGGTCATGAGTGCAGAAACAGTCATCTCAAAACATACGTATGAGCTGATGACTATAATGAAGCTAGCTCCATAAGTTCTGTGAACAGGTGGTGCCAGTGCTAATCCATTTAGAAATGTATTGTATTCATAAATACATTCTTTCTATTCAAACCTCCACAGCTTTCTGTGTTCCTTGTGTATTGGTACTGAGTACAGGAAGGAAGGTGGCAGGCTGGTTAAGACGTTCGCCTGCCAATAAGTAAACCGTGAGGTTCTGGGTTTGATTCCCAGCCTTACCCTTCCTTCCCAGTTTGACCGGGAAAAATATCGAACTGAATGTCAAAGTCATTCGGATGAAACTATAAACCGAGGTCGTTGTGCGAACGCACTCAGAACATCTTGGGCACACGTTAAACCCCGCTCCGCCTTTCAAAAGAGCAGTCCATTGTGTTCCGAGGGGAGCAGATGACAATATTAAAATTTAAAAAAACCAGCATGCACACAGGTGTCGTGTTTAGACACCATCCCTGAGGAAAAATCGGGGAGTTGGAGTCCCCAGGATGGCTTGGGGATTATATATAATATAAAATGAAACCGGAAAAGCACGGGCCTGCTGAGCCTTAGGCTCGGGACAGACTTTAACTTATATATATATATATATATATATATAAGAAAATATAGTGGAGAAAAACAAGTGCCGGTAACTAAAACAACTTCATTCTCATCATAGAATTGATGTTATTCAATATTCAAAACAAAACAAAAAAACAAAACGAAACAAAAAACACTGTAAGATAAAAGTCTTTGAAGGCAGCATTTGGGGAATTATTGAGTAAGGACCATGTTTTGGGCCTGACCTGACTCAGTTTCGGCTCCTGGTTGAGCACTCTTCAGAGGTCCCGGCAGTGAGTGCAACCTCTCTCACCCTCTGTGGTAAGAGCAAGACACTTTTTAGAATTCAGAAGTGTCCAAGCAAAGCTCTAGGAATAGGTAAATTTTCCTGTGGCTTACCACTGCTGCCAGTAAAAGATGAAAATAGAAAGAGAAAGAAAATATGTTTGGAAAAAATGTTGTAAAAAATGAATATACAAGAAAATATACACCTAATGAATCTTTGTGCCTTATGTTCGGGGATCCTTTATAAGAAAGGATGCAAGGGAGATCATAAAGTCCATACCCAGCTGATAGGCTAATCCCAGCTGGATAAAATGATAACCCAAACATTACCAGTCACTTTCAGTACTGGCACAGGCAGTAGAAGTTGAAGAAAAATGGCCTTTACTTGGATCTCAAAAGATACTATTCTCCACTTAACCAATCATAATCATATAATCATATATATAATGGGTAGGCGCTGCACTTGTGGCGACGCAATCTCCCCAGGGAGAGCAGCCCGAATTTCACGCAGATAAATCTGCTGTGACAAAGAGTGGTATAAAATAAAATAAAAAAAATTAAAAAGTAACCATCTTTCAAGTCCAAGGAGGCCAGGAAACAGCTTTTGCTGAGCAAAGCCAAAGCTGTGGCCAAAGTGTCCATCTTAAAATGGTGATAGGTGACTTCTTCATTAAGACTTTTGAAGTTCAACATCATTCTATGTGTTCCATCTTTTTTCTGCAGGGTGAAGATTGGTGACAAAACTTTACCTCGAGTGTATTCACATGGTGTGATCACCTTTTTCCCAATCAACTTTTTGATTTCTTCATCAATAACAGCAGCCTCAGCTGCATTCATTTTTTATTTTTTATTTTGTCAGCCTGACTAGTGACAAAGAACCTGGTTGAAGTAAAGTCACTGACAGGACTCAGCCTTGTTAAATAACTATAAACAATACACAAATGAATGTAATGGAACAAACTGACCTGATCGAATGATGATACTTAATGGGCGGCAAAAGCACGCAGAGTCTCTACTCTGGCATCAGGTAAGCATCACTGGCTAAATGTACACGCATCGCATCTTTCCATGATTGTGAATGACTCATCCCTAGATGATAAACAATCAAATTTCTGCCCAATTTTCGAAATAGCAGCTACCTCCTCTGCTGTTTTGGAGGTCATCGTTGAACGCGATAGACAAACATATAAAAGAAAGAGAAAATTTCACCGAAGTAAGGAACTCTTCATAATTATGGTCCAATGGCCTTTCCAATTCTGGTTTTAACTTCCCCTCATCAGTGATGTGATCTCTGTGTGAGATACCAAAGAGTTTGCAAAAAGAACCTCGTCTTCATTGCTGGTATCCTTCTTTCAATGTCTGCTACAAGCATTTAGAACAAGTAAAAGAGGTTATGCTAATGATAAAAAAAAAAATTGGAGGGGTTTTAAAATTGTGTAGAAAAAAGGGTAAGCAATAATACAGACGTAAACAGGAAAGAATTTGGCACGTACTCTGGGACGGCACTCTCCCTTAGAAAAACACTTTGAATTTACCCAGAACGACTTAGAACAGAGGTGCTAAAATACGCTTATCGATGAAAACGTGCCGTGTACAAAGGTTCGGACGGGGGGATGCTTCAAAATGATGATTCTTTGCTTTGCTTTGATGATGATAATGATGATAATAGTGGCCACGATGATGATCATGATCATGATGACAACAACAATAATGATGATGATGTTGCATTAAACTCCCCAGATACAAACTTTCAGTTTTGTCTCTCAAGGGAGAGCATTCCGAGCCCAACAACATTAACTCCCTTTTGCTGGGTAAACTCTTCGCGTTGCCATTTCCTACTTAATTCAATTCAGGGTAAGGGAGGGGAGGGTAGGGGTGAAGGAAGGAGAGAGATAATAACAAAATAAATATTCGAGGAGAGAGACAGACATTGTGTTGGCATGCCAAATAATCCATAAAGCAGGGGCCATAAAAACCACACCATCCCCTAACAGACAGGATATAGCCCCTCGCTCCCTCCCCCTCTCTCTCAATCAACCGCCAACCCTTTCTCTCTGTTCCTTTTCTCTGTGGTCTCGCAGCCCCTACTACTACCCCCCCCCCCCCTCTCCACCCCTTGGCACATTAAAAAAAGTTAATTTAGTGAAGTACAAAATGAGATTCAACAGGGAAGGCGGATAATGCCGAGCCCCGCGCATGCGCACACTGTAGTGTTTGGGCGATAGTGATCGTGTTCCGTGTTTGTCACACTTGGGGGAAGGGGCGAGCACTGCGTCCTGACTTTTCCCATTATTAATTGTCATCCATGCGTGTTGTGACAGATCCGAAGACCAGGGGCGGATAAGAACCCCGCTTGACTGCGGCTCGCCACTTATCTGCCTTCAAAGCCAGCCGGATCTTGTTCAAATTGCTCCCGATTGTCGTTCTCTAATCGCTGCCATCTTTACAACGCCGCTCTCCCTAAGATGGCGTCATAGGGGGCACTGCGCCTCTCTGCATGCAGGGTTGGGGTACAGGAAGGGGTGGGGGTGGGGGTTGATGGGGGTATGGCGTAAAAGTAGGGGTATGAATTTGGTGCATGGAAGTTTACTCTCTGTACCTTCCACCCCCCACCCCCACCCCCGCTTCCTCACCCCTTCACACACATACACACTTTCTTTTCACCTGCTTTTTTTCCCTTCTTCTCCTAGCCCATATAAATGGAGATATTACACCATGACACCACCATGGACATTTGCTGATTCAGACCTTTGCTGCATGAGTACTTTGTGAATTAGTGCTCCACTGTTTAAAAACGGATTGAAGAGACGCCTTCAAGCGACAAATTCATGTCTGGCACTTCAAATGGTTCTCTGCCTCATGGCAAAAGTTTTGATCTTGTATACAAATGCCGAACTCTCCCCCCCCCCCCCCCCTTCACCACAACACCATTAAAATCAGTTTCAAAGAAATCAAAATAAATGGGGTTTTCATGAAAAGGCTCAAACTGGTATTAGACTGCTAACTTCCCTTCTTGCTTTTGTTGGAATAATTTGTAGTGCAGACATTAGTATACCCTTGCCGACAATTTTGAGCTAGGCTTAAAAACCAACTCTTTCCTTCCTCTCTTTGCTATAGAGCTTTGAAAATGAAAAGTTAACATCTAGGTTTAAGGGTGACAGTTTCGAGTGGGTGTGGAAAGTCGCGCATCCCCCCAATCTCTTAAAAAATAAGTTTACCTACTGAATAGCCAACAGGACAAATGATTATGTCGACGGTTGATATGTCAAAGAAATAGATGATCTTTACTCCTGTATGTTTGTAGGTCATCCTGGGTATGGTACCCCAGGTGTGCTTGTAGGCTATGTGTAGTACCCCAGGTGTGATTCTAGGCTATGCATGATACCCAGATGTACTTGTAGGCTATGTGTAGTACCCCAGGTGTGATTCTATGCTATGCATGATACCCCAGATCATCACCATCATCATCATCAATTATTATTATATTATATTAATCATTCATTATTGTTATTATTGTTGTTATATAATAATAATAATAACAATAATAATAATAATAATAATAATAATAATAATAATAATAATAATAAATAATAATAATAATAATAATAATAATAATAATAATAATAATAATAATCTTTCGCTTTGAAATGCCATGCTGAGATTGTCTTCACCAAAATCAAATTCTTAGCGTAGCAACCTGTTCCGCCCATCAAAGAAAAAAAACAAAAACAAACTTTTGAAATCAAAGTACGGCTGTCTGTATGACAAGGTGGTTGAAAAGAGTCATTGATACACAAATGTCTCATCTAGTGTTGAGGTCTCACGGTGATTCCCAGGATGGATGAGTGAAACAATTGCCATGATAATTGTGGGTGACCTGTAGAATGTTGAGCTAGAGAACACCAAACAATAACTACAATAACGACAACAACAAGATCAACAATTAGCACAACAAAACAATGCTGTTGTTCTGGTATCTATGAAAATGAATGGATTTTCCCAGCAGATGTAGTGTAGCATAGATAGGGCTGTCTTGCATACCGTAGCATATTCTTTGGAAACTTGAAACGGAAAATGAAATGATTATGGCGATCAATACCAAGGTAAACTTACCTCCCATGATATATCATAATTGCCTCCCTTTTATTTTACAAATGCTTTCCATAATCAAGTGGGGGTTGCCTACATTTTCTTCTCTTTTATCCATTGTTGACAACGATGTTTGTAATGGTTCAGAGAATATCTTGCACACACGTTAAAAACCCGTTCAACCTGTCGGAAGAGTAGGCCATTTCGTGTTTGTAGAAACAGATGACAAAATAAACACCGCAAATACACAGCTAACGTGCTTAGACGCCATCCCGAAGTTGGAATGTGGCTACCTTAATGGTGGGTAAAACGGTCGCATTCGCAAAATTTCACCATTGGTGAACTTCAGAGTTCTAGCTCAGGAACGAACAAAAATTTTGTATTCCTTGTTTTTTTAAAAAAATTACTTGACATATGTTACGACCAGTTGAAATATCCTTTTTGGTGTGTAAAGACAATTTGAAGTTTTATCTTAAGATTTGAACTGATATGAATAATGACTCTATCCTATTATTGAAATCACTTTTTAAATGCTCAAATTGTTTAGCTCTGGACAAAAATTAATCTCTGTATATCGAGAAAAATAGGCACCATTTTTCCATAAAACAAAAGTTATCTTGATAAATAAGTTCAGCTTGTAACCCACAACACTACCATCAATCAATCAATCAATAAATGAAATATTCAATAAACAAATACCAACAGCAACAATAGCAATCACAAATGTACACGACTGTATGCAATCATCCGGGTATTGTATTAATTGTAGTATTGTATTGTGCAGTATTGTAATGTACATTGTATTGCATTGTACTGCATTGCTTTGCATTACATTATTGTACTGTATCGTATTGCGTTGCATTGCACTGTATTGTACTGTATTGTGTTGTATTGCATTGCACTGTATTGTACTGTATTGCACTGTATTGTACCGTATAGTATCTATTATATTGTGCTGTATTGTACTTGTTGTATTGCATTGCGTTGCATTGCACTGTATTGTACTGTACTGTTCTGGATTGCATTGTACAGTATTGTATGTACTGTGCTGTATTGTATTGCATCACACTGTATTGTACTGTATTGTATTGCATTGCACTGTATTGTACTGTATTGTATTGCATTGCACTGTATTGCACTGTGCTGTACTGTATTGTATTGTATAACATTGCATACCCCTTTCAACCAAGGCCCTTTTGTCTGCATGGAATTCAGCCTATTTCCTCAGAAAAGCGCGTCGTCACAAAATCATCGCCACCCCTTTTTTCCCCTGCTAGCATGTGCTTTTCTTCCTATGTACATTTGCCGATGACAACTTTCTTGTTGCTGAGTGGTCTTTTACGTGTGCTAAATACATGTTACATAGGTTCTCACCCGAAAGACTCCATCATGGGGATGCCAGGTCTGTCAGTATAAACGGCATCCCCATATGAAAATTCGGTGCTAGGATTCCCTCTTTTCTATCCCTATCTTTGTTTCTCCTTTTTTCCCTTCCTGTCACCCCCTCCTGTACCACAAAGTTGGATGCACTGACTTGTCAGGCGCTTTAACGGCAGCGCAACGCATTTTCGCTCATGTGGCAGACAAAAATAGTCGCTGTCTTAATGTTCGAAGAAGAAAAAGAATCAGAATTCAAAAGACTAGCACCCAGACTTCCACTCAAGATCTGATAGCTGAGAGAAAAAAAACAACTTTGGCTCAAACGGGGGATCGAACTCATGACTTCTCGTTTTCTAGTCAAATGCGCAGCAAGTATTACATACTACTCATTGGTGATCTCATGGATCGACAGATATATAGAGCACTGGCCCAAAACGGGGCTCAAACCATGACCTTCCCGCTCACCCTTTTTAACAGTCGCGTTACCTCTAGCCCACGCAACAGCCTTTTTTGTACGTTCCTCGGCTAGGGTTGTGATGTTCACTAATGGTGACATTTTGCATATGCGACCTTTATGCCCTCCATAAAGGTACCCGCATTCCGATTTCGTGGATGTATGCTGGGTGTGTTCGTGTTTCCGTAACCAACCATACACTGAGATGAATTACGGAATCTTTAACGTGCATTATTGATCTTCTGCATGTGCATCCAAGCGAAGTCATGCTAAGAATCCTCGTGGACAGACTAAAGCCTCAAGCTGAGGGCATCATCAAAGGAGAACAGGCACGGTTCAGAGCAGGACAGAGCACAACAGAACAAAATTTTAATGTCCAACCTCAGAATACTCTGAGAAATACTTGCAACACCAACAAGACCTTTACCACGTCTTTGTAGACTTTAAGAGGGCATTCGACAGAGTCTTGCATGCAGCTCTGTGAGCAACCATAGGGCTGTATAACATCAATGCTAACCTGTTCAGATCCATACATTGCCTCTATAATTAGGCAACCAGCTCAGTCTACGATGACAGCAACATTGGAGATTGGTTTCGAACTACACTTGGAGCACACCAAGGATGTCTGCTCTCTCCCACCATCCTCAACATCTCCTTAAAGAGAATAATGGCTGACGCACTTACGCACTTGAAAATCATGAGGGAACAGTCAGCATTGGAGGCAGAACAATCACAAACTTTCTTTTTGTTGATAACATCGGCGGCCTATCAGGAGAAGAGCAAGAGCTAGTCAGCCTGGTTATAATAATAATAATAATAATAATAATAATAATAATAATAATAATAATAATAATAATAATAATAATAATAATAATAATACATGGAACTTATATAGCGCTATATCTTGCAAAAACAAATCAAAGCGCTTACACTCGACCTATACAACACAAGCAATCAATGACAAATTAATCGTTTTAGAAATGAGTAAATTCGAATGCGCGCGCGCGCGCGCGCACACACACACACACACACACACACCACACACACACACACACACACACACACACACACACACACACACACACACACACACACACACACTTCACCTCACCTCTCTCTCTCTCTCTCTCTCTCACACGCGCGCGCGCGCGCGTGCACGCATGCACGCACGCACGCACGCACACACACACACACACACTCATAAAGTTATACACTTTGACAGGATGAAAAGGATTTCAGATGTTGAAGTCAGGGACAGATAGGAGATGGAAACAGAAGGCAAAAATCTTAGATTTGAAATAAGAGTGTCGAGGTTGGATTTAAAAGCGTCATATGTAGGCTTTTGCCGACGGGAGAGAGGGAAGTCATTCCAGATCGATGGACCAGAAATAGAAAAAGAGCGGCGGCCAACGGTAGATAGGTTGAATCTCGGTATTCTTAAGGAAAAGGTATCTGTAGCTGAGCTGGGGGAACAAGAAGGTGTGTACAAGAGAGGACACACAGAGGTATGAGGGTGTAGTTTTGTGGAGACATTTGTAAAAGAGATTGCAAGAGATTTTTTTCTTTCTGAGGACCAGTCGAGCTGCATAGTTTTGTATAACGTTGAAGGGAGTGGATAGATGATGCTAACAGACCAGCCAAAAGAGAATTGCAATAGTCCAGAGTGAAAGAATAAGAGAAGTGACAAGTTTGGATGTTGCATCAGTGGACAGGTACTTTCGAATTGCACTGATATGCCGTAGTTGATAGTAACATGGCTGACAGGTCTGGGTGATGAATTTTTGTATGGAGAGTGTGTTGTCGATAACGACACCTAGATACTTGACAGCACTGGATAGAGGGAATAACGTATTGCCGATTTCTATTGAAGATCTGATGGAAGACAGTTTGTGTTTGGTCCCTAAAAGCATGGCTTGGGTTTTATCTGCGTTTAATTGTAACTTTTGTATCATCCAGTTTGGGATATCGTGAAGGCAGTATGACATATTTGGCAAGAGAGAAGGCAGATTTTCAGGAGTATTACTGCTTAGAATCTGAGAATTGTTTGCATAAAAGTGATGGTTGATCTGATGACGGTTAATAATATGTGACAATGGAGCAGTATTAAATAGTGAAAAGAGCAGGGCCTAGAACAGATCCCCGAGGGACTCCGCATTCTAGTTTGGCTGGTATGGAATGATCACCTTGATGAAGCCTCTTTGGCATATGACATGCAGATCAGTGTGGAGAAAACCCAGCTGATGACAAATAGTGCCAATGGCATCAGCAATGACATAATTACAGATGGCAAGAAAATCCGGACGGTCCATAACTTCAAACCTCTGAGAGCTATAGTAAGGGATGTAGGATCAAAACCTGAAATTCTCTCAAGGATAGCCCGGACCACAGCTGCAATGACTAAACTGAAAGTCCTTTGGAACGACAAAAACATTGCCCTCAGCTTCAAGATCAGACTGATGTGTTCCCTGATCATATCCATATTTTTATACGCATGTGAAACATAACCACATAACAGCAGACATTGGAAGAAGGACACAGGCAATGGAGATGAGATGCTTTTGCAAACTCCTAGGTATCTCATACAGGGTTCACAACACTAATGAGGAAGTGAAAACTAGAAAAAAAACCCATCGGACCCTAACGAAGAACTCCTGACTTCGGTGGAAAAAACACAAACTAAAGTGGTACGGGCACGTCACACGAACATCTGGACTGGCAAGACAGCCCTATAGGGAACAGTAAAGAAGGGAGACGAAGAGGCAGACAGAGAAAAGGATGGGAAGACAACATCAGAGAGTGGACTGGCCTTGGGTGGAACATTTGATATAGAAAACAGAGGGCCGAGGGGAATGGAGGAAGCTGGTTGCAAAATATTCATTGGTGCCTCATGGTCCGCGGGACCACACGATAGGGGAAGGTGATATGTCAAACACGAAGGGAACTCAGGCACTGGCAGGTCTGCACTTGAAGTTGACCAGGGAGATCATAAAAATTCCCACACACCCTTAATTCACCTGTAAATGCAGAGATTTGAACCCACGACTTCATAGACCCACGGTATCAAAATCGAATGGTCTTAACCACTCGGCTAAAGCGTCCATCATTCATAATCTGGTGGATGAAAAGATGGAGTGGACACGGGCCCACAACGGGGCTCAAACCATGGCCTTCCGCTCCCCTTCTAAACAGTCATGTTACCCATGTACCACCAAACCCCTTTTTGACCCACGTGGGTTGCCGTAGCTTGCACCTGGGCCATACGCTATACCATCTGCAAAGAGATAGGTTATCAGCAGGATTCTCCACTGAACGGCGGAGAAAAGGCAGGGGACAGGAAACGATGATAGAACTTTGTAGTCAGCGATCAGTATCTGTTCTGCCGGCACCATTTACATGGAAAGTGCGTGTGTGCGTGCGTGCGTGCGTGCGTGCGTGTGTGTATGTGTGTGTGCGTGCGTGCGTGTGTGTGTGTGTGTGTGTGTGTGTGTGTGTGTGTGTGTGTGTGTGTGTGTGTGTGTGTGATAAATAGATAGATGGATAGATGGACAGACAGACAGACAGACAGATAGATAGATAGACAAAAGGAGGGATAAAGCGGTTTTTATCTCAAAGAGTTTGGAGTTATGGTACACTATAGCGCTTCTGAGGTGGAAGGAAATCACGAATGTTCAGTCTGCCTTTACTGTGTCTGTCATGTAAACAGGTAAAAAGTAAAGGTGTCTCATTCACGAATATTCAGTCTGTTGTTACTGTGTCTGTCATGTAAACAGGTAAAAAGTAAAGGTGTCTCATTCACGAATATTCAGTCTGTTGTTACTGTGTCTATCATGTAAAAAGGTAAAAAGTAAAGGTGTCTCATTCACGAATATTCAGTCTGTTGTTACTGTGTCTGTCATGTAAACAGGTAAAAAGTAAAGGTGTCTCATTCACGAATATTCAGTCTGTTGTTACTGTGTCTGTCATGTAAACAGGTAAAAAGTAAAGGTGTCTCATTCACGAATATTCAGTCTGTTGTTACTGTGTCTGTCATGTAAACAGGTAAAAAGTAAAGGTGTCTCATTCACGAATATTCAGTCTGTTGTTACTGTGTCTGTCATGTAAACAGGTAAAAAGTAAAGGTGCTCATTCACGAATATTCAGTCTGTTGTTACTGTGTCTGTCATGTAAACAGGTAAAAAGTAAAGGTGTCTCATTCACGAATATTCAGTCTGTTGTTACTGTGTCTGTCATGTAAACAGGTAAAAAGTAAAGGTGTCTCATTCACGAATATTCAGTCTGTTGTTACTGTGTCTGTCATGTAAACAGGTAAAAAGTAAAGGTGTCTCATTCACGAATATTCAGTCTGTTGTTACTGTGTCTGTCATGTAAACAGGTAAAAAGTAAAGGTGTCTCATTCACGAATATTCAGTCTGTTGTTACTGTGTCTGTCATGTAAACAGGTAAAAAGTAAAGGTGTCTCATTCACGAATATTCAGTCTGTTGTTACTGTGTCTGTCATGTAAACAGGTAAAAAGTAAAGGTGTCTCATTCACGAATATTCAGTCTGTTGTTACTGTGTCTGTCATGTAAACAGGTAAAAAGTAAAGGTGTCTCATTCACGAATATTCAGTCTGTTGTTACTGTGTCTGTCATGTAAACAGGTAAAAAGTAAAGGTGTCTCATTCACGAATATTCAGTCTGTTGTTACTGTGTCTGTCATGTAAACAGGTAAAAAGTAAAGGTGTCTCATTCACGAATATTCAGTCTGTTGTTACTGTGTCTGTCATGTAAACAGGTAAAAAGTAAAGGTGTCTCATTCACGAATATTCAGTCTGTTGTTACTGTGTCTGTCATGTAAACAGGTAAAAAGTAAAGGTGTCTCATTCACGAATATTCAGTCTGTTGTTACTGTGTCTATCATGTAAAAAGGTAAAAAGTAAAGGTGTCTCATTCACGAATATTCAGTCTGTTGTTACTGTGTCTGTCATGTAAACAGGTAAAAAGTAAAGGTGTCTCATTCACGAATATTCAGTCTGTTGTTACTGTGTCTGTCATGTAAACAGGTAAAAAGTAAAGGTGTCTCATAACCTATGAAATCGTTGCGGAGCGAGATGTCAGACCTCAGCTTCTCGAGGGACAGCATATGAAGCGTGGTGCCCATCTCCTTTCCCTCACTGCTTACTTTCCCTGACCCTAGGTGAATAGGGGACTGTACTGAAAGAAAAGGCGCGCAAACGGTGACCCATCCACCTGGTAACCACACTCGATGCTTGGGGAAAGCGAGTGCTCTGACCGCTGAGCTGTCCCCATCCCCATGCCTGACATGAAAATCGTTCATTATTTTCTGCAGAACCCACAGTTGTGCTACATCGTGCACATTGTTTTGTTTGGGTTTCGGGGGGTCTGGTATTCAATGTTTATACTATATAACATACCTAGGAAAAAGAAACGACACTGAATAAAGCATCTGTAGAAATTCTGTATTGCATTTACCCGGAAACTCATGAGCTTTAGAAGGAAATACATACGAGAAGGACAATCTTTAACTATCAGATCTGTATTAGCTGTAAAATTCAACTTCTTGTCGATGCCATACTTAAGTATCTATATTCATCAACATCTGCAACTTCTTTCCCTCAATGTAAAGATCTAATACTGATCTGGGTTTTTACAAAAACCAATAAGCATTTTCTTACTAGATCTAGTCTGTTTAAAATTCAAGTCAAGATAGTTTATCTTACACCAGGAGGCAAACACTTCGTCTTGTTCAGAATGGACAGAAGGAAAGATGGACAAGGCAGAATCATCAGAGGAACCGAAACTGGAGTCTGGTCGGGCCAGAGGACAGTCCTTAAAACGTTATTATTGACAGCTGCTTTCCTGCACTTGTTTTCCTCCATTTCTATGTTCTGAATAATGTAAACGTATGGTATGTTTGGGCTTTTTTATTTTTATTTAATTTAATTTTATTTTTATGGGGAGAGAGGGGTTGTTCTTCGGCTAGAGCTCTGAGGCTCACCAATGGTGAGAGTGTTGCGTATGCGACCGTATTTGCCCACAATGATGATTGTACAATAATATGTTTGTGTAGACATTAAACATATATTCCTAGAACATTAAAAAATACTTTTTAGGCATAAATTTATCGTATGATATTCGTGTATAAACACAGTCATGCAGAGGATAAAATATGCCCGTTAAAGACCCTGTAATGTACGTCAACGTTCAGTAAGGTACGGAAACACGAACGAACCCAGCGTACATCCCCGAAGTCGGGTGTGGGCAAAAACAGTTGCATATCACCGGTGGTGGACCTTGAATTTCTAGCCGAGAAACGGGGGGAAAGATGTTAATCTAGATAACCTGAATTTTCTGATTCTAAGTATTGTAGCTGTCTTCTACATGTATAATCTTGGATTTGTTCCGCTGTGCAACATTGTCGAATATTGTAAGTAGTGTTTAGTTTCTTGTTTATAGAACAGTCTGCAGACAGTGAAACTGCTTTCCAAAATGAAAGCATGAGCTGACCATTGTAATGGCAGATATCCCGACACCTCCCTCTTGTGAAAATATGTCGCCATGCTGCAGTGCCACATTTTATTGTTTAACCTTTGTGGATGAGAATGCCTTGTGGACATTTTGTTAAGTTAACCCTCTGGATACATAGAAGTTTTTTTTCTTTCACTTGTGTCTAACACATATTGTAGACCAAACGTTTTGTTCACACCTCATTTGAAAGACTAACCCCCAGACCATGGTTTGCAATCTAACGAATTCGGGGGTGGGGGGTGGGGGTGGGGAGTCTGGAATTTGAGTAACGTGAAATCAGTAATGCCGAATTCTTTCGCTTTTTACGTGAATACTTTAACTTGTGAGCTGATACGCTTTCAAAAACCCCCACCCCCACCCCCCACCCCCCAAAAAAAAAGAACAGCAGCAGCAACAACAATAAAACCCTGACAAAGCCAAACGGTTTATTTCATAGAATAATACAGCAGAGAAAAGATCACACACAGGTATTTAAGTAAAAACAGTAAATATTTTACCTTTCAAGATTTAAGTACTCGGCAAATTGAAACAGTATACAAGAAAAACCATAGAAAAACACGAGGCAGCAAGACCCTGGTAATAGCGCTACTGTTAAATGTTGCACAGGAGAACACGACAAACAGCAGTAAAAGTGCAGCATACACTGCCTCCACAGATGCACAAAACCATCCACCCCGGCTCTTTGTTCCCTCACATCCTCCTAAACCGTCTCTAACGGCCCCGGGCTGGCTAATTATTAATGAAGACACTAGTTCCTCGGAATGCCATCCCACCTATCAACTTGCAGTCCCACCCTCCCTTATCAATAGCGCGCGGCATGCAACGCTGATCGTCCAAATCCCCACAGAGTTTTTCTCCCCAGCTCCTCGCCGACAAAGATTCCCAGCGTACTACTACGCCGAGAGTCTGTGAAATCTGATTCCTGCCCGTACCCCCGCACCAATCTGATACACTGCTGTGTCGCTGGAAAAGGCCGCGCAGGGGATTACAGGGCTTCTCCCTGCAAGACGTGAAGTAACAGGAGACTGTTGACAGCAAAGCTGATGATCCTATTTCTGGGACAAGGATACAGTTTTATGCTTTAAGAGTTTTACCTGTCCTTAAGCCTGTAATGATACAGAGGGGAAAGGGTCTGATGGTAATTGAGTGAGGTGAAGCCCGAAAATGTCCGGAACTGAAGGAGGTTTTGTGGTGTACTGGGATAAGAAACTGCTTTTCTGGCTGTCATTTTCAGTGCAAGTTATTTTGATAAAGAATTTTTATGTCAGAATGTTGGTTTCTGGTCTGCAAGTTTTGATCATTTTGTTGGCATCTTAGATGGACACATAGCTTCAACTATGATCTGCGATAAAAAATAATATAAAAAACGACAAAAAACAACCTATGATCTTCGACAGAATCAGATCTGAAACTGAATTTGTTTTCGTCAGATATCATTTAGTCATCCAACATTATAACGGTTAAATCTTGAGCCCTTGTCAGTATGCTTAGATGTCAAAATTGGCAGTTTTAGAAGAAATTACTGTTGGCAAACTTGATGGGCTGGCTCTGCCAATTCAATCATGGCACAAAAAAGACAAAATAATAATTTATCAGTTTTTGAAAATTTACCAGAGTGCAGTAGAAGACATTCAAATGTAAGATTTGAACCTGGGTAAGCCCCCTCCAAACACCATTCTTCAAAACAGTTATCAGAGGACCCCAGTCAATATCTAATTGCCACCATTGACAATGTTGGCAAACCAAATGCAAATAGCACTACAAGCCAAAACCTGTTCACAAGCTTCACATAATCTTTTTTTTTTGCTGTGTCTGCATGATATTCTGATTTTCAGGCGTTGACAGTTTTATCGACATGTCTGAAATCCAGATTTCCGTGTGCTAGTTTAAATTATACATTCTATCAGCATGTCACTCTGTCAGTAGATTTTGGTCTGCCAGGAATCACCATTTTGTAGGAGTCTCAGATTACTATAGTCAGATCAGCTAGCTTTGATATCTTTATTGTTGTTGCATACATAAATCATCGGAGGTGTGTGAATGCACGTAATGCGGCTACAGACATGATGTATGAACCTTCACCAAGCAGTGCACAGGAATGCTCGTCATTTTCTGACTGACGTGAGTCCCCAAGTCTTCAACAGCGAACCTGGATACACACTCAATGAGGCGACGTCTGCTAAGAGAGTTTCATGGCGGATGTGATGTACCACACATAACATTCTGGACCTGTTTGAGGAGAAACAGAATTTGTACTTACATGTGTGTTCGAAATATAAGGGTAGTCACTGGACCTAAAAGGGGACTTGGCTTTGAGCTGACCAAAATCCTGAGGTTGATGCCTTTCCCCTGCTGTATTGTTGTTTTCTTATGATGTATGTGCATCGAATAATCAATGTTTAAACTAATCCCTGAAGTCACAGGCTCAAATCCTAGTCTAGGCAGGAAAATGAAAGAACTGTCCCCCACTGACCAGTGCCTATGTGTGGCACAGGCCCCACACAACCCCCTTCTCATATCCTGAAGTCCCCCTCCAACCTCAAACACTCTAGACACCAGACTGGCCCAGCCTAGTAAGCTCCAGGAAAAACTCTGGGGACCGGCAGGGTCACTACAACAGACAGCAGACTTTGCCATCCATACAGATTGAAAATTGTTTTTGCATAGCCAGGGAATACAGAGAAGAAGAAGAAAAAGAAGAAGAAGGTGATGGTGATGATGATGATGATGATGATATGATGATGATGGTGATGATGATGACGATGAATGAGCAGTAGAAAGGCATCCAGGAGTCATGATCTTAATACAACCCCTTCCCTCCCCCTGGGTACAAGAAATCATAGACACTTACCAGAAGGAATCTTCTTTCCAGAGAATCTTCTGGTGTTCAACCCCTCTCTCTCTCTCTCTCTCTCTCTCTCTCTCTCTCTCTCTCTCTCTCTCTCTCTCTCTCCCTCTCTCTCTCTCTCTCTCTCTCTCTCCTCTCTCTCATGAGCTTCTTCGTTCCTTTTTCCAGGCAGAGTTGGTGCAGTGTAGATGAATTCCTCCACCTGCATTGACACGACATGACATGACATGACATCTCAACCTGACATTGCACCCTGATAAGGTGACCTGTGTTGGCACACAATCTGATCACTGCCATTAATCTCTCTCTCTCCTCTCTCTCTCTCTCTCTCTCTCTCTCTCCTCTCCTCTCCTCTCTCTCTCTCCTCTCTCTCTCTCCTCTCTCTCTCTCTCTCTCTCTCTCTTTCTCTCCCAGGTCTACCTTGAAAGTGGATGTCTAATCTTCACTGTGCCATGATTCAGTGATTTTATGGGCGCAGACTTGCTAGATCATGCTGGGCCGACCTTCAACAACACAGGAACCTTCTGGTTTACCGAGTGCACGCAGGAACTTCAGCCATAAAAACACACCCAAAGAAACCAACCAGCAAACAACAAAAAACCCTAACCTTACCGCCAATTTCCACATTAATCGTGGCGGACCCTTATCAAAGCAGGAAATCTTCCTTTTGATGTGGGTAAGCAGAATCCAGCAAGTGTTTGTAGGTGGGTTCTTTTTAAAAAAAAATTTTTCGTGGTGGAAGTGTGTTAATAAGATGAAAAAGAATGGCGCTGTGTGTTGGAGCTAAGCTCTCCTTTTCTGTGGCAGCAGGAGCCAGGGTGATTCAGAGAACAAGAACAGAACAAGGACAAGAGGATGGGGAGATAGATGTGGGATGGGGCTTTGGCCAACACCACAGTAAATCAAGGCTTTTACTTTATTAGGGGATTGCAGGCTGAGTGGCCTGGATTAGCGCTCCCAATCCTTCCCGATGCAGTGCAGATAACAGGCCTCGTCCACAAGCGCTGGAAGATCGGCATATCTTAAGAAAAATTGCGAGAAATGGCCCGTGAACGATTGTGATGTGTGATTGATTAAAGGCCTGCCAAAGCCTTCAGCACCTTTTGCAAAACATCACTTTAGAGCCCCCAGCCTTTGCCTCCCCCCACACCAACCCCCACCCTCCCCCTCCCTCCCCCTTCCACCTCACATCATTTTCCACGCTCCACCCGGCCCGCCTCTCTCTCTCTCTCTCTCTCTCTCTCTCTCTTTAAGCCCGCGCTATTTTTAACAGGATAAGTTGAACAAAATTATCTGATGGCACCTCCTGATAATCGCCTCCATAAATACGCCATTGTCCATTCCATTTGCGCTCCCCGCACTTTCCTGACTTAAGCAATAAAGACGACAATATTTGGTGATCAAGTCCCTTGCACCTGGGCTTGCTCGGTAGTCAGCAAAAGTTGACAACGCTACGCAAAACAATTTCTCAGGAGTGGGGGAAAGAATTATGGGGGGGGAGGGCTGGCCTTTTAGGCTATCTTTTTGCCGTTTCTTACAAGACCTGTGTGTGTGTGTGTGTGTGTGTGGGGTGTGTGTGTGTGTGTTGTGGTGGGTGGTTGGAGGGGGGGAGTGGAGGATTGTAAGAAAGGGGGCGGGAAGGAGCAGTGGTAGGGAGCGATAATGGCTTGGAAGCTTGGCATGGCCTGAGTGTTGACTTTGATTAGGAAGCCAAGCGGGGAAAAGAACCCCAGTGAAGGGAAGATAAGTAACTGTCTTACCTCGCTTACTGCCCCTTTCTCTGATCCCAATCCCACCTTGGTTGTAGGCTACATACCAGGGAAGGGGATGACCAAGAGTTGAACACAGGTGACTTGACTTATGAAATCCTATCTATGCAATCTACGTAGTGTTCCCGTGAAATTGCACCAAAAGAAGAAACGGTTCAGAAACATTAAAAAATCACTGTAAATAAACAAAACACTATACATTATAAAACTGGAATCTTCTCTCTTCTCTGCCTTCCCTCACCAGGTGGGACTCGTGGCATCTGTCTTCCTCTGCTGGTAACTCTGCAGGAGGTCTGTCCTCTGGATATAGCCCACACATTCGGACTCCAGGCCACCTTTTCCCTGTCTTTTTTATTTTACAGATTGCATGCTGGGTATGTTCGTGTTTTCGTAACCCAACACACGCTGACATGAATTAAAGGATGGTGAAGTCCTTAATTGATCATCTGCTTGCGTATATATCCACGAAGGGAATTAAGGCATTATCAAGCCTGCATTTTAAGTTGATCTGGAAGACCATAAAAAGTCCACACCCATAATTCACCAGACACCACTGTTGAGATTCGAACCCACAACTTCATGGAGCTTGTGGACATGGATTTTAGTCACAGGGTTTTAACCACTTAGCTTACCCCCACAGGCAGGTGCCGCTACCATCATGGTGGGCAAAAACGATGGCATAAGTAAGATTCACCATTGGGGAACCTGGGAGCTTTAGCTGAGGAATGGAGAAAGGCTCTGGGCTAGAAAGTGTCTGTCAGCAGGAATGAAACTATAGTTTGCTGAATTATCAAAATCCATTTTTAACCAGCCACGGTCAGAGCGCCGGCTTTCCCCCAGTCAAATTAAGCAACGTCGAGCGTGGTTATCAGTAAGATGGGTGATCGTTTGTGCGCCTTGGTTTCAATACAATCCCCCAGTTCACCCAGCTGTAATTATGGGTACCTGCCCTCTTTAGGGTCAGGGAAGGTAAAGCAGCGAGGGAGAGGAGATGGGCCCCGCCCTCCCGTATGCTGGCCCCTAGAGAAGCTGAGGTCTCTGACACCTCGCTCCCATACGACCGCCTAGGTTATGGGACACATTTACTTTTACCTAACATACACTCGCGTTCCACTCAACTTTGCCGATTTACAGAGAGCAGCAGAGGATAGAGAGAAGTGATGATGGAAACTGGCTGTGACGTCATTAATGAATGCCTCAATGGCTGTTCTGTCAAGGAGTATATTGTAAGAGGGGGCTGATTAAGCCAGTACTTTTTAATATTCAAGAATAAAGAGTTTAGGCCGAACCCAGTCTAACAATCTGTCCTTGGTCAACATCCGTGCATCAAACAATTCGATAAAACATGAAGAGAGAGAGAAAAAAGAAAAAATCCTAAATAAAGACACATTGAAATTAATATTCCTATTTAAAAAGACAGTATACAATGTGTCACTTTATTCTTAAAAATAAAAGAAGAAAACCATGCAACCCCCCCCCTCCAAAAAGAGGAGAAAAAGGAAGAGGAAAAAGCCAAACACACACACATGCGCGCGCACACACACACACACACACACACACACACACACACACACACACACACACACACACACACACAACACTAACACTACACACTAACACTAACACTAACACAGGTACACGAAATGCATAGTTTATTCAGGTAACTACAATCAGGCATTAAAATCCAAAATGTTAAGTTTCTTTGGAAGGCCGGGGTTATTCCATTTTGTGCATCTGTCTTTATTCGGATACAGCATCATTGCCACCGTCATCACCACCACCACCTTCATTGCCATCACATGATTCATTTTTTAAAAAAAATTTTTTTTATCCAGCATTGCCTTGTTTTATTTATCAATTTAGTCCTGGGTTAATTCAGTTTAAGATGCACTAAATATTAGACTGAGATTCTGCATATGGATAAAAGCATGCTTCATGTGCGAATTCAGTCTCTGTCTGTCTGTCTGTCTGTCTGTCTGTCTTGTCTGTCTGTCTGTCTGTCTCTCTCTCTCTCTCTCTGGGGACTGGATGTAAAAAAGCACACGAATTCATTAACCTCGAAATAAAAGAATTTACCTTGCCTTGCCTTGCCTTGCCCCCCCCCCCCCCCCCCTCTCTCTCTCTCTCTCTTGTTTCCCCCCCACAATCCCTTCTTAGACACGATCCACTACCCATCTGTCTGTGTGTAACCAAGACTGCCAGGCGGTGCTTTAAGTCAACGCGTATTTTTAACTGACTTAGCTCCAGAATCGAATAAAGCTCTGCGGGCCGATCCGAAAAATCAACAGGCGAGTACCACTTTCCTAAGTCTCCTTCTTAACTTTCCCCGAACCTTCAGGGATCTTAGGGGTAGAGCGTGGGAACGAGGGGCAAGAGGAAGGATTAGCTGGCCAAATCTGTCTATCTGTTTTCATCTCCTTGACAGACACAATGACAACAGAAAGGAAAGAAGAGGTTAGGTCCTTACAGACTTTCCTTTGCAGGGAGATAATCACTTCGGTCTTTACGGGGGTCAAAGAGTATTGTGTGTGTGAGTGGATTCGTCAAAAGATTTGGGATTAGTTGCTGGTACGTGTTGTGTAGTTTTTTGATGGAGTTAGGAGCGATTTTGATTACAGCTTAAAGGGTTTTAAATTGATGGGATGTAGTGTTAAAAAAATGGAAGAAGAGAAAATGAGGGAGGAAGAAGGAAAGAAGGAAGTTGAGTTGGAGGAGGTGGGGTATAGTTGGGTGTTTTTTTTCTCGAAGTAGCATTCTCAAATTAAAATGTAGTGAGACTGAAAAACTGTTTTGTGGCAATCCTAAGCACTCTGTGGCTATGAATTTTAATGTTTGTCATCTATGTACAACGCAACTAAATTGCAAGCTAATTTTTGACAATTTCTATCGAGTTGGAAAACGCATATTTTGTTTCCTAAGGATGTAGCAAAAACAGATTGATTACTTCTGATCTTTTAAACAAGTGATTGCTACTTTCTTGAAAAAGACCTTAATACTGGAATGACTGACTCATAAAGTCATGCTGCAGGCAAATAAGATTATGCATTCTTGTAAACAAATAAAAAAACATTACATGAATTGAAGATGATGTAGGCCCCAATACAGCCCTAAGGAACACAATATTTAATAAGTAACAAACCTGAAACCGTATGTAAGCTAATACTGGTTAAATTCTATCAGCTAGGAACGATGGCATACAACCTGACGTATCACACTAAAGACCATAAGAGTTAAGTTTCTAAAGAAACACCAGACAAATATATCAGAAGCTTTGGTGAAATCAATAGACAAAGATACCTGTGGTGTCATATCATATATAATTACCCAACCATTATTCTTTCGAGTACCTAGTTGTATTTGTCAGCATGCATGAAGTTTTGTCCTTGTTTCTTTTAGTTTTGTTTTTAATTTTGTTTATTTTTTCGACTGTTTGTTTTGGTAAGTGGGGGGGGGGGGGGGGGGGGGGGGGGAGGCTTTTGCTGTCTCATCTTATTGATGTTTTTGTCCCGCTGTTTCCACACCTCTCATTTCAATCTCTCCACCTCAGCCTTACCCAAAGTAGTTATGTCGTACCCTCAGGGTTAGAAGTCCATCAATGCCAAGCCACCCTTGGGCCACCAGCCACAGGGGTCATGCACTGCTGTTGGGTCACTTTGGTGGTGTTCAGTGGTGCCTGTTCTGGGCTAACATGCACAGACACCACCTACTAATGATGACAGTAACAGATCAGCCGCAGATTGACACAAACCCGCCAGGCACAGAAGTGTATAGAAAAAACCCAAACTGAGTCACCACGAGACCAGAGCAACTAAAGCCACCAAAATAAGAGACAAGGTTCTTTTATTGCATGGTGATCAGTGGTGATGAGGATGATGTCATGGTGATCAGTGGTGATGAGGATGATGTCATGGTGATCAGTGGTGATGAGGATGATGTCATGGTGATCAATGGTGATGAGGATGATGTCATGGTGATCAGTGGTGATGAGGATGATGTCATGGTGATCAGTGGTGATGAGGATGATGTCATGGTGATCAGTGGTGATGAGGATGATGTCTGGTGATCAGTGGTGACGAAGATGATGTCATGGTGATCAGTGGTGATGAGGATGATGTCATGGTGATCAGTGGTGATGAGGATGATGTCATGGTGATCAGTGGTGACGAAGATGATGTCATGGTGATCAGTGGTGAAGAAGATGATGTCATGGTGATCAGTGGTGACGAAGATGATGTCATGATGATCAGTGGCGATAAGGATGATGTCATGGTGATCAGTGGCGATGAGGATGATGTCATGATGCTGCTATGGAAGGAAGTGCCTGGAAAGACATGGGCTCCGCAAGGTTTAACCTGTCCAAGAAGCATGGGCTTAAAAAATGTCCGTACCCTACCTTCTCAGGGAAGTATGTAAAGGAGAGAGAAGAACGATCGCTATTTTTTGTTGTTCCTCACCTAAAGCTCCGAGGTTCACCAATGGTGAGATGCTGGCTATGCAACCGTTGGCCTACCATTTAGGTAGTCGCACTCTGATTTAGGGGATGATGTCTAAACTAGTCAGTATGTATGAGGGTTTTTATTTTTTATTTTTTAGTATCATTTGTTTCTAGAAACACACAATGGCCCACTCTTTCGAAAGGCAAAACGGGTTTAAACGTACGTGCAAGATGCTCTGTGTGCGTTTGTAAACAGGAATTCTGATTATAGTCTCACCGGGAAGACTTTTGGGGGAGTGGAGTATAGGGTGTCTGTCTATTCTTTTGCTGTCATCTGTTTGTTCGCTTGATTTTTTTTTTTTGGGGGGGGGGGGACGGCTACTTGTACAGAAGTTGTATTGGATCTTTCTTTGTTGATATGACGTTTCATGTTGATGTGATTAATTTAAGTCGTTTAATCAACTTTTCTTCAAAATTGTCCTCCTCCTCCTCCTCCTCTCTCTCTCTCTCTCTCTCTCTCTCTCTCTCTCTCTCTCTCTCTCTCTCTCTCTCTCTCTCCTCCCCCCTCTCTCTCCCCCCCCCCCTCTCTCTCCCCCCCCCCTCTCTCCCCCCCCCTCTCTCTCTCTGCTAATAACATCTAGGACTCTTTTTATTTCAGCCCTTCTCTACTTCCCATCTGTTTCTCTTATGAAGGTGTCTTCTGCGAAAGCCTGCCCGCATTTTTTTTGTGGGTGGTGCACATGCGTGTCTATCTGATCACATGAACAGGTGGCGCTATAACTTGCGTGCTTGCATGCAGACGAAGACGAGACATGAAGTACAAAAAGGCAAGGAAAGAGACCCAAGCCCCACAGGAACCGCACACACCCCCAACCCGGATTTAAATCGAGAGGTACGAAATGCATGAAGAATTAGCCAAGGGGAGCTACTCAAATGCTCTTGCATATTTCACTCTTCTGCGCCGAAGAGACCAGAAATCCAATCATGCCCATGGCGTGAGGCGGGGGTCGTGTTTTCCTGTGTGATTTTCGGTTGAAAACCGTAAAGAAAGTGAGACTAATAAATTTCCCAATTACTCTCCACCCCCTCCCTCTCCCTCTTTTCTTTTCTCAGCCCACGCGTTGTACCCATGGGGTTACAGGAGCCAGCTGATCTGTTGTGATGAACTTCAAAGAAATGAAAGAGACTGTGCACGATAGGAAAACGGTAAAAATGGTGACAGATTTGACGATATTCTTTAGGAATTCAAAGAAATAAAAGCTATTAACTCAAACTGTGATAGCGGTGGTTAATGAGCTTTGTTATCTTTGTCTTTGTCTATTTTTCAGTGGATCATATCCCCCCCATATATATATATATATATATATATATATATATATATATATATATATATATATATATATATATATATATATATATATTAGTTGTGTGTGTGTGTGTGTGTGTGTGTGTGTGTGTGTGTGTGTGTGTGTGTGTGTGACGCTTCACCACATAAGGAGTCGCATTACACCAGAGGTCAATTTTTAGTTATTGACATGTTATTAATTGCAATAAAAAGGCTATTTAATACAAAAAACAAATTGAAAATCGGACAATTGTGTGCAAAGTTATTACAAATTGAAATGATATACTGCAGGATGTGACAAAATGAGAAACGGGCAAGTTTTCTTTCGAAACAGGTTGTCAGAATGAGGGCTTGGGTAGTTTCAAAACACATTTAAAAGCAAAAGAAATAAAAACCATGCCTTGGGATTTCATTACAAGGTAGAATAACGGATATAGTTTAATAATCGATCAGAATCTCAAACTTGACAACTTGACCCCCATCTGCCTTTAATTGCTCCTAGCGTAAAATTGGGCAATGTGCTAAGTGACTCATTTCGTGATGGAGCGTCACACACACACACACACAGATATATAATATATATATATATATAAAATTATACATACACACACACACACACACACACACACACATATATATATATATATATATATATATATATAATATATATATATATAATATATTATATATAATATTATATATATATATATATAATATATATATATATATATAATGTATATTATATATATTATATATATATATAATTATATATATATATATATATATATATTGTGTGTGTGTGTATATAAACTAGACATTCTTGTAGTTTTAAACTCAATTAAAAATCTTTTCCCTAACAAACAAACAAAACACACAAATAATCAAATAAACAAAGATATCTTTGGCAGATACTGTTCACTTGATCAAAATTATTAGAAATGACATATAAAAATGACCAGAGATTTTTTTTACATACTTAATGCAAGTTCATTAACCATCGTCTGATCCGTAAAAAGTATGCCAAAACACAGAAACAGAATTTAAGTCAATGAATCAACTTTTCTTACGTTAGATATGTTGAAATACTGGACTTGAATACAGAATACCAGTTTCAAATGGCATGGCATTTGGGGAAGGGGGTGATTTTTTAGTTTCTTTCCTTTGTCTCTTTTTGTTTATTTTCGCTCCATTGTTTAAAATTATTTGTATCTCTGAAGATACGACAAGAAACAAAAACAAATAAAAACAACATATATTTGGTGAGGAGTCAGAGTAGTGACATCAACACCAACAAGGGGCATCAGATACCTGGACAGCTGTCTGGTGAGGTAGGAACCGACTGTGCCAGGCCAGTTATATATCTCCCCAGTTGAATGAATGCATGGATGAATGATTGATTGATAGAGGACAGAGGAATCTCCACACGTACACACGCACAGGAGGGACCACAAAGTCGCTGGAAGAAGATGAATAGTCACACGATGGTGGCTGGGCATGCTGAGAGGTCAGGGAACGGAGACAGGGGCAAGGCTATGTGCTCTACACACACTCAGAAACACACATCAAACTAAAGTCCAAGAGGCAAGATGTACAGAAAGTCAAAGTCAAAATTTGATTTCCAAATGGTACATTGAGTAAGCTACAGATTTGCTTTTTTCCCCATCAAGGCATGTAAGGCTTGACAAACAGATGGACATATTTATACAGGTACTCGTGTGCACGCACGTACGTATACACATACAAACTTGCTCGCACGCACGTGCACGCATGCGCACACGCACATACATAATTATATACACAAACGTGCGAACGCATGCACACACACACATCAAATCCAATCTAATCTAATTCAATCAAATCACAACTCGACACAAAACAACAACAAAACAACAACAACACACACACACAGCCACCATACACACGCATATACGTGCACGCTTGTGCGCGTGCGCGCACACACACCAACGCCACCACCAACAGGCACATACACTCACAGAGAGAGAGAGAGAGAGAGAGAGAGAGAGAGAGAGAGAGAGAGAA
>CM060324.1:27256787-27259287 GCA_030674155.1 Stramonita haemastoma | reverse complement strand
GATGGTATTCTTGGTTTTGCCACTGAGCCTCAGGTTGGGGTGTGTGTGTGTGTGTGTGTGTGTGTGTGTGTGTGTGTGTGTGTGTGTGTGTGTGTGTGTGTGTGTGTGTGTGTGTGTGTCCTTCTTTGTCGATTAAAACAGGACGAGTCATCAGCATTCCGCGCGAAAATCGTCTTTGTAAACAATGTAACATGAAAACGATACAGATGAGTTTCACCTCATAATGTAATGTCCAACGTTTTCTGAGCTTCAGAAGAATGTTCTACCTCATGAATATTAATAGCCATTTTTGTATCCAAGATCCATGTTCACATTTTGTAATTTGTTCTCTTCTGATAAAAACATTTGTATTAAAACTTAGCAAATTTATAGTTAAGAGTAAAGTTGCATGACATTAATGAAAAGGTTGACTATATTTTTTATTTCTGTGAAATTCTGTGTTATAAACGTATTCTATGAAATGCAAATTATATACTTTACAGTTGATTTTATTTACTGAAATCCTCCATGCCCCAAGAGAGCTCAAAAGCGAATTAAATCTTAAATCTGGTGTGTGTGTGTGAATCCATAATTATAAGTGAACATACCTTTCTACATATGCAAGGGCGGGGAAAGATGAAATCAATAGCATGCCTTCCTTATCAATAACCCTCAGAAATAAAAGATGATGATTCAATACAGTGTGACTTCATTTGATTTGGTTGTATTTCATTGGATATTTTTTCTATTAAGTATTTTTTGGGTAATGATGTCTACCAATAGTCAGTTTGAATAACTGAACATTGCAAAAGAATACATCGGTATTTTAAAAATCACATAAAAAAAATTTGTCTTTGTTTTCTTTAGTTCCTGTCACGACTTAATGATTATAGATCTAGTTGTTGCTAGCAAAGAATGCTGGCTTTCTTTCCTTGTGAAATAGTTCATCATTGACGAGATTGAAGTATGCTTTTTCTCACCTCTAGAAAAAGATTAAATCAAAAGAATGCTTAAAGTCAGAGATCTTAGTGACATCTCATTAATGTACAAGTACACAGAAGAATGTCACTCTAACACGCTACAGAATAGAAATCGTTCAAGATATTAAACCTTAACGTACCTTTTTCTGAAAAAACTGCTTTTCCAAAGTCGATCAAATATGTAGTTTTTTCTCTGATTTTGTTGTTGTTTTATCTAAAATGTTTCTCTGTTGAAGGAGTTGCTGTTTAATGCATCTAGTCTACAATTTAAACATTTTAGTAATATTTGTCTCCTCTCTCTTTTTCATGTGTCTGTTTTACAAGAAAAACAACAACTGAGCAATTACTTTTTTTCTTCTTTCTTTCACATTCCATTAATGTGCTGAGGGGTATACAGGTACAAGGATGAGACAGCTCAGAGGTCAAAACACCTGCTGTCCCCAAACTAAGGGTAAGCAGCACTGAGCGTGGATACCCAGTAGATGGGTGACCATTTGCACGCCTTGGCTTCAGCACAGTTACTCAGTTCACTCAGCGATAAATAGGTACCTGTCCTCTTTAGGGACAGGAAGGTAGAGCAACGAGGGAGAGGAGATGGGCGCCGCTCTCAATATTCTGGCCGCTAAAAAACAACAACTGAGGTCTCTGACACCTCTCTTCACAACAACCCCACAAGTTCTGGGAACACCTTTAACTTTACAGGTTAATCTACTCTTCACAGAGTTTAAGGCATAGCTCTCTCTCTCTCTCTATATATAATTATATCAAGTGGATGTGGACGTGACCATAATCAGAGCTGTAGTACAGGTTGAGACAAGTTGCACAACCCCCCCAAAAAACACAACAACACAAAAATAAAACAACCAAAAAGCAAAACAACAACACAAAAAAACCAACCCCCCTAAGAACCTAAAGTCTCAAGGACGTAACTTTGTAACTGTTCACGTCTACTACATGAGATAGAGTAGAGGTGGAAGGGGGAAAAAATACGAAGAGGAAGAAAGGTAGACCTACCCAACAAACAAGCGGCACCGTAAGCCCCCCCCCCCCCCAGCCCCCCTACTCTCCCCCCCCCCCCCACAATGAAAGAAGCCAGGACTGCAGAAGAGAGTAGAGGGGCTAACTAACCCTTTGAGCTCAGGTCGCTGAGCTGGGTGTGTTTGAACTACGTCTTCCACAAGATTGAGCTTGGATGGCCGTCTAATGCTCCCTAGCCCCCCCCCCCCCCCCATCTTCACCCCCCCCCACCCCCCATCCCGTTCTCCCTCCACCCCTGCACCCCTCTACACCTTATTTTCGCAATCAGTTGAAGTGTTTCAGATAGAGTCCCGGATTAGGATTTCGATCTGCCCAGGTCCCGATATTGACTCAAGGTATTAAAGCACGAGTGACCTGACCACAGCAATGAGAGAGAGACAGTAGGGGGAGAGAACCCACGCTTCAGCGGCCATCTTGTTGCCCCTGAGTGACAGACAGGAAGTGATGTTGCAGGGGGGGAGGGGGGAAGCCCCCACCACAGCCCCGTCTGGCGGGAGGAACCA
>CM060324.1:27249287-27254287 GCA_030674155.1 Stramonita haemastoma | reverse complement strand
TTTGTTGCTGTTCATGCCTATTTTAAACAATATGATATCTACAATAAGCAAAAACCAAACAAACCTCTAAATCCAAAAGTTACTAGGAATGATCAGACTGTTTTCCCCTGTGATTATGGGATCTAAATTTTGAGATTCTATAGATCTACCAAAAAAATTGGTGCAGATGGTGACATTTCTTTATTTTCTTCTGTGACTTAATGATTCAAATTTTCGGATTGTCTACACAAAATTGTATGTGTATCTATGATCGGTTCCTGATTTTTGTGACAAGACTATCATCAATTTTCAAAATCTATTAAAAAATTATTAACCTGATCAGATCCGATTCTTTTTTCAGTAAGACAGTTACATCATCCCAAACATCTATACTGAAGAACAGTTAAGCATGACGGGGGCGGTTAGAGAGTTGGGCTCAGGATTTTAAACAGCCGGGAAACGAGCCTGAGCTTGAGCCAACACTAAAATCCCCGTTGGAGGGGATTTCTCCCCTGGATTTAACATCAGTACTGAATCCTACCCCCCCCCCCCCCCCAATCTTCCCAGCTGAATGTCCTTGGATGTGACTATGAACCAAGGTCGCGTGAGCGAACGTACACAGAACATCTTGCCCACACGCTAAAATCCTTTTCGCCTTCCGGAAGAGTAGGCCTTCGTGCATTCATGCCCATAAGAATGGATGCCAAAAAATATCTTAAAAAGGACGCATACATACTGGTTTCGTGTTTTAGACATCATCCGCAAAGTAGGAATGCAGATGACTTAATAGTGGGCAAAAAACGGACCCTATACACAAAGATCTCAAGCTGATGAACCTCGAGCTCTAGCCGCGAAGCCCAAAATAAAAAGTGTGATCTTCTTGGATCTTTCTAAATGCTAGAGATAAGACAACCTATCATCAGAGATGTATTGTTTCCGAGCATACAGGCTTTAGCGTGTTGGACTCATAACTCTATTGCAGTACATTTCATTTCTAAATTTAATCTATGTAAACCAACAAAACAACGTGTGCTGACCCAAAATTTTTTTTCTTATTTTAAAAACAAAACAAAACAAAAACAAAACATCATCCAGTACACATTACCATTAGATCAGACTTTAAAAAATATTACGTAAAAAGAAAAAAACCCAGAACACTGAGTTCAATGTGTGCTTTTAAGCCCTGATTTTCACGATTAAATCCTTTACCCATGCAGGATTTCCGCCAGTTAACCCTCAATAGCCGTGTTGTGGACATTTTCTCCCCCAACTAAGCCCACAGTTGATGGCCATTTCATGTTAGCATGCGGCTGAAAGCAGTGCCCCAAACCACACGACAGGACTAAGCTGGAGGAACCGATTACCCATCTGATAAGCCTGACCCCCCACCCCCCGTCTCCCTCCCTCTCTTCTCCTAGCATTTCCAGCCCGAAGAACCCTGGGGGTTAAAGCACTGGACGTTCAAACACAGGCAACCAGGCGTTGTAACAAGTACCACCAACACGATTCCTTTCTTCTCGCTTCTTGGGCTGCCCGGAGACGTTGCCTTGGTTGGAACAGGCTTAGAGCTCCTCTGTTTGTTCTAGCTCTCTGTGCTGGACGATTAGGAAACCTTGGGCTAACTACCCGGGCTGGCCTCCTCTCCTGCCTGCTCTCTTGCTCTTTACTTGTGGGGGGGTTTACCGATTGCCATCTCTTCTCCGGTAATGGATTGAGGCAAACGGTTAGGGGATTGGCACCAAATCCGTTAAAAGTGGAGAGAGGCCGCCCCTCTAACGTTCTTCTCTCAGGCAAGCCATCCATGAACCAAAAAAAAAAAAGTGGAGACCATGGTTAAGCTGCCATGAGCATGCCGTGTCACGTGACTCCAGCTGTGACGTCACGATGGCACTGGGTGTGAAAGATCTGGCACTTAGTCTGAGAGATTTTTTTGTTGTGGTCAGGGGTATTGCATCACACATGCACAGGTGGCATGACAGGAGTTTTTAAGGATTCACCACATGGCACTAACAATGTTGTTTTGGTTTTTTTGCTCACCTGGTTTCAGTGTGTGATTTGTCCCAAACAGGGCCACTGTTGGTGTCGAGGACAAATTTTGAAATGTAAGGTTAAGGTAAAGGTGTTCCATAACCTCACGATTCGTAGGGGAGCCAGGCATCATAGACCTCAGGTTCTCTAGGGGCCTGCATATTGAGGGCAGCGCCCATCTCCTTTTCCTCGCTGCTTTACTTTATCTGACCCTAAAGAGGGAAGGTACCCATAATTTACAGTGGGTGAACTGGGGGACTGTACTAAAGCCAAGGCGCGCAAACGGTCACCCATCCAATTGGTAACCACGCTGGATGCTGCATAACCTTAGTTGGGGGAAAGGGAGTGCTCCAACCACTGAGCTATCGCGTCACGTCTGAAAACAGATTATAATGAATTAATATTGGAACTTTTTTTTATGTGACAAAACAAGCAAGACAGATTCGATAGCATCCAAAACCTAGACAAACGTTAAGATTTAAGAAAAGAACTATGCATATACTACAGCAGTATGTCACTATTCATTTCGCTGCCTTTTGTTGTTTTTCGTCCGTTGTTTTTTTGTTTTAATTCTTTATATCGAGGATAATGAAGCATCTTTGCTTTTCATCGTTAACAGGAAGACACTTTGAAACTAATCCCGATCATTCTGACGTCCAGTTATGGGAGCAGAATGTTTTTCATAGTTATCATCAGCTACAACAGCTTTCTTCACCCACAATTGCATATATCACATTTTTTCAATCTCCAAAGACGACCCCAAAACAACAACAACAACAACAAAACAAAAAACAAAAAACAACAACAAAAGAAAAACCAACAAACAAAAAACACCCCCCCCCAAAACACAAAACCCAAACAAAACAAAAACCCCAACCAACCAAACAGAATAACATGATACAAAAAAGAGAGAAAAAGACAGGTCAGAGGTGAGGGCTGGGATAGTCAACACTGTACCTTTAATGGCCAAAGATGTCCAGCAGCCCATCATGTGCGTGCCTACGTTCTCCTTCAGTTCAACATCAATCCACAAAATAGTGATATCAGACATGTGTGTGTGTGTGTGTGTGTGTGTGTGTGGTGTGTGTGTTGTGTGTGTGTGTGTGTGTGTGTGTGTGTGTGTGTGTGTGCGCGCGCGCGCGCGTGTGTGTGTGCGTGTGTGTGTTGTGTGGTGAAGAACCATTGTAACATTACTTGTCAAACGTGTGTGAGTGCGAGTGTTTGTAATATTTTTTTTTTATTTGAAGCTTGCATAAAATGAATATGAAATGTACCTATCTTTTGTCTTTTGATTATGATTCGTATCAATATGCCTGTCAGTATTGCACTTGCCTTTCAGGGGATGATTAAAGTGTTTTTGACTTGATTTGACCTAATAAGTCAAAGCCTCTCTGCAAGCACTGTGCAAAGCCAGCACAGCAGCTGCAGGATCCATTCACCAAGACACACCTGAGTGTATTTCAAAGCTAACTTTCACTCTCTCAAAGATAAAACAAAAACAAATATTAGATGAATAAAGTTAGAAAAGCAACCCCCACCCAAAAAAACCAACCACACACAACAAAACAACAAAACAACCCAAACCAAACCAAAAACAAACAAAATTAACCCATACATAGCATATGCAGTATGACAGGTTATATACATATAAAAATATCTGTTGATTCTTTTATATCAAGATAATGGAATAAACTCTCATGTGGTTTTTTATTATATCCAGTCCCTGAGTGTATGCAGTTTTATAAAAATTTGTCACTGTTCCCACAGGCATACAATGGCTCACTCTTTCGAAAAACAGAACAGGTTTAACGGTGACTGTGTGCAAACTGTTTGCGTGCGTTCACACACGGGGCCTCGCTTTATAGTCTCATCGGAGGACTTTTGGGAAAAGTGAAGTCGGCACTGATGTCAACTCCAGAGGAAAACTCCCCTTGAACGGGATTCAAACCCGGTTGTTCGAGTTGCGAGTGCAATGTCCTAAGCACTTGGCTATCCTGTCCCCCGCCTTTGGCAGGTATAGATCTATATTTTGCAAAATGGCAACTGTTACATTTTGTGGTGTTTGGTTCTTAGACTTGGATAGTATGACGCTTTCTGAGATTTTGACCCGGGAGGAAAGGGCTGCACAGCAGAGTCAGAGGGGACGGGATAGCTAGTGATCTAGTGATCTAATTGCACTCGCAATTTGACGACCCGGGTTCATCCGTTCGAGGGGATTTTTCCCCTGGAGTTAACATCAGTGCTGACTCCACTCTCCCCAAATGTCCTTCGGATGAGACTGTAAACCGAAGTTCTGTGTGCGAACCCACGCAGAACATAAGAATTAAAAAAGTAAATAAATAATAAAATAATAAATAAATAAATAAATAATATAAATAAGAGGTATCCAGAGAAGAAGCCCCCCTTCCGCCAAATTTAGTTAAGCAGCATAGAGCGTGGTTACCAGTTGGATGGGTGACCGTTTGCATGCCTTGGTTTCAGTGCAGTCCCCCAGTTCACCCAGCTGTCAATACGTACCTGCCCTCTTTAGGGTCAGGGAAAGTGAAGCAGTGAGAGAGAGGAGATGGGCGCCGCGCTCAATATGCTGGCCCCTAGAGAAGATGATGTCTCTGATGCCTCGTTCCCTACGACCACCTAGGCTATGGGACACCGTTACCTTTACCTTTATATCGAGGATAATGGAATAAGCACTTATGTGCTTTTTTTTTTTTTTTTTTTTTACATCCAGACCCGTGTGTATGCAGTTTTGTCAATCTTGTCATCTGTTCTCACCGGCACACAATGGCCTACTCTTACGAACAGCGGAAGAGGATTTAACGTGTGCGCAAGATGTTCTGTGTGCGTTCGCACACGGGGCCTCGGTTTATAGTCTCATCCGAAGGACTTGTGGGGAGAGTGGAGTCAGCACTTCAGGGTCAAAATCCCCTGGAACGGGAGTCGAACCCGGGTCGTCAAATTGCGAGCGCAAAGTTCTGACCACAAGGCTATTCCGT
>CM060324.1:27196787-27244287 GCA_030674155.1 Stramonita haemastoma | reverse complement strand
TAAAACATCCACTATAAAGAAAAAGGACCACCATCGTGTAATACTTACGCCCATTAATCTCTTCCAGTGACATAACTAGGACTATTAAAAAGGTGATAAACATGGGGCATTACGAAGAGAAACCCCAATAGAAGAGGTGCACAATGGTCTAGGAAGCTAATAACTAGCTTCATATTCCAGATAGAATCTTACCAGCTGATTTTTTATAAGGGGGAAAACTTTTCTTTTGACACCTTTGCGTCACCCTAATCTACCTGCTTTCCATAATAAACGTTCAAATGATGGTCGTAAAATGGAGCCACATACGCGTGAGTTTGAGGAATATGCAATTTTTATGTCTTTTTCTTTTTTTTTTGGTTGGGGGGGCGGGCTTTGTAAGTTACATGTGTTATGATCTCTGTAAATTTTGTAAAGAGCTTAAAAGGAGAAAGCAAAAACGAAAACAAAGAAAAAACTCTTTCCAGTAGTAAAGTATCAGGTTGAATATGCGTTTCTGATTTAATTGTGCAAAACAATTAAGTTTATATTGTTATGTTGGTTTCATCTATTCTATGTCTTTGTCTGTCTGTATACTGGTTTCTCTTTAGTTCCGTTTATTTTATATTTTTAATTTATTTTTTATTCTTTTATTTCAAGGATAATGGAATAAAGCACTCGTGTGTTGTTGATGGTTAATTTTTTTTTTTACATCCAGTCCCTGTGTGTATGCGTTTGTTTGTGTGTGTTGGTGTTGTGTGTGTGTGTGTGTGTGAGAGAGAGAGAGAGAGAGAGAGAGAGAGAGAGAGAGAGAGAGAGAGAGGGGAGAGACAGACAGACAGACAGACAGACAGAAGACAGACAGACAGACAGACAGAAGAAGAAGACAGACAGAGACAGACAGACAGACAGACAGAGACAGATCAATCAGTCAGCCTTTCCATCATTTATCTCTTTTATCACACTTTTTTTTTCTTTTGCTCATAGCAGTTTCAGACTCCTTTAAAAGCAAAACAAGCACAAACCAGTAAAAAAAACAACAACAAAAACAAAACAAAAACAAACAAAAGCGCAAACAAGCAATTGATAAGCAAACAAGCCACACAGGCTTCCATCCATTTAGACTCGTTCCAATTTTTAAATCCTGGCGGATCAGCATTTCACCGTTCATTTTTTGGGGGGTGTGGGGGTGTGTGTGGAGAAGTTGTTGTACAAAATGCAAGACAATTTAGTTTTTTTTCACTTCGCAAAAAGGTGCCATTGAGATTCTATTTTTAACAACAAAAGAGTTACTTTTCTCTAATATGTAATAGTGATAATGATAATGAAACTGATCATGATGGTGGTGAGATGATATATGATGATGATGATGATGATGATGATATGATGATGATGATGATGATGATAATAATAATAATAATAATAATAATAATAATAATAATAATAATAATAATATATAATAATAACCTTTTAATAATAATGATAATAGTAATAATGATAATAGTAATGAAAAAGCATTGATGCTAACGATAAAATGATAATGAAATACTAAATGGTAATACTAACTCTTTATTATATTAACACCAACCACGACGATGATGATGATAATAGCAACAATAGTACTAGCAATGACGATAACTGAAAGGAATGTTGAAGAAATATCACCTGAAAAGACCATTTGTTAAGTCGTATTGATTCTCACGTTTAAAAAGGTCACAGCATACGTCATTGATCTGCACGAGTCATAACATCAGAATGAACGTCACAATGGCTCACTGGTGAACGCTTTGTACGAAAGCAGAAGTCATTGTACACGTCATAAGAGCTATATACGTCATAAAATCAGAATGTACGTCACAATGACCGGAACGTCGAGACTATAGAAAGAGAGAGAGAGAGAGAGAGAGAGAGAGAGAGAGAGAGAGAGAGACGCGCACGCGGTGACCACCATTGGTCAGGTCTGAACACCTTGACCATTTCACAGTTATCCAATTGACAATTTTTCTCACATAAGTTTTCAGCAGAATCATCGAATGGAGAAGCATTTGTATTTAAATGTCAACCAAAATCATAACATTCTTTCCATCAGACAAAAAGAAAAAAAAAACCTTTCACGTCACCACTGACAATTACGTCATCATGCCACTGAAAAAAAATCACCACTGAAAAAACAAACCCACCCAAGTTAATGACCGTTACAACTCCTTTATCTCCAAATCATAGCCTTCACAACAAACAAACGAAAAACAAAACAAAACAGAAAACAAACAAACAAACAAACAAACGAAATATGGCTGGATCATGCTGTATCAATGTGTTTTTTTCAAGATGTGGAGAGTGCAGTTTTGGGGGAGACTTGGGTCCTCCTCTATAACAGTCTGTCCACTGCCGCATCCTCCTCCACACCTGACATCTTAGTACTCCTCCGTCCACATCTTACTAATGAGAGAGCCAACCCGGACAGACGTGACCCCATGCAGACAGACAGACAGATGACCCTCACACAGTGACCTGGGGTGGGTATCCGTCACCACATTGCCCTCGCAGCTCTTTCCCCTGGACAACCGAAAGATGGTGGAAGTCCATTTCAAGGGGATAATTCAGCTTCCGAGTCGTCGTCCGCGAAATGGTCCGACTCCACTGCCAGAGGCGCGTCTCTGTGGGATGGGGAGGCAGGGGAAGAGGAGGAGGGTGGGAAAACACTACACTGCGCATGCTCTACAGGAACCGGAACTGGCCCTCTGGCGGGTGACGTCAGTTCCGGGGACAGGTCCTTGCGGCTGCCCAGGGCGGTAGGGGTGAGGGAGGTGGTGGAGGCGGAGGTGGAAGGGGCCGGAGAGGGGCTGTTGTTGCAACCTTCATCATCCTCGTCGTCGTCGTCATCTTCGTCGTCATCATCCACGCAAATGTTGTCGGTGTCTTTCTCCTCTCTGTCGGCCTTCAATCCAGAGGTGTGGTGATGTGGATGGTGGTGGGGGTGTTGTTGGTGATGGTGGTGGTGTTGGTGGTGTTGGAGGTGGTTGTGCTCAGAGGCGGCCAGAGCAGGCGCGCCGCCGCTGTTGCTGTTGCTGGGGTGGTGGTGGTGGTGGTGGTGGTGTAGCGCGTGTCTCCAAAGCTTTCTGGTTCGCTTCCTCTTCCCGCTTCTGCTTGCGCCATTTGGCACGTCGGTTTTTGAACCATACCTGAGGAAACAACAGAGAGAGAGAGAAATAAAAAACAGGCTGCAATGAAGTTCGGTCGTGATTTCAGACTAATAAATAAATATTACGGTTTTTACTTTGTCTATGCTGGGAATTTTTGTTTTTCTTGTTATTATTATTTTGTTTTTATTAGATGGTGATGATGATGATGATGATGGTGATGATGATGATGATGATGGTGATGATGATGATGATCCTCCTCCTCCTCCTCCTCCCTCATCTCATCATATTATTATTATTATTATTATTATTATTATTATTATTATTATTATTATTATTATTATTATTATTATTGTTATTATTGTTGTTGTTGTTGTTATTATTATTATTATTATTGTTATTATTATTATTATTATTATTATTATTATATATTATATCATCATCATCATCATCATCATCATCATCATCATCATCATCATCATTGCTACCTCATAATCCTTATACAATTTTGAAAAATAAAAGTAAATTATGTTTTTGTTATTGTTCCTTGGAAAGAGCTCCAAGGTAATGGTGATTTTTGCGTATATGACCAGTTACCCCCCCCCCCTCCCCCCTTTCATTCACATCTATGTAGCTGCATTTTGACTCTTAGAGGTAAAAATGAAATAACTGGGGGGGGGGGGGGGGAGATGATGAAAAAAGAGGCGGGGTACGAAAGAATGAGGCAATACAAAAAACACACAAACAAGCAAAAGAAAATGAACAAACAAAAAACGTACTAACATACAAACCAAAACAAAAGCCAAACACGAGCAAATGACAAAAAAGCACCCCCCCCCCCCCCATAACTGATCAAACCAACTAATTAACACGAGCAACAAGAGAGAACACAAACACTTTTAATTTTGTGTTGGTGAAGTATCTTTCATTGATGTTTACTCTCTGGCCCAGGCATCTCATTCTGGAATTACGAGAGAATTGTTCTCTTTTTTAAAGTCTTTCTGTGGAAAAAAAAAAAAAAAAAGGTGGGAGAATGGACCAAAAAGTCAGAAAATAGACAAGGAGGTGAAAAGGGAAAAAAAAAAAAGATAGAGGGCAGAAACAAAGACAGTGATAGACAAGAGGAAATTTCTAGCACAGAATTTCCAGAATGTGGGGATGCTATTTATACTGACAGCCCTCTCCCCAACCCCACCCCGGCATCCCCTTGGGGGAGAAAAAAAAGGATTTGATTGGTGCATACTGTGCGCATCATCAAAGTAAAAGAGCTCGCGTTATGCTCATTAAACACGCTCTCTCTCTTTGTTGATTTTCGTTTTTAATTTTTACCCCCAGTGATCAACCATTTGTTCCCTCACACAAAACAAGTATGGAGCTGGAACAAGCGCTCAGTGTGGTACTCTACGTGCGTTTAATTACACTAATGACTGACACCCCCCTCCCCCTATCTCCCCATCCCCATCCCATCCCAACACGCACGCACACACACATAGAGACATAAAACCAGAATCAATAAATAAGGCAATGCACCGGCGGCAAATTATGCATGGCACCTGTCGCTTTTGCCCCGCGTGCTTTACACTGTCAAATACTGGATGGCAAGTTATAGGCTTCATACTGACACCTGTAATATATATATATATATATATATATATATATATATATATATATATATATATATATATATATATATATATATATATTATATATATATATGGGACCGGATAGCTCAGTGGTCAGAGCGCTCGCTTTCCCCCAGCCAATGTTAAACAAATACACGTTGAGCGTGGTTACCAGTTGGATGGGTGACCGTTTGCGCGCCTTGGCTTCAATACAGTTCCCCCAGTTCCCCCAGCTGTAAATGGATACCTGCCCTCTTTAGGGTCAGGAAAGGTAAAGCAGCGAGGGAGAGGAGATGGGCGCCTCCCTCAACATGCTGGTACCTGGAGAATTGAGGTCTCTGATGCCTCGTTCCCCCTACGACCACATAGGGTATAGGACATCTCTACCTCTCTCTCTCTCTCTCTCTCTCTCTCTCTCTCTCTCTCTCTCTCTCTCTCTCTCTCTCTCTCTCTCTCTCTCTCTCTCTCTCATATATATATATATAAATAACAATCTGTATACTGCTGCTAAAGATCTGCAGTTGAAGGTAAATATGAACAAAAGTAACATAATGGTTTTTCGGAAAGGAGGATTCTTGGCAGCTCATGAGAAATGGTACTTTGGCAATGCTAAGTTTTCAGTTGTAAATTCATACAAATATCTTGGAATCCACTTGACAACTAAACTTAGCTTCAATTTTACGTGCCAAGATTTAGCTTCAAGGGCTAAGAAAGCTGTTCTGGGTATTCTGAGTATCTTATACAAGTTTGAAAATAATTCTGTAAAAGTCTTCATGAAACTCTTTGATACACAGGTACAACCTATTATACAATATGGGGCTGAGATCTGGGGAATAGAAAACATTGCGTCAATAGAAAAGTTACATTTATTTGCATTAAAGAGATTTCTTGGTGTAAACTGGCGCACTCCTAATGACATGGTCTATGGAGAACTAGGAAGGTATCCATTGTTTATAAATTCTAAGGTAAAATGCATTCGTTATTGGTTTAAGATAACTCGTATGGAGGATAAACGATTGCCATCTAAAGCTTATAAAATGCTATACCAACTTGATTGTAAAGGCAAGCATACTTGGGCATCTAAAATACGTACATATTTGTGTCAGTATGGCTTTGGGTTTGTCTGGGACAATCAAGGAGTCGAAAATGTTAACGAATTCATAAAATCTTTTAAGCAGAGACTTGTTGACTGCAGATGGCAGGAATGGAACACTCACATTCATAGCAGTGATCGATTTTTTCTGTATGCAACATTTAAAACGTCATTTTGCATTGAACCTACACAGGGGTAGAAATGAATAGGTATGTTAAGCAAGCATTATCAAAATTTAGATGTGGTGTATCAGATATTGCTGTACATTTGAAACGATATGCAAAAGACAACAGTGATAATTTGGTTTGTAATTTGTGTAAATTGGCAACTCAGGATGAAATGCATGTTGTTTTGGAATGTCCAGTTCTCAGAGACTAAGAAAAGAATTAATTCTGCCAATATATTGGAATTATCCATCAATGGTCAGGCTAGCTCAGCTTATGGCATCTGAAAATGATCAAACTGTTAAAAACTTTGCAATTTTTCTGTACAAATCTTTGAAGAAAATAACAGAGCCAATGTAAAGTTTTGGTGAATGTTAAAAGAAAGTAAGTCAAAATTTGTATTGAATAACTCATTTTTTCATCAAGCAGTGAACAGTGAATGGCTGTTTACTTCCATTTTTGTATGTTTTTCACCCCTTCAGAAGGGGCTGTGACCTATCTGAATAAACTATCTGAAGTCTGAAGTCTGAAGTATATATATATATATATTATTTATAAATTAAAAAATAAATAAATAATATAAATATAAAAGAAAAATAAATACGCATATATATAAACTCCAAGATACACACACACACACACACACACACAACACACACACACACACACACACACACACACACATATATATATATATATATATATATATATATATATATATATATATATATATATATATATATATATATATATATAGTTATATATATAGTTATATATATATAGTTATATAGTTATATAGTTATATAGTTATATGTTTATCTTTGGAAGCTCTTGCAATGGTACCTGCATCTTTCCTTCACCACTCTTTGTCGTGTATATAATTATATATTAAAAAAATATATATCATTTATATATATTTATTCACTAATACTTTTACTCGTTCATCACAGGGAAGCTGACGAAATTACCATGAAGTTTAACTTCAATATTTCTTAAAGGCAGTTATTTTTTGCCCTGTGACATGAATGCGAGTTTCACTTATCCAGTCTTTCCTTAGTTTCTTCATCTATCCACCCAGTCTTTCAGGGGACTAACTAGACAGTGCTAGTCAAAGGCATGAGACTTACGGTCAACTTTGAGTTCATTATACGTTGCTCACATCCCACGAACAACCCAAAAAAGCACCAAAAGGTATTTGTACGCGATATCCCTCCCCACCTTTCCCATCCTTCCTCTCTCTCTCCCTCTCTCAGTTAGTCTCCCCCCCACCCCACCCGCCTGGTTTCAGGTACTTAACGGTATGCATGCTCTCTCTCTCTCTCTCTCTCTCTCTCTCTCTCTCTCTCTCTCTCTCTCTCTCTCTCTCTCTCTCTCTCTGCACACACACACACACACACACACACACACACACACACACACACACACACACACACACACACACACACACACACACCACACACAGAGACACATCAAAGGCGAAATGAAGTGTTGCGTTTGGCTGATCAAATGGCGGTGTGCCGAGTTAACCAATCGATCCCAAGCACCCTTAGCCGGATGCAGGGGATTTAAACAGGGTGTCGATCCCCCATCCCCACCCCACCCCACCTAACATACAGCAGCCCACCTTACCCCTCTATGTCCCTTTCTCCCTCTGTCTGTCTGTCTGTCTGTCTGTCTGTCTGTCTGTCTGTCTGTCTGTCTGTCTCTGTCTCTGTCTCTGTCTCTCTCTCTCTCCTCTCTCTCTCTCTCTCTCTCTCTCTCTCTCTCTCTCTCTCTCTCTCCCCCCCCCCCTCTCTCTCTCTCCTATCTCACCTTGTCCTTAACGAAACTTCTTTGTGTGGTTGCAATCTTTCTTTCTTTCTGTCTTCTTTTCTTTCTTTTCTTTTCTTTCCTTCTATTCATCTTCTTTTTTTTCTTTTCTGTCTTTTATTTTCTATTTTTTCCCTCTTTCTTTGTTTGTTTCCTTTTCTTTCTTGCTCTTCTTCTCGTTGTTCTTTCTCTTAACTCGGTGGATAGTCGCAAGAACACCCGCAATCTTTTAAGTTTCTTTTTTTTGTGTATTTGAATTTTGCTTTTTTTGTTTACTGAACAATTTTCTTTCCCTAACCCTTTCTCCCCTACCCCCCTTTACCCTCGCTTTCAAAAAACTATCTTTGAACGATACATCCAAGATCTCTCTCTCTCTCTCTCTTCTCTCTCTCTCTCTCTCTCTCTCTCTCTCTCTCTCTCTCTCTCTCTCTCTCTCTCTCTCTCTCTCTCTCTCTCTCTCTTCTCTACTGGGCTTCTAAAAGACTTCTACCTCCTTCTTTCTTTCTCCCCAAAACTACTTAAAGTGTTAGATACATATCAAATGGGCGGCGGGGACTTTCAACAGCCAATTATCGCCAGAGTGAGAAGCGAGAAATGCCGCACTGAAACACCCTTCACACAGTCAACAGTTTGTGCTGATGGGCTGGAAGGGGGGAGAGAGGGGGGAGTATAGAGGGGATCCTCTCTCCCCCCCCCCCCCTCTCTCTCTCTCTCTCTGGGCGTCTACCCCGGGTATCCAACAGTTTAAAATGGAGAAGAGGAACAATTTGAATACCAAATAGGAGCCAAAAGGTGGATGGATAGTTTTAAATATTAAAGAGACAGAGAGGTGGAGGGGGGGGGGGGGGGGAGAGGGAAGAGCAGGGGTGATGGGGGTGGGGGGGGGGGGAAGGCGAAGAGAACAGATGAAGAAAAAAAAAATTTCAGACAAAAATCTTAGGTCACCCCGTACAATGCTACCCCCCACTTAAGAGCTGAACCCATGGATAATTTCTGATCAACTTTGAGGATAAGAATTTTTAAAACGATGGATTGAGAAGGAGGAGGGAGGAGTAGGTAGGGAGAGGAGGAGGAGGAAGGAAGGCAAGGGAGGGGGGTGTAGGGGGGCAGAGGGGGAAGAAAAATTATTATGGAAAAAATTCGTGCTCTTGACTTCTGATTAGTTTAGATGGCGGTATGTGAGGATTGTGGGGATGAAATGATAGTTATCGGGATGTATATAGATTAGGGGGGGAGGGGAGGGGGGAACCTGTACGGGGTGTCGCGGGAATAAATATGACGATGGTTATCTGACTGACGTACGTACACACACATATACACACACACACACACACACATAGGCAGGAAGGGAGTGTTGATGTTGATGTTGATGTTGATCTTGGTGGAGCGCTGTTGAAGTCAGTCGTTGATGGTCAGGGGATTTTCGGGCGTGGACTAGGCTAAGCAAGAAGATGATGGATGGTAGGGTGTGGGGATTTTTGAGGGTTTTTAGGATTCAAGCTGGGGAATTTTTATTCGTTAAGGTAGAGGAACTTTTTTTTTAATGTGAATAATCCTGCTCTGACGGTGTTGTGTGTGTGTGTGGTGTGTGTGTGTGTGTGTGTGTGTGTGTGTGTGTGTGTGTGTGTGTGTGTGTGTGGTGTGTGTGAGTGAGAGAAGAGAGAGAGAGAGGAGAGAGAGAGAGAGAGAGAGAGAGAGAGGAGAGAGGAGAGAGAGAGAGAGAGGGTGTGTGTGTGGTGGGTGTGTGGTGTGTTTTGTGTTGTGTGTGTTATGTGTGTGTGTGTGGTTGTGTGTGTGTGTGGATGGAGAGAGATGAGAGAGAGAGAGAGAGAGGAGAGAGAGAGAGAGGAGAGAGAGAGAGGAGAGAGAGGAGAGAGAGAGAGAGAGAGAGAGAGACGAGAGAGAAGAGGAGAGACAGAGCGAGACAGAGGAGAAGAGAGACAGAGAGAAGAGAGGAAGGAGGAGGGGCATAAAGATTACAGACAGAATTACAACCGTTTACAGGTGATAGTTAGACAGATACGGGGAGGTAGTGAACAAAAGAACAGACACAGACAGGGAGGGAGAGAGACGGAGATGGATACAGAGAGACAGAGAGACACAAATGAAAAAAAAAACAGACAAAAGAGGGACAGGGGTGGATGATGAAGTGTCGGACACACACACACCACACACACACACACACACACACACAACACACAAACACACAAACACACACACACACAACACACACACACAACACACACTACAACACACTACAACACACACACACACACACACACACACACACACACACACACACACACACTCATACAACACACCATCACCACCACCACCACCACCACACACCAACAACAAAAACAACAACAACAGAACACAACACATCCCCCCAAAACCCTACAAACACACAGATATAAACAACACACCTAAATGCTTACAAGCGTGACGTCAAACGACACTAAGTGATCAATATTTAACGCCGTGTGGACGATCGATACTGGGACAAGAACAGGAGACTCCAGCACTAACTAAAACATACATACTGCACACCTCTCTCTCTCCCTCTGTCTCTCTCTCTCTGTCTCTCTCTGTCTCTCTCTGTCTCCCATCTAAACTAAGAGAGATGCGTTTGGTCCAGAACAATATTTGATATCGTTAACTAATAAGAGGCTTCAAAGGAATTTACTGAAATTTCGGCTGAGATTATGTGGTCTATTGAACTGTAGACAATGGTATATTACAGAGGAGACGGACAGCAATCCATGTCCAGCATGTGGAGAAGAAGAAGAAGACGAATTGCACTTTTTGTTTACATGTCGAACTTACCAAGAAATTCGCCAAAAAGTTACTTTTTTGACAAACCCAACCAACAGGTCCACTAGTCGTGTACAAAAAGTGTTAACTTCAAATAATATGTCCGAGATGATATCTTTAGCAATGTATGTAACACAGGCTCTAGAAAAACGCAAGCAGACTATGAACCAAAGAGATTCCATAAGTAATAACTAAAAATATTTGTTGATATTTGTCTGGATTTCGAGTTATTATTCATGTCTTCTTTTCTGTCCATCCATTATTAACATGACATTTATAATTAACCCCCTTTGATTGATGGGCTTGTAGCTTTTGTCGAATAAAATTCGTTCATTCGTTCGTTCATTCTCTCTCTCTCTCTCTCTCTCTCTCTCTCTCTCTCTCTCTTCTCTCTCTCTCTCTCTCTCTCTCTCTCTCTCTCTCTCTGCATGCTGGCTAAGGCTTTTCACTTGCCTATCAATAGCTTAGCGGGTTTGCATGCACAACACTATCGTGTTGCATTGTATTATACTATATTGTATTGTGTTGTATTGTGTTCAATTGTATTGTATTGCATTGTACTGTGTAGCATTGTAATGTACACTACTGCACTGTACTGTACTGTACTGATCTGATCTGTATCGTATTGTATTGTATTGTGTTCAATTGTATTGTATTGTACAGTGTAGTATTGTAATCTATACTACTGCACTGTACTGTACTGTACTGTACTGTACTGTACTGTACTGTACTGTACTGTACTGTACTGTACTGTACTGAACTGTACTGAACTGAACTGAACTGTATCGTATTGTATTGTATTGTATTGTATTGTATTGTATTGTATTGTATTGTATTGTGTGGTATTGTATACTACTTTAAGTCGCGGCAGATTTAACTGCGTGAAATTCGGGAATGTGATTTATTCACAAAAAAGGCCCTTGGTCTATACATGAAAGGGGTGGTCGACTATTTAATGGGTTTACTTTGTGCAAATGAAAAGAAAAGCAAACGCCAACAGCAATACAGCAAAGCAAAATAAATTGATTTGCAACGGAGCGATCAAAATCAACAGCAACAACTAAAAAGCCCATACACAAAACAAAAATGAACGAAAACTAAAACAGCAATACACCATTCACAACAAAACAATATATTAAGAACAACACTCTACCCCTCCCCCTCCCCTCCTCCACCTCTCCCCAAGCCCTCGCCCTTCCCCCTTCCTCTGCACACACCACACACACACACACACACACACACACACCACACACACACACACACACACACACACACACACACACACAACACACACACACACACACACACACACACACACACACACACACACACACCTTTCATGATAATTATCAACATGACACGCCCTCATGTCTTGTTTGTGTGCGGTGCCACATACAATGAATGTATAATAATTATGATGTATAATAATATCGTGTTTCTGCTTCCTTTCTCTAACACTTGTTCGATGATACCCAGATACGAGAGGAGTGAGTAGAGTAAGATAAAGACATGATTTGGCGTCAGTAGATCGTATTTCTATCGCTCCCTTTAGTTCATTGTACCTGTTATTAAATATGAAGATAATGTAGATGATGATGTATACAGATAGTTCTGCACCAAATTGTATTCATTTTCTGTCGGCCTCGACTACCAGCTTTTGATAGGTAGGTAGGTAGTAGGTTTTGTAGCTTGTTTTGTTTCAAATTCGTTCACTTGACGCTTCATTTGTCTCTATCTGCCTGTCTTGTCTGTCTATCTGTCTCTCTGTCTGTCTCTCATAGAAAAGAAGAGGAAAGAGAGAGAGAGACAGACACAAAAGAAACAGAATCAAGGAGGAGGGAAGGGGAGACTATGTGCGCGTCCCTGTCACTCGTCGTGTCCACCAGAGTTAACCCCCCTTCCTCCTTCCTTGTCCACTGCACGACTTACCTCCCCTGGTAGTACCCCCCCCCCCCCCCCGCCCGCCTTAACCCGCTTTTACCTCCCCTTGTCTCGTCCCAGGACAGTTTTGCCTCAGCATTGTCTCCCTTGTCGTGAGGTCACCACCCCCTTCTCTCGCCCTGTTCTTCAATCCCACCCCCCTCCCCCCCGTCCTTCCCCATATACCCCCACCCCCCACCGCTGCTCTAATGAGATGATCTGTACTAACTGTCCACCCCCTTCCGCCCCACTTCTGTCCATCTGACCCCCCCTCCCCCTCACCCCCCCCCCCCCCCCCCACCGTGACCACAATGTCTGCCTGGTCACACCCTTTGACTTGAAATGACCACAAAGTAAGGGCCATTTTCATTCCTGCCTGATTTGACTTCTCTCTTCCCCCTTCCTGTGGGGATGCCAAAGGGGCCTGTCCCTATGGATAGCTTCCCCTACCTCTGGAAATTCTGTGCTAGGAACTGAATCTGTTCCGCTTTTCGGAGGAGTAGGCCATTGTGTGCCCGTGGGAATGAATGACAGCATTTACAACTTGCATACACATGGGGACCAGATGTTAAAAAAAACAAACCCACATGGGTGCTTGTTCCATTATCCTGGAAATAAAAGAATAATAATTATGATGAAAATAGTCTGACTCAGAAGACTCGGAGGACCAACATTATGTTATGTCTTGGAAACACATGCATGCACACACGCGCACGCACATGCACACACATACACACGCTTCTCTCTCTCTCTCTCTCTCTCTCTCTCTCTCTCTCTCTCTCTCTCTCTCTCTCTCTCTCACACACACACACACACACACACACACACACACACACACACACACACACACACACACACACACACACACACACCCCTAGTGGTCAGAACATTGTGCTCACAATTTGACGACCCGAGTTCGATTCCCGTTTGAGGGGATTTTACCCCTGGAATTAACATCAGTGCAGACTCCACTCTCCCAAAAAGTTCTTCGGATGAGACTATAAACTGAGGTCCCATGTGGGAACGCACGCAGAACGTCTTGCGCACACGTTAAATCCTGTTCCGCTTTTCGTAAGAGTAGGCCATTATGTGCCGGTGAGAACAGATGACAAGATTGACAAAACTGCATACACACGTGGACTGGATGTAAAAAAAATGCACATGAGTGCTTATTCCATTATCCACTATATAAAAGAATAAAACAGATAAAAACAGAGAATAAATAGATAAATAAATAAACAGGAGGCACAAAATAGTCTTGTCATCCGGGCAACTACAGGTTAGAAAAGGGGGGGGGGGGGTAGCCATTGTGGGAGGGCAAGAGAGGGGAAGGGGGGGGGGATAAGCAGGAAGTATTGGTATATTGGACTTCTTGTGAAACAGCTGGGGCCAGTGTGATTGAATGAGTAGTAAGGTGACTGTCGTGTGCATCTTGCAGTATATACTGAGAGAGAGAGAGAGAGGAGAGAGAGAGAGAGAGAGAGAGAGAGAGAGAGAGAGAGAGAGAGAGAGAGAGAGAGAGAGAGAGAGAGGAGAGAGAGAGAGAGGAGCTCTGCATTAAGTTTATAGATTATTCATAGAAAGGCCATTTGCTCATGGATACATGAAGGTTGTTGCTGAACAATTTGATGATAAGAAAAGACAGTAAAATATATTATACCTGGATCGGTGATCTAGATAGAGGTAACGCGCCTTGCCTAGAAAGCGAAAAGTCCGGGTCGGAGTGTGCGGTGGTTCGAATCCCGTTTAGGCCCAAAACTTTTCCCCCATCCATTAGACCATGAGTGGTGGTCTGGGTGCTAGTCTTTCGGATGAGACGATAAACAGAGTGAGTGGAATCAGCACAGATATTTTCAAACATGATGTGACAAGCCGTTTGAGACGTACGTTTACAGTTAACAGATGATCCGTTTGGGGATCCGTTTCGCCCGGACAGGGCCAACCTTACGGTTCAAGGGGCTGGCTGGTTGGTTGCTACTGTAGATCCCCAATCCGATACTTTTACTACAGAGCATCCCCCACCGCTTGTATTCATGACATGTATGCAAATCAGGCTGAGGGGGGGGGGGGGGGAGGGGGGGGGCGGGTGGATAATTGCTTCAGTGATATCTATAAATCAGCGATATAGGTTTGAACAAGAACAAACACTTCAAATCATAAAAGGAAAGATCAGGATCTGCGAACGTGATACACGTATACGTGCATTATTCACGGTCTGGTCTTAATTAAGCTGACTAACACACACATGCGCGCGCGCGCACGCACGCACGTACATACACACGCACACACACACACACACACACACACTCTCTCTCTCTCTCTCACACTCACACACACACACACACACACACACACACACACACACACACACACACACACACACACACACACATTAAAAAAGACAAAACAACATAAAAAAAAACTCCTAGCACAGCTGTTTAACAGTAATTATAATATTGGACGCTCGCGTGCATAAAATTGAATGTGTTATGTGATGAAAACCCTGATTATTCACAGTCAAGTATTTTATTCACCACCTCAACACAATAATTATAAAAAAGGCACTTGTTTTAATAATGATGTTGGGAAGACAGTCGCCATGTTGTTGCAATAAATGTAAAGGGCATTGTTAAAGGTTGTGGTGATAGCTGGTAATGATAATAATGATAATGAATAGCAATAGTCACTGTGCACTGCGCTCTCTTTTGGCGGTAGTCATTCTTTTGTTTGTTGTTTAGTAGGGTTTTTGTTGTTGTTGTTACTGTTACTTTTTGGTTTGGGGTTTGTATGATTTTTGTTGTTGTTGTTGGTTAGTTTTTTTTGTTTTTGTTTAGTGTTGTCTTTGGTTACCTACTAATGCGTAGCGCTTTCATTTGACAACAAATAGGGAAAAAAAACACAAAACTAGGAACCCTTCACCCTTCTTCTAGATCTAGTGCGTTAGTAGATCTATCTATCTATCTATCTATCTATCTATCTATCTATCTATCTATCTATCTATCTATCTATCTATCTATCTATCTATCTATCTATAATGTGTGTGTGTGTGTGTGTGTGTGTGTGTGTGTGCGCGCGCTCGTGTGTGTCTGTGTGCGTGTGTGTGTGTGATTATAAAGGTTCATCTGTTGCGTGTTCTGTTTTATTTTCTCACATTTAATAAACACGTATTTTAGCAGTTAATTTCCGTTAATTGTTGAGCATGAAGAGAAAGAGATAGATAACTATAATTATCAATCATTCATTTATGTTGACTCCGTTTTTGTGCACATTATCATTACCATCATTTTCGCTTTATGGTTATGTATAAAAGCTTCAAAAGTTGTGTTCACCTCACTTTATAACACCCACCCCCTCCCTTAGCTTGTCTGCGGGTTTTTTTTTAAGTCTTTATTTTATTTTATTTTCCCCCTCATAACGAAGGTTTGCTATTCATTACCAATATAATCTTGTATTCACTTATTGTGCTACATTGCTGTGTTTTGTGGTAACTGATGATGTTGATCAGATTCATATTTGTCGTCATGTTGTTGTTATGCTTTGAACCCAAAACATTGTTGCAGCAGCATGGTTGACTGTATAACTCATTCATATAATTCATGCGAAACATGATATCATCGTTTTGCACATCAGTTTTGTTGAAAATGCAGGAACATTGAAAGAGTTGGATGTGTAGAATGGTTTGATTGAATACGCTTGTTAAGGTTGCGTCAAAGCTGTTATACGTTTTATTAATGTTTGTTTTGTTTTGTTTTTAATTTTTTTTTTATATTTCAGCTGAGAAAAAATCGCTTTCACTGTTGTGTGTGTGTGTGTGTGGGGGGGGGGGGGGGGGGGAGGGGGGGGGGCGATTTTCAGTTTTTCCCTGTCCATGCAATCTATTCACTCATTCATTTATTGGTCTTTACAGACTGTCAGTTATTTATTCATTTATCTATTTATTTATTCATTCAGTATACGCTATCTTATTTTCTTTTTCTGTTTGAATAACTTTATGAGGGGCTCAGATTTTGGTTGGGGTTTCTTTTTTCCATTCTTCCTTTTGATTGTAGTCTGTTTGGTTCCCTAGACAGCTGATTGATCTAGATCTAGATGCTCCTTCATTTACTCATATTTTATATTTAGTGTCCTTGTCATTTTTTTGGTTTCTGTTTATTTGTGTGTTTATTGACATCGATTTAGTTGCACACCTTTGATTTTTTTTTTTAGCTAGCACACGCACACACATACATTAAAAAATAGTCTTTTCAATCATTTACTTTTTTATTCGTACATCCCTTCCTTCCATTTTCTTTGCTTAATTAATTAATTAATTAATTAATTAATTAATTAATTAATTAATTCATTCATTCATTCAGTCAGTCAGTCATTTAAGTCATGCTTTTATTCTTTTCTTCCTAAAAATGCTTTCTTTGTTATCTTACTCATGTCATTTACTGACGAAAGTAAATTGAAGAAGGAAAGAAACAAGAAATCATCATGAAACAAATCAAAACAAAACACAAAATCCAGGAAAAGCAAGTAAGCAAGCACTCAACCACAAAAAACTACTCCCGATTTTTGTGTGTTTTTCGCTTGGGGGTTTTGTTTTGTTTTCATTTTTGTTGTTGCTTCTGTTAAAAAATTGTTGATACAATTTATCATCATTTTCCACAATATGCTTCTATCAGCCTGGCCACAGCAGAGTTCTTTTGAGTGAGAGAAAAATCTACTGGATAATGATCATGATTATTCCCCATTATCATGATTTCTGTATTGTTTTGTATCGTATCATATCGTATCGTATCGTATCGTATCGTATCGTATCGTATCGTATCGTATCGTATCGTATCGTATCGTATCGTATCGTATCGTATCGTATCGTATCGTATCGTATTGTATTGTATATTATTTTCAGTCAGGGCAGGTTCCTCTGCATGAAATTCGGCCTGCTCTTACGCTGGCGAGAGCGCCTCGCTAGGAAAGCAGTAACACAATATCACTCTACGTTTTGTATTCTTAAGTTGGTTTTTAATGTCTGTTTGTTGCATCCGAAAGACTAGTACTTAGACCACCGGCCAATGGTCTGACACAAGATGAAGAAAAATCTTAGCTTGAATAGGATTGAACCAGAAATGATCGAATTTTACATGGGGACTAATGTACTAAGCCAAAGAATCGTATTAGTGAGTGCTGTTGTTGCTTTGCAGTTGACTGTTTTGACTGAGTATAAATATTGTTTCGCTTTTGTTTGCTATATTTTATCGTATTTTGTTCGTTTTTAACTCCTTTTTTGTTTATTTTGTCGTGTATTTTCTGATTTTAAAAATTGTTTCACAGAATATCATTTTACTTCATAAGTCTTGTTTTTTTTTTTAAATCATATTTTTTTTGTATTTATATCTCGTCTATTCGTTCAACTGTCTATTCGTTTGCTTATTCTCGTTTAAAAAATAAAAATAAAAAGCTGGTTTAAATATTCTGGTCACTTCAGAGAGGAGAGAGAGAGAGAGAGAGAGAGAGAGAGAGAGAGAGAGAGAGAGAGAGACAGACAGAACAGACAGACAGACAGACAGACAGACAGACAGACACAGACAGAGACAGACGAGAAAAGAAGAGAAGAGAAAGAAAGAGATAGAAGAGAAGAGAAGATGATATGACTAAACAGAGTGTTGACAATGGCTGAAATAATACAGCAATCTAACCCTCCCCCTCCCCCAGCAATATCATTACATTTTTTTACATTGTGCAAAAGCCCACACCAACAGACCCTTAAGTTTGCACGGCAGCTTTTTATTCTTGGACTTGTTTGTTTGTTGTTTTTTTATTTATTCAGGCAAATCTCTCCTTTGATTTGATTTTTTTAAAGTTATGTTAACAAACTATTTAACAACAAAAAAAACCCCACTCCGAACTATTTAACTGATTGTTGAAAAGAATTTTTCGTTAGGTATTTTCAAAAGCTTGTTATTATTTTTGTTGTTTTTTATTTATTTATTTAATCATCTATTCCTTTGTTTATCTGGCAGTGACTTTAGCAGGGAAATCATATGGTGTGAAAATCATGTACACCTGATTTCTCTTATCCTGCTTTCAATCATCATCATCACTCATCACCATCACCATCATCATCATCATCATCATCATCTTCTTCTTCTTCTTCTTCTTTCCTGCTCCTTTATTCTCGTTTTCCTCTTTTTCTTCTTCTACTACTTCTTCATCTTCTGCTTCTTCATCATCTTCATCATCATCATTTTGTTCTTGTTCTTGATAATCTTTTTCTTCTTCTTTTTTTTTGTTCTTCTTCTTGTCATTCTTCTTTCCTTCTTTTGCAGACAGGTTGCGCTACAAAGGGAAAAAAGAACACAGGTGCGTGTCACACACACACGCACGCACGCACGCACGCACGCACGCAGCACACACACACACACACACATTTTACCCTCTCTCAAAAAAGACCGTCACCGAACCCCAGAAGTAATGATGAAACAAACACAACCGCCCAATAAATAAAACCAACAAAAACAATGCAAAAACAAAAAAGCACCCCCCCCCCCCAAACAAAAAACAAAAAAACCAGCTGATTAAACCACCCTCACGAACATAACAGCAGCAACAACAACATAGTAACAAAGAAACAAATACCAACAAGAAAATGAAAAGCAATAAATTTACTGGATAATAACCACAACAAAAACGATTTCTACCTTCTCCGCAACAACTTAAGGAAGAAAAAGAGCAACAGAAGCATGAGCAACTACGATAAAAAGATTTCACACACGCACACACACACACTACACCACACACACCCCACACACACACAACACAACCACACACACACACACCACACACACAAGGCACACACGCACACAACTCATACCTACGCACACATACTGCAAATATAAATACTTTGGTTAGATTTAGCCATTTGGGAGACATTTCGGTAAAAGGATGCGTTATGGCCTTAGTTTTCGCTATCCCAGCTAATGACAGAAATGCTACCCGACACCATTTTTCTTTTTCTATTAACAGGCGACTTTCAGCTGTATGCATTTAAGTCCTGGTGCTTTAAAAGGCACTTACTCTAGAGCACAAACGAACAGACATGAACATCTGGGATAACATGTAGATTTTAGACTTAAAGCTATTTACTGTGATTCAGTTCAACTCTAACACTTTACTATCTCACAAACAGCGAAATCCATGTGGATGACAAGCCATATGTATGCTATATTCATTCCATATACTGATGCTACGTTGTTTCTGAACGAAAATCTTTTTTGTTAGACTAAGCCATACATAAAAAAGGGAAATAAAAACATTTATCAAAAAAAGAAAAAAAAGCACTACATGATATCGAACATCATAATGCAATCATAACAGGAAATAGAGGTCTACCCATATAAAAAAATAAACTTAAAAAAAGGATATTACCAATACCAATACCAGCACTTTATCACCCCACTTTATCATTCCATAACAGAGATTGCTGTTGTTGTGACTGTTATTTACGTCAGTGATTCGTTCTTGTCACTTTTGATACTTCTCCATTTTTTGACAGCTGAATTATTGAAGTACAAAGGGAGAGGAGAACGATCACCAGAGTTCAACGCTATCCATTCATTTCTATTTCTCTCTGCATATTTCTACCAATGTCTTGCAGCTATCTTAAAGAGATTTGATCTGCAGACAGTTTACCGCGAATAGTATTTTGCTGTTTTGGGGGTATTTCTATTTACATATAACCATACTTAACGCGCGCTGAAAGGAAAACCACAGTTTGTAGTTTCAAAATGTAAGACATGCACCCAGGCCAAAACACACCCAAGCGCACACATAATCAGGTGCCCACGCACACACGCTCGCGCGCGCACGCCCGCGCCCACGCACCACGCATACACACACACACACACACACACAACACACACACACACACACAACCCCCCTACCCTCCATCTCCCCCCACATCACACACCCAACCCCCCCCTACCCCACACCCCCCCACTCACCTCCACTCTCTCCTCCTTGAGGTCCACTTTCAGGGCCAGATCTTCCCGAAGCTGGACATCAGGGTAGTGGGTCTTGTGGAAGGTGGCTTCCAGTTGCTCTAGCTGCTCCTCAGTGAAGATGGTCCTGTGGCGTCTTTTCCGCTTCTGCCCCGCAGCTCGGGCCAGTTCTGAAGGTCCCAGGTAGGCTGACGCGAAAGGGTGACCATAGGCCGCTGCCGCTGTTTTTTGGGGGGAGGAGAGGGGGAAAAGTTAGTGTATGGTGAGTGAATGGTGTCAAAAATGCGTAAAAAAAGAAGATGTTTAGATAGAAAGACACAGAAAACGAATAGAAAGAGGAACAGTTATATGGATAGAAAGCCTGACAGACAGACAGACAGATAGATAGGAAGAAAGATAGTATATTAAATGGATACAGATAAAGATAGATACTAGATAGATAAATAGATTAGACAGACAGATAGACAGACATAGGTAGATAGATAGACAGACAGACAGACAAGAAGTAGTAGAAAATAGATAGATAGATAATAGATAGATAGATAGATAGATAGATAGATAGATAGATAGATAGATAGATAGATAGATAGATAGATAGATAGATAGATAGATAGATAACTAAATGAGCAGTTAAATCACCACTGGTGACCTTTGACGAAGGCTCATCCAGGAGCCGAAACTCAGTCAGGTCAGGCCAAAGGCATGGTTCTTAAAATAAAATTTAAGCCCAAATGCTGTCATTGAAAAAATAATATTTTCCTGAGTTTTTCTAAAAATTGAATCTTAGATAAATCTCTTTCAAAATGATTGAGAAGTTTAAGTGGTTACCTGCAGTTGTCTTCCTCCACTATTACATCTGTTTCCTCAATAAAATAAATGAGTTATTTTAATGAAAACAAACAATGCAACAGGCGAGAAGTTTTCTGATCACTGGGTGATGAAGTCACACTTGGAGAGGGGGAGAGTGGAGGAGGTAAAGACCGAAAGAAGGGGAGGGGTGTGAAAGAGGAGAGAGAGAGAGAGAGAGAGAGAGAGAGAGAGGAGGAGAGAGGAGAGAGAGAGAGAGAGAGAGAGAGAGAGAGAGAGAGAGAGAGAAGAGATCAGACAGACAGACAGGACAGACAGACAGACAAGACAGACAGACAAACAGACAGCAAAACAGGCAGGCAGGCAGGCAGACAGACAGACAGACAGACAGACAAACAGACAGACAATCAGGCAGGCAGACAGACAGACACACAGACAGACACACAGACAAACAGGCAGGCAGGCAGGCAGACAGACAGACAGACAAAGACAAAGTTAGTGAGAGACAGCGTATGTGTAGGGAAGCAGTGGAGGGGGGGGGGGGGGGGAGGGGACATGTGTATGAACACAACAAATGTGTGTGTGTGTGTGTGTGTGTGTGTGTGTGTGTGTGTGTGTGGGTGTGTGTGTGTGTGTGTGGAGGATCCAGGAGACGTAGGTCTACTCTTACAATTCACATTCTTCAGAATGGAACACATTCTTCAGACTGGAAATAGCCATCACAACATAGATCGTCTAGCAACTTATGTACTCTGGGCTACTCAATACACAGAAAGTGAGCAAACAATCCCCTTCCCCCTCTCCACCACCACTCCTGAAATCTTGTTTACCCACCCAGCCCTGATAAATTACCCGTACCCTCATCCACACGGGCTCGGGCACTCGACGTGTTAAAAATCAACACGCACACATGCGTATCCAAAAATGTGCGACCACCGCGTCTATAAACCGCAATCTACCATCCCGTCTCTATACCGCAAATCTACCATCGTCTCTATACCACAAATTTACCATCGTCTCTATACCACAAATCTACCATCGTTTTTATATCGCAATCTACAGGACAATAAACCTTCCGTGGTTTTGTTGTTGTTGTTGTTGTTTGGTTTTGTGGGGCTTTTTTTGTTGTTTATCATACTAATTCTGCCTAAACGCTTTTCATTGTAGAAACCACCAAGAGCTTGATAAATCATTATATATATAATATATAAATATATATATATATATATATATAAAAATATATATAATATATATATATATATATATATATATATATATATATTATAAATTCCATTACATTTATTTGGAGTCGCCCATTTCTAGCTTTTAAATAACGATAATAATATACGCACTGAAAACAGTGAAATACAAGACTGGATGTTGTTGGCTTGTGATGAAGTTATTGCTGTATAGAAAGCAGTGAGGGTTAAGTGCTGGATATTAATATGAAGTGAATGTGATCGTATATAATAACACTGGTGGAGGCAAAAACCATTATTGTATAGCTCGAAAAAAAAACCAACAAAGAGTCACCATGATTTAAGCTAACAGTTTTTTATTAGCACTTTGTTTGGATTGTGGATCTATTAACATGGGGATGCTTTCCGCGTGGCTTTTTATCGTTATTTTTTTTTTTCTAAATTAACAAGAGAGATAAGTGGATGCATCTGTGCTAAGCAGTTGTTGTTTCTGCTGCTGGAGTCTTAGGTGATGGCACAACGTAATGGATGTAGATGTATACCCGTGTGGATTCAATTTCCACACGATGGAGAGAGAGAGAGAGAGAGAGAGAGAGAGAGAGAGAGAGAGAGAGAGAGAGAGAGAGAGAGAGAGAAGAGAGAGAGAGAGAGAGAGGAGAGAGAGGAGTTTTGAATGCATTAGTTAAAACAAGGTTGATTTTTCCCCTCGACATCATCATGCACAATCATCATCATCATCATCATGACCATTATCATTATTCTATTTTATTGTTATTATTATTATTTATTATTATTATTATTATTATTATTATTATTAACATTAACATATAATTATATTATCATCATTATCACCGTTGTTGCTATTATTTCTAAATGAGGATGATAATAAGTATGCACATCGTCTGTATTTATTTCCTACTAACGACGTCAGTGCTGTTTCTTCATAATCCAATCCAGTCATGATATTGTTTAATTTTATAGCGGCACTGACCGCACAGGCTGTATCAAGGCTGTCGCATGATGTACCTATCAAATCAAAACTGTGCAACTACTAGATCTATACTATACCTACACTTGGAACAGGGGTTAAAATTAAGTCTTCTATCGTTCCTTGTATCAAGGCCCTAGCCAACCATTGGGGTCAATCCATGATAGTCTGCGTTGTGGAAAAACACATTGTAAACGAAATAGTCTATAAAAACTATATCAAATCCCTTTACATGCACACATGTCAACATATCCCCCCTAACTCTCTCTCTCTCTCTCTCCTCTCTCTCTCTCTCTCTCTCTCTCTCTCTCTCTCTCTCTCTCTCCTCTCTTCTCTCTCTCTCTCTCTTCTCCTCCCTCTCTCTCTCTCTCTCTCCTCTCACACACACACATGCACGCGCGCGCGCGCACCACACACACACACACACACACACACACACACACACACACACACACACACACACACACACACAGTATCTACGACACACCATGTTAAAAAAACAAAACAAAAACGGATCAGTGATTCCTAGTTACCGCAAATGTTCGAACGTTCTAACAGTGGATCGGCGGTCTAGAGGTAACGCGCCTGCCTAGAAAGCAACAAGTCCGGATCGGAGTGTGCGAGGGTTTGAATCCCGTTTGGGCCCAAAACTTTTTCCCCATCCATTAGGGCATGAGTGGTAGTCTGGGCGCTAGTCTTTCGGATGAGACGATAAACTGAGGACCCGTGTGTTACACATCATTATTTAGCGCACGTAAAAGAAACCAGGAAAAAACAAAAACAACAACAGTGAAGAATTTTAATAACTGAGTAAATAAATGAACAAATAGGTAAATGAATACATAGAAATATAATTAAGGAAATGAATAATCACCCACCCACCCATCCACCCACAATAATTAAAGGAAAACCTTGCTTTTGTTTTTTTCGGAATGATACACCACTTCCTCCTCCCCACCCACTTCCCTGTGGTTCGTGAGTATATATATATATATATATATATATATATATATATATATATATATATTTTATATATATATATATTGGTTCGTGAGTATATTATATATATATATATATATATATATTATATATATATTATAATATATTATATAATGTACTAGATCTAATGAGTGACATTTTTCCCTTGTTGAATGTTGCCTCCCTCAATTATTTTATTGCCCACAGTTCTGTTACTTTTAAATAATTATCTATGTTGCACACAAAGTCTCCGTTTATTGTTCCACCTAAAACACTAGGACGCAGACCAAGAAGAGGGGGAGTGTGTGTGTGTTTATATTTATTTATTTATTTATTCTTTTATATCGAGGATAACAGAATAAGCAATCATGTGCTTTTTCTCATCCGGTCCCCGTGTGTATGCAGTTTTTGTAAATATTGTCATCTGTTCCCACCGGCACACGATGGCCTACTCTTACAAAAAGCGGAGCAGGATTTAACGTGTGCACAAGATGTTCTGCGTGCGTTCGCACACGGGGCCTCGGTTTAAAGTCTCATCCGAAGGACTCATGTGTGTGTGTGTGTGTGTTGTGTGTGTGTGTGTGTGTGTGTGTGTGTGTGTGTGTGTGTGTGTGTGTATGTGTGTGTGTGTATGTGTGTGTGTGTGTATGTGTGTGTGTGTGTGTGTGTGTGTGTGTGTGTGAGTAGAGAGAGAGAGAGAGAGAGAGAGAGAGAGAGAGAGAGAGAGAGAGAGAGAGAGAGAGAGAGAGAGAGAGAGAGAGAGAGAGAGAGAGAGAGAGAGGGAGAGAGAGTGAGTGTGTGTGTGTGTGTGTGTGTGTGTGTGTGTGTAGAGAGAGAGAGAGAGAGAGAGAGAGAGAGAGAGAGAGAGAGAGAGAGAGAGAGGAGAGAGAGAGAGAGAGAGAGAGAGAGAGAGAGAGAGAGAGAGGAGGGATCGAACAACGCTGCAGATGAAAAAGGAATCTTCTCGCTCTCTGGTCGGGTCTAAGAAAGCGGAATATTCAGTATTTGATAAACTGATTTTTTTAATCTAACGTACGAACAAACGAACGAACGAACGAATGAATGAATGAATGAATGAATGAAGGAATGAAGGAATGAAGGAATGAAGGAATGAAATCGATAAACTATGAAAATGGACAGCCAAAAAAGGTTTATGTTACAGCGAGACATTTGAGTTGTTCCCCCCACGTGAACAGAACACTGCTTCAAGAGCAGTGCTACAACAAGATAATAATAATAATAATAATAATAATAATAATAATAATAATAATAATAATAATAATAATAATAATAATGGTGATGATGATGATGATAATAATAATAATATAATAATAATGATGATGATGATGATGATGATGTAATATAATAATAATAATAATAATAATAATAATAATAATAATAATAATATGGTGATGATGGTGGTAATAATAATAATGATAATAATAATAGGCAGCACTATATCACCAAAGATTCGAAAGTGCAGACGATGAACAGCAGCAAAAATAAAAAAGCAGAACACTAAAACGAAGCCAACTGTGCCTATAGTGGTCCGTTACTGTCAAATGCTTCGAGGTTGTATATATCTGTGTATTAATTATTATGATTTAGCAAATCACTTGTTCAACTGTCCTGTCAAAATTATCCAAGTGCAATTTGGGACACTTTGGATTAAACTATTTTTTATAGCCAAAAAAAAAAAGAGAGAAGTTTTGTAACTGATTCTGTTGTGCATTGGAAGCCAGTAAAGATGACTCTATGAAAGAGAGCGATGTGAGGGGATCGGGAGTGTTTAGAAGATGAGTCTGCTGGGTGTTTTCTGGTGGTGTGAAATTCCAAAGAGATCTAGACTATACTCAACTTCAAAAAGAGAAACGGAGGAATGAAGTTCGAATGGAAAAAAAATGAGTCAAGAAATAGATCGGCAAATAAATAAATTAATCAATAGTTGAATTTAGCAATATACAGACAAATAAAGAGATATTGACCTAAAAAGGAAAACATGACCGAGGCAGAAAAACATATTCAAGAATTTTTGTTTAAATGCCAACCTTTTCTAAAAAATTAATAAAGAAAACTACAGAAAATAAAAAACCTTCTCTGGATCGTCATCATCATCATCATCATCATCATCATCATCATCATCATCATCATCATCATCATCATCATCGTTTTCACTGTTTTTATATCATTATCGTTGGTGGCGGTGGTGGGGATGGTAGTGGTGTTAGTGGGCGTGGTAGTGTTAGTGGGGTGGTGGGGGTATCAGTGATGGTGGAACTAGACATCTAGTAGCAATTATTTTGTAGATTTATATTAAAAAAAAATTCCACCACTTTAGTTATTCGTCATCAAGCTGGAAATCTAAACCACTTCTTCCTCCAAAACAGCTTTTGCTAAAGGATCAATTTAAAAATCCAGCTATTACACAAACGGAAAAAAGAAAAATGAAATATTACAATTCACACACACACACACACACACACACACACACACACACACACACACACACACACACACACACCACAACACACGTACACACACACATACACGTACACACACACACACACACACACACACACACACACACACCACACACACACACACACACACACACACACACACACACACACACAAACACAAAACACACACACCCCACAGCTATCAAAATAAATACTGCTAAAGGGGTTGTTGGTCTATGGGAGACCAAAAAAAAATACTAGCGACATCTGTCACCTCGCGATATGTAAATGAGCTCCACACGTGCGTCGCGTAACGAAATGTCTTTCGGCAAATTATGACCCTTTTAATGATACTTCAGTATCTCTGCGAAATCTATACGTTGCTGTGATGTTTTTTGGGTAGGCCTACATTATGGTAGGATAGTAGATGATACACGTATTTGTGTTTGAAAGGTTGAAATCAAACTTTATGGTTATGCGTTTGATAAAGAAAAGAAAGAAAGATATTGAAGCAGGAAACATGAGCGGAAGAAGCAATTAGTTTATAAGGTTTGAAATCAACTTTATGGTTATGCGTTTGAAAAGAAAAGAAAGATGAATATTGAAGCAGGAAACAGAGCGAAGAACAATTAGTTTTATAGAGTGCTTTGGGAAATATGCTTTAGGGGTAATAGGGCTGCATTTAGGCAACAGTATCTTAATGCCAGAAATAGTGGCTGACATCGATACTGAAAGCAAAAATGGAAAAAAGAGACATAAAACATAGATTTATAAAAGCAGAGAGAAGAAGAGAGAGAGAGTAATGAGGAGAGAGAGAGAGAGAGAGAGAGAGAGAGGAGAGAGGGGGGAGAGAGGATGAGGAGAGAGATGAGTAGAGAGAGAGAGAGAGAGAGAGGAGAGAGCTCTACAATGTAGCACAAACAAGGTGGTTAAAAAAACAAACACACAAAACGAACTAGGCTAGGTAAAACGCCAAAGAAAAGAATGATATTATTTAGTGTAAGTGGAAATATTTTAGTGCAGCTGTTGTGTGTGTGTTGGGTGTGTGTGTGTGTGTGTGTGTGTGTGTGTGGTGTGTGTAGGTGGTGTGTGTGTGTGTGTGTGTGTGTGTGTGTGTGTGTGTGTGTGTGTGTGTGTGTGTGTGTGTAGGTGCGAATCACCTCTAAACTAAACTTTTCTCAAAAGTTTCGGAGAGAATTTCCACTTCTGGGCTGTATAGTGAAATTCATTATCGTCAAACAGAGAGTGGGAAAATATGGTCAGGCATCAAAACTCACTTGTGCTCGTTATTCAAAATTTATGTCGTGCATGTTTATTTCCTTGACTTGTTTGCTAACTTCTAAATCACTTATATATATATATATATATTTTATAGTTGGAGTTGTAGTCAAACAATATTGTTTCATATGAACACATAGGTCTACCTAATAGCTGCCTAATTACTATTTAGTTTTGGTTTGTTCTGTTAGAGCATGTTATAAGCTATCTCCGTGTTGTTGCTCTTAATCAACATCATTTTGTGCAAAGTATAATTCTTTATGAGTAAACACATATTTAAACCAACTTCTCAAGACAATCATCCATACACTATCATAACTCAGACATATAGGGAGGAGGGAAGGGGGGAATGGGGGGAGAGGACACGAGGAAAGCGATGATATAACCACACTCATTACCCTCACTGTCACCTGCCACCATCATTTTTCCTCCTATCTCCACTAAAACGCGTTTAGACGTCTGAAAAATAATCTAGATCCTGTTTTTATATTGTCAAATCTCTGTGTTGGGTTCTCGAGTCGTGTTACATAACCGTTGATATTTTTCATTGAGTTAGCTAACATGGTTTTTTCCTGGTGTATCGCACTCTTCCTCTCTTTCGGAATAAACAAAAATTATTGCAAACAAGAAAGTATTTCTTTTCATTAAAAAAAAAGAGAGAAGAAGAGCAAAAATGTTGCGCTGCACCAGTAGCAATGCGCTCTCCCCCAAAGAGAACAGCCCGAATTCAATACAGAAAAATCTGCCCTTGACTGGATTTCTATTCAATGTCATACAACTCTAAAGGGATATATATATATATATATATATATATATATATATATATATATATATATATATATATATATAATATATATATATATATATATAGGCAGTGACAACAGGAAGCATTGACATAATGGGTATCATCATTATCATCATCACTACCACCCTCTATATTATTATCAGTTTATCATAATCATCATCCTTATTGCTATCATCGACCTTATTCAACATAGCGATTTCTTTTCTTTTTTTTCAGAGCAGAGCATTAAAAAAAATCTTTATCAAAGCAACAATTCCATGTACTCTGTTCTTGCATCATGGAAATTTAATTTCAATATGTAAACACCTCCTTCATACACAACGAACTAACTACACGCTGGAAACTACAGTCCTTTTCTCCCCCTTCCGCCTATTTGAATATTTGCTCTTGGAGTATTTGCTTTTGTTGAGTATTTGCTATGTGTTTGGTATTTGCGTTTGTGTGTATTTGAGTATTTGTGTTTGTTTGAGTATTTGCTGTTTGTGTGAGTATTTTGAGTATTTGCTGTTTGTTTGAGTATTTGCTATTTGTTTGAGTATTTTAGTATTTGCTGTTGTTGTTTGAGTATTATGCTATTTGTTTTGAGTATTTTGAGTATTTGCTGTTTGTTTGAGTATTTGCTATTTGTTTGAGTATTTAGTATTTGCTGTTTGTTAGTATTGCTGTTTGTTTGAGTATTTGCTATTTGTTTGAGTATTTTGAGTTTTTGCTGTTTGTTTGAGTATTTGCTGTTTGTTTGAGTATTTGCTGTTTGTTTGAGCATTTGCTATTTGTTTGAGTATTTGCTATTTGTTTGAGTAATTTAAGTATTGCTGTTTGTTTGAGTATTTGCTATTTGTTTGAGTATTTTGAGTATTTGCTGTTTGTTTGAGTATTTGCTGTTTGTTTGAGTATTTGCTGTTTGTTTGAGTATTTGCTGTTTGTTTGAGTATTTGCTGTTTGTTTGAGTATTTGCTATTTGTGTGAGTAATTTGAGTATTTGCTGTTTGTTTGAGTATTTGCTGTTTTGTTGGAGTAGCTGATGATAAAGTGAGGAGATGAAGGGACTGCTTAGGGCAGTTGTAGTGGACGCCAGTGTGTTTGATTAAATTGGAATTTCAGGTTAATTTGTTTAGGTTTTTATCATGGACATTTGTTGTGCTTTCTGTTTACATTTGGCATGCTTCGTTTTTTCCCTTGTGTGTTTTGTGGGGGGGTTAAAATACATTTTGCTTGGGGAAAGGGAATGGGTAGGTGGTGTGTAGGACATGGTGCAAGGAAGCTGTAAGCTTATCCATTTACCCTCAGTAAAAAAAATTCGGATTTTATTTGTATTCCAACTCGTATTCCCCCTCAACTCTTATGCACCTTTATTACCTTGTCTCTCCTCTCTCCTCTCATTCTCTCTCTCTCTCTCTCTCTCTCTCTCTCCTCCTCTCTCTCTCTCTCTCTCTCTCTCTCTCTCTCTTCTCTGTCTTCTGTCTGTCTGTCTTCTCTCTCTCTCTGTCTCTCTCCCCTTTCCCTCCATCTCCTCCTCCCATCCACCCCATCCCTGTTCTTTGTGGCTAAGAAGAGCTCCAGTACAAACAATCACCAGTAACACCACACCAGATTTCTCATGAGTCCCCCCCCCCCCCCCCCCAGGTCCTGGCAGCTTGTTCAAAAGGTCCGTTCCCAAAACACTTGAATCTAGTGCTGCCTGCAGCACTGAAACAACGCTCCTATGAAACAGCCACCCTGACAACTAGAGGGTTGGGGTAGAAAGGGGGGGGGGGGGGGGGCAGAAAACAAGGGTTTGGCTTTGTCAAGCCCTCCTGAGACCTCCCCCACCTCACCCACCCCAACTCCAAGCCGTCACATCGTTGTGGTTGTCATCATCATCATCATCCCAGTTCTCACACCCTGTTTCTCAAACCTCTAGACACCTGTATAGATGTCGAGGGGAAAGAGAGGTTTGATTTGATTAAACTGCCATGCCAACCCTGTATTGCACTGAAGTGTAGTGTACAGGCTGCCTTACCTGAGAGTGTGACCATGCACGCCAAACCTCTCTACTAGTAGCCTAGCCTGAACTGGACTGTGGTCTCACGGTGATTTCCAGGTGTGACCACTAGTGAGAGGGAGAGTGTATATCCTTTGTGACTGCCCAAGGTGTTAAGGTGGGAAACGCTCTCCAACACAACAACAACAATAATGTTGTCATCATCATCACCCAAGTTCTCACACCCGTTTCTCAAACCTCTAGACACCTCTGCCAAGGAAGTTTTAAAGGAAAGGAGGTAAAACTGGGTGTGGTGCAGGGAAGTTGCCCCTAACTGAGGAATTCGCAATGGCACTAAAGTGCTGAGTAGCCCCAAAATCCACCACCTACTTAGTAGTAAGGGGGGTCCACCTTTGTGTTGTGATTGGTTAATAGCGGGATGGCGTCATAATGGTTTGCCATAAAGAGGTGATAGGAGGGCCTCAGTCCTTAACTAATTAACTCAGAAATCTCTGCCGAGGAGGTAGTAAGTATAATTACAACAATAACAACATCAGAAAGGCCCTGTGTGTGTGTGTGTGTGTGTGTGTGTGTGTGTGTGTGTGTGGTGTGTGTGTGTGTGTGTGTGTGTGTGTGTGTGTGTGTGTGTGTGTGGTGTGTGTGTGTGAAATTTCACTAGGAAACCACCACACCAATGTGTGCACTCCACACGGTCTTGTTGTTGTTGCTGGCTTTGAATCCCCTGTTCTATGGCAGTTCCCTCTCACGTCTCCGGCAGCTCCTCAGCATGTGTGTTGAAAACGCTTTTCTCATGGCAAGTTTCCAGACAGATCGGAAGGCGAAATTTTTTTTTTAATCGCAGTTGTTTTGTAAGTCTGTGGTGTCACCTGCCTTGCTTGTAAATACTGTTTGTGTTCTAGTATTGTCTTGGGCTGTAGGGCCTTACTGGTGTAAACTAGTCTTGACAACAATAACACCTATATGGCGACAACGCAAAACCTACACTGGACAGCCCCTAGACTGCAATAACTTACCAGCCCACAACAGAAGGAACTTGAAGTAGAGTTAGTTGGACAACAGTTTTTTTTTCACGTAGGGGTGGGGTGGTTTGTTGGTGAGTATGGTCCCTAAATCGCTCCGCTAGGACTTCTGATGTAATCGAACTAAACTCCAGGTCTTTTCAGAGACCCTCCCCCTCCCCCCTCAACACACATATCTTCTAGCAAGTGTGTCGGTCCTTTGCTTTTGACACCTGAGTAAGTTTAAAACGGTGATTTTGAAAAGTACAATGGCTGAAAATAATGCTTCTAATGCTTTAACACCACTTTTCTAAAAAAATTTTATGAAAAATAACAAACCCTGTTGTGCAGGAATTTCCCTATTTGCAAATCTGGTCAGGGTACATCTATATCACCGGCAGTACTCATTTAATTAGCAAAAGGACAGACAAACCCCCACAACCAAATCATAACAATTATTTGCTATTATTTTATGACTGCTATGACTGCCTACATGTGTGAATAATCTGTATAAAAAGTTGGGGTTTTTTCGGTTCACTTCTGAGCTACAGCGTGGAGGTTCACCACACCAACCAATGGTGAGGTTTGTTGCCTATACCACCGTTCTGACTCAACATTAATGTAGGCACGGTCGGACATCGGGAATTGATTTAAAAAATATATCATCATGATCTTTTCATGATTTTTATTATTTCATTCATTTCATTCATCATCAATAATTTCATCATTGCTCTGATTATATTTGGCGATGTATTTGTTGCTGTTATTAGTAATGTTGTTATTCTGAGCCCCCCCCCCCCCCCCCCCTTTTTTTTTTTTTGTCCTGCCATTCACTATTTCGTCAACGTCATTCAGCTGACACCCGCCTGTTGAAATGCTTACAAAACCAGACCATGTGACAAATCCACTTTGTCTTCCCAGGCCCCATTGGTATGGAACGTACAGCCGTTTGCTATAACCACTGGGTTGTCTTACAAATATTCTCAAATATTCGGTTTTTTTCTTTAAAATAAAACTAGACTATCTCCATAGAGATCTTTTAATAAAGCGTCAGTGGTAATCATCGGTTTCTGCATACATTGTAGATCTATGTCTTTCCTAAGCAGATGAATGTGTGATTGTATGTTTGCCTGTCAGTGTGTCTATTCTAGTCCGTGTGTTTATTTATTTAGTTATTTATTTCAACGATAATGGAATAAGCATTCATGTGCTTTTATTTTACACCCAATCACCGTGTGTCTGCAGTTTTGTAAATTTTGTCATCTGTTGTGTGTGTGTGTGTGTGTGTGTGTGTGTGTGTGTGTGTGGTGGGTGTGTGTGTGAGTGGTGAGAGAGAGAGAGAGAGAGAGAGAGAGAGAGAGAGAGAGAGAGAGAGAGAGAGAGAGAGAGAGAGATGTGGGTCCCTTTGCAGAGAGGAAAGAAAGGGTGATGGTTGGTTGATGGTTCAGTGCCTAAATCGGATGGCACCGCAGGGACTTTAATACAACCAAACAAAACAGTTGCAGAGGTTATTATTTTGAATATTTTCAATCATGGATCAGACAATATCACTTAACATTTTTTTTTCAACATCACTCTTTTCAAAACACCAAAGTAACCCTACACATTGAAATCTACGAACTAAAAACTGGCAAACCTCTTTTTTGAACACTAAGCCTGCCTCTCTCTCTCTCTCTCTCTCTCTCTCTCTCTCTCTCTCTCTCTCTCTCTCTCTCTCTCTCTCTCTCTCTCACTACACCCACACCACACACACACACACACACACACACACACACACACACACACACACACACACACACACACACACACACACACAACTAAATCCATCCCACGCATTCCCACATTACAGGTTTGTGTACAGCACAATAGCATTCACAGCACAGTTCGCGAGGCCTAGGAACTAATTGTTGGGCCTTCCTCCGCTAATAGCTCCTGTTGACTTAGCTCTCTAAACTGACCGGTAGAAATCGGCCCGTAATCGGCGTAGGGTCAGCAAAAGGAGTGGGCGCTGGGGATTCAGTTTATCGCTTGATCCCTTTAGTTTATTCCCTGATCCCTTTTAGTTTATCCTCTGATCCCTTAATCCCCAAAACAGATTTCCCTCTCCCACACTGTGCGGGGGGAATTTTGAGCTATGGTTAGATTTGGAGGTAGTGTTGTCGAGGTTGGTGGTGATGAGGAGGAGGACAAATTCTATTTTAAGGGTTAAGACTTGCATGCACACCTATGACTCCCCTCTCATTATGAAGTTCACGTCGATTGTCATAAAATTTTCAGATGAATTTAACGATAAAGAAAATCACTCTAAGACAAACCAGAGACGGATAAGGTAAACATTATATTGCACCAAACCACTTATCAAGAAAAAAAACAACCCAGTCATGATACATACAGATCTCCTCAGAACAACAAGCAAACCGATCCATTATTCATAATCGTTCACAAAATGTTCGTCGTCGAGAACGTACGAAAAAAGCTTGTGGAGCAAAGTGAAAACGTGTTATATATAGAGTCTAACATTCTCCAAACCAGCGAGGGGGGGTGTTGGTTGTGTGTGGATGTAGCTGAGCCAACATAGTCAGGGCTAATGCCATGATCCCTTCTTCTGTCTGTTTCTCCCGGACACGGCTGGTCACTCGCTTGTTGACCAAGCTGGACTTTAAGCTGATGATCGATCGGCCGCCGTTGGGCCACTCTCTGAGGGCGACCACCAACAAGTCCCCCCTGCGTAGTAGTGTAGAAAAGAGCTCCCAAAATTGACCCAAACTTTTTTCGCTGGGCTCCACGGTCTACGTGTAATGTCGCTTCAATCAGATCCTACAACAGATGGCCCACTATAGCCGAGTGGTTTAGACCATTTAAATTCAATCCCTTGGGTCCATGAAGTTGCGAGTTCGATTCTCAGCTCAGCGCCGTTTGGTGAATTAAGGGTCTGGTGACTTTAACGATCTTCCAGGTTGTCAACTCCCAGGTGTAGCTTTGCAAGTGACTTCATTCATTTCTTTCGTGTATAGATCTATGCATTTTAATGCAGAAGATCAATTATGCCCGGTTAAGATCCCGTATTAGACGCCAATGTCTGGTGGGTTACAAAAACATGAACATACCGAGCATGCAACATAAACAATGAAATGAGCTGCTCTTATGCGGGAGTGTGTGGGCTGAGGCAAGGGGGCAGACCTCCTGCAAAATTCCAACACAGGAGAAGACCAGGCACTACGCACCCCACCCTATAAGGAGAGGAGAGAGAGAGAGAGAGAGAGAGAGAGAGAGAGAGAGAGAGAGAGAGGAGAGAGAGAGAGAGAGAGAGAGAGAGGAGAGAGAGAGAGAGAAGAGAGAGAGAGAGAGAGAGAGAGAGAGAAAAATTTGAACACGAAAAGGAGCAAGTCGGCTATACATTGCACTTTTTGTGCACGCAGTTAAAAAAATGAAAAATAAATATTAACAGAAAATATCAACTAAACAAAGATATGAACAAAAACCAAGCACGCAATATAAAAAAGTCGAGGTATCAATTACCGGGGTAGAAATAATGTCCACTAATCAATTATTCCCCCAAAGAAAATGAACGGATTCGTTCACAAGAGAGAGAGAGAGAGAGAGAGAGAGAGAGAGAGAGAGAGAGAGAGAGAGAGAGAGAGAGAGAGAGAGAGAGAGAGCAGAGACAGAGACAGCAGAGAGACAGAGAGACAGAGAGACAGAGAGAGACAGAGAGAGAGACAGAGACAGAGAGACAGAAGAGACAGAGACAGAGAGACAGAAAGAGACAGAGAGACAGAAAGAGACAGAGAGAGAGAGACAGAGAGAGAGAGACAGACACACACACACACACACACACACACACACACACACACACACACACCACACACAGCACACAACACCACTCTAGACTACATCAAGTCTGTCTTTACGTATTCCTTCTGAACTTGCTTTCCCATCCGTCACGAAGATTACGTCCGCTAATCTTGTCTAGAATTCGTTTTATCACCCTTTCTCTCCTCAACAACTAACCCCCCCCCCCAACCTACCACCACCTCATCCTACCCCCCCCCCCCCCCTACACACACACACACATCCCAACCCCCACATTTTCTCTCTTCTCAGGCCTAAGCCCGTCACGTAAACAGATAAAACGAAAGGAAGCTAAAACAAAAATCCAATAACGAAAAAAACAAACAAACAAAAAAGTAGTGGGTCATTATTTATTTCCTTTGTCATCAGGCCAGAAGGCCATTTATCATCATTAAAGCTGTCGTCGCCGTTATCGTCACTCTCATCACCTGTAGCCGGAGATCTTCTACCTGTGGAGCAATCTCTTTCAAGTGGACGCCATTAATCCAGGGCCAGCTTGCCGGCTATAATAGGCCTGCCTACTAGACTAGGAACAGGACCAGGACTAGCAGCCAAGTACGGTGGTGCCATTTCGGCCCGTTACCCCTCCTCTCCCTCCCCCTTATGCACAACAGTCAGCTAGTCTAGCCTAGCCTCGCCTACCGTCCGATTCCAGAACTTACAGCGCCTCTCTGCTCCCGATCAAAGCCCGCTGTTGTAAATATTTGATTGCCTGCTGTTTTTCGCAGCCGATTCCAGCTTGTTTTGTGTGTGTGTGTGTGTGTGTGTGTGTGTGTGTGTGTGTGTGTGTGTGTGTGTGTGTGTGTGTGTGTGTGTGTGTGTGTGTGTGTGTGTGTGTGCACTCCTCGATTGTCATTGGATGGTTGGTTGTGTGAGTGAGAAGGCGGAGGATAGGTGTGTGGGTGGGGAATAGAGATGTGGGATGGGGGGATGGGGGGGATGAGTCAGAAGATTAAGTTCAAGCTGTTGTTAGATATGGGTACTTTTTTTTTCTTTTATCGAAAGTAAGACCCATACTTCAATACAAGTGATTTACCTTCAGTATTTGTGAAATGGAATTAGCTGTTACTGTGCTGTTTCTAAGTATGTATAAGGTTCTGGGATTTAGGTATAAGCAAGAGAGTTTGTAAAACCGATAGATCTATATTCATAGACATTGACTCTTATTAGGATGCACGTAACGGAGATGGAAACAATGTCATCACGTGAATAAAGGCATTATTTGTGACACAATTATCATAGAAACGAGTTACTCTACACACGTATTTAAGCAAAATATCATGCACATACGTTCAAACCTGTTCCGCTTTTCGGAAGAGTAGGCCATTGTTGTGTGCCGGTGAGAACGGATGTAAAATTTACAAAAATGCCTACACATAGGGGCTGGATGTAAAAAAAACAACAAAAAACCCACCCACACACGAGTGCTTAGTCCATTATCTTCAAAATGAAAAATTGGAATGCCAACTCTCAATTCTGAAAAGAAAGAAGAATTCTTTTCTATCTTCTAACTTGGCTGTTTTTTGTAATCATCGTTTCTTTCTGGATGTTGTGCAGGAAATGGTTCGACAGAAAAATATGGCAAATTTCATTAAAAAAACAACAACAACGCAACTCGATAAAAAAAAAAAATAAATAAAAGGAAAAAGAAGAATTAATGGCTTGGAATCTTATATATATATATATATATATATATATATATATATATATATATATATATATATATATATATATATATGTATGTATGTATTGTATGTATGTATATATGTATGATGAATGAAGTGCACAAAAGTGGCAAACTGACCATGCCAGTGACGTCACAGACTATGTTAACATGGCGGTGCCGCAGCTTTGTTTAAGTTTTCTCTGTCAAACTTTTCTATTCGATTTTGTTTTCGTTTTGTTTTACGGAATGATGTTGGTCTACTTTCGAAATATCAACAAAAGCTAATTCTAACACCCCCTCCTCCAAAAAACAAACAAAAAATGAAGTGTGGACCTTCAAACGAAAAACAATTTAGGTTCGTGTCCACATTTACATTGCTTGAGCTGAGCGACTTCTTCTAATGTCTCACACAGAGAAACAGATAAAAAGTAAAAACAAAAAGAGAACAGCCCAATGGATAATATATTGAAAAAATTCAACTCTGCTCTGTTTGTAATAAACCCGAGAGCCATGAACTCTTTTTGGAAAATTGTTTAGTGTGTGCATCTACATAGGTAAGGCCTAGATCTAGATCTATAGGTTATTATTTTTTCTTGTGCCCTTTTTCCTTTGAAGTTTGCCAGATTAATTGCCTGAGAAATGATGTGTATATTTTTTCAAACATTGAATAATAATAATAATAATAATAATAATAAAATAATAATAATAATATATATTTTTATTATTATTATTATCATTATTTATATTATTATTATTATTATTATTATTATTATTATTATTATTAATCATACTGATGATAATAATGATAATGATGATGATGATGATGATGATGATGATGATGAGAAGAAGAAGAAGAAGAAGAAGAAGAAGAAGAAGAAGAAGAAGAAGAAGAAGAACAACAACAACAACAACAACAACAAGAGAATGAGGGGGGTGATGATAATAATAATGATAATGTAATTCACAGCGATAGTAACACTCATAATAAAAGAGCAGCAGCACAAGCAGGAATCAAAAAGCTTATACGGTATTAATTTTTCTAGTTTCGATAGTGATATGATAATAATAATAATAATAATAATAATAACAATAACAATAACAATAACAATAACAATAAAAACAACAACAACAACAACAACAACAATAATAATAATAATAATAATAATAATAATATAATAATAATAATAATAAGGATCATCATCATCATCATCATCATCATCAAAACGATAGCACGGATTGATAGACCTCTATACATCTCGATCTAACTACAATACAATTCAGTACCATTCTTGTTAACTTCAACGTTCAGTCCTTGTCCGATCACACAGAAATGATTAAAATGGTGGGATACCAAACTTTATCCTCCTCCTCCTCCTCCCCCTCCTCTCAACGATGACGACGACGACGATGATGATTCTTATTGTTGTTGTTATCATTTCCCTCAGTACTGCTGTTGTCATAGATATGATTAGTTCTCATTCTCTCATCTCCTTTTTCTTTCTTCTGCTCCTTATCCTTTTGGGTTTTTTCTCCTTTTTCTTCTTCTTCTTCCTGTTCCTCACTCTGTCTCTCCTCATTAAGTTTTTTTCTTTTCTCTTGTCTTTCTCTTCTTTTACTGCGTTCCCTTCATGCCTTTCTTCTTCTTCAGAAATCATTCTTTCTGTTTCTTGTTTCCACCTTTTACGCTCACACTCTTGTTCATTCTTTGAGCTTCCTCCTCCTCCTCCTCCTCCTCCTCCTCATCGTCGTCGTCGCGTCGTCGTCGTCCACCATCTTCATCATCAACATACCATCATCTTCATCTTCCTTTGCTTCTTTTTTCTTTCTTTCTTCTTTCTTTCTTTTCTTTCTTCTTTCTTTCTTTCTCTTTCTTTCTTTCTTCTTTCTTTTCTTTCTTTCTGATTCTCTGTCTTTCATATTTTCCGGCTCTTTCTTTCTTTCTTTTCTTTCTTTCTGTCTTTCATATTTTCCGGTTTTCATTTTCCTTATTTTTTTATTTTGCTTTTTTTTTTTTCTCTAACAATTTTTTTGGTACCCCCCCCCCCCCCTCCTCCTCCTCCTTTTTATATCTTTTTCTTTCCTTGCTTTTTTTTTCTTCTTTTTGTCGTTCTCGTCTTAGTTTCCTTTCTTCATTCCTTCATTCATTTCTTTTATTAATTTCTTTTCCCTGTTCAGTTCTCCATACTCGGCTTCCTTTCTTTTGCTGCCTCTTTTATGCTTGTCCTCTTATCCCCTTTTTTCTTTCTTTCCTTTTTATTGAATAAAAAAATCTGTTTATTCATTTTCTTCAAACGTTTTTTTTTTCTCAATTGCCTAATATCTATGACTCAATATATATACATGTGACCACTGAGTGTGATATGAACGATGATGAGATAGGTAATGACGATGATGACGAGAAGATGATGACGATGATAATGTTGAAATCATTATCGACGAGCTTTGCTTCAGCCGCTGTACGAATTGATTTTTTTTCTTCATCATATTAAGTAGTTATTCATATCATATATTTTATCATATCACATCATATCACATCATATCACATCATATATTATATCATATCAAATCATTTCGTAAGGCTGCGACACCGCCATGTTAAACAGAGTCTGTGACGTCACTGGCATGGTTTTTCTTTTCGTTTTCGTCTTCCGTGTCTCTGTCTCTTGTCTGTCTGTCTCTCTGTCTCTCTGTCTCTCTGTCTCTGTCTCTGTCTCTGTCTCTGTCTCTCTCTCTCTCTCTCTCTCTCTCTCTCTCTCTCTCTCTCTCTCTCTCTCTCCTTTCTTGCGTCGAATTTGTTTTACCTGAAGTTAATTATGATTATGCTGAATGGGCTAAAAAGCACTCTCTCTCTCTCTCTCTCTCTCTCTCTCTCTCTCTCTCTCTCTCTCTCTCTCTCTCTCTCTCTCTCTCTCTCTCCACGTCCATAATTCCTCCTCACATCTTCACTCTTTTCTTTTTTTCTCTCCCTTTTCCATCTCTCCCCAAAAGCCCCCCCACTCCCCCACCCCCGCCACCTCCCCTTTCCATCTCGCCTCTTCCTTCCCTGCTTCTCTCTATCGACGCTTAATTAGGATTTGTGTTTATTAACCTCTCTAACCCTAATCTTTCCTTTGCGCTTGTTTTTATCCTTTGTTTTCTCTTTTCTTTCTGTCCTTCCGCTTCACGAAACATTTTGTCCCCTTCTTTCTATTCTTTGATTGATTGATTGACTGACTGAAGGAAGCACTTGCTTTTCACACTCCGCGCGCGCGCGCGCGCGCGCGTGCGTGTATGTATGTGTGTGTGTGTGTGTGTGTGTGTGTGTGTGTGTGTGTGTGTGTGTGTGTGTGTGTGTGTCTGTGTGTCTGTGTGCTGTGTGTGTGTGTGTGCTGTGTCTGTGTGTGTGTGTCTCTGTGTGATTGTTGTTGTGATTATGTTTGTATGTGTGTGTGTGTGTGTGTTGTTGTGTGTGTGTGTGTGTGTGTGTGTGTGTGTGTGTGTGTGTGTGTGTGTGTGTGTGTGTGTGTGTGGTGTGCGTGTGTTGTATGTGTGAGTGTGATTGTGTGTGCATGCACACACATATGGTCTTTTCTTTCAGCATATTATATCAGATTTATTGGAGGTGTGGCAATGGAGGCCCCTCTCTCTCTCTCTCTCTCTCTCTCTCTCTCTCTCTCTCTCTCTCTCTCTCTCTCTCTCTCCACCACACACACAACACACACACACAACACACACTACACACACACACACATCTTTTTTCTGGCTTTTTTTAAAAATATTTTTTTTAGGTGGAAGAAGAGGGAGGGGGGGATGTGCCTCGTCGCCATGGCTGGGGGGGGGGGGGGGGGGGCGATGGGGGTTGGATGGTGGAGGATGAGGGGAGATGGGGAGCACGGGGCACACTGGGCACACTGGGCACGTGGCGTGCCCAAGCAGAGGGAAGCCCGGTAGGGTGCCCGGCAATTTGCCGGCCATTCTGTCTTCATTAAAGGGGCGGTCATTTTTGTGTCCACCCGCACGGCTTCCCTTCAAGCGCGGGCAAAGCCATAATCGCTTCGCCCCTTTTGTTGTCTTTTCTTCCGCAATCTTCTTTCGGTTTGGAAGTTGGGGGGTGGTGGGGTGGGGGTTAGGGTGGGGTGGGGGTGGGGGTGGGGAGAAGGGAGACAGGAGGGCAATGTGTGTGAGGAATGAGAAGGAGAGGAGAGAAGAGAGAGAGAGAGAGAGAGAGAAGACAGAAGAGAGACAGAGAAGACAGACAGACAGACAGACAGAGCAGAGACAGACAGACAGAGACAGACAGACAGACAGACAGACAGACAGACAGACAGACAGACAGACAGACAGACAGACAGACAGACAGACAGACGACAGACAGAAGAAGAAGAAGAGAGAAGAGAGAGAGAAGAGAGAGAAGAGAGAGAAGGAGAGAGAGGAGAGAGAGAGAGAGAGAGAGAGAGAGAGAAGAGGGGTATAAGTGTTGAAGAGAATATGCAACTAAAAGATTTATTTTTTTTTGGTGGATTTTTTCATATCCTCCCCCCCCCCCCCCCCCCCCCCCCCCCCCCCCCTTTTTTTTTCTTTCTTTCTGTCTCTTGTTCATTTCTCTATTATTTTTGTTTATTCGTTTATTTCTCTGTATCGGTATTTCTTTTCCTCTTTTCTCTTTAACCGAAGATAGACGGAGAGCTTACGAGAGCGAGTCATTACCGCAGCACGAAGACACACGAGCTTCTCAATAATTAAATGGCTCGTCGGAAAGATCTTTTTTTCCCCCCAACTCTGTAACAATTTTGCTTTCTTTTATCCTTTATAGACTATATGATTTTGGATATATATATGCGAATAATAATGGATGCTGTACGTGTTGTTATTAGGGAGGCCGGAATAGCCTAATGGTCAGTTAAACAGCATCGCATTTTTTTTATTTTCTTCTTTTTTTCGTCTTTTTTTTTCGCAAGATCTAGTTCCTCAGCTAAAGCTCCGACGTTCAGCACATGGTGAGATTTTGCGTATGCGACTATTTTTGTTTTAAAGCCCACCATTAAAGTATTTGCATTCCGATTTTAATGACACATGTTGTGTATGCCGTTGCTTTTTTGTTTTATTTTTGTGTTTGTTTTTGTTCTTGTGTTGTTGTTTTTATTGTTGTCATCCGTTCGTACCCGCACAAAATGGTCTACTGTTAACGAAAAGAAGACCGAGTTTTTAACGTGTGTGCAAAATGTTCTGCATATGTCTGCGCACTGGGTCTCGGTTTACAATCTCATCCGAAGAACTTTTTGGAGGGGGGGGGGGGGGGGGGGGGGGGAGTGGAGTCAGTACTGATGTAAATTCCAGGGTAAAATCGCCTAAAACGGGTGCGTCCGAATTGGCTCGATCCTGGGGCGTTTATTATATTTATTATTATTTTATTTTATTCTTTTAGATCTATATCGAGGATAACGGAATAAGCACTCTGTGATTTTACATCCAGTCCCGTGTAGTGTATGCAGTTTCGTAAATCTTGTCATCTGTTCCCACCACCGGCACAGGATGGCCTACTCTTAGGAAAAGCGGAACAGGATTGAACGTGTGCGCAAGATGATCTGCGTGCGTGCGTTCGCACACGGGGCCTCGGTTTGCAGTCTCCTTTGAAGGACTTTTGGGGAGAGTGGGCGTCAGATCACGAGCACAATGCTCTAACCACTAGGCTATCTTGCTTCCTCCCCCCCCCCCCCCCCTCCCCCCCAATCCCTCTGCGGTACATTTGGATCTCTGCTAAGGTAAGTGTCTGTTTTGAGAAATTTTCCTCATGGAGTTGACTTTGGTTTTCACTAGGCTAAACTCTTGTCAAATTTCTCCGAATAAGATTATAAACCGAGGTCCCGTTCAATAACTTCCATCCATAGACATGTACTGTGTGTGTTTAATTCAAATACACCAGCACTGACGCTATTTTCCCCCCATCCAATCGACCATAAAACATTAGTAATCTGGGTGCCCCAGACCATCAAACGAGATCAGGTATTGTTTATTTTGCATGTGAAAGAGCTCACGGCAGTACGAAGGTTGTTACTGGAAAACTTAGGCGGGGGGTGGGGGGTGGGGGGTCATTATTATCATCGTCATCGTCATCGTCATTATTATTATTATTATTATTATTATTATTATTATTATTATTATTATTATTAGAGCATAGCAGCAGCAGCAGCAGCAGCAGCAGCAGCGATAGCAGTAGTAATAGCAATAGTAGTAGTAAGGCAGTGGTAGCAGTAGTAGCAGTAGGCTAGTAGTAGTAGTAGTAGTAGTAGAGTAGTAGTAGTAGTAGTAGTAGTAGTAGTAGTAGTAGTAGTAGTAGTAGTAGTAGAAAACAATTATCATTATCATCCTTATTCACCCTCCTTGTCTTCTTCTTCTGCTTCTCGTTATTATTATTATTATTATTATTATTATTATTATTATTATTATTATTATTATATTATCGTCATCATCATCATCATCATCATCATCATCATCATCATCATCATCATCATTCATCTTCTTTGTCTTCTTTTTATAATTATCATTATCATCATGCTATTTTCCATGTATTGTTTAGGGTTTTGTTTGGTTTTGCTTTATTGCTTTATCAGTTTTGGATAGTTTTGTGTTACTGTTTGCATGCTTACAAAGTCTTTTATCTGTCAATGTAACCCACGAGGTTTAATCATCTTGGACAAGAGAGTCCATTTTGAATGTGAAAATGTAATCAGATGATGAATTCTTTTTCCACAACATCTGCGAGACACAGACAGACAGACAGACAGACAGACAGACAGACAGACAGACAGACAGACAGACACACACACACACACACACACACACACACACACACACTGACAGACAAACAGACAGACAGTCAGAGAGAACACTTTGAACGCAGAACATTTGTTTATTGACTTTGGTAATGAAATCTCTGTTCTCCTTAACAGAAGGAATGAAATGGGCGGGGTAGGGGTGGCGGTGGGGATAACCTATGGCAGTATAAAAACTAATAACAGACATCCATACACTATCCATTTTCTTAGCGATCTACTGTTCAGATAAAAGAAAAATACCTCTCTCTCTCTCTCTCTCTCTCTCTCCTCTCTCTCTCTCTCTCTCTCTCTCTCTCGTCCCTCCCCTCCCCCCCCCCCCCCCCCCCCCCCCCTCTCTCTCTCTCTCGTGTAACACGTGTTTGAATGATGTAATTTTGAAGGTGTTTTATTGTTTTTCTTTGACTTCCTTTTTCGACAGATGTCTGTCTTTATTTCTTTCTTCTTTTGCTGATTTCAATATTGACATTTTTTTAGGGGTGATATGACTGCGTGACTGATTCCTTTAAAGATTTTTGTTCATTTGTTTGTTTGCTTGTTATTACATTTCCCTGACTCCGGGGCTGGATGGGAGAAAAGCCGTCATGTGTGCTTCTTTTCCCCCAATATCAAAAGATTCATTTCAAACATTTATTCACACATGCACGCACACACAGTGTGCCCACCTGCACGCACGCACACACACACACACACACACACACACACACACACACACACACACACACACACACACACACACTTTTTTTATGTATCATTTTTGAAACATTAAGTATTGCGGAGATAGGAGCAGAGAGAGAGAGAGAGAGAGAGAGAGAGAGAGAGAGAGAGAGAGAGAGAGAGAGAGAGAGAGAGAGAGAGAGAGAGAGAGAGAGAGAATGAGTGTGTGTGCGTGCGTGCGTGCGTGCGTGTATGTAAGTATGTATGTATGTATGTATGTATGTATGTATGTATGTATGTATGTATGTATGTATGTATGTATGTATGCATGTATGTATGTGTGTGTGTATGTGTGTGTGTGTGTGTGTGTGTGTGTGTGTGTGTGTGTGTGTGTGTGTGTGTAAATGATGATGATGATTATGATGATAACATAATAATAATAATAATAATAATAATAATAATAATAATAATAATAATAATAATGATGATGATAATGATACTGATGATGCTGACGACGATGATGATGATGATAATGCCTACGATAAAATTAATAATAATAATAATAATAATAATAATAATAATAATAATAATAATAATAATAATAATAATAACAAAAACAACAACTATAAATTATAAGTGATAATGTATAGTACTGATAATGATTATGATAATAATGACACTACAACCACTACTACTTATGACAGTAGTAATGATAAAAACAAAAATAAAGTTGAGAGATAGATCTAGTAATAATTACTGACAGCGAAAATGGTAATGATAATAATCATATCAGTAACAATAACAACAAGAGGAATGATAACAATAATAAAAACAATATAAATAATAATAATAATAACAATAATAATAATAATAATAATAAAAAAAACACTACAACACAACACAACACAACACAACCAAGCGACAATAATACGACAGTTAAGATAGCAATCGCACGTTATATTTTAAGGCTTATAGCCGTTCATTTCTTCCTACATCTGTTATTGCTATAGATCTATGCAGCCTGCTTTCATAAGCAATCGCTCTGCTCTTTATCTATAGCCTACATCTTTGGGTGGCTTTTTTTGTATTGTAGTTTGTTTTATTTTTCATTTTCAATAACCAAACTGACATCTATTTCATAATAATAATATTCAATATAAAGTTTTCGGTTGAAAAATTATTTACTTCAAACAACTAGAGCCACCAGAAAGCCATAAAACGCATTTTCCAATTATTAATGAATTTGAATATCTAATACCATTAAAAAACAACAACACAAAACGCACTTTTCATTTGTAATTAATGTATGCAAACGTCTAATACCATTTAAAAAAAAAAACCACAGCATAACACACATTTTTCAAACATAATAAATTAATTTAAACGTATACCATTAGAAAACCATAAACGTATTTTTCAATAATAAATATATTAAGATAGCTGATGACCCAAGAAAAGCGTAAAAGTCTTTATATTTTTTAACTCAATGAAAAATACGTCTTAAATAACGATTTTGCACTTGTAACGCTTGTTTTCAACTATGATTTTTTATTGCATTCGTTCGTTGGTGTCAGAAGCATTTGTACGATGATACCAAAATTGTTGGATACAATGCACCTAGGTCTATTCTTAACTTGTAGTCTAAAAAAATGAAAATTGCTCTTAGTGTTGTCAAAAGTTGTGTCAGATAATGAGATATACACAAGCTATTCTGTGTGTTTTAATTTGGAATCAGAATTTAAAAAAAAAAAAAAAAGACTGCTAGTTGTCTAATTTTACAAATATAAACTAATCAATTAAAAACGACACTACTTCTGGTGCTAGCAGATCTAGATCTATCTTACATGCAAGTATATTACTGAATTATGCCAAGTGCAAAAAAGGTTTTTTGAAGCCTATTTGAATTCGGATGTTATTAAGATGGCATAACAGGCTCTACATGTTTCTTAAATTTGTAGGTAGTTCAAAGATAGTCAATTAAAAATATTGGCACTATTGTGACGTTGCTCCTATCAATATCATCCTATGTTATGCTTTTTTGGTATCAAAATGATTTTTTTTTCAATGTGTATTCAGTCCACAAACAGTGCGTTAAAAAAGAATGGCCCTGATGTTATCAAAGCTATATCACACACAAGCATTGCAGAACACTAACTTAATAAACAAAACGGCAATAAAAATTAGACTATGTCCTCTTGATGTTATCTGATTTTTGTGTGTGATATCATGTCCTTTTAATTTGTAGTCAGCTCTCAGTCAATTAATGAATACATTGCACCTTATGTTATAAAATTTGTAATATAATGATGCAAAAGTTTTTCTTTTGGATATTATTATCATTTATTAGATATATGATTCATATATGTATAATATACCATAAATTTTATGGTCAGTTTCAATATAGCTAGATCTAATAATAATAATAAATTATGAAAATACTGCTAGCCCAACCATGTGTAATTTTGGTCGATTTTCCCTTTTTTTCTTAAAGATTATTTTT